>JAESUZ010001348.1:1200000-1800000 GCA_017311185.1 Proteles cristata cristata | reverse complement strand
GCTGTGCGACCATGGGCAGGTCACTTTATCTCTCATGGCCTCCTTTCCACACTTGTATATTGGCGGGGGTGGATGATAGTTCTCTAAGGCGTCTCTGGTTTTCACTATTATGGTGCTGAGTCCCAAAATCATTATTGTGAGCAAATGATATGGTCATAAAGTGAGTTACAAAAATAAAAATTGTTAACTACTCTATTTTTTTAGAATGTGTTATTTTCAAAGGCGACTTGGAAAATGCAGCTGTCCCAGAGAGGAGGAATATTTTCCTGTGCCATACAAGGGGTCAGAGCTGGTGTGGCTTAAGCTCAGTATTTATGTTTCAGATAGAATTGGAAACTCGCTTCTCCCCTTTAAGCACTGGAGGGAATTAGTCACACCTCCCTGTGGAAGTGGAGAAGAGATTCTCTGCGCTTCTCAAAAGGCTCTTTCAAAAAGTCATGGGGACAAGTAATGCTCTGTGTGTGTGAGAGAGAGAGGGAGGGAGAGACAGAGACAGGAAGACAGAGTGACCGAGAGATGGAGAGGCAGAGAAAGGCAGAGAGAGATTGGAGAAGGTACACAGAGGTAAGGAAATGATTAAGATAACAATCAGTTAAAGGTTTTCTGTCAACCGAAAGACCTAAAATGCTAATATACATATAAAATGGAGCAATATACAGAGTATAATAATAAACAAAGGCTTCTAAGGAAAGTGATGGAAAGTGTGGTTGATTCAGGCTGGAAGGATGCATGGAAGACTTTCTGGAAGAGGTGGCATTTGGCACAGAGTTTTCCCTTAAGGAGTGAGCTGAATGTCTGGGGGTGAAGAAACCAGGAAGGCCATCTACGCAGGAGAACAACTGTGAAGGTGGGTCCTCTGGCAACTCTCTCTCTCTCTAAGTCTTGGGGCTCCTGGCCCAGACTTTCTTTGTACCCATTTCTCCCCTGGGTGGGGCAAGATGCACAGCAGGTCAATGTCCGGGTGCTCAGCTGGGGTTCCTCCTCCTCTCCAGAGGTGCCACAGGGAAGTTGCTGGTAGTCTGCAGGCAGCCATGGGAGAACTTTTGCTTTGCTTAGCAAAATCTTTTCTTAGAACCACAGTTGGTTCTTGCAAAATTTTCCGGTCACATAAAAGCCAAGAAGCCAGTTTGTGAAAAGCTTTACCCAGCAGAAAAGGAATACCCAAGAAAGAATGTTATATCATTGATGAATTCGTTCCGCCTCTATGTCCCTTTACAGTCAAAATGGGGAGGGAGAGGGGAGGATGAGACAGAGACCATCTGTGAGCAAAGCCCTTAAGTGGACAAACACTCTACCATCCCTCCATCTCTCATCGGTTTGCCCAACTTCCAGTAGCTACTTTGGCCAGCTGCAACGTTGAGTTTTGAAGGAGAGAGGGAGGATCCCAAGGGTGAATAAAGCAAATGGTCTTCCTTATAAAGTTAGGAACGAACGAGTACACAGTGAACCAGGTGGTTACAAGATACAGTGAGAAGTGGCTGTGTCCTAGGGGCTCAGGGAGGCATTCTTTGTGTGTGGTGTGGAGGGTGACTGGTCTACCCACGGAGACAAACAAGAAGGATGTCCAAAACAGTCAAGTAGCAGAAGCCCCGAGTCCCAGTGGGTTGCTGCCCCTGTCACTCCACTTCCCGGTGCCTCCACTCAGTGGTGATAATTGTTTATAAAGTGCTGTGTCACCTTTCAGGGAGATGGGGAACTCTGCAAGAGATATCTCTCATTGTCTTACCAAACATCACGTCAGCTGGTTTCCCTGGAGCCTCAGCACAGCACCCAGTGCACACCATAAACCTAATCAATGTTTATTGTCATGAAAGCCAAGAGATGTCATCCTGGGACCAATGCCCCCCAGCTATGCTTTGTCAGGTAGGAAAGTACACATTCTGTGACCTTGACCATACTCAAAATGGAATACTCTGAGTCTATTGCTACGTGTTTGTGAGACTGTATTTTTCTAATTAATGACAGTGTGTTAAATACATCTTAACTATCACGTTTGTGAGCTTTAAAAGTATGGAAGTGAACACATCTTTTATTTATTTTTTAATGTTTATTTTTGAGAGAGGGAGAGAGAGCAGAGGAGGGGCAGAGGGAGACAGAGATAGAGGATCTGAAACAGGCTCGATGCTGACAGCTGAGTCCCAGATGCAGGGCTCGAACCCACCACGAGATCATGACCTGAGTCAAAGTGGGATGCTCAACTGACAGCCACCCAAGTGCGTTCTGAATGCATCTTATAAAATCAGGCACAGTTACCATGATTTTAGTGGCTGTTTACTGAGGAGAGATATGGGGTTTTGCACTTTTTTCCTAACTTCTGTCAGTTACTTCGATTTTTCTTCTCAGCCTCTCTGTCACCTTTAGAACACGCCCAGGAATGGAACACATGGACCTGATACAAGCGTCTACAAGAGCAGGCTTGAGGGAGGAGGAGGAGCCTCTAGGACTGTGTACAGCAGCGAAAAAGAAAGCAGGGACCACGGGGTCCCAAAAGAGAAGAGGTGGGGAGGTCATGAACTTGGCGTGGCTGGGGCCTGAGCAGGGAGGAAACCAGGATTCACTGAGGGATGTGGCCTGGATGCTGTGAGGAGGGCTTGAGGTGTGGACGAGGCAGCCTTGGCATTTCAGGCTAGTTCACCATCCCCCATGGAGTGAGCCCCAAGGAGAAGACTGTGAGCCCTTTCAGACCCGATTGGTCCCCAATTGATGCCACTGGGAGAGACCTTCTGTTACTAGAGATAAAGCAGGTGGATCCTAGAGCCTGCATGCCTGGGAGAGAATCCTGCCATTCCACTTGATGGCTGTGTAACATGGGCAATTGATTTAATTTCTCAGGACTTTGGGTTTCTTGCTTGTAAACGGCTCAATAAGACCACCTGTCTCCCAGGGATGCTGTGAGGTCCATGGGAGATTAGGCACACACGAAGTTTAGAGTAGTGGCTGATGCAGCGCTACAGGGCTCAACGCAACAGTGAGGACCACCATGTTCTTCTTCTCCCTCTTCTTTCCCTCTGTGTACATCCTGAAACACCTTCTGTACCCTCAGCTGGATTTCTGGGTATGAAAGAACAGGGTAAGATCACCTCTTATGTTTGTGTTAGTTAGGATGTCTTCAGCAACAAAGTAATGAAAAGTGACTTCTTTCATTGAAGTGACGACTTCAAAAAGACGTGTATTTTTATGTAACAGGAAGTTCAGCAGTAGATGGTTCATCCAGATGTTTCCACATCTCCCAATCTTTGCCTGATTTTGAGCCACTTATTTGGTCGTTTGTCAGTCTATTAAGGTTGAGCAGAGGACAGAGAGATGGTCAAAAACAAACAGGTCCATTTATGAGGTGTGGCCACAAAGGAGAGAAGTTATACTTTTTTTAGAAACATGCCAAGATGTATGTTTCCACCTGAGTGTGATCCTTTAAGGTGGTCACTTTGGGAAGCACGGCACTTCTTCCCATGTCTTGTGTTCCTCAAATGTTTTTGAACTCTTTTACTGGAACCTTCCTTAGAGACAAATTATGAATCACACACAAAGATTAATATTAATTTTATAGTGAGATCTCCTATTGGACCCCAAATAGGCCTTCTTTTTGACGTATTCATTCATGAGGTTCTCAGTTGGACAAATATTTTATGACTGTCCACTGGATGCAAGCAAGAAAAAAAAGTCACCATTTTTATTCGTCAATGATTACAGCCCAGGGACTTTTATGGGTAATCTCACTTACCATGTGATGACTCTGAGCAGTTGGTACTATCCTCTCCAGTTTAAAGATGAGTGAATGGAGGTTCATACTAGTCAAGTGACATTTTTAAAATCACATGGAACAGAGCCATACTTTGAATCCTGTGTGCTGTGATTCCACCTTCACCACACTTACTCCATAGACTTGGTAGTTGTCCTCAAGGGTTTATAATTAGTAGGGTAATAGGAAATGCACGATTATCACATGATGAAACAGATTGTACTAAGTGTCCTAAGAATGTATATTTTAATAAAGGGATGCAGAGTCAGGGACGGTTCGGTTTAGCCCAAAGTACCAGAGGACTTTGTGGAGGTAGGCTGGGAAGCGGGTGGGACACTGGGAAGAGGCAGGGGTGGAAAAGATAACATGGAGCCTTGTCTGGGGTATATGGCAGGTGTGGACGAAGGCAGCTGGAAAGGGCTGGGAACTCAGGCTGAAGCTAGTTTCTAGAGGTCAAGGACTTTCTATTTAATTTCGTAATCATTGCAAAGCCCTTGAAGACTTCAACAAGGAAATATATTCAAAAACATTTTAGAGAGATTAACTTGACAGCGATGGCCAAGGTATTTGGGAAAGAGATCTTAAAAGCAGAGACACCATGTAGGAAACTATTCAAATAATCAAGACACAGTATAATGTTTCTAAGACATTCAGATTTCATGAGCCAGGCATGAAACTGAGTCCCTCAAATTTAAAGGACTAAGACAGGCACCCCAACATTTTATTTTGTTAAATAATGGCACAAACAGCCACAATAACCACCTAAGCCACTACCATTTCATAAGTGCAAAGACATGTTAACTTCCATAAGCAGAAGGGACATTGTCTCTGTGTAAAGGACAGTCTTTTCCAGAAAGGGCATCTCAAACCTTATATAACATATGATCCATCCTCCCAACACACACACACATACACACACACACACTTTTTACTTTTCTCACTTCATAACAGACCAGTAAAAACTTGGTTCTGGGTATGCCACTAGTTTGTAACCCAGCTTCCAAGAACCACTGTGGTAGAATTCTGTGGGATACATTTCAAACAGCCCCTTTGTCTGGGAATGGTCCTCATCAGTAGACACTGCTGAAGGAACACACCTAAGGACCTATGTTAACACCCATAACTCTACCTAGACTGATCCAGATGCTGGAATCAAAGCTGGCTTTGTGGGCAAGTCTGATTCAATCTCCTAGCTGATTGGATAAGTGGTCTATCAAACTTTTCTTCAGAGTTTGAACCAAAGGACAGAGGTTGCATTTAGTCTCCAGAGCACACGAGGGGTTGGGACAATCATTTAGGGACTTAAAGAATCTAGTAAGGACAAGAAGGACAATGGCACAAGTTTACAGAAAGGAATTCAATAGAAGAACCAAATGGCCCGAGAGAGGAAAAAGAACTGGAAACAGTAGCAACCTTATTCCCAAAGCCTTCAAAGTCTAACCCCGTTTCCCATGAGGCTCAGCAGCATTTCCATTTTTGTGTCTGTGAGACAGTCTTATGCCTCTTAATAATCCCCTCGGGTTGACCAGTCATTTCTTTTTGGCAACCAAAAGAACCTTGTCTAGGATTGAAGTCAAGACAAAAAAAAACAAAGCTGGTGATGTAAAAGAAAGGGACACATAGAAACAGGAAAGGAGAAGTGAGTCAAAATCAGTAAAGGATGGAAAGTGAGGCCAAAGATCACTCTAAGGTCTTGATCCAGGGAAACCAGAAGTATCAGAAACAGAGAACAGGAATGCAGGTGAGGGGTGAGTTGAGGTTTGGTGTGTTGGGTTGGAGGTGCCAGTGTGGGGTGGTTGGTTGGTATAGAGGTCTTGGGCCAGGAGAGAGACTCAGGAGTCAGCCACAGAAAGGAGATATCTGGAATTTTGGGATCAGATTGGCCACAGAGGAAAGCATGTGGACAAGAAGAGAGAGGGAGTGGGGAAAAACGAGGGTGGAGCTTGGGTCTGGGATGGATAACACATGAGTAGCATACGAGTTTGTGGGATGCTCCTGAGGACAGTCATGAAATGGCGAAGGTAAATTGAGGCAAGAGAAGCAGAATAGGGCCTGGGAGAACAGAAAGGATTGAGACACTACTGGTTTCCTTGCTCCTGGAAAGTGCTCTGTAGATGTCTGTGAACTTATCTGAAGTAGAGTATGTATGCTTCATAGAGACTTCTGGAAGCATACATTCTGCTATGCTAAAATAACTCTCAGAGCACTTACTACGTCTTAGTAATTTTGGTTTAGGATTTGGAGATGGAAGCGGTGCAGGGTTATAAGGGAGGGCAGGGACGAAGGAGAGGGTTGATGGACGAAATTAGAACACGAAGGAAGGAGAAAGGGGATGAGGTTAACATCATTGCCAAAAATGGAACTTTTTGGATAATCTGTGGGTTTCAGTGATTTGTAACTGTTTTTCAAGGAGTCTGATGACCTTCTACTGAATGCCATGTGGGTTTATTTCGAAAGGAGATTCTTGGGCCCAGGCCCAGATTTCCTAAAACAAAGCTCTAGAGTGGAGGCCCAGAATCAGCATTTCATTTATTTTTTATTATTTTACTTTATTTTATGCATTTTACTTTATTTTTTAAATTAAGTTTTTAATTTCAATTCCAATATAGTTAACAAACAGTGTTATATTAGTTTCAGGTATACAAGATAGTGATTCAACAACTCTATACATTACTCAGGGCTCATCATGACAAATGCGCTCCTTAATCCCCTTCACCTATTTCATCCATCTCCCACCTACCTCTCCTCTGATAACCATCAGTTTGTTCTCTGTCATTAAAAGTTTGTTTCTTGGTTTGTCTCTTTTTTCCTTTGTTTGTTTTGTTTCTTAAATTCCATATATGAGTGAAATCATATGGTAGTTGTCTTTCTCTGACTGACTTATTTCGTTTAGCGTTATAGTCTCTAGCTCTGTACATGTCCTTACAAATGGTAAGATTTTTTTCTTTGTGGGTGACTAAAATTTCATTGTATATACATACACCTCTTTTTTATCCATTCATCTGTTGGTGAACACTTACGCTGCTTCCATATCTTGGCTATTGTGAAGAAAAAGGGTGCATGTATCCCTCTGAATTAGTGTTTTTGTATTCTTTGGGTAAAAACCCAGTAGTGACACTGGATCATAGGGTAGTTCTATTTTTAACTTTCTGAGGAACCTCCATACTGTCTTCCAAAGTGGCTATACCTGTTTGCATCCTTACCAACAGTGGTTCTTTCTTTTTTTTTCTTCACATCCTCATCAACACTTGTTTCTTGTGTTGTTGATTTTAGCCATTCTGACAGGTGTGAGGTGATATCACTCTGTGGTTTTGATTTGCATTTCTCTGATGATGAGTGATATTGAGCATCTTTCCATGGATCTGCTGGCCATCGGGATATCATCTTTGGAGAAATGTCTGTTCATGTCTTCTGCCCATTTTTAAATTGGATTATTTGTTTTTTGGATGTCAATTTGTAGAAGTTCTTTATGTTTTGGATACTAACCCTTTATTAGATATGTCATTTGCTAATATCTTTTCCCATTCAGTAGGTTGTCTTTTTGTTTTGTTGATTATTTCCTATGCTGTACAGAAGCTTTTTATTTTGATATAGTCTCAATAGTTTATTTTTGCTTTTTTTCTCCCTTTTCTCAGGAGACATATCCAGAAAGATGTTACTTTGATGTCCAAGAAATTTCTACCTGTGTTCTTTTCTAGGATTTTTATGGTTTAATGTCTCACATTTAGGTCTGTATTTTGAGTTTATTTTAATGGGGCAATGAACAAGTAAATGGTGGCGATTCATGCTGTGAAATATTATACAGCCATTAAAAGGGGTGAGTTAATGCTATACTCATTGATGTGAAGTGTTAAGTTAAATAAGCAGGAAAAAGAGATGTGTTTATAACATGGTCACATATTTATATAAAAATAATGATAAAAATAATCCTGTCTTTGTTCCAGTGCTTTTATGTGTAGTCTTTATCAACAAGAGGAAAGTCTGGAGGGACACACTGGTGTGTTAACACTGATTTTCTGGGGGAAGGAAGGACAAAATGAATAAATAAGGATTTTTTTAAATAAAAAAGGACATCTAGGATAATAACCATTTTTGCCAGCTTTTTGTAAATTAAACTTGTGGGTGCATACAAATGCATCGAAAGGCAAACAGAGGGACAGACACCAACATTATCCTGGTGGATTTTCTCAGAGCAGGGAGATTTCAGGTGATTTTAATTGTCTTTCTTTTTCTTTTCAGCATGTTTAAATTTTTACAGTGATCAATGTTATTTTCTTTGGCATGGGGATAAAAAATTGGGTGTGAGAGGTCAGATTGGCATTTTAAACGTACTTTTCATTTCACTCTTGTGCCCACTGACATCTGAGAACTTGTCTCCATTATCTTTAGAGGGTTGGCTATGTTGTTTCACATTATCACCTCCTCTAAAGACATAAGTATCTTCTATTATTATTATCCACCATTATCCACCTATTATGAAGGAAATCAACAATTCCAAAGCCTGCTGCAAATTTTCTAAAGCCTCATAGGGTACTACTTATGCTATCTTCTAAAGATGGAATCCAGGCAGCATTTCTCTATAAACACAGGCCAAGATGGCACCTGGCAATGTTTCTACTTTTCCTCAAAAGAGACCTACCAGTGAGTCCCACATTTGTAGTGTCTGTTGGCATTGTGGCAGGTAGGAGACCTGTTCCTCTTTTTCCACATAGCCTGGAAACCTCTCTAGAAGACATCTCCCAGCGTCATAAGGAGCCATGTAACTCATAATCGTAGAACTTAGTGTAGCATCACGTCTGTTAGTCCCAGAAAGAAGGTAAGTGGCATTGACCCTGTGGTCTATCAAAACGTGCATTATCTAGGCTGTGAATGTGAGGCATGATTGTGTCAATTCTTTTGATGGTACAAGTTTTTTGATTCCACTCACAGACATCATAGTTGTCATTGCAAGAATGTGCCAAGTACCAGTGTAAAGCTGAGTTTTGAACAAAAGGATACCCACACTCACGCAGACAGTATGAAACAGACAAAACTTACTCTCTTATCTCTATTAATGGCATACACATTGCATCATTTAGGATTGCTTTGGCTGCAAGTGACAGAAAATCCAATAATAGCCTAGACCATTAGGAGGGGTCCAGGGATGGTCCGTAACTCACTGATATCATTGAGGGTCTGGCTTTTTCTGTCTTGCTCCTCTGCCATCTTCAGAGTGTCAGCGACATCCCACCTTCCAATCAGAGATGGCTGCCCCAGCTGGAGGATGGATTGTCTCTCACACCTGGAAGTCTCAGGCAGGAAGCAAGGAGGGCCTTCGCAAAGGGTCTCCTCTTCCTGCAGCTGTCTCATCAGGGAGAGAGATCTCTCCTGGAGGTAGGCTCTGGACACGTGTACATTCCGGGGCCCATGATGGCAAGGAGGAGGCAGCCACTGGCAAAGAAGAGGCATCCACTGACAAGGAGGAGTCACTGACATATTAAGGTCTCTGTTAGCAATAAAGAAGGACTGCTCACTGAAAGGCCATCAAAAAATGTGTCCCACATTGGTGAACGCATATTAGCAAATACCAGTTTCAAAGGATTTTGTTTTCTCTGACCAGAGCATTGCGCTTTGTGTGTGCAGCCAGAGAGCAGCAAGAAGGCGACATCAGAACCCTTCCTTGGAACATTTCTCCACGTGCGAGTAGGTGAAGTCAGGACTGCCTGACCCCGTGGCGGGGCTACGGGAGCCTTTTCTCCATGCCATTCGTGGTGCTTCCGGCTTCCCACCTTCATGTTATGGCAGTGCGTCAATCCTGCCGTCACTGTGTTAGAAAAGCACTGCTGGGCCTCAGTTTCCTCTGTGAAGCCATTGCTGGAGCGTCAGCAGCAAATCTGTTCTAGTGGACCTTCCTCCACTTATGCGCTAGCCCCACTTGCTCCACAACCTTCACAGAAGAGGCTCTGACGTGCAGAGTGCAGAGAACTTGACATTTAGGCTGGAGAGAAGCGTTAGCAATGGAGGATGAGTCCGAGAAGCTCCATATTCAAAATAGGATTGCCTTGGCATAGGAGGTTAGCTGCAAAGGATAGGCAGGGGCTGAGGGAGGTAGACCAGAGACTGTAGCGAGGTAGGCTGGGGCCTGCAGTGAGGTATGTGGGGGCTGCAGGAAAGGTAAGCTGGAAAGATCAGGGGATTGGGACTGACTCCAAGGTCAAGGTCAAGGTGAAACCTTGAGAAACAGATCCCAAAGTCCTTGGATTTGTCCTATTATATCACATCAAGGAGAGAGGCAAAAAGTAACACTAGCAGTGCTGTGATGGAACACTTCCACTCTTTCAGCCAACAGATTTTTACCCAGCATTTGACATTAGCCAGACTCTGTTAGATGTTGACATTTCAAGAGAAGCTGTAAAAGACAGAACTCAATCAAGCATAAAGATACTGTCTTTTAGTGACTACATTCTTGCTCCCTCTCTTTATGGCTCTGGGTATCCCCTTCTCATTAGCTAAGGGCTCATCCTGTGTCAGATGTCTTATACACATCATGTCATTCAAATCTCTCCACCACTCTCTGAGATACGGACTCTTATTTCTTGCTTTTCAGCTGAGAAAATTGAGGCCCAGGGAGGTGACAAGATTACCTAGGTTCCCACAGCTAGATTCAAAAGTCAAAGCTGGTACATTTTTCTTCTTCCTTATGCCTACTTTCTTTTCTTTTCTCTCTCTCTCTTTTTATTGGTCTTTTTCAACATTTCACAATATTTTATATTATTATTTTATTTTTAACCAAGTAATATAAACAAATACTTAAAAACTCTAATAGTTCCAGGCTTGATCATGAAAAACAGTGTTTTCTTGCACACCTTTTCTCAACCACTTTCCTGCTTTCCAGAGGCAACCACTTTCAAATATTGGCTAGTTTGAGTCTAAATAACAGGATAATGGTACTATTTTTTGATATGTTAATTTTAGACATTATTGTTTTCTGGTCATGAAGTTTTAGCTCTCTGCTGAACACAGTCTACCTCTTCCAGATGTATTCTTCTCCCTGGAGGCCGACCTTTGTGGATGAAGGGCACAGGCTCCCTAATCCTCTGGCTTTGGGTTGCCTCTGGTTAATGGAGGCATCAGCAGAAGAGTGGATTGGAAAGATATGAAGGAGATGAGATATTTATTCTCCTGGATAGGACCCCTCCTCCCCTTCTGGCAGACAGCCCTATCTATACAGCTGCTCTCTGAAGTTCTGATAATTGCCCCTCCCCTTGCCCTTGAACTTTCAGACCTACAAATGGCAATGACCCGTTATTGTTAGCTCAGGGCACTTCCCTATCTTTGTTTTCCTAAGCCCTGTCCACACTTTGAAAATAGTTTCTGTGTTACAGCTTCATACCATTTACCCCTCCCCCACCCCCACACAATATATTGTTTACTTCATTACTCAAAAAGAAATTTTTTTAATGTTTATTTATTTTTGAGAGAGATAGACAGAGAGTGAGCAAGGGAGAGGCAGAGAGAGAGGGAGACACAGAATCCAAAGCAGGCTCCAGCCTCCGAGCTGTCAGCACAGAGCCTGATGCAAGGCTTGAGTCTACAGACAGTGAGATCATGACCCTAGCTGAAGTTGTACGTTCATGACTGAGCCACACAGACGCCCCGTTTACTTCATTATTAAACTAAATAATATTGATGACTACATAGCCAAGTAGTAAGTTATAAACTATATATATATAATATATAATTATATGTTATTTATATATTATATAATATATGTATACAAATATGTATCTTTTCTTTACTGAACAAATTTTTGTTTTTCCTGCACCTAACTGCCTACTTCTAAAAAATGCCTTAGTTTTCTGTATATCTGCCTTTATTTCTTTCCACCTCCTTCATCAGGTTTGCTAACTGTCCTTAGGTATTGTTTCTCAAAGGCTCAAGCATTTTCAGCTTCTTATATATTTTTCTTGGAAGAAAGGTGTGTAGAGGAAGCCAGCCTCTACAATAAACAGAACTTGATTCATGCACTCTGAAATTAAGACCATAACTAATAACCCACTGACATAGTAATGCAAACAGTTTAGAATTGTTTCATTGCTCTTAAAGGTTTTACTGTCTTTGGAAGATATTGTGACCACTTGTAGAGAATAAATATCTTACTAAACAAGTAACTGATGCCTCTTTCAGATGTGTCTTTTCAACACCCCTTCAAGTAGGGTGTTTTCAGTTTGCTGGCGTTTAGTTATATGGTCTGTCTTCTGACCTGGTGAGGACCACAGGATTTCATCTCTGCTGTCCAGTCATCTCAAGGCCGAGCTGAGCACAAAGCAATTTTTGGATGTACTTGTTTGTAAGTAAAAGTCTGGAGATTTTCTCTGGTCAAGAATTGGTGTGCAGTAGGCTCCAGCCTCTGGCTGGTGAACACATTCTTCTTATAATGTAGTTCTTTTAAACATAAGATCTTCATTTAAAATTTGAAAACTGTGATTTTATTTTTCACAATTTGTTTTAATAGAGACCCTTCCCTGGAGTCCTCTGTTAGCCAGCTGTCATGCTGGGACTTTCCTTTAACATCATCTGGTACTTCCCTTTGGCCCTCCTGTGCTGGGTTTCTTGTTTCCTGGAGTTTATATTTTCCTTTTTTTTTTTTTTTTTTAATTTACTCCCTTGTTTTGTTGGAACACATCCTTTAGCAGCTTCATAAGAAGGAAGGCATGGAAGGTAAATTTTCTTCTGTTCTTACATGTCTAAAATGTGTTAATCTTACTCTTTACTTGATTTGTGGTTAGACAAAGATAAGATTTTAGGTTAAAATTATTTTCGTTTAGGTTTAAGATGGTGTCATAGGAAGATCCTGGACTCACTTCCTCCCACAGACACAACAAATCTGCAGTTACATATGGGAAAATTCCCTCCCCAAAAGGCATGCAAACTAGCTGAAGAACTCTTCCACAACAAAAGATAAAATGACCACATCACGAGAGTTGGGAGAAGCAGAGATGCAGTCTTGCAAAAACCCTACCTCTGGTGACACAGCCCCTGAATGGATCGGAATGGATCTTACAAATAAGGAGCTTCTCCCTCATTAGTTAGGGGTTTGTGTTCCACCTCAGACACCTCAACCTTTGGAACCGCACTGGAGAGACAAGGCCCCAAAATACCTGGCTTTGAAAACCAATGAAGCTGATATCCAGGAGACCCACAGGGAGCAAGGCTTCCATTCTTAAAGGGCTCATGCAGAAACTCACTTGCTCTGGGACACAGCACAAAAACAATAGTTTGAAAACTGTCTAAACCATATGTGAGGGAGATTCATTTGCTAATCTTTTTTAAAAAATTTTTAATGTTTATTTATTTTTGAGAGAGACAGACAGAGCATGAGTGGGGGAGAGGCAGAGAGACAGGGGGACATAGAATCCAAAGTAGGCTCCAGGCACCGAGCTCTTTGCCCAGAGTCTAATGCGGAGCTCAAACTCATAAACTGCGAGATCATGACCTGAGCTATAGGCCGACACTCAACCGAGTCACCCAGGCACCCCCATTTACTAATCTTAAAGCATTTAGAAAGGCAGGAACCTGTTGGGACTCAGGCTGAAGACAGAGGTGCTGACAGGCGCCATTTTTCCATTATTCCCTTGCTAGTGCTGGCACCGATGTGTGCGATTTCTGTAGTCTCCCTCTAATCTGCTAACACTGGTGGATGTATGCACCCCTGCATTGCTTCTTTGGCCCTGTCAGAGCCACTGGGTGAGTGCCCCCTCCGGAGCCACTCCCCTAGCACTGCCCAAACTGTCAGGTAAGCATCTTGCCTCTATACCACTCCTGCAGCGCTATCGAAACTGGTGGGCATGTGCAGCCCACAAAAGGGATGCCCTTTGAGCTCCTGGCTATGATGGCCAGGGGGATTGTGTTTCTCAGCCCTATGGGTCTGCAACAATCAGAGAGAGTTCTTGGCAGGCTACCACACCCAGAGCACTATACAGACAGCAGAATGAGATGCACCTCTAGTCTTTATGTGAAAAAGGCCTCTTTTCTTGTCCTGAGCTTCAGCCCAAGGTGTAGGCTTCAGATTCATCACACATCTAGAGGCTTTGGAGGTGCTCTAAGGAATGTATATGCTGCCTGCAAGGTGTTCACTTCAGATGGAAGGTCACACACAGACTAAAAGTGAAGGTGTGGAAAAAGATGTTTCAGGCAAATGGAAACCAAAAAGAGCTGGGGTAGCCATACTTGTATCAGACAATATAGACTTTAAAACAAAGACTAATAAAAAAGAAAGAAGGGGTCAATCCAACAAGAACATATAATATTTGTAAATATTTATGCACTGAACATAAGGACACCTAAAGGGAGAAATTGATAACAGTACAATCATAGTAGGGGACTTTAATAATCCACTAACATCAATAGGTAGATAGATCATCCAAACAAAAAAATTATGAGGAATTTTGGTGTTAAATGACACATTAGACCAGATGGACTTAATGGATCTATACAGAGCATTCTACCTAAAAACAGCAGAATATACATTCTTTTCAAGTGCACATGAAGTAGATGGTATAGTAAGTCATAAAAAAATAGGTCATATATTAAGGTCACAAAATAAGTCTCAATAAATTTAAGAACATTTCAATCATATCAAGTATTTTTTCTAACCACAATGATATTAAACTAGAAATCAATTATAAGAAGAAAATTGGAAAAAAGTCACAAATATGTAGAGATTAAACAACATGCTACTGAACAACCAATAGATCAATGAAGAAATAAAAGGGGGAAAAATACCCTGACATAAATGGAAATGCAATATACCAAAATCTATGGGAATCATCAAAAGCACTTCTAAGGGGGAAGTTTATATCTCAATAGGTTTACCTCAAGAAATAAGAAAACTCTCAAAGAAAAAAATATAACTTTACACCAAAAGTAATGAGAAAAAGAACAGATGAAGCTCAAATTTGTAGAAGGGAGGAAATAATAAAGTTCAGAGTGGAGGGGCACCTAGGTGGCTCAGTTGGTTAAGTATCTGACTTTGGCTCAGGTCATGATCTGACGGTTTGTGAGTTCAAACCCTACATTGGGTTCTGTGCTGACAGCTCAGAGTGTGGAGCCTCCTTCAGACTCCATGTCTCCCTCTCTCTCTGCCCCTCCCATGCTCATTCTCTGTCTCTCAATAATAAATAAGAACAGTAAAAAATTTTTAAAAAGAGATCAGAGTGGAAATAAATGAAATAGAGACCAAAAAGACAATAGAAAAACTCAATGAAACTAAGAGGAGACTCTTTGAAAAGATAAACAAAATTGAGAAGATTCTGGTTAAATAAGAAGAGAGGCTCAAAAATTAATAAAATAAGAATGAAACAAGAGAAGTTATAACAGATATCAAAGAAATATAAGTAATC
This sequence comes from Proteles cristata cristata, assembly GCA_017311185.1. Taxonomy (NCBI): domain Eukaryota; kingdom Metazoa; phylum Chordata; class Mammalia; order Carnivora; family Hyaenidae; genus Proteles; species Proteles cristata. The sequence goes on along the minus strand of JAESUZ010001348.1, from coordinate 1,784,880 downwards.
ATAAGAGACTACTATGAACAATTGTACACCAACAAATTGGACAACCTAGAAGAAATGAATAAATTCCTGGAAACATACCATCTTCCAAGACTGAATCATGAAGAAATAGAAAATATAAATAGGCTGATTTATAGGGAGTAGGGAGACTGAATCAGTAATCAAAAATCTCCTGGACAAAAGTCCAGGACCAGATGGCTTTACTGGTAAATTCTATTAAACATTCAAAGATTTAAAATATATCCTTCTCAACCCTCCCCAAAATATGTAGAAGAAGGAACATTTTCAAACTCATTTTATAAGACTAGCATTACCCTGATGTCAAAACCAGATGAGGACACCATAAGAAAAGAAATATCCAATTTTACAATCCAATATTCCTAATGAATATATATACAAAAATCCTCAACAAAATATTAGCAAACCAAATTCAGCAATATATTAAAAGGATCATACATACATCATGACCAAGTGGGATTTATTCCAGGAATGCATGGATGGTTCAATATCCACAAACCAGTCAAGGTGGTACACAACACCTTATTAACAAAATAAAGGATGAAAAATCACATGATTGTCTCAACAGATGCAGAAAAGAAAAAGCACCTGACAAAATTTAACATCAGTTTATGATAACCCTCAACAAAGTGGGTATAAAAAGAATACCTCAGGATAGTAAAGTTTATTTATGATAAGCCCACAGCTAGCATCAAACTCAGTGGTGAAAGTATTTTCTTCTAAGATCAAGAACAAAACAAGAGTGCCCACTCTTATCAGTTTTATTCAAAATAGTATTGGAAGTTGTACCCAGAGCCATTAGGCAGGAAAAAGAATTAAAAGGCATCCAAATTGTAAAGTAAAAAGCAAAACCATCACTCCAGACAACATGATTTTATATAAAGAAAGTCCTAAAGGCTCTGCCAAAAATTATTAGAGCTAGTAAACAACTTTGGTAAAGTTGCAGGACACAAAATCAACATACAGAAATCTATTGCATTTTTATATACTAATAATGAGCTATCAAAAGGAGAAATTGGGAAAACAATTCTGTTTACAATTTCATTAAAAGAATAAAGTATGTAGGAATAAATTTAACCAAGGAAGTAAAGACCTGTACACTGAAAAATATAAGACACTGATGAAAGAAATTTAAGATGACATCCAAAAAATGAAAAGAGTCCATGGTCATAGATTGGAAGAGTTAATAGTTAAAATGCCCATACTACCCAAAGCAATGTACAGGTTCAATACAGTCCTTATAATAATTCCAATGACTTTTTTTCCCCACAGAAATAGAAAAGAAAACTTCTAAAATTTGAATGGACCCACAAAAGATCCCAAATAGAAAAAGCAATCTTGAGAAAGGAGAACAAAGTCAGAGGCATCACATTTCCTGATTTCAAACTATATTACAAAGCTATAGTAATCAATAGAGTATATATTGGCATTAAAAATAAATACATAGATCAGTGGAACAGAGTACAGAGCCCAGAAATAAACCCACACATGTTGGCCAATTCATGACAAAGGAGGCAAGAATACACAATGGGTAAAGGATGCTCTCTTTAGTAAATAGTGTAGGGAAAACTGGATCTCCACATGCAGAAAGAATGAAACTGGACCACTTTCTTATACCATACACACAAATTAACTTAAAATGGATGAAAGATTTGGATGTAAGACCCCAGTCCTCCATTTCACTTATTCCTACCTTACACTGTATCTGACATCCCCAAGTCTGGAGAATCCCAGGTTAATTTTCTCCAGACCACAGTCTCCTATCCCTGACTATGTTGTGGGTGGGAGTGCAGTACTGTGTATGGGCGGGGGGGGGGGGAGGGTGGTAGTTACTGGCAGAAAGGAGCAGGAAAGGGCACAAGGAGGCTGGAGCAGCTCATGTTCAGGGTTTCCATCTGCTCCCCTGTCCAGGCCTGAGATACACCTGTCTTTCTGGGTGCCTGGTTCCTCAAAGGCTGACAGCTGCATATTCTGGAGGAGAAATGGCCACCTCTCATGCTCTTGTACCTCTTCAGCCACCAGTGCACACCCCCGCTTACAGCTAATTGCTAAATCTTTACCATTTTCCTCTCTACTTTCCACTTTCCAAAAAGCTGCTCAAATCTTTCACTTGCTGAAGTCTTTTCTTCTGATCTCTTAATTCCTTTCTTGTGATCTCAGGGAAGCCTCTGGGTGTTAGAGGTTTGGTTAGAAGTCCCTTTGACTATGTTTGAGCTCTTAGGTAGTCTGGCCTACTGGAAGATCACCTCAGTGTCTGCTTTGAGGGTTTCTCTTATAGTAATAACAAAATGCTGCCCATATTTCTGTTGACCACTGCTGGTGAAAAGGACTCTGCCCTTCACCAAACTTTAGTCAGATTCCTTTGAACCTGCTTCTGAACTAAGCCTTGATCTTGGCCCCTGTCTTGTCCTTGGCCTGTCTAGCCAGTCCTTAGCAAGAATCCTGTTAGGTCAGGTTAGTAAGAATCCCCTACCCTTGGTGCTTCTCTTGGTGATTTTTCCATCCACGGACCCCCTCACTCTGCTCCTTGGCTATAAAAAATCCCCACTTACCCTTCTTATACTCAGGGTTGAGCTCCATCTTTCTGCTCTACTGCAACAGTGTTGAATAAAGTCTTCCTTACCATTTCAACAGGTGCCAGAATAACTTTTTCTCTAACACCAGTGACTGAGAGGCAGTGTTCAATCAGGGACTAAAATGGGAACTGGAACATTGGTATTTGCCTCATAAGCACTTGGCTTGACTTATGTAGCACAGGAGGTGATTTTCTAGGACATGTGTTTTTCAACTGTGAGCTGGAGCCCATTAGTACAGTGAAATCAGTTACTAAGTCACAACCAATATTTCAGAAGTGAAATCAAGCAGAATTGGCAAACACCACTGGGCATTGGTTGTAGTTGGGGGAGATGGTTGACTCATGAAATCTTTGTTTCAGTTCATGTGTCTGGATACCGGGTCAAGGTGTGAATATATTTCTGACTGGAAACTGGTAAAATCTGAAAGCCATTGGTTCTAGGAAGTGGCTTTGAACCTTTTGCCTCATTTTTCTAAGAACAGCTCTGCCAGTCAGACTGACACTATCATCTCAACCTCACTGGGGATGGATTTAGAAGGTAAGTTCTCAGCCATCAAGTGCTAATATATTGATTTCTAAGTCTGTCTTTTACCATAACCTTTTCAGCATTCTCCTTTGGTTTAGGCATTTTCCTATCTTTGTCTTGCTTAAGAAAGCCAGGATACATGAGAAGAACTTCATTTCTGAAGGTGATGAGTAGACAGTGAGAGAAGCACACCATGTCAGTACCAAACAGATTAAAATCAACAACTAAATTGACTCCCACGTTTCTGTCTGGAGTAAAATGAAGCCTTTGTAAATAATCTGTATTTTAACTTATTAGCTCTTGGGAACCTAAGCAAGGAGCATCTGATTCAACATTTTATTCCTGTTGGCAGGTCATAGGAATTGTGCAGTAAAGGGTTCGTGGCAAGATTTAATGCTTAGAATCACAATATAAGTAAAACTAATTCTCCAGATGATTCTACAGAAGAATGATAGACCATTGGAGGCTCTGTGGCTGGTATTTCTGCCCATTTCGGCTGTTCCTGGGGTGGTTGTGATTTTAACTGCTCCACACCCCAGACCCTTCACAATTTTGTTTGGGCAGGGAGAGAACTCAATCACTGGATACTCTAGAGGGTAAACATGAAAGATGGGTCACCCAAGGTTCAGGTGAGCTCTATGTGGAAAGTTAGTGAACCTGAGGTACCTTTCGGGAACCCTGAGACAGGACTTTCTGATCAGTGAAGAAATGGGAATCCACAATTAGCTTGGTTGTCTACCAAGAGCTGAAAGTCGTTTTAGTTTATTTTGCTACTAAATAGAGGAGTTTATTTTAGGGGGTGGTTTGTATTAACTTGATCCTTTTGTTTAATGCTGACTAGTCATTTGTTGAAGTCATATAGATAAAGAATCAGGTCTTGAAGCAGACTTGATTCATCTAAAGCAAAAAAAAAAAAAAAAAATCAAACCCAGAACTATAACTTAAAACACTTTACTTATGAAAGAAAAGAAAACAAACAACTGAACAAGCAAACAAACAAATCTAGTACATGGAACAATTAATTAAATGTACGTCATATATTTAAGTAAGAATTAGCCCAGTGGACTAATTTTTAATATGAGAATATTCCTCCTGACTTTTTAACTAGCTATCAAGTCCTTCAGTCCTTTCCTTCTTTCCCTTCCTTCAACTGAGTTAAATTTGGATGCTAAGGAAAGAAACCATGTGATAACTTTATTTTTGCATTCTTCTGTTAAAATGGTGGGAAAGTGAGTGACTCTTAAAAAGCTAGCTGCCAGGGGAAACATTCATGGATTAGAAGAAGCCAGTCTTGCTCTGAGGTTGCCCATTGTGTAAATGTCTACATTCTTTTTTTAATTGTTATTTAATTATTTATTATTCAGTATTTGTTTTGCAGCCAAAGCTCCCTGAGAGGAAATTCCTTTCTTGCAGAGCTCTCTAGGAGAAGCCTAGAAAGATCTCAGTGCTCAGAGATTAGATGGGATAGATCTAAAGGCATGTGGCGATGGCCATAATAGTCGATTGATTTGTCATAATAGTCAATTGGTGGTCAATTGATTTGCTCTCAGGCACATGGCCAAGCACTTGAACTGAAGTGTTCAGTCCACACACCAGTCACAGGAGACAGGTGCTTCAGTTTTCTCCATTGTACAGATGAAGAAACTGAGGTGGAGTGGGGTTAAACCACTTATCAGGGTCAGCACCAGCAGTTGATCCCAGCAGCCTGACCTGGGGTCCTTGGCTCTGACCAACTTTGTGATGTTGTATCCTCCTGGAAGTTCTTACTGATTACTTGTAAACAGCTCAGGGTTTCTTTGTGGCAAAGATATAAACAAAGGAAAGTGCAGATTGTCTTTTTTTTTTTTAACCTTTAAAGAAACCAGAAAAGTTAGAAACAGAAACAGAAGGGGAAAAAAAGATTAAGATCAAGCAGTAATTATTCAATAACTCAAGTTTAGAAAGGTACTAGATTGTAAGTAAATTTTTGTATTTCTTTAAATCATCCTTTAAAAGACTTGCAATGTCTCTCCTCTAATAAATAGACTTTGAGCATTTACATCATTGACACTAATATTTATAATTCTTCTAGTGGCTGCACCGTGTCTGGTTGCATTTGCCCTCTCTTCTGTCAGACTATCTTCTGAGACCTACATGCACAGTCTCACACTTGCCCACACTTCTAATGACAAGGACATGACTAGGGATAGAAGTCACAGAAAGACATCGAATGAAGGCCAACATCACTACCTTGAGATTGCTTTCAGTCCAGCCTCTCTCTGGGGCTGTTATCTTCCTTCACCTTCATTCACTTACTGCTCCTGTGTTTGGTGGTTCCAGATACTAAGGTGACTGCTCTTCAGATTGCCTCTGTTGTGTTCAAGGGTGAAGAAGAGGGGAAATGACCTTTCTCATGGGAAGAGTGTTTCAGGGAAAGCTGGCAGGAAATCCATTAGTCAAATTGTGGTCAGTGTCATGGACCTTAAACTTCACTAAAATAAAGGGGCCCTTTTTATATCAGCTCTTCTGTTTCAGTATCCAGGATAGGACCACCACTATGCCCCATTGTTTCTTCATCACATGTTATACATAACGAGAGGACACAGGTTTAGGTTTCTTTTCATGATTAAAGAGAAGAGTAGAAGAGAAGATAATCAAAGAGACAGGAATAGACCCTTCAAACAGAATTTTCCATTCCTAACCTAAAGGAAGTTTTCTTTGATTTAAACTTTTTAAGCGAGAGACTGATGCTCTCTTCCACCATTATCAGAAACAGTATTATTAGTTATGTGTTAGAAAATAATTGCACAACTTTATCATGCATCAGAATCATGGGGTTAACATTTTTCTCCGTGAATTTTATTTTATTTTTATTTTTTAATGTTTATTTATTTTTGAGAAAGAGAAAGAGAAAGCAAGAGAGAGAGAGAACACAAGCAGGAGAGGGGCAAAAAGAAAGAGGGAGACACAGAATTTGAAGCAGGCTCCAGGCTTGGAGCTGTCAGCACAGAGCCCGATGTGGGACTCGAACTCACGAATCATGAGATCATGACCTGAGCTAAAGTCAATGCTTAACCAACTAAGCCACCCAGGTGCCCCAAATTTTATTTTTTAAGGCTAGATTTTGCTTCCAGTACCTAAATTCCTCCACTGCCGATATGAATAATGAGATTGTGTAATTGGCAGAAAATTTCATATGAGTATCTTGTCAGCTCCTTTTTGAGTACTTGAAATGTTTGATTTAGTTGAGTGTTTCTGAGCCCCTGTAATGTTAGTTTCCAGCAAATCTGCAGTCACTTTTGAAGGAGGAAAATGCAAGGCTTGTGTGAAATTAGTTTCTGGGTAATGGGTAGCATACAAGACATGGCATAAAAGATGGTAGGGACCCGGGAGGCTGGGAGGCAGGGGTGGAGTGAAATTACTGACAAGAGACACTATAGTCCTTTATAAGAAAAAGCATCTGAAGAATTTGGCTTATTCATCATTTTATCTAGCATCTGCTGTCTGGAGCAGTGATTCCAAATTCCCGACCCATTAGGAGCTGAAGCACCCTGTTGCTGTTTGCTTGAAAATATAATATCTTTCTGTCCCTCTTCTTAAAAATTATGCATCCATTAAAAACAAAAAACTAAAGCAAATTTGAAGTTGTGTCCTCTTAAGATACATTTTTTTAAACTATAAGACTTTTTAAGAAAAATGGTCTTCTTGAAATAATTATAGTCCTCTCCAGGGAGTCATGAAACCATAACTTGTCTAGAGCAGCATACGTTTAGACTTTCATAATTACCTGGTGAGTCAGCACTGGCTGACGTCCCAGGAGTCTGTTCCTACTGTGGGGAATAATTTTCCATTCCTGGGGGAGTCCCCCAGGAGACACCTTCTTTGATTCCTCAAGTCAGAGAGATGATCTGCCTGGCTGTCTTCCTTCGACCGCATCTCACACTGTACTGTGGACTGTAGAATTTCTAGGTGACTTACCCCTCTGTATTAGATGTTAAACTCTTTCCCAGAGGGTCTGAGTTTGCTCCTGATGTTTACTGAAGTAAACTCTTAAGTTCAGTTTTGGGGGTTAGGTTCTTGCTTGTCTTAACTAGAACCAGAGTGCCCCAGAATTGGAACAAAGATTTTAGGATTGGATGTCTTCAAAAAGACATGTACTTTGAGATAACCTGAAGGGATTTAAAGATATGAATAGATGTGAAATAATCTTTCTTTGATGCAGGCATTCAGCAAACTCTTCATGGGGGACAGAATTAGTTTCCTAAACTCTGAAAGAGAGCAATTTACCTAAGACAATGCGTGTATTCAACAGGTCAACAAAGTGACCACTTGTTTCTTTCAAAGAAACCTGTTTCTGGACAGTGTGGCAAGTACTATTTGGAAAGAAGTAAAGATTTGGAATTGAGAGTTCTGGATAAATAGCTATTTTGAGTGTGTTCTGTAAACCAGCCCTTTAGAAAGAAGACCAGATTGCTGGTCTGGTACTACCTTCTGCAGATCATATGGAAATCCATAGAACAGATACCTAGTTTTGGGGGCATGGCGGCGTACCTCCCCCTGATTTGTTAGCTCTTTCAGGGCTACAGCTGGGGATTAAGTTCAGAACAAAAGGTAGATGCCTAGACTCACTGAAATATATTCACTTCTTCCTAGAGTGACAGAATCTTGCTTCCTGCTTTTTTTGTTCATTGCTTCAGGCCAGCATTTCCTTAAAGGAGGACTGACTCTGAAAACAGCTCAGTGTAAATTGAAGAAGGCCTTGTCCTCTGTTTCTTCCCTCAACATTTCTTTTTCTCCTTCCTACTCATCCCTTAGGCATTGAATAAACAATAGGCTGTTAAGGTCATAATTGTTATCAGCAAGGATCATGGATCCTTGGATCCATGGATAGATGCTAAGCCTTTAGATGGAGGGTTATTGGGAAACAAGATATTCACACATACCAAATGATTACTCCAGAGTCACGTACTAATTGCATGGAGGAAAGGTGCCTTTTCCAACAGATGGTCACCACTTTACTCAAGTGACCAAACTCGATGGAGACCCTATGGCAAGGCAACCTCTGAGAGGATGCCTTATGAGCTACACAAAATCTCCTATGAAGTTCTCACCAAAAATGTTTGACCCGAAGCTAATCAAGCTTCTAGACCTATCCTTCAACTGAGAGGAAATACAGGGGATAGACTAGGTAAAAGGTAAAGAGCAGTATGATGAGATAAACAGCCAAATCAGAATACGAGAAATGTTACAAAACTGTCCTGGGTTTTTGAAAAAAAATCAATATTATGAATAAAAAGTGGAGGAACTGGTCTAGATTAAAAGAGTTAAAAGAGACATAACAATCAGATGTGGTGTGTTTATACCCTGAGCAGATCCTGGTTCAAAACAGTACTAAATACAAAGAAGAATTTGATGACGAAGAACAGAAAAAGAACAGCTATTCTGAGAGGCGTCGTGGGAACAACTGAAGAGATTTGAAGGTAGACCGGGTCTTACATGATAGGAGGGAATTGCTGTGTATTTTCTTACATGAGATGCTTATACTGTGGATCACTGGATGGACATCTTTCTTCTTAGGAGATGTACACAGAAGCATTTAGGGATGAAAAGTCACAGTCAAAGGGCTCTTTGACAGTCCTAAAATGTGGCAGAATATTGAGTCTAGGTGGCTAGGGTGAGTATTTTCTGAACCATTCTTCTAACTTTTATTGTTGTTTTAAAAAAATTTTTTTAAGTTGGAGAAAAATTAAAATGAAAAGATGGAGGATGGAGATGTTTTTCTTATCTGTGTAAATTAAATCCAGCACTGAGGACAGCACTGGATGAATTACTTTTAGAGCGAGGGATTGGGAAGGAGTGGGAAAGAATTTCCCTCACTGGCTATCTTCTGCTTGCCGAGTAAGTTATTTTTCCTATCTGGTGCTTGCTGGCACTTTCTATTCCCTTCTCACTCACAGCAGTCTTCCTAAGGTAGTCTGATAGTCTAACTTCCTCCATCCTTCTCTTCACTGTGTCCCTTTTAACTGTTAATATCACACCTGTCCAGAATTCTTTTCAGTTTTGGCTCACCCCAAACCATTTTCTTCATCTGACTTGTGGGAGCCACAGTCCTTCACTCTTGGTTCTCTTTCTTCTCAGACACCTACCTCTTTTTACTCATTCTGAAAGTACTTTCAGGGGGAATTTGCATTTTGATTAAACCCACCTGAGGGGTTTTCTGTCTCCCAGAGAAGAGGCAATGAGTGAGTCATGAACAATTGTGGGTGTGTATGTGTGTGGTGATGACGGTGACAGTGATTGAGGGGATCCATTTATCACCTGGTGTAGTTTGTATTAAAGGGTCTTTGTATCTAAAGTAAATGTTTTTTGAGGAAATGAATCTCTGGTAAATGTGAAGTATTGACTGCTCTATCTTGCAGTTTATACAATCCTGGATGCCCAATACGATTGTAGCAGGACTGTGATTTAAGCTTAGGGCCAAGTTTGGATCCTAGGATTGAGGTAATCTACTTTGATCCAGTAAATCCATTGTATGTTTTTTACGATGGCAGAATTATTGTTCAGTTCCAAGAATCAAGTAACAAATGCAAAATTGGAAACACTAACATGTAAGAGACAGAGTCCTGCTAACATACCTGAAAGTCTACCCACACCAGTGAAGGTGGCCTTCAGGCAGTCGGGCAAATACTAAGGGAAATTGTGAAATAGATTAAGGTGCTGCCTCTGTTCTCTGTGAAGAGGGAGCACAAAAGAGTAAGGGAAAGTCAGTCATTCCAAAGATTTTGGTGTCTGTCCCTTTTTTTCTCCCCATTCTTTGCTATACTAGTATGGTTTTCATCTTATGTGAACGCCTTCTGCCCTTCCGCTCTTGTTCAAGTGGCCTTTGGAATGCTCAGCCCCCATGCTCTGTTCTGGGGGTTAGAAATGCCTGGTTGGAACTTAAGGGTTAAGATGACAGGTTGAACCCCCACATTTATAATATATTCCTGAAATATACTAAATGAAAATAAAACATTGACCTATGAGAATCAGGGAGAGAGAGAGAGAGGGAGACGGGAAGAGGTGTCAAATAAAATAAACAATAGTTAGAAAGACTTTTCGATAGTATTATTAGAAGCTAGAGGATAATGAAACAACGGGTTTAAATATCTGAAAGAAAACTCATTCCATTGTAGAATTCTATGCTCACACTCTTAACTGAATGTGTGGGAGAATTATCAAGACATTTTCTAGACATGTTAGCTTAAGACATTGACATTTTATGCTACTGAAAAAGCTACTGGAGGGTTAGTGTCTCCAAAACAAGGAAGGAAAACAATAAAGAAGACATAGATTGCTGGAAAAGAGGGAACAAATGCATGAAAAAGATGGAAGGGATTTTCATGATAATGGTGAAAGGGGTAGAGGAAAGATAGCCACACCCTGGGCACAGACTGTCATCAGTCTCAATTTGTCATCAGAAGCCTCCAGAAGAGTTCAAGAAGAGATTAATATAATACCCTAGCTTGAAAGTATGCAGAGATTTAGTTAACTGGTTGAGAGTTTGGGATTGAATGAGTGGTAGGAACCTACAAAATGAGCAAGATAAAGAGGACAATATTAAGAAAAAAATGATTTAAGCACACAATATGGCTCAGTTGCAAATGGAATTTTCCTTAAGTTTATTTATTTTGAGATAGAGAGAGAGAGAGAGAGAATACAAGCAGGGGAGAGGCAGAGAGAGAGGGAGAGGGAGACAGAGAATCCCAAACAGGTAGCATGCTGTCAGTGAGGAGGCTGATGTGGACCTCGAACTCACTGAATTGATCACAACCTTATCTGAAACCAAGATTCAGATGCTTAACCTGCTGAGCCACTCAGGAGCCCATCCCACCCACCCCCACCCCTGCCACTGATATTTTGATTACCTGCTTGGTCTCTGTAGGCATTGCATTATACCCATTAAATGTTCCCTTTCCTCCTTCAACTTTTCAAAATGATCTAAGTAAGTTTTCCTCTCTCTTTCTCCCCCTACTCCCATTAGTGTCTCTATTAGTGGTTCCTTTTTAAGATAGATATCATAAATCAATTACAGGCAGTATAGCATAGTCCAATCACCAACCTGAGAAAGAACCAGTTGTGAATCCAGATTCTACCAAGTTCTGTGACCTTGGGCAAGCCACTTTTCTGTTAGTCCCCTTGTTAGTGAAATGGATTATAGAATTGTTACAAGGGCTGCACATGATCATTCACATGAAACTGAATGCCCACCACATTATTAAAACTAATAACATTTAAATCAAAGTAGTTATAGACTTGATGGAGTATCTACAAGCAGATATAGATAATTCTGACTTTCTTTCATCTGCATGAGACAAAGTAAGATTCATCTTCTTTTTGTTTTATACAATATTAAGCAAGTTAAGTTTTTTAAAAAGATAAAGTAAGATTCTAATCATATAATTATCTTGGCATATTGCTGCTCGGTGCAGTGATTGGGTATAGTCTAATTGTTTTAATTAAGTTCATTTATTGGGGAAAATAGAATCCCCAAGGCTAAGATTTTAAAACTAGAAGTGCTTGGGCCCTTTAATTATTTGCCACAAACATTTACTGAGAGCCTACTATATTTAAGATATTCAGATGGGCTCCCGTAAGATGCACTTTTGTTTTTCTAAAAGAAACTCAGAGTTTAATGAAAAATGATTCTTCATACAGAGACACATAGACTAACTGTGACAGGAGGAATTAAAAAAAGAGGAAGACTTTTTAACAGCATGTTCCTGTAAGTAAGCACATTCTAGAATGTGCTCTTGGAAATTGTCAGAACTTGCTTCCCACAGTTCTTCCTCAGAATGAGATCTATAGTTCTCTGTTCATGAAGAGTTAGAAGAAAGCTGTATGTGGTGCTATACTTCCTTCCCAGAATTCTAGAATCAGAATTTAAAACATTATAACAGGGAAAGTGCCAGGCAAACAGCAGGTGCTCAACAAATTCTTAGAATAAGTAAACAGGAAGAGGAGTTGGAATGCACTTCATTTCCAAGTAAGGAGGGCAAACCCCTGGGAAACAAGGTGACTAGTTGAAAGTCGTGCTGGGAATGGACAGAAACCACTGGTATGTAATAGAAAGGAGAAGAAAAAAAAAACCTCAGATTTACCCTGGAAAGCGAGAGAAAAAAATCTTCATTCCCTTCCCTACAGTGATGGCTGGTAGGACGAAATACCCTGAGTCTTATCTAAGTATTTAGCCTGAGACATTGACTCCTTTCATTTATTAACAAATATTTGCAGAGTGCCCACTCTGTGCCAGGCACGGTTTCTGGTGTTTGTGCTCTCATTTGGCTGTAGCAGAGGCAGTGCCAGAGGGAGCTAGGACAATCAATAAACACAAAGGCAATAAGGATGTTACAGTACACCGTATAGCACGGTAAGAGGTGATGGGAGCCATGGAAAAAAGAAAAAGGAGAGCAGGCATGGTGGGTGCTCAGCCCAGACCCTTCTTCAGAGTCAAAGTGCACCCATCCCTCTAGCTGCTGGAATTATTATTAGCTGCTAATGGTCAGAACTGCACCCCTTAACAGGAATTGCTCTCAGACTCTGGAAATTTCCTCGCCCAAGGGTATGTTCTCCCAGGGTGCCTCAGGAGAAGTGCCTGGCTGATCTGGGAATACAAAGGCCCATCCCTTGTCTCTGAGGGCCACCCCAGCCAGGAAGCTCCCTAGAAGGCTGGTTGAGCCTCAGTGGCAGCCATTTTGGATGCCAGCTTCCCTCTCTTTCTGACCCTGCCTTTCCACTTCCTTACAGCTGTGTGTTCCAAGAACCCCCTGCATGCCATTCTCAGAGACTTGCTCCAGGAAACACAATCCAAGATTGTAGGGTAAGAAGATGAGGATTGGGAGAACAATGGGTTATAATCTTAAACAGCATGACCAAACCTCATTTGGAGGGTTGTGAGAGCATTTTCCACCGAATGAAAACATAACAATGAAATAAGAATTCTGTGTTTCCCCCCGGCAGTCCTAGGGATAAATAGGCTTGGGGACCCCAGGGAGAGAAGGTATAAGAAAATGGTACCTGAGAGCGGCAAGGACCCCAGCAGCCTGGTAAGAGGCCTGGACCAGGACCAGGAAGTTGGCAATAATTTCTAGGAAAAAGAGGTCTGATATTGTACATGAAGCACAAATCCTCCAGGGATCCTAAACAGTGGGATGGGGCTGGTCTCGGTGCAGTTGCACGAGATGGTGGCTTGAGTGAGTGTATTTATTCGACTGTTAAGGAAAGAGAAACACCAGAGGCTGAAAGCCTGCATATGTACGAATGTTATATATTTAGAGTGGTTATCCATTTCTAGTAATCATTGAGAGTAAAATAAAAATATTTTTAAGCAATGGCAACAACAGTGATTTTAAAATTTTTAAGTGGAACTTTAAATGGTATCGTAGGAAATACTGTGAAACCTTTCAACCTTTCATTTCAACATTCACACTCACTGTGATGAAAGCTCTTTATTAATGACAATTTTAGTGCAGGTGAGTCGGACTGTGCTCTATATATCTCAAACAAAACACCTTTCATTACACCTGCCAATTGGGCAGTGCCCTTTGCGGGGGAGGAGGAAGCTCCAGCTTGAGTCCTGCCAAAGACATCAGCACAGGCCTGGGGTGGAGATCTGATCACCCTGTGCTGGCAATGAAATGGAGAGGAGTTTGAGGAAGAGAAATATTGAGTTTAAGGAACAAAATGAACTGACCCTGTTCAGATTCTAACTCAACCATGGTTTTACTTGGCTCGCATTCTATGCCCAGAGAAGAAAGCAAGAGGTCCTGTCCCTTCCCGAAACTGTGTCTTCCTATGTGAGCTCCATTTTTAAAAGTAAACTTAAGAGGCCCCTGGGTGGCACAGTTGGTTAAGTGTCTCACTTGGGCTCAGTTCATGATCTCACAGTTTGTGGGTTTGAGCCCTGTGTTGAGTTCTGTGCTGACAGCTCAGAGTCTGGACCCTGCTTCAGATTCTGTGTCTCCCTCTCTCTCTATCCCTTCCCTGCTCAAGCTCTGTCTCTCAAAAATTAATATACATTAAAAACAAAAAAATGAACTTAAAAAAATCTCTCATCACAAAGACCATATATATGGGTAGATGGAAAGGGTTTTGTCGGCCAAAATGCTAATGCTTCCAGCCCAGTGCAGTTTTTTTTTTTAATTGGGTTAAAATGTGCACAACATAAAATTTACCTTCTTAACCATTTTTAAATATACAGTTCAATGCCATTAAGTCCATTCACACTGTTGTGCAACCATCACTACCATCCATCCACAGAAATTTTTATTCATCCCAAACTGAAACCCTATACCCATTAAACACTAACTCCCCACTCCCCCTCCTTCTGGCCCCTGACAACTACCTTTCTACCTTCAGTCTTTATGCATTTGACTATTCTCGGTACCTGATGTAAGTGGAATCATACAGTATTTGTCTCTTTGTGTCAGAATTTCCTTCCTTTTTAAGGCTGAATGATATTCCATTGTATGTATATGCCACATTTGGTTTATCTGTTCATCTGTCGCTGGACACATAACGTTGGTTGGTTCCACCTTTGAGCTATTGTGAATAGTGCTGCTATGAACATGGGTGTGACAGGGGTATGCACGCCCCTTGGTGGAATTTTGCTTTCACTTTCCCAGGTAAACTTAGAATGTGATAGAATTTGTTCACTGGCTTCCTTTCTTTCTTTAGACTAGATAGATTGACGTTTATATATATACAAAAGAGAAAGAAAGAAATCTGCCTTTTTCTTTGACTAAATATCATAGAGAGCAATTTTGTCTCTGGCATATGCTATGTGACTTCTCTGAATAAATAGCTCTTCTGCCTTCAACACTTTCATGGATGTGAGAAATAAATACTCGCTGACAGAACAAGTCCTGGAAAATGGACAGCATGGCCATAGTGACCCAGGTTTGGGCTGTTATAGACCCACAACTGTAATCAAGTGAAGATACATTAGTACTGCAAAAACACACCCAAGTAAGGAACTGTTTAAAGGGCAGAAAAGCCCTAAATTTCAGCTGAATTTTCCTGAGTACCTCAGGACTCAGGCTTTTCATTTTTAATTACTTTTTTATATTGGTTCGTTTGTTTTTTTAATATTTATTTATTTACTCACTCACTTACTTACTTACTTTTTAATGTTTATTGGGGCTCAAACTCACCAACCATGAGATCATGACCTGAGTGGAAGTCAGACAATTAACTGGCTGAACCACCCAGGAGCCCCTATTTTTTTTATTTTTTAGAGAGAGAGGCAGAGAGCGCATGAGCAGGGTAAAGCGGAAGAGGAGCAGAGGAAGAGAGAGAGAGAGAATCTTAAGCAGGCTCTGTGCTCACTCAGCGTGGAGCCTGATGAGGGGCTTGATCCCATGACCCTGGAATCAACACCTGAGCTGAGATCAAGAGTCTGATTCTCACCTACTGAGCCACCCAGGTGCCCCTTCATTTATTTATTTTAATTGAAGTATAGTTGACATACAATATTGTATTAGTTTTGGGTATACAACATAGTGATCCAGCATTTATATACATTACAGAGTAATGACCACCATAAATCTAGCTACCATCTGTCACCAGACAAGGTTGGTACAATACTAGGAACTGCATTTCCTATGCTGTGGATTGCATCCAGTGTCTTATTTATTTTATAACTGGAATTTGGTACCTTAGAGTTCTCTTGCCCTATTTTACCCATTGCCTCTGGCAACCACTAGATTATTCTCTGTATCTGTCTCTGTTTCTGTTTTGTTTGGTGTGTTTGTTTTGTTTGTTAGATTCTACATATAAGGGAAATCATATGGTATTTGTGTATTTGTCTTTTTCTGATTTATTTGATTTATTTCACTTGGCAAAATACCCTCTAAGTCCATCCATGTTGTTGCAAATGGCAAGCTTTCATGACTAAATAATATTTCACTATCTAATGATGGATACTTAGGTTGCTTCCACATTTTGGCTATTGTAAATAATGCTGCAATACACATAGTGGTGCAGCTATCCTTTCAAATTAGTGTTTTCATTTTTTTTTCCAGATAACTATCCAGAAGTGCAATTGCTGGATCATAGAGTAGTTCTATTTTCATTTTTTTGAGGAAGCTCCATACTGTTTTCCATGGTGGCTGCACCATTTTGCTTTCCCACCAACAGTGCATGAGGGTTTCCTTTCCTCTGCATCTTCATATACACTTGTAATTTCTTGTCTTTTTGATAATAGCCATTCTGACAGGTGTGAGATTGTATCCCTCTGTGGTTTTGATTTACATTTCTCTAATGATGAGTGATGTTGAGCATCTTTTCATGTGTCTATTGGCCATCTGGATGTCTTCTTTGGAGAAATGTCTATGCAGATCCTCTGCCCATTTTTAAATTGCATTGTTTGTTTTTTAAATATTGAATTATGTGACCTTTTTTTTATATATTTTGGATATTAACCTCTCACTTATATCACTTGCAAATATCTTCTCCCATTCAGAAGGTTCTTTTTTTGTTTTGTTGGTGGTTTCTCTTGCTATGCAAAAAGTTTTAGTTAGACATAGTCCCATTTGTTTATTTTTGCTTTTCTTGTCCTTACCTGAGGAGACATTAAAAAAAAATATTGCTAAGACCAATGTCCAAGAGTTTACTGCCTATGTTTTCTTCTAGGAATTTCATGGTTTCTGGTCTTACATTTAAGCCTGCAGTACATTTTTAGTTTATTTTTTTATATGGTGTGTGAAAGTGGTCCAGTTTCATTCATTCTTTTGCATGTAGTTGTCCAATTTTCCTAAAATTTATTTATTCTTATTTACTTATTTTTTAAGTTTATTTATTTATTTTGAGAGGGGAGAGGACAGAGAGAAAGAGAGAGAGAATCCCAAACAAGCTTCTTGCTGTCAGTGTGAAGCTCAACCTAAGGTTTAATCTCACAAACTATGAGATCATGACCTGAGCCAAATTCAAGAGTCTGATGCTTAACCAAGTTAAGCGCCCCTCCAACACCATTCATTGAAGTGACTGTATTTTCTTGGAGCTGAGACTGTTAACTCATGATAAGACAATATGAGTTAATTGGGAATAAGTACCTGAAGGGTTGACTCTGTGCTCTCCCATCTTGTTGCTCAATAATATCTCAGATGGTTCATGGTTAAGACTTCATACGAGCCAAATGATTGGACAAAGAATATACCATCTCACAGCTCAGATTGCCCTGTTGACTCAACCAGCAGTGTCACAGATTAATGTCCGTGGCCAAAGGAGAAGACACTCAACAGCTGTGAATGCTTAGGGCCTCTAGAGCCCAGGACCCAGTTCCAAGACCTGGACTGACTCTGACACTGGGCCAAATTAGGAGCTACATGGCCCCTCATCTTTGCTTTGCCTTAACACGTCCACTTCCATTTCTCTTTCCATCTTCTGCCTTTGTTTACTCCTTGTGAATGTGACTCAGTAATGCCACTAACCTTGACTTTACAACATTACCTCTGTCAGTCACAGAGTTCATCATTCTGTCAGTTGTGTCTGCGTTTCTCAGTTGAAAATTTTGACGGAGACTCTGATTGACAAGGTTTTGACTCCTTATCCAATCCAAGGCCTCCAGTAGCCTCGGTGATGATAGGGGCAAAGTAGGGGAGATGGGGAGAATGGCGGTGGAAATATTATGATATCAAAGGGTGCCCTTTTTAGAGACTGCAGTGGGCAGCCAATGAGACAAGCCTGGAGCACTGATTGAAAGCAAATTGGATGAAAGAATAAATAGGTTGGAAATGAAGAGAGACATCTTTCTCCTCAGCTCATAACCCTTGCCCTGTTTAGCTTCCATTTCTCCTTGTGCAATATATGACCCTCTAGACATGACTCATTCATTGGAGAGACTGTAAAATCTCTGCAGAAGTAAAGCATTGTGATTTTGCTGTTCATTTATGGAAAGGCATTGGTTATGTTAATTAATTAGCCAGTTAATTGACTCATCACCCCTTCAAATGTTTACTGAATGTTGTCTATGTGCCAAGCACTCTGTTCTGTCTCTCCCCTCAATGTACACAGAGTCTAGACTGCATTTAGCTTAAGGATAACACAAGATTTCCCAACATTTGGTGAGAATTTTCCAATCCCCCAGATAATGTCCAGGAGCTTTCCATATATTATCTCATTTAATCCCTATGCAATTTAAAGTGTTAGGTTTATAATTTCTCTGATGTAGGGATTAAACCAAGTCTCAAAAAGGTAAATAGTTGAGCCAAATCACACAAGTAATTAAGTAGAGTGATCAAGAATGACACTCTACATGGTCTTTTGCAAAGTTTGTACTTTTAGCCCTACTTTAAACTGCTTCATACAAGACATAAATTCTTCCCCATCTTAATTCATACACCAATCAGGACTCCACACCCCTTAGCAAAGTCATAAATACAAGTAGGCAGGCAGGGAAGACGTGATTGAAATACACATTCTGTATAAGTAGATGTCTAAATCCTAGAAAGAAGTATAACCCAGATGTGTCAAGTTTAAAGTGAATTAAAAAAAAAAATACTGTGCCATTCTAATGATTTAAAGTCTTTGAAACATTTACCTTTATTTATGAGTTGTTAGTGGCTAGAAAAAAAAAAAAAAGCATGGAAATGTACCTGAAAAAAACACAAACAACATTCAATCTCTAGAAAACCTAGAGTTTACAATGATTTTAAAAGTCACATCACTTGTATTAAACATTAAAAAGAATTTCAAGTTGGCCATAGATAGACATTATATTAAATTCATTTTGGTTGTATAATTCAATGTAACATCATTATCATTTCCTTTATTCTTTAAACTATTTTTTAAGTTTAATTTTTTATTATTCTGAGAGAAAGAGAATGAGCTGGGGAGAGGCAGAGAGAGAGAAAGAAAGAGAAGAATCCCAAGCAGGCTCTGCACTGTTAGCTCAAAGCCCGACATGGGCCTTGAACTCACAAACCATGAGATCATGACCTGAACCACAACTAGCTGAGACACCCAGTCACCTTGTTCCTTTATTCTTAAAGGAAATTACATTCTCCGGGATTTTCTTTCTGAACTTTTCTCTATTTGTAAGTTCCACCCATTTGTTTAAATCTATTTTCATATTCTCTCTTATGTATGAAGATACACAGGGTTTAAAAATAATTTAAGTAGTATTTTTTAATTTAAGGATAAATTAGAATACTCAGAAATTTTAATCACTTTGGTATGTCACTTTAATTAATAACATATAGAGTCATAATGTTACTTAATCCAAAAATAGTTATAAAATAACTACCTTGGAATTTCAATACGATGACTGGAATGGACTTTGTAACCTGAAGATATCTGAGCTCTAAAACCCTTTCCCCAAATAGCCTTCTCTTGATCCAGCAACACGATTCTGGCTGTGCCCTATAGTTCTGCTCCCCTTCCTGGAAAACCCATGCATATGGTCTGTGACCCCACTGTACCCACTACCTCATCCCATTCTTACAGCTCCACTGAGCTTGATCTTGTCAAGTGTCACCTTGTTGCCAAAGCAGAGCTGACTTCTACTAATTCTCAAAGTTTCAGCAACATCAGCTACAGCTCATAACTCCCTATTTCTTAAAATAATTTTTTTAAGTTTATTTATTTTGTGAGAAAGAGTGTATGGTGTGGGTATGAGTGGGGGAGAGGTTGAGTGAGAGGGAAAGAAGAAGAATCCCAAGCAGTTTCTGCGCTGTTGGCGCTGAGCCCAATGTGGACTTGAATCCATGAATGTGTGAGATCATGATCTGAGTCAAACTCAAGAGGTGGATGCTTAACCTCCTGAGTCTCTCAGGTGCCCCTCTTAAAACAATTTTACTTTCTCTTGTTTTTGCACACCATACTCCCCTAGATTTCCTTCCCACTCACTGATCTCTCTTTTCTGTCTCTTTCTCTTGAGCCCAGACTCTAGCTCCAGTCTGGACATGTCCTCCCTGTCTACATGGTCTCTCTACAATACTCCATCTTGACCCACTGCTTTAAATACCGTTAACATTCAGGTAACTCCTACATGGCTATCTCTGCCCTGACTCCTCCCTGAGAGCTGACTACTCACTTGACATCTCCATTGGAACATCTAATAAGCATTTCAACCATATAATGACAAAAATGCCACTCTCAGTTTTCCACCACCAGCCTGCTCCTTGCTAGTTTTTCTCAGCCCAGGAGGTGATTCTATAATTGGTTCTGTGGTTAAGGCCAAAAATAAAAAATCTAAGATTTGTATGAAATTCTTCTCTATTTATTCAATACCCCTGTACCCCCATTCCCAATCTGGTTTATCAGCAATACACCCCAGCTCTACCTTCAAAGTATTTCCTGAGTCCACCTAAACCTTTCGATCTCCAAGGTTGCTACCCTAGTCCATGTCCTCCCCTCTTGTCCCTGGGACCCTGTGTAACTGCTAGTCTCTCTCAATTTCCACCCTTGAAGCATGACCTGGCTTCAGCCCGTCTCTGCACACTCATCATCTACCACTTTGCCCTTTGCCTGTTACCCTCAGACCTGCCACCTGTCCTTGACCACTCCAAGCTTTCTTACCCCAGTCCCATACTTTCCCAGGGGCTTCTCACCGTCTCCACTGTCTCCTCCCCCAACAACCCAAATGGGAGCAGACCCTCTGGTCCCTCTACCCCATAAGTCTTTGTAAATTTTCTTAGGACATCACTCTATAAATGTATCTTGTGTATTTATTGATTTTTTAATGTGTATTTTGTCTTTCCCCTCCAGAACTGAAGCTCATGGAAAATAAGAACTCCTATATCTTTAGCCCTAGAATTATCCTTGTTCTTAGTCCTCTGAATGGTGAATGATTTTAGTTCCAGGACTATCACATATCCTTTGTCTTTTTCTGTGCAAAATTTCCCACCATGTTTGTCATTTTACAATAGCTTTGCCTACAGCTTTTGCCACTTACCATAAATAAGTAGGCATTTTTTAACTTGTTATTTAACCATACCCACAAGCATCCTTTTAATAATTGTGTAAATACTGTATTCCACAGTTGTTTACTTTGGTTTATTTTATTGTAACTTGATCTTTAAATCATTTCTAATTTTCCCTGTTATATGCGACATATTCACTGGGGCGTACGGGCACACATGCGTGTGCATTGCTGTTGCATCTGTGCTTCTGGAACTAAATAGATAGAGGTCCTTGATTACTGTAGCATCCTTTCAGAGCGCTGGGTGCCTGGTCTGGCTTGAGTGAGGAAAAAAAGCTAGAGTCTGGAGTGCAATTAGCATTTGAATTAATGACATGAGGATAAACAGGTGATTATCCCATTTAACAGCTGTTGAATGGTGTTAAAGAGACACTGTCTGACAGCTTGAGCTGCAAATGTAGGATTTATTAACAATGATTAAGGAAAAAAAAGGAAAGAACTATTTTTTTAATAAATGAAAATAGGATTTCAAAAATTAAGTCCTTTCACAGTGCTTTAAGCAAAACTCAGCTCAACTGATTTCCAACTCCTAAATCAAGCTCCTTGTTTAAAAATGAATAGTGCAAATAATCACATTTCATAACTTCCTGCCTTTTGTCTGAATGGCTCAGAGTGATTTATAGATATTCTCACAATACCCCTTCAGTTAGGCAAGGGGCACTTAATAATGATCCAATATTTGCATTTTGCCTGTGGGGAAACTGAGTCATAGACTGGCCACAGACTTTCACAGGGTCATATTCAGAAGTAGAAGAGACACGATTAGAACTTAAGCTTCAGACTTGAAGCATCGGCTTCTAAAATAATACTTTTTTTTCTTGGGGAAAAGTGTATTGAGAGTTTCAGAGTTAGCAACAGGTGAGAACATTTTTATTGTACATGATGTTTATCTTGATAGTTTCCCTTTAATTACGTGTTTCAGTTTAGAGCTGTGGGAACCCTTGCAGTCTGAGTTGGTTGGGGCCTTACCAGACATATCATTGCTACAATTTGCTTTGTTTTCACGCAAGCTTGTTTTGTGATTTATTTGCCCTAAATTTTAGGTTTGTGAATTTAGGGTCAAAACAGGTGTAAACAGGGGTGGGATGCCTGAGTGGCTCAGTCAGTTAAGCATCCAGGTCTTGCTTTCTGCTCAGGTCATGATCTCACAGTTTGTGGGTTCGAGCCCTGCGTTGGGCTCTGCGCTAAGAGTGCAGAGCTTGCTTGGGATTCTCTATCTCTCACTCTCTCTCTTTTCCTCCTCCACTCACACCACGCTGTTTCTCTCTCTCTCTCAAAATAAATAAATAAACAAATAAACTTAAAAACAGATGTAAAGATGCCATGGGTTAGCATTACCACTAGTGGTCTAGGTTTTCAAGAAGTTCTACAAAATTCAGCACAACTTTCATTGAGCCAACCTTCCCTCGATGATGAAGCTGCACAGCCTTCTTAGCAAAAGGCATGCTGGGAAGAGTATGAGTTTGATAAATGCAAATATCATTTTCTCCCAATGGACATGTGTGTACAGGCACCAAAGTCACAAAGAACGAAACAAAGGGAGACAGTATACCAGCTCTACTGGGCTTTGCTCCACTAAAACTTCCCAATAGAACACTCAGAAACAGATGTATTTTACTCCTAAACACAAAACAAAACAAAAAACCTTAAAATGCTTTTTTGTCAAGGAAATGAAAATCATTATTCTTTAGAAAGTTGATTTTGACTATTGGTGAAAAAGTAAAAGTAGATACCCCGTACTGAATTCTTTTCTATTTAGCCATCAGGTCATTTATGCTGCTATTTGGATGAGGGAAGATAATAAAGTCATCTGCCTGTTAGTAGGTTGACTTGCCTCTGGCTTACTATTTGCATGTATGTAAATAATCTCCTTCTTTCATTTTCTTCTTCTTTTTAAAAAATGATCAGCAAGATAATCCAAGGGGCAGGTCATTCTAAATGGACACCTGGCATTTGATTTGCTTTTGAAAGAACTCATCTTTGTACTTTTTTTTTTTTTTTGAGACAATGATAGTGAGGAAGAAGGTTAGGGTAGGGTTGAGTTCAGTTAGATTTACTATACGGATGTCCCAAATATTGTGGGGAATGGACTTACACAAAAACCCACTCATTGTTTAGTTGAAAATCAAATTTAACTGGACATCCTGTATTTTTTATTTGCTAAATCATTTTAACTGGTCAGGTGTGAGCTGTAAAGTCTTTACTCGAAAGGCATCCTGGGGGTTTTCCCAGTCTGCTCCCTGTAGCTGGATGGGCTCCATTTTGTTTGGTTTGGACCTTGAAATAGGTATTCTGTTCCAGTGGCATGCTACCTCCTTCCCCATGAGACTGATGGGAGTAATAACAGTTTCTAAAGATCTTCCTTATTCTCAGTTAATACATTATAGTAATGAAACTTATTACTCTAAATGAACCCTGGTTAGCTGCTCTTGCTCTCCTATCTATTAAGGATGGCCTACAGGCTATTAAGACAAGCCAAAGGGGTGGGAGGAAGGCGAGAGAAGAAAATGTGGAGATGCAGTGAGACCTTCACTCTCCTATCAGCTGTTCTAGAACAGCTCTTTCAGCAGGAAAGCATTGCTGCGTGAAGTTTTATGCTCCGAATGATGCTTCTGCTCATAGGAAACTTTTCAATGTGTTTCCTCCATGGGTGTCTGGGTCTTTTGTTTTCAGCCGTGCTTTGCACAGGAGCTGGAAAGCTAACTCCCCAAAAGTGAACTTCCTCTCCTTCTATAAACTGACCCCTGGTGGTTGCTATAGCAACTGCAAAGAGCGCATAATGAGCTGTGTAAACAAGCCTGATTCCCAGTGCTGGAGCTGGGCGAGCCCACAGAAGAGAGAAGGGGAAGGAATTTGATGGGCCTGAAAAGTGGTTCTTGGGGAGAGTAGGAGGCGCTGCAAAACATCTCCGCCCCGCCCCACTCCTCCCTTCTCTTCTCTCCTCTTCTCTCACCTCTTGACTTCCCACCAGGCCAGGCAAGGAGACAAAGGAAGTAGGAGGGTGGCATGCAGGGGCCTGCCTTTAACGCTGTGAAGTTGAACACCATGCTACTGACAATGAAATCTAAACATTTACACAGAGCCCTGGGCTAGAGATGTGCCAACCTGACCCTGAAAAACAAACCACCTGTGTCACTGCCACACCTGCTTCAGGTTGGCCGGGTGCTGGGGGAATGGGGTTCTACAGCCCTCCCCAACTCTTCTGTCTAATAACTCAGGCAGAACTGAAGACAGAAGCCCAAAGATTTCTGAGACCTGCACTCAGAAATGTTGATGCTTTGTCCCTTTTGAGACGGCGTGAAGGCTCTGAAGGCACAGGGTACCTAAGGTATGATTATGAAGACAAACACACACACACACACACACACACACACACACACACACACACACACACACACACACACTTGTTTTCTTCTCCAGGAACTTGGCTGCTATTTGCAGGAAACTTTGTGCATATAATAGCAGAGGCTGCAGCGTGATTTTCAGTTCTCTTTGATTAACTCTCATCCACCCTCGTCCAACTTGCTGCAAAGGAATGGTTTTGTACATTAAATATGAACTTTATGATGCATTTGGCACCATGACATCCTCCTGAACAGATGATTCACATTGGGGGAGCGGGTGTAGAATCCTGTGTTTTAGGTCTTTAACATGGTCAGTGTAGATTTTCTTCTTTCTGTGAAAATCAGTATTTTCTCAGTCCCTCTGATAAGAAGCCTAGTGTCATGAGCCATATTTACTCTGAGAATAATCATTTTTTATGGTTCTCTTGCCTTTTGTAGAGTGCTCCCACCTCTACTATTTCATTAGACCCTTACAACAACCCCCAGAATCACACAGGGGAAATTACATGTCTAATGAATTCGTCAGATGGAGACACAAACAAAGGAGAGATTAGATGACTATATTGCAGAGATAC
The DNA here is from genome assembly GCA_017311185.1 of Proteles cristata cristata. Taxonomy (NCBI): domain Eukaryota; kingdom Metazoa; phylum Chordata; class Mammalia; order Carnivora; family Hyaenidae; genus Proteles; species Proteles cristata. The sequence goes on along the minus strand of JAESUZ010001348.1, from coordinate 1,759,907 downwards.
TGGGGCTTAAAACTGGGTGTAAAAGGAACTATTGAGGTATGTATTGCTATTATTACCAAGATATCAAATCTGCTTGTATTTATATGAGTCAAGAGACAAAAGAACATTTCTGTAAGCTACATACTACAAATAAACTATAAAGCGTTAGATTTATAGAGCATTTCTTCTAATATATTCAGATAATTCCACCTAATACTATTCCTTATATTATCTTTTCATAATAGGTGACCAGGTCCTACTGTTTTAGTTTGATTCCTAATTCTTGCCTGGCCTTCAGTTTTGTCATCTGCTATTAAAATATTGCCATCATTTTCCTTTTTAAACCCGTACTCATGACTATTGTCCAAGGCTGACATGCTTAAGCTTATTCTTTTTAGTTAGAAAGAAGAAATAACAAGTCTCTCCATACTTCTTGCTTTTCCTACAAAATTTCTTCTTTTCGCCTTTTAAATTGAGTCAAGGGCTGCAGTTTTTGTGGGAACACCCCTCCCTGATGGGTGGGCCATGCCTTTGTGAGATTTGGGGGGAGATAAAGGGAAGGAACTCTGGGCTAGCCATGCCCTTTCCTTGGGGAACATACAGGAATTTATGAAAGGTAGCAGTATTTTGGAACACACCCTTTTCTTATTGCTGTTCAATGGTGAAGAGAGATGACTGTCTTCTTCTAGATACAATCCATGATTCCCAGGGACCTGTCAGTGGCAGTCTCTGTGGGTGGGATTGCCAGAGAATCAAAGAATACATTCATTCCTCTAAGACCCAGGGACTAGATTCTGATGGCATCCAGTCCCTCCCTTGGAACAAGATTGGTGCCTTTGTCACTGGAAGGTATCAGTAGTGTTGAGGTTTTCACAGAGACCACATTTTCCAACCCGAGCTCCAGGCATTATTCCCTCAGATGGTGCAAGATATTACCAGCAGAATTTTCAGACTGGGATGCCTCCTCCCTTAGGTTGAAAACATCAGCTAGCTCTGGAGCCAAGACCTCCCCAGTTACAGGAGCCAGTCCATTCTACGGACAAGGGGGTCCCTTGAATTTTGGGCTCTTCCAGGTCATACACAGGGGCCTCCTCCCCCTAGGAGGAGTAACTCTTGATATCTCCTTGAACATAAAAGCTCAAGTTTAAGTTCTTAGAGCAGAGAGCGAAAGCATAAAGTGTTATCCCTGGGCGGGGGTGGGGGGGTGGGGGGGTGCAACCTTAAAGATATTTCATTGGAACTAGGTTTTCCCACATTTTAAAACTCAGGGTTCCTTTCATTGTCAAAACATTCTTGTGCGATAGCAGTTGTGATTTTATTCATTCTAGACTAAAGCTGTCTGGTAGAAAACTTGTGGGAATTGGAAGCAGGATCTTGAAGAGATATTTGCACACCCATGTTCACAGTAACATCATTCACAATGGTCAGATATTGGAAGCGACCCAAGTATCCAATGACAGATGAATGGACAAACAAAACATGGTCTATACATACAATGGAATATGATTCAGCCTTAGAAAGGAAGGAAATTCTGACACAGGCTACAACGTGGATGAACCCTGAGAACATTGTGCTCAGTGAAACAACGTGGATGAACCCTGAGAACATTGTGCTCAGTGAAACAAGCCAGTCACAAAAGGACAATGATTGTATGATTCCATCACATGAGATCTCTAGAGTAGGCAAGTTCACAGGAACAGAAAGTGAAAGGGTGGTCGCCAGGGGCTGGGTAGGTGGCAGTGGGAGGGGAGTAGGGAGTTAGTGTTGAATGGGTGTAGAGTTTCCGCTGGGGATGATGAAAATGTTCTGGAGATGGATGATGATGATGGATGCCCAACAGTGTGAAAGTACTTAATGACACTGAACTGTACACTTGAAAAAGGGTTAAGATGGTAAGTTTCATGTTAAGTGTATTTTACCACAATAAAAAAAAGAATGAGTGAGAATAATTTTAATAATATATCACATTTTACCCAGCAGAACCAGAACATGATCAGTTCACAAGAAATCAATGCTAAAAAATGATGAAGATTGTTTGCATTTTTTTATATGAAGTATTTGAAAAACACTTTATATTTTACACTTTCAGAATATTGCAAATGTCCACATGTCAAGTGCTCTGTAGCCACGTGTGGCTAGTGGCTATCATATTGGATGTATTGCTTTAGACAATATGTGGTAGGAATATGGCTTCAAGGACCCCTTGTGGTTGCTTCCAGATTCCCAGAACTCCTTAAGCCGTGGGCTGGGATATTGTGGACAGGAACACACCAGGTGTCTTTCCCCTCCTAAAAGAAAGAGATGAGAGAAACAGGTCATCACCCTGAGTTGGTAACAGCAAGGTACTCAACCTGGACTGAGCAATTATCCTCAGATATGGTTTAGTAACTAAGGTTGCTGATATCTGAGAAAAAGAAAAAAAAACCCAAAACAAAAACAAAACCCCAACCAAAACAAAGTCCTTAAGAACTGGCAATATACACGGCAAAGGATTTGATTTAGGGATAATTAGGCTTGATGGGAAAAGTCTCATGGGATCTAGCATCCTTATTACTGTTTAAAAAAAAGTGCTAATATGATCCTTCTTGGACAGCTTGTTAATGAGTCAGTTTCTTTCTTTCTTTCTTTCTTTTCCCTTCTATCATTCCTTCCCTTCTCCCTTCCTTCCCTCCCTTGTTTCCTTAATTTAAGTGTTCTTGTCAGGTCCTCTCTGACAAGTGTCTATTTCTCTGGAAGTCTGATAAGAGCTGTTCCTCTGCCTCCCCCCAGCCCCTTCCTCTTTGTTTCTCAGGCTGGGGAGGCAGAGAACATGGCCTACTTCCCTGGCAAACTGAAGCAGAGGGTGCAGTTCCCCCCACAGCCACCCTGATGCTGTGGGGGAATCCAGAGAGTTTCTGGACTCATTGAGAAAGCTAAGCCTCCTCCCAGAACTTCTGGCTTCTCTGCTGGGGATGGGGAGAGTCTGCACTGCAGCTTAATCCACTGCTGCAAATTCCTGTGCTTCCAGAAACCACTCCTTCACCTGTGAGAGACTCCCAACTTACTGGGCATCCAGGGAAGACAAAATGGAGCCTGACCCCATGGCCCAGGAAGGGAGAGTCCTGTTATGCACGCCTGCCAGTTCTTAGGATGATATGCACCTGATTTGATTGAAAGGCTGCCCACCAGCCTGCCAAACTGCAGATGAGCACCACATATGCCAAATGAAGGTGGTGAGCAGAGGATGAGCAAGGCTTGGTCCAACTGTCCTGTGCTGGGTGAGTGACGCCGTGGAGTGTGTGTATGTGCACACTGATAAATAAGCAGGGTGGGAGGTAGAGGCAGAAATGGGCCAGTTTCAGTTCCTATCATGGTTTTACAACCTCAGAGTTAATTTCCTCCTCCGGAAAGTCAAGGGAACAGCTGTCACCAGCCATGCAAAGTCCTGTCGCCTCTGGGGTGCTGGCTAGTAAAGGCAGCTCGGTAAGCACAGAGGCAGGGCTTGGATTTCTCAAGCTTGAGCAGGAACAAATTGCTAGGAGGGGAAGGGGCGTGGCTAACAGCACAGGGTCTGCCTCTTCTGAAATAGGGCCACCCCTGTACCCCCTTCTAGGAATTGCAAAACGCATCCTTGTTGGCTAGGCCTCCCTGCCCCCCTAAATCCTCACATCCCCACGCAAAGAGAAGTGTGGCCCAGTGTTATTCTCATTTTCAACAACATAGCTTTGTTTGGCTGCATGGGCTTCGAAGAGAACCCTGGGATGTTTTGACCCCAGAGTTGGGGGGAAATCAGTGACCAGATTCAGGAAATCACCAGATTCAGGAAAATGGCTGAAGGAGCCCTGTGGCTCCAGTTCTGTGCAAATCAAAGAATACCCTCCCAGACCCAGCTCTGGGGACTAGGCTTCCTGAGGCATCTGTGCAGATGAGAGGTTTGGAATCAGAGGTCACTAGCCGCCAGGCCTTCTTCCGCCTCTGACAGCTGTGGGTGACTCTTTGCTATGCCCACCGCTATCAGGCCCCAAGGAGCAAGTTCTCAGCACCCAGGCTGCACTGAGCATTTACAGCAGACAATCCAAGGCAAATAAGGATAACAGCATCGACGTTACTTTGATTCCCCTTGGGATTAATGTCACATGAATAAACAGTCCACAAAGCCTATATTCATAGAAACGCTTAGGATGTAGAATAGGAGCCAAATGGTGCCTGTGGACAGCCTAGGCCAGGGGGACAGGGAGGAGGGAATGGGGCTCAGAGGGAGCAGAAGCCTGGGGGGTGGGGGTACCTGTTCCAGGATTTAGAAGTGGCTGCATTTGCAAAGTAGCCAGAATCAGCCTTGGTAGGCAGGACGTGAGACCAAGCAGGGAACTCAGTCACAAGAGCTGAACCCAAACCAGTGCAGGGACCAGGAAAAAGAAACAATACTCATTAACTGAGCTGTCCTGAAGAACCAGCTGGGCTCATTTCATGTTGCATTTGCTCCAGTACCCGTGGCCCTTAAATTCCCTTTCGGGGGATTTTTAAGCCTTGTGCTAGGTTGAAGATTACACTTTATTTTATTTTTTTAAGAAAAAAAGTTTGAAGCAAATATGGTGAAATCTAAAAGCTAATAAGTGGATACCTGGGCTCTGAGATATTATTTCTCTCCTTTCTCCTTTTAATTATTTTTGGAATCAAGAAAAAAATCTATTTAAAATGAAGGAACTGAACATTCTTTATTTTATCCGGCCGCAACCATTTGGGGATGCGGTGGACTCTCCCCTCTCACCTCCTTTGTTAAGATTCCAGGCAGGGTGCACAGACAGCTGGGCATTGCACCAGCCTGGGGTTGGCATACCAGGAAATCCTGGTCCTGGTATCACCACATCCTTACAGCTCAGCTGATCTCCAGGCACACAGTGGAGGGAAGCTTCTTTGGCCTCTGAGGCTGGCTGGGAACATCCAGGGTGAATCATCAGGAAGTCAGTAGTAATCTCCCCTGTTTTGCAAAGAGTGGGGGAATGTGACCTGCCTAAAGCCACAGAGGGAAGATAAATAACTAGGAGGAAGCACCAGAGCTGAAAATCTCCAGCCGAGATTTAAGGCCTGAGGCCCGTGAGTGGTTCTGGGAAGCGCTTGGCTCTCCCAGAAAAGGGCCCCATGTGATGCGATCATGGGTCTCAGTGGACCCCTGACCATTTGGTGGCGTCTCTGGGCCACGTGGCCTACCCCTGACCAGGCTCCACGGAGTTGCCCTCTGGCACAAATCCTTGCCAGTTGTCTGCAGGCCAGCTCCCAGGAGAGAGACCCACAACTTGGACACTTAAAGAAGGTGGCTGGCAGCTCAGGAACTGGTGAGACTGGTTTCCAAGCTGGCAGCCACTAGTTAATGCCAGGAGGACACAGTTAGGAGAGGCAACTGGGTGGGCAGAAGGTGCCACCGATGTATAGGAGGCTGGAAAAGCTTCCGGAATCTCCAACTCTACTTCGGGCCATCTGCCCTGGACATTTTCCCCTAAGATCCAATCCTGTTATATAGTGCTCCCTTTGCTAAACCATCTAGGAGTAATTGTGTTGGAAGTAAACTCCAGGTGCCCGGCATCCCCTTACAGAATTTACCGGGGGATCTGATTTTACTCTAAACCACTTACTATCCTCTCAGAACGAGTTAAGACCACGAAACACTTCCAAACGTCGAGTGTGGCTTGGATTAAAAGTGTTCCTTTTAGTCTGCCTGGCTGGCTAGCTCATAGATGGAGCATGTGACTCTTGAGCTCGGGGTCATGAGTTCAAGCCCCACGTCCAGCACAGAGCTTACTTTAAAAAAGTTTATGGGGTGCTCAGAAACTGGGTGGCTGTCAGTTAAGTGTCTGACTTCAGCTCAGGTCATCGTCTTCCAGTTCCTGGGTTCGAGCCCCATGTTGAGCTCTGTGCTGACAGCTCAGAGCCTGGAGCCTGCTTCGGATTCTGTGTCTCCCTCTCTCTCTGCCCCTCCCCTACTTGTGTTTTATTTTCTCTCTCTCTTTCAAAATAAATGAACATTAAAAAAAGAGTTCATTTTATAGAGGAATTTTATTTTTGTTGTCCAGATTTGAAGTATCCTAACATCTTACATAGAATATTTGCTTTGAGTATGTCTGCTTCAGTCCCTTGGGAACCAATGTCATCCTTTAGGGTGTCAGCTTTAACAGTCTGGTCTTCTGTTCTCTCAGGGTGTTTGAAGAGGTGGTTCTGTTAGCTACTCCAGAAAAAGAGTCCTCCCATATTTTTTAAGAGAGGCAAAGTGTCATTAGCCTGAACTATTTATCAGTTGTTTTTGAAGACAGGGAAATGTTTATTTTATAAGAACATTTGTCCCACCTTAATTTGCAAGGGATTAAAAAAAAGGCACTGCCATGAAACATAATAGGAAAGTATTCAGTTCTTGTGAAACACATTAATGCTTGTGATAGAATTTCTTCTGCATAAAAACACCTTAGACATAATTTTCCAATTGTACCATCTTCCGTGCTGTCTCTGTACTGTGTTTTTTCAAAGCCCACAGAGGGGAGATGGGGGAGGTGTTTGAGGGGGGTCCCCACAGTCCACTTGCCTTCCCTCGCAGAGTTAAAATGACTTGTGTTGTTCTTTGCTTCCTTACCCAGAGGAAAGTCCCCATGGTCCATTTTCTGTGCAGTGCTTTTCCACTCTTTCATAATCTGTTATTGTGACCTTGAGATTCAGAGTGGAGGCTTTGGCAGGGTGTGCTTCACGTGGAGCCAGCACGGCTGGTGTCCGTGCCCTGGTCCTACATGCCCGTGGCTGTGGCTGCCCTGTGCTCCCGAGAGGACATGCCTGTGCCTGTCATCCTGCGTCCTGGCTTCCAAGTCAGGGGCTGTGGGACCCTGGAGGCTGAGAAGACTCCTGTCAGGTTCCTGGAGAAGTACCATATTCCTGGGGGTGTGTGTGGTGGGGGGAGGGATGGTGCTGGGTCAGCAAAGAACTTGCATGTGGGAGAAGGTGTGCGTGTGTGTGTGCGCGTGTGTGTGTTTGTGTGTGTGTTTTAGAGAAAAGAACAGAAAGAGACAGAGATAGAGGTAAGCTAGGGATCAAGAAATGTACTTTAAAAGTAGATTTCAAGTTATTTTCTCCTAGGATAGTCCCTGGTGGATTTGATTCTTATAAAAACTAGTTACAGAAACTATACACTCTACACAAGACAGTTGCCCTTTGGTGAAGACAGTGAGGCTACAAGAAGTACACTAAGCAACAGGAGAGAGGCTGGGCATGTCTGACCGGAGAAGGCAGGGGACAGAAGCATGGCGCTGAGGGTTAAATGCCGGGGACCCCAGAAGCCAGCGGCATGTTGCGTCCCACACTGGGTCCCTCACTCACTGTGCCCTGCAGCGTTGTCCTTCTCTCCCTCCTCACCCTGGTCTGTGTGGGCAGATGCTCCTGCCAAAGCTTACTTCATTGGATGAAATGAAGGGGAAATCTGATTTGCCACTAATTGGACTTACTGTAGCAATTAAGGTTAAGCTGACATGAAGGAACTATCAGACACTGGGATTTTCAGAGTTTTTCATCATATTCCTGGGAACTTTTTCCAGAATCCAAATGGGATACTGATTGGGGTCATCAGGATTTTAAATCAGTTTAAGTCAGGATACTGGAAACAGCCAGTATATGCTCAATCATTATAGAAGTTAACATGTATTGTATATGCATATGGTATATATGAAGTATACGAGATGTGTATATATAGCATATGATAAATATACATGGTGTATATATAATACATGGGGTGTATATATATATGTATATATATATATGCAGAAAATGAGGTGGATATATTCATTGCTCTCTAGATAAATAAGAGCATTTAATAATAAGTGCACAGGGCATTTTCCATTTTATTTTCTAAATTGCCTAATCTTTAATTCCTGTCATGATCAATCATTCACAAATGAAGAAGGCTGGGATGCTCTTCCTGGGCATTCTAATTCCTTCCTTGAAATGAACTTACCATCTGTATTGAACTCCCAAATGTTTTCAACCATCACCTCCCTAAACACTTAGAGTGAAATTTCAAGTCTAGACCTTGTTCTCAAAAGCAGATGTGTCTATTACACTGCCAGATCCATCCAGTCATTGAATCCTTTATCGAATAAATTAAATCATTATTCCACAAATATTTATTTATTGATTGCCCACTCTCTGGAAAGTTCTGTGGGCACTGCAAATGTGAGGTGTGTGTGTGTGTGTGTGTGTGAGAGAGAGAGAGAGAGAGAGAGAGAGAGAGAGACTCTGCAGCTTCCTGCTCACAAGCTGACAGACAGGCTTATACACACATTCTATGTAAGTGCCTATTTAGGCTCACAGTTCTTGGGCCACATAAGCAATCCCTCAAACCACTGCCTCCCAGGTCAGAGCCAGCCATCTGCTTTCATTACAGAAACTGTAATGTTTCCCTTCCTGGTGCCCAGTGACACCCGAAGAGAACTGCTAGGAGAAAAGGGCACAGACACATCATTCTCATCTGCTGGCAGCACCCTGCAGAGTTGCAGAGATCGGGGGTGTCTCCAAGGGGGATGGCACATAGGACAGTGGGGTTGGGGGACTGGACACAATACCCCCCCTCCCACCTTTTCTTCTCGTAAATGTTGTCTCCTCAGCTCTCTGTGATTCCTTCTGGACACTTCAAGGGAAATGCACATCTGGTCTGGCAAACCACTGCCTATGTTAGTCTGTGCCAGCACTGGCCAGGGTCTGAGACCCACCATTCTGCACACTCATGGGTGCATCTTATTTTTCGAGCCGAGGCCAGACCTTTGCTCCCATCATCACTCCCAGGCTGATATGCAGATGCTCTTAAAGTGGGGCATGCGTGACCAGGGAGTCACAGGGAGCATGCGTGATAGACAGTGGCCAGGCGCTAGAGGCTTGCATCCTGCTCACAGACACTTCACCTCTCTGGGTCCCTGTTTCTTCCTCTGACCCAAAGAGTTTGAACTAGAGCAGCCCCAAGCCTCCAGCTCTGACCTCTCTGGTTCAGTGGAGCCTAGTTGCCTTCCTTCTACTCAGGGAGGGTGTGGCCTTGCTCTGGGCCCCAGGCAAGCATGTGGGTAAGTCTTGGGTGGTCCAACCTGGACAAAGGCCTTGTCTGCCCAGATAATCTGTGCAGGAATGTCCTCAGTTCTAAAGGCCAGTGTTTATAACTGATGAGGAGGATTGTAATGAAGAAATGCCCTTCGCTGATAAACAAGAAATACTATCTGAGTCCTCGCTAGGGGCAAGACACACTGTGGGGGACACAGAGAAACATGGAGGCTATAGGCCCTGGCCCTCCAGGGCCTACAGCCTAACAGAGCAGCTCTACTGCTTCCTCACTTTAATCTAAGGGTGCAGATGTGCAGAATTTGTCTCCACTGATCTCCTTGGTACCAAGGGAAGCCCAGAGGCAGACAGGGGCATTCTTCAGCTCCCCACCATCAGCTTCACTGCACTAGACTTTCTGTGTTCTGTGCTAACACAGTCCACTGGTCTGTGCGAGCACATCCCTCCTTCCTTTCCTCACGGCTCCTTAATCCATGTCTTCCAGGTTTACCATCAAAGTGGCCTCACTTGGTTTTTCTGTTTTCAACTTGCCTTATTGCTTTGCCTACACCTTGCTTTGAATAAGACCTAACTTTTTGCTGCCTGCCTGCCACCTGGGATCATTCATCCACCATGCCCAAGTTCATGGTGTTCAGTAATATCACTACTCATTTTTACCAGATTATATATACCGTATCTATATTTTTTTTTTACTCAGGTATAGCCAACCCAACCAAAGGTAAGAAACAGAATTTATATACATGTAAGGAAAGGGATCACAGATTATAAGCTTTCATATAACTATATCTCTATCTATCTATCTATCTATCATCTATCTATCATCATCATCATCTATTTATTTATCATCTATCTATTATCTATCTGTCTATCCATCATCTATCTATCTCTCTATCTCTCTATCATCTATCTATCATGTATATATCTATCATCTACCTACTATCTATCTATCTATCATCTATCATGTATATATCTATCATCTACCTACTACCTATCTATCATCTATCTATCTATCTATCTATCTATCTATCTATCTATCTATCTATCTCTCTATCTCTCTCTCTATCATCTGTCTATCTTCACATAACACACTGCTCTGTTGTCTCCAGGTGCTCATGACAATTTCTTCCCCTCTAGATGGATATGAGTCAAGAGAAAAGACACTGTCTAGAAGGATGGAACAATACAGACCATGTTTATAAAGGTCTCTAACCAGGTGAATGAGACTCTTGATGGATTTTATTGTCTTAGAGATAGGCTAAGCCAGTGGTCGCTACCTCATTCCTTTCTATTTGCTAAGTTCTGCCTATCTGCACCCTTTTTCAGACTTCTCACTGTACATCAATGTCCAGCTGCTATATTCCACTGATTCTATGATATGCATGGCTTCTTATTTTAACATTTCTGAGACTAGAATACTTTGAAAATTTGTTGTGTATCATAACTTGTTAACTTGCCTCTCTTTCCTCCTTCCCTCTCTCCCTCACTTCCCCCCTCCTTTCTTCCCTCCCTCCCTTCCTTCCTTCCTACCTGGCACACCAATTAATGGAACTATTCATGGTACTTTAGATTTGCTGGAATATTGCATATGGGAGGCTTGAGAGAGCCTGCACCAGTGATAATGGTTTTAATAACTCCCTTCCAAGAAAAGTGGAGAACACAGGCATCCTATTAGAGAGAGAAAAAAAAAAGTCTTTCTCTGCTTTTTTATCACTTCAAGAATCTTCCAGGTGCTGCCTTCTACTCTACTCTAAACCTACTTGACTATCTAGGCAGCTGTGGCCTCAATCCTTCTGCCTCCTGATTTCCACTTAACTCTGTGAGGTCTGTCTGTCCAGCAGAATTATGGCTTTGCCACCAACCTATGTCCTCTGTTGGCTCTTGGCTCCATGCTCTGCAACCTGCAGACCCTCATGCCCATGGGCACCCAGCCGGGTCTCCCAGACCCTGGTCAAGCAGGGATGGAGACTGGCACTGGCTAGGAAGCTCAGACTGTGCTTTTCACTTTTGTACCCTCAGAATTTTGCACAGTTACTGGCACATAATAAGGGCTCAATAAATGTTTACACAATAAATCCACAAAACAACAGATTCATTGTTTTTATCTACATGTGACACGTAGGTACAGAGCATCTACTTCTTGCATCCTTTTTCCTGTGATTAGGAGGAACCACAGCACACAGCCGTTCCTGACATGGCTGAGGCATCTGCTCTCAAGAGCCATTTACTGACACTTTCATTTAGATGTGGTAGTTTTGCCTTTTTTCTGTCCCTGTGGCTGAGATGGGGTATGGTTAGCTTTACTGGGGTGGAGTATGGAAAGGAATATGTGTCTTATCTTTCTCTTTCTGCATAGCCTCATACCTGGCCTAGCCTTGAAATTCCCAGTTCACCTGGGCCAGTTCCAAGTTGAGGCCTCAGGTGGAGCCCGATAAGGCTTCTCCAGCCTTTGCCTTTCAACTCAGTCTGTACAAAGGGTGTTTGCATCTGTCAGATGCATGAGACTCAGTCCTCAGTGCCCTATGCGGGTCACCTCCAGTTTTGATCTAACTCTTTTTGGTAAAGGTGTGGCTCTTAACCTGATAAACTTGCTCATCAAGGGCAGTTATCCATCTTTTAGGATGATTGAGCTTTCTGTGAATCGAGCTCTTTCTGACCACATTGGAGGGCAAAGGAACATTAAGGAGGCAAGAAACTCTCCCTGACCCCTGATTTAGCAACTTGCTGGGAATCAGGACAAGCCACAGCATATACTTCTCCTGTAATGAAGTGGTTTGTTCACAGTGCCTATTCTTTTTCACGAATATTCACTCTTATCCAGATTTTGGTATACTGTTTCAGGTTTCTTCTAGAAAACAGGTCAAGCGGTGTGGTATTTATTTTCCTTACTCAGAGGCTGTCGTGGGAGCTTCAGATTGTAACATCCTTGAGATGGGCACAGCGGGGAGGCGTTTGGCAGTGGCATGCCGCATGGATTCCTGTGGGCTGAGTTTTAATTATTCAGAAACGTTGCTAGATGGTCATCCAGGGTAGAAGGATCTTTCCCAGAGGAATTAGCAAATGCTACCCCAGAGCTTTCTCCTCCTTCCCTTTGTAGAAGCAGTTCACCAGCATGCCATTCACGCCGACTCAGGATGGAGCATCCTGACAACTGTTGTGGCTTATAATTTGACTTTCCTTTCTGTTTTTTTGTCTTTCAGCTGTGAGTTTTATCAAGGAACAGATATTCATAGTACAACGAGAAGGAGAGGCATGCAATGAACATATGAAATGGTCCAGAATAAGGTGAAGACATGTGCTATGAAAAGAACATCAGCCTCTGGATGAGAGATGACTGTCCAGGCACTGCAGGGGGTGGGCTTCCTGCACCTGGCTTGTTTGTTTGTTTATTTTTAATATTTTTTTAATATTTATTTTTGAAGGAGAGACACAGAGCCCAAGTGGGGGAGGAGCAGAGAGAGAGGGAGACACAGAATCCAAAGCAGGCTCCAGGCTCTGAGCTGTCAGCACAGAGCCCGAATTGGGGTTTGAACTGACGAACCACGAGATCATGACCTGAGCTGAAGCTGGACACTTAACTGCTTAACCAACGGAGCCACCCAGGTGCCCCAGTGCTCCTGCTTTAAAGTCTCCCTCCAAGTGCACCCATCCCCCACTGCTGTGAGCCATGAGCTAAAACTTTTGCCTGTGGCCTTCTCCAGAGATTTGCCCTTGACCAAAGTGGGCCTGCCTGGTCACCCCTTTTTCTGTTCCCACTTAAAGCACAAAAGTCAACCCCTGGCCCTGGTAAGGTAACTGCATAAGAATTATTAACTGCCAGTGTTTAAGACATTAAACAGTTTCTCTTAATTAAAGCCAATCAGGAAAATGCTTGAGGATAAAAGAAACCATCAACATTCTAGTGAAGCCAGACATTTTGGGTGTTTTCCCTTTCGTTTCTTATGTGGAGCAAACCCAGACAGAGAGCATTCATTTCAGAAAAAGAGTTGAAAGCAAAGAAGAGATCTGCGTCCACCTCTGTTGTCAATGGCCAGTGGACAAAAGTTTCGGTATGAGGAAGTGAGAGTTCTTAGCTATTATTATCAGCGATCCTTTACCCAATTCAAATTCCATGTTTCTGCCTGACTTGCACAGAATGAGGGGCTCCCCAGGAAACGGGAGGCAGAGAGTAAGTCCTTAGGGAGGTGACATTGACTTAGGGCTAAGCGCCGGGAGGAAGGTTCCCTAGATGGAAAAAAGGACTGTTGACAGCCTCAGGTCACAGGATGGGGGCCAGTGGGTGATTACAGAGGAGGCCAAAGACATCGAGGCCACCCTGCAGCTCGTGGACCCTTACCCACCAGGGTGAGCAGTTTAAATTTTTTCTAAGCATAAAAACCCTCAGGCCTTTCACTTTGATGAAGCAACCACCAATCTAAGTGACCTTCTGGATGACCTCCAGGCATCCTGACTCACAAATCACTTTTTTCATGTCAGTGATTAAAACTGGTATTTCCAAACATGTATGAAAAATGGATCCTTCAGATGAACAGTACAAAATGCCACTTGCTTTTCCTCCCCTACAACCTGTTCAGACATTGAAATGATCTCAGGGTCCATGCACATTCCAGCAAATCATTGTGGTTGCAATAAATGTGGTAGGACTGCTTCTCTCAGACCCACCTATCCTTGCCTCCCTCAGGCACACCCCTGAAATTGACCCTGAACCTGAAGTCTTCATGTTCCAAGTTCATCATCAGTTTCAAATGGCACCAATGTCAGGGCGACCTCAAGGGAAGCCTAGGGTGTCAGGGATATGGCTGGAAGCAAGGAGCTTCTCACTGTCAGTCTGGGCTGTTATCCCCAGCTGGCCGAAGGGAAGATGCAAAACAGAATTTGTTTCCAAAGCTCCAAGGCTCCCAGGCTCGGAAATGAGAGTCTCTCCCAAAAGATTGGTTTTATCTAGAGGAGTTGATTGAGAATGTCTGATGGAATGATACTCTTTGATTCAGTCAGTGATTTCTACTGAAGTCAGGCAGTTTTAGATACTTTTTTTGTTGTTGTTTATATTTGTATTTCACTAGATAATTATTCGTTTTATCTTCTCTTCCATCAACATGGCTTACCAAATGCCTCCCACACACTTAGTACTATTCTATGCTAGGGAGACTGATGCAAAAGATAAACTTTTTTAGGCCAGAGCAGGTAATGGGCTGGTCAATGTTTATTAGCATGTTGATAATGGCTCATACAACTTTCAGCGGTGTTATCTAACACTTCAAGGAGGATTTCTTTCAGAGGGGCATTCAATATGAGATCATTCTGGCCTGCTGGAGGAAGGAGTCCTTATGTGAGCTCTTGAGAACTCAGGCCATGAGGCCAGGTTCTGAAGAACCTTGGATACCGTTTTCATGGGTTTCACTGTTTGTTTGGAGGTTTTAAGAGCCAGAAAAGAATTTTAAGTAAGAGACTGACATAACACACATTTTGAAAATACAGCTCGGGCTGTGGTCAGGGGGAAATGGTACAAAGGGTTTAGTTATCAATACTGTGCTATGAATTACTTCAAATTAGGACAACATCATATTTCCCTCGGGGTCAGGATTTCTGGAGATGCTTAGCTGAGAGGTTCTGGCTCAGGGTCTCCCATGAGGTTGCCACCACGATGCTGGCTGAGGCTATCGGTACTGGAGGCCAAGGTGGCTAACTTTCATGGCTGCCCAGTTGGTGCTTGTCATTGGCAGATTGTCATTTCCTCTCCACATCAACCTTGCCACAGGCTGAGTGAATGCCATTGTGACATCACTGTGGGCTAACTCTAGAATGGGTGATCCAGGGGAGTGAGGCCAAAGTGGCTGTTATGAATCGTATATGTGTGTTCCCTTCAAGTTTACATGTTGAAACCTCAACTCTATTATGGTACTTGGAGATCGGGATTGGAAAGTAATGAAGGTTAAATGAGGTCATGAAGGCTGGTGTCTTTATAAGAGGAAGACACTTTCTCTGCCATATGAGGACACAGGGAGAAGGCAGCCATATACAAGTCAGCAAGAGCGCTCTTACTAAACACCAAATCTACTGGCATCTTGATTTTAGACTTCCCAGCCTCCAGAGCTGTGAGACCTAGATGTTTGTTGTTTAAGCCATCTGGTCTATGGTATTTTGTTATAAACCATCACTTTAACCATACTCTATTTGCTAGGAGAAAGTCACTAAGTCTAGCCCACATGCAAGAGTAAAGGAGTTAGACCTCACCTTTTAAAGGAAGGCATGTCAAAGAACTTGTGGACATACTTTCGATATCTCATCATGAAGGTTCTAAAATAAGAGGTTATCTTCTGACCCAAATGAGAAAGGAAAGTGGGTTGTAAGATGACTCTAAAGCAGGGAGAATAGGGCACAGCTTGAGAGATAGTGAGGAACTAACAGAATTTGGAAACGTACTGCAGTTAGACTGAGCTGGTACAATGAAGAGAGGTGCTCTGTGGAGGGGAAAGAGCAGAATCAGGACATGCTAAATATGAGATGGAGATGCCTTTTGGATGGGGAAATGGGTATTTCAAATAGGCAGTTGCATGTGTGGGTCTGTGGCATTAATCTGGGGGGTGGTAAGCATGAAAACCATGGCTGCAGATGAGATCACTCAGGCAAAGGGAATAAAATGAGAGCAAAGGCCTCAGGGAAGAGCTCTAAGGAACTCCTTCAGGTGGGCTTTGTGTAGAGGATGATGGTTTGGAAAAGAGGATGGAGAATGGAGCAATCAGAGAGTAGGGAGAAAATCCAGAAACTGTGGCCTCAGGGAGCCAGGAAGAGACACTAGGTTCCTGCACTGAACATAGCTAAACGTTCTAGTAGGTGGCTGAAATCAGTGATATGGGAGCAGTAGGTGACCTTGGCCTAAATGTCTTAGTGAAGTGAGATGAGTCAGATTGGGTTGGGTTGAGGAATGAATATTTGGAAGGACAGAAAGTAGATAAACTGTGTTGCCATCTTTCAAGAGGGTTCACTTAGGAGAAGAGGATGGTACGCAAAAGTCACAAAAACTGTGTTTGAATTACCTCTGAGAGGGCTACTGCAGAGATGGAGGGGGTCGGGAAGAGGGAGTGTGGTGAAAGTGAGGTCCTTGAAAAACTACCTGCCTTTGATCTCTGGGGAAGAGTTTCTTCTTCCTTATGGGAAGATGAGATTGGGTGCCCATGACAGGTATCTATGAAATTGGGGTTTCCCTTGGGTAAGTCACCTAATTAATGTTGTTTTTCTGATGACATAGAAGTCTGGGTAAGGAGTTCTCAACTTTGGTCATGTCTTAGAATCGCCAGGAGGAACTTTTAATCCTCCTTCATGCCCAGGCTCACCTCTCAGACCCATGATGTCAGAACCTCTGGGTTGGAGCCTTGGCATCAGTAGTTTTTAAAGTTCCCCATGTAGCCCTTGTAGAAGAGGGTCACCACTGGAGGTGAACTCGGGGGAGAAGGGGGTGGTAGTGAGTGCTCATGGGAGTAAACTGTGGAGGCAGAGAGTAAGGGATGCCACTTACCAGTCCTACCAGACAACATGAAGCCCTTTTGAGGCAGGGAACCATTCATTCCCTGTTGTGATTGTCCACTTGGCTATGTGGTCACCTCCTGTACAGCTATCTGCTTGTGTTTCAGGTTTGTGGACAGTAGGTGGTAGAAGACCTTAACTTTTATACATCTGTTTCATCATCTGAGAAATGGACATCACCGTACCTACCTTCTAGGATTGAGGTAAGATTAAGGGAGATAATGAGAACTCATAAGCACATGGTAAGTGCTCAATAAATGGTCACTATTAGCATTAGCAAATAATCCTCTTGACCAGAATTTCACATGTGAGGAGGAGAATAGGTAAGAGCTATAAAAAACATATTTGTAGAGAAGTGCTTGTTTAATAGACCATGAGGACTTTAGAGGGGTCTTGAGGTGGGGTGACCTATCATCTGCTTTTGGAATCCTGGAGAGCATGGTCTGGAGACCTAAGGGCAGATGTCACTGCTTTGGTTGTCCTCATAGGGGTACAGTGCAGTGTTTAACTCAGACTTTGTTTTGTTTGCTTTCTGTCCTGCCCCATTTGGGCCACTGTGTAGTTTGCAGAGCAGATGATGAGGGATTACTGCTCACATCACTGGGTCTGACCAGCCCAAGCCACATTTAGTGATTAGAGACTGGGAGATCCAAGGCTCTGTTCACTGTAAGGGGTCTATCTTCAAGGGGACCTGTTTCTGATTGCTTCGATCATCCCTGCTGGCATATTATCCGGACTGCTGCTGGTTGCACAGGCAACAGTTTTCTAAACCAGCTCCAATATGATGTTCTCCATTAGATGAAAGGAAAAGGTGGGGGCTGCCTAAGCCATGTTTAACATGGGATAAGTCATGCCCAGAAAGATGCGCCTGATCGGAGTGTCATCTTATCTTTGGTATGCATGCTCCCAGTGTGAGCGTTAGCCACCATGGTAATCATTGCTTTGGTAAGTCCTGTCCCAGGTTATAGTGGTATGTGGTGAGAAGGAGCTCTGGATCCTGCACTGGTGGCCTTGTCCACAGAGACTACAAGTCCCAGCATTCATTGTACATGGGTCCTGACCGCAGCCCTGTTCCTGGAGAGGCCCTGAAGACTCTCCTTCACCTCTCCAAGACTTGTCCCTCCTTATCTTCCTGCACACTGGCAGGTTGCCACGCAGGCCTTTATTCACGCAAATGCATTTTTTCAATGCAGTGGTGGTGATCTTTTCATTCCTGGTGGTTTCTTTACACCATGATGAGGCAGGAAAAGCAAGATGTCTAGCAGAACGCCGCCTCACTGCTCATTCATTCAGCCGGCGACCAGAACCCTGGCAAGATCCAGGGTTTTGTCAGATGGGAACTGTGGTAGTGAGTAAAAAAAGTAAAACCAGATGTTCTTTCCCTCCAGTTGCTTCATATCCATGCAGGGGCTTGGAGGAGGCGGCTGTAAAAATGTCACAGTCCTTGATTCCTGAGGCCCAGATTTACACACCGTGTAACCTTGCACCATAAATCCACCGCCCTTGCTGGAGCGCCGGCTTCCGAAGGGGCAGAGCCCAGCTGTGGCGTTGACCAGAGGCAGCCAGTGGTGCTGGAGGGACATGGGTGGGGAGCACTGGGCCAGAGAGCCTGGCAAGGGACCAGCAATTGCTTTTCAAGAATTTTAAAGAAGTCAAATTTTTTTTTACAAAATTGGCTTGGAGTTTGGCCTTCTTAGGAGATAAGCCAAACTCTATTTTGCGCTTTAGTCTGAAAAGGAACTTGATTTCTCTTTGGAACGTATTTGCACATGCAAGAGAAGTCAGTGGGAATGAAACACACATAAGCAGAGAATTTTCACTGCAGCCAGTCGAAGTGCTGGCTGGAGAGAAAAGAGGAAGGCAGAGGCTGGAGCCCACCTGTCGGAGAAGGCTATCCTCCGGAAGCTGGAATTGACCTTGAGTGCCACAGGAAGCCATCCCATCTTGGCTTTAAAACACTGATTCTATCTGCTGTGTGAATAAATTATGGGGTTGGGGTCAAGAATGGAAGCAAGGAGACAGCTTAGGAGGCTCTTCTAGAAATCCAGGCAGAAGACAATGGTGACTTGGACGAGGTGGAAGCCATGAATGTGGAGAATGACAAATGGGCTTGGAGGTTTGGTGGTGACACAGTAGGAAGAATCAAGGATGCTTCCCAGAGTTTGGTGCAAGTAGCTGTGGCCATGCCATTGATACAGGAAAGCCTGGAGTAGGGTCAAGTTTATTGAGATTTAGACCTTGCTTTTTCAATGTGTTCGACTAGAAACACTTACAGACATCTATGAGGATGTTTTAAATATATTTTTAATGTATATTTATTTTTAAGAGAGACGGAGAAACAGTGTGAGCAGGAGAGGAGCAGAGAGAGAGGAAGACACAGAATCCAGAGGAGGCTCCAGCCTCTGAGCTGTCATCACAGAGCCCTACATGGGCTCAAACTCAAGAACTGAACTGTGACATCATGACCTGAGCTGAAGTTGGACACTTAACTGACTAAGCCACCCAAGAGCCCCTATGGGAGATGTTTTAAAGAGACATGGGTCTGGAGATATGAAAAGAGGTCAGGGATAAGATATCAATCTGGAAGTTGTACCATAATTAAAAAGATAGAAATGGAGTGTTAGTAGTCAGAACATAGCTGCCGCATGCTATGGACATGATAATGTGGTAGCCTGTTTCCCTGCAGGGCTTCCCTGGTACTGGCCTTCCCTGGCCTTCCCTGGCCTGGCAGTTGAGGGGAACTCCCCCGTGGTACAAAAAACTCTTACTATCCTGACCCTACACCAGTAGGCATTCTTCCCAAGTTCCCCATATCTGTCTTTTCCATCATCTGGCTCAAATTTTCTGCTCTCAAAAAACATTTTCCCAGCTCGTTGACATTTTTACAGTGGGTATAACCTCATTATCTTATTATTAGTTGCTAAATTGGAATGATTTGTTTTTCTATTTGATCCATGTTACCTCAAGTGTTACATTAGTTTTTGGTACTGAGTTCTGAGAGCTGACTTTAAACGACGCTTCTAGGTATGTGTCTAACCAGTAGATGGTCAGGATGTCACTCAGGATGCCCGTTTACAAAAATGCAGGTTGTAATAGGCCATTCATGCTTATTGTGTTTCATGCAATTTCTATTCTACACAAACCGTGGTTTTTATTTGTTCTAATTAAAGAGTAGCAATGTTCACTTGGGTGGATTCTTCATATAAAATGCCTAAATAGCCTCCTCCTTCCCCTGCCCCCAAATCAGGCTGAAAGCAGACGCATGCTTGTACTATAGAATTAAAAACTGCACTTGGATGACTGAAGCCAGAACATATGTGCAGAACAGCTGAGGGTGTTTATTGTAGTCTAATGTGGAGCTTGTTGGCCAAGCAAGGAAGGCTTAGGGCAGTTTGATTTACTATCCAGGAAAGCCCAAACTTGAACTACTCTGAGCCCAGGATGGGACCCTCCCCTCCTTGCACCTGTGAGCTCCAACCCCCATTGAATTCATGAAGCTCATTGGAGTCTCCTGAAGGAAACAAAGGTAGCCCATAGCTTTAGGCCGCATGCCCGGGTGCTATCCAAAGCCTTTATTACTCCCCCCTGAGTATTTGGCCTTTGCTAGTACCTAGATCACTCCCTGGACTGGAGCCTCAGATTTCGTCCCCTTTGGGGAGACTTGTTGCAGAAAACTGGGACAAAAGACAAGCTGGGGAGCCATGAAGGTATGTGGGGAATATGAAAGTGTGTAGAAGGTCAGAGTGCTCACAGAAGTGTGTACAGTGAGACAGAGAGACACCTGGCAAGGAGCCCTCGGGAACAATCCAACAGGTAAGAGGGTAAGTGAGCTCTTGAAACTGCCTAAGAAGGCAAGGTCATTGTGGGGGGCCAGGGGGCAAGAACCAAGGGCGAGAGGGGTATGGAAGTCAGAGAGAAGCATATTTCAAGAAGGAAGAGTAATGAGTCAACACAGTGCAGACAGTTATTAAGATGAAAAGAAAAGTGCTCCGTGGATTTGGTGACTTTAATAAGAGCTGGATGGTGGCTCGGGGTGGGGAGAGACAGGAGCCAGACTACAGGGCCTAGAATGTGAAAACAACAAAGACGCTATGTGAAACTAGTGTTCACTTAGACAAACTAGACAATTTAGCAAAGTCAGAGACAGAGAGAGAGGACGCAGAGGGTGGAGAAGGAGTTTGGTGGGTTTGTTCCTGTTTGCTTGGTTTTGCTGGAGGTTGGGGTGGGGGTTTGTCATGAGATTCACATCAAGAAGATGACTTGTTTCTCTAGAGGTGTGTCTGCAGGGAGGTTAGGAGTGCCTGGAAAAGACCAGGGAGTAACACACCAAGAGAGGAGCACACTCTTCAAATCCAGCCCCACCCCTTTGCCTGGTTGCCCAACCCCTGCCCTCATGATTCACCTCCTCCCAGCCCCCCCACCAGCGAAAGTCAGCTTGACATTGTGGCTCCACCAAGGGGACTGTTCCTATGATTCCTACTACAGCCAGGAGAACGTTTTGTTGTTTGTGTTGATTACCATTCTGGTTTTTTGTTTTTTGTTTTTTTATATTTTTAGTTATTTCTGAGACAGAGAGAGACAGTGTGAACAGGGGAGGGCCAGAGAGAGACGGAGACACAGAATTTGAAACAGGCTCCAGGCTCTGAGCTGTCAGCACAGAGCCTGACACGGGGCTCGAACCCACAAACTGTGAGATCATGACCTGAGCAGAGGTCGGAGGCTTAACCGACTGAGCCACCCAGGTGCCCCTACCATTCTGGTTTTAAATGGGAAGAATGTGGATGTCAAGACCAAGGGATAAGTGGAGGAGGAAGGAGGAGTTCACTAGGAGAGAGGGCAGGGGTATGCATGTAGGTGAGCCACCAGTGGGACAGGAGGGACAGGACACATCCTTTGAGCCTAGGGAGGAAGCAAGAGGAGGGTAAGCCCTGGGAATTTCTGGGAATTGTGCCTGATGAGCCCTACCTTCCCTATTGAAGGGCAACAAGGCCACCTGTTGTAGGGAATGACAAGGGTGGGGCTTGATGACAACATCTGAGGTCACCTGTTGTAGGGACTGGGTGGAGGTCGGTTTGAATGGGGTCCAGCAGGGAACCTCTTCCATACCACTTGCTGGGCCCAGGTGAATGGCAAACTGAGGTGTCCCTGGAACAGATGATCCATAGTTGCTTCCATCTGTGCTATCAGGGTGTAGGAAGGAAGGAAGTGTATGGGGATTTGAAGAGGGGTCAAGATCCTAAGGCATCTGTTACACTGATGTATTTGTTCATTCTTTTGCTGATATTTGTTGGCTTCCTCTTAGGATTAATGAGAAGTTAGCTCTCTTATTCTCTCCAATTCATCTCTCCCCATTCTCCTCATACAGTTATATCACTGTTTTTAATAAAATAAGTAATCACTTTATAAAACCAAAACTGTTGATATTATTTACAGCAAGTCAGAGCTTGCATTATATTTGTATTTTTCTGTAGCTTTTTTCTTCCTTTAAGTTACCTATCTGTCCATTCATGACTCACACACTCTTTTTATAGACATATCTGTGGCAGTTTAAAATATGTCCAAGATGCCTTTGACTCTCTTCCCTTCAAAATGGAGAGCACCTATGTTGTGTGCAGGCTGTACCCAGTGAATTGCTTCTAATAAATATGACATGGTGGCACGTGACTTCTGAGGCTAGGTCATAAAAGACCTTACAGCTTCCCTCCTTGGTCTTTCTCACAGATTTGCTTGCTCTGGGGAAAACTAGTTGCCATGTTTGTGAGACCATGTGATCAACCCTATGGACAGGTCCATGTGGGAAGAGACTGCAGCCTATTACCTACAGCCAGTAGGAACTGAGCCCACCTCCAACTGCTATGGTGAATGAGCCATGCTAGAAGCCAAGCCCATGGTCCCAGTCAGGCTTGCAGGGAACTGGAGCCCAGCCGACACCTTGTTTGCAACCTTAGTGGAGAATCTGAGCTAGGATCTCTCAGTGAAGCTGCTCCCAGATTCCCGACCCTCAGAACCTGGGAGATAATAAATGTTTATTATCTGTAAGTCTTGGGGGTAATTTGTCACGCAGCAATAAATCATTAATATTACATCTTTAACCTCTTCCTGATTATCACTTTGTCACTAGACCTGCCACATTATCTACTCTGTCAAGCCTAATTGTTTTTCTCCTGGGTCTCTCCAACTTTCTGCTCCCACTGGACTGGTTATTCTCCAGACCTGCAGCAAACTTGGCATGTTTCCCACCCTGCTGATTGGGGTCACTGGTTCCTAGATCTCTATATCTTTTCTTCTTTTTTATTCATTCATTTCCCTGAAACCCATCAACTACTACTCTTAGGACAAGGTGTATGGGAGATAATATTCTTATCCTTGAGTGTCTAAAAATGCTTTTACCTGCTCTCATTCTTGATTGGTAGTTTGTTTATTACAGAATTCAAGGTAGAAAATTGTCTTCTCTTAGAATTTTGAAGTCATTGATTATTCTTCTAGCGTCCAATGTTGTATTTGTTGTCCAATACCACTTTCATTCTTATTTCTTTGCGTATTACCTGGCCTTCCCTTCCCTGGAAGTTTGAAGCTCCTCAATTTATCCCTAGTGTTGTAGAATTGTATAGTGACGTGCCTTGGAATATTAGTTAGGATGCTTTGTTGATACTAAAGAAAGCCCAACTAAGAGTGGCTCATTCTACAAGTGGATTTATTATCTTGCATAATAAGAAGTCTTGAAGTGGGGCACCCAGGTGGCTCAGTCAGTTAAGCATCCAACTTAGGCTTAGGTCATGATCTCACAGTTCTTGAGTTCAAGCCCATGTTGGCCTCTATGTTGACAGCTCAGAGGCTAGAGCCTGCTTTGGATTCTGTTTCTCTCTCTCCCTGCACCTCCCTTGCTTGTGCTCTGTCTGTATCTCTCTCTCTCTCTCTCTCTCAAAAATAAACAAACATTTAAAAAAAGTTCTAAAGTAAGATGGCTCTGGTGCTGATTAACATAATGTATGAATTACATCATCTGGGACCCAGGACTTAAGCCCCCCAGCACCAAAAACAATTCTACCAGAATGCATTGGGTAACTCCTTTTGTAGGAAAAATATGGCAGCAGTGTTTATTGGGACTATTTCTTCCTCTGACTCTTTTTCAAACTGTGGAATATCCCAGAATCAGTCCCTTCCTGGGCAGACTTTGCTTCATGGTCCTATATCCCAAATGAGGTGTGATGCCACTTTTTGAACAAATCATTAGATAAGGGTAATAAAATTAATATAATTGCTCTCCACTAATCGAGATCTGCTCCCTGGAACTGAAGATGGGGTTGGTCTTCTTTGACAACATGACATTGCCGTAGAATGTGGGGATTTTAAACAAAATCTGAATCCTATTATAAGGAACAATAAGGCAAGTGCTATTAGTAGGCAACTGAAATGTTTTCTATAGCCCTGTGGGTTGGGTTTGTTTTGTTCTGTTCTGTTTTTTGTTTTGTTTTGTTTTGTTTTGTTTTGCCATTTGCTGTAATCAAACCTGATGATCTATCTTCTAAAACTGGCTTAAGTCTCCTACCTGCTGATATCCCTCTTCTGTGTCTTTGTCCTTGGGGTCTATGCTCTTTTGTTCCTTTATTACCATTTTAATAGGATCTCTGAAGGGAGGGGTGATGGGTCTGTGTGTTGAGTCTGTCATCTCTCTTTGGAAGCCCCTTGGCCAATGTTTTTCTGGCTGTGAATTATAACCCATTAGTAAGTAATACCCAGTACTTACAAAATGAAACAGAATAGGAAATATCACAGTGTATGTACCACATATAGCAGGATCGAATGCTGTTTCACAGACCCTTTGCTTCAGCTGCGTGTGCGTGCATGTGCATCTGTCCTGTATAGAGATGTAAAATGTGTTTTCTGCTAGATGTTGCTCACAAAAAATATCTGGGAAGTATTGCTTTAAAGAAATGTTTTCTGAACATTGTGCTCTATAAGAGTATCATATTTTCTTTGGTTTTGCAGATCCTATGAGGCTAGGAGGACATCTAACAAGCATCTCAAACTTCAGTGGGTATGACATACAAGTGGTGTATGTATAAGGAAACAGCCTCACTCTCTCACAGAACAACCAAAATCTCATAGGAATAAATGTGTGACTGTTAGCATCCTATTCATTTCTGTTTTCCAGAGGAAGAAACTGCGATCCAGAAATACACATAATGCCCACACAAGGCAGCAGGCAGTTAGGCCAGAGCATATTTCTGGACACTGAATGTGGAGAGTGGCTAAGACCTGCCTCCTGACGGTTTGGGTTGGTTCACAGAACATGTGGAGCTCTGCTTCCAGGAGTAGCCTGTCTATTCAGCAAACAACTAGCAAAAAGCTGCATTCCGCAAATGTTTGGAGAGCCTCAGACAAGGTGAGGTGCAGGGCCGGCTGAGTTATAGAATGGAGTACAATCAAGGTTTGTTTTTGAGACTTATATTCACTCCAAGTCCACCTTTCCAGGAGGCTGTTTTCAGCAGAGACTGATGGGGATATTTTCTATGCCTAAAGACTTTCAGGAAGTGAAAACCTCCTCTGCCAAACCAGCGTTTTTAGATCAAAATGTGTCGTGGCTGGGAAGCTGTTGTCTCTGTCTGGCTGAGGTCACTATCAGCCATGCTGGTAACAAGCATGGAAATCTGGTGCTCAGTTCCCATTCCTGGGTGGAGGGGCTGGCCTGGAGGACTTCTCAGTCTGGCAGCCCTGGCCTCTGCAGTGGCCCCGTTACCGTCATGTTCTGCCTTTCCTGTTGCCCTTCCTGGTTTCCATCTTGCTGTTCTTGTTACAGTATGTTTTCTGCTTTTCATTTTTAAAACTCATAATTTCAGCTCAGGTCATAATCTCAAGGTCAGTGAGTTCAAGCCCCATGTTGGGTTCTCTGCTGACATCACAGGGCCTACTTGCGATTCTCTCTCTCCGTCTCTCTCTGTTCATCCCCTGCTTGTGTACATGCTCTCTCTCTCTCAAAATAAATAAATAAACTTTTAAAAAAATGTTAAAAATCTTTTTTGAAGCAGCTTTATGGTGATATCTTTGACATAAAAAATTGTATATATTTAAGGTATATAAGTTGATGTTTTGATATGTGTATATATTGTGAAAAGATCACCACGATCAAGCTAACTAACATATCTACCACCTCTACATAGTTACCATTGTGTGTATGTGTGTGTGTGCGTGTGTGTGTGTGTGTGTGTGTGTGAGCATGTAGTAAGATTTCACTTTAGACCTATCTCCTCCACAACTTTCAAGTATACAATATAGTATTGTTAACTATAGCCACCATGCTGTGCATTAGACCTCTAGAACTTACCTCTTATCTTTTACTCATCTTGCATAACTGAAACCCTTTGGCCAACACCACCCTACTTCAGCCTTCCCTCTGTCCCTGGAAACCACTGTTCTACTCCTTGCTTCTATGAATTTGACTATTCCACATGTAAGTGAGGTCATACAGTATGTCACTCTCTATATCTGGCTTTCTTGATGTAGTAGTGTCCCCCAGGTCCATCCATGTTGTCACAAATAGCAGAATCTCCTTCTTTTTAAAGGCTGAACCATATTTCATCACCTGTATACGTTACCTTTTCTTTATCCATTCATCTGTCAAAGCGCACAGGTTGTTTCCATGTCTTGCCTATTGTGAGTAAACCATGGGAATACAGATAACTCTTCATGAACCTGATTTATTTCCTTTGGGTATGTACCCAGAAGTGGAATTGCTGGGTCATATGTTAATTCTATTTTTGATTTTTTAAGGAAGCTTCATATTGTTTTCCATAGTGACTGCACTTAAAATTCTTTGTTAGTGTATATCTACTTCCTCCAACATTTTCTCCCTCTTCTCTTTTTAATTTAGCCAATTATTTGTCTTAATTTGTTTTTTTCCTCTAATGTCCCTGATTTGCTCACTCTTTTTTTTTGTTCTACTATACTTTTATGCTTTAATTATTCCTTCTTTTCCTTCCTTCCTCCTGTGAATACATCCCTCCTCCTTATCACAAAGACTTTTGATGTCCTCCTTACCACTCCTTTAGAAAGTGTAGAATGTGCAGAAGATGGTTCAGAGACAGAAGGCAGTGGAGCAAGATGGCCTGGTGGAGATAGCTGATGAAGAGGGTTCACAATGTCAGAGGTGGCTCCCCCAGAAGAGAAGGCTCCCCAGCTGCAGCTTGTCCAACACTTACATCAGATGTCACCCATACGAAGGTCACTCTACCAAATTTGTTGGATGCTCAACAAGACCTGAATATGTCTTGGAAAGCTTGAAGATGGGCTGAATTTAAGAAGAAAATGTGTCACTTTCTTCACTTGGGTGAGGAGAGGAATGGCCCAAGACTGGGATGGGGAGATGTGGCTCGAGCAGTGAAGAAGACTTAAAAGGGTTTTAGGCAAGAATGGAGTAAGAAGGAGCCACCACCAGGTGTGACTCCTCCACACTCATTGGTGGTCAGGTTGCATGAGAGAAGCTCAGCATCTG
This sequence comes from Proteles cristata cristata, assembly GCA_017311185.1. Taxonomy (NCBI): domain Eukaryota; kingdom Metazoa; phylum Chordata; class Mammalia; order Carnivora; family Hyaenidae; genus Proteles; species Proteles cristata. The sequence goes on along the minus strand of JAESUZ010001348.1, from coordinate 1,732,861 downwards.
GAGTGAGCCATGTTGGTCAGGCATCACACTTAAGAGGGAAACAGCCACCATCCATATTTGCCAAAAGCAACTGGAATGGTGCAGGACTTGAGACTACACTGTTCCAGAAAAGTCCAAAGATCTAGGGATGGATAGGAAGGTTAAAAAAGGATATGATAACCATATTCAAATACTGAGGAAGAGAGATCCTACTTTGGCTCCAAGGAGGAAGGCTAAGTCCTTGGAGTTGGACTACTTCATTTTCAACATATGAGGAAGGAACTTCAAATCAGTCAAGTGTGTCCAAAGATCGACTGGACTGGTTTGCATGGAAGTATGTCTCTCTCATTGGAAAAGTTTGAGTGTTTTGTGGAATATTTCAGAAGAGATTCAGACATTGGATATTTGGTTGAACAAGATGCCAGTCGTAACCTTTTATTGGTTGATACTAATACTAACAATAATAATAAAAACTAATACTAACTGGCTGGGTATATGGTGCCTGATTGCTTATCTGCATTATCTTATTTAATCCTTACAATAGCATGAGGTACTTACTATTATTATACCATTTTATTTGTTTGTTTGTTTGTTTATTTATTATTATTTTTTTTATTTTTGAGAGATAGAGAGACAGCATGAGCAGGGGAGGGTCAGAGAAAGAGGGAGACATATAATCTGAAGACAGGCTCCAGACTTTGAGCTGTCAGCACAGAGCCTGACGAGGGGCTCAAACCCATGAACTGTGAGATCATGACCTGAGCTGAATTCGGATGCTCAACTGACTGAGCCACCGTTTGCTTAGAGATGAGCAAACGGGCTTAGGGAGGGTGACAAATATGCCCCAATCTACATATACAGTCTAGAATAAGGTCTCGTTGGTGAGCGGAATTAAAAATCTAGCATTTAAGGTCAAAAGAAAGTCTAATGACAATTTAATACAGACATGGTGAGGGTGGGGTATTGGAGCAGAGTCGAATGGTTTCTTCCAATGGCTGCAAACAATACAGGCAGGTGGTTTCTGTAGTCTCTGTATAGGAATGGTACAACAGCGAGGCAGAGGAGGGGAGCCCTGAAGGGATAGAACAGTCTTCTTTAGGTAGGTGAAATTAGTCCTAAACAAACAAACAAACAAATCACACCAATATTCAAACAACATAGTTTTTGCCTATAATGTTTTTTTAGTTTTAAGAGTTTTAGTAGGTTTTTTTTTATAATCTATAAAAACAATTTTATGAAAATGACAAGTACAGGTCTTAATTTTGAATTACGTAAGTTTGTTTCTAATGCTGGTATGATCAGAGAGAAGTGATTGACAGTCATCCATTATTCCCTGGATTAACAGCCAATATTTTCCTTCTCAATACTGAAGAAATAAAACAGAAAGACTTGGAGTTCTTTTATATGTTGTCCAACTCTTAACGTTGCTTTTTAGTGGGAAAGTTCATCTGAATACCTTACCCAATGCTATTGGAAGGCCTCCCAGCAATGTGAAGTTCCCCCATTCAGCTCCAAGTGCATTCTATTCTAGACTGTGAGAGTTAACTTCTATAATTAGCATGTCCCAGGTTTAGAGGCTCCCTAGTCATTTTCACTTGAAACCACTGGATGGAATGAGGAGGGATGAGTAAGGCCCAGAGGCAGATCCCAATGGCCAAGTAGGCAGAATTGGGGGCACTCATGGGTCCTGATGCCATCAGCCTTGCTAGCCTGCCTGCTCTGGTCCGGAAACTGGCTTTCAGGGGGCAGGATTTGAGAATGAAATATTTGTGAATGATGTTCAATGAACAGTAATCACTCCATAGGGAAATGCCCGGTATAGCATCAGATAAAACTAAAGCACCAGGCAGTGCAGGGAGAGTGAGGGACTTGCTTGCCACGTTCTGAGGCTAGGGTGGGTCTCAGGGAGGAGAGGAAATGAAAGGCATGGCATGGGGGGGGAGGGGGGCAGTTGGGGGATGGAGTGTGTGGGGGTGGGAAGGAGAAGGAAGTGAGAACCCTGGGGTCTGTGCACGTAGTGAGAGCTCGGGGCTGGGAGTTTGGTCACCTGTCATCTTCAGCTTGACATTTGAATCTGCCCTACTTTGGGGACTCGGTCATTCAGAGGTCTCCAGATCCCATGATGTCATGAATTAGGGCTGTCCTCTGAAGAGTTGTGAGAGGAAATGAGTAAGATTGCTCAAGTCCCCTCTGCTCCCTTACTCTGGTGACCTGGACTAGAAAAGGCTCACTCCACAGCTCCAGGGTTTTCTTTCCAACACGCCCAAGCTCTCCCCTTGGGTGGGACCCTTGGTGAATCAGAAAGGTGTGCTGTGGGAGGAGGGACAGAGGCCAATCCTCGCTGCCAGGAGCCCTTGGAGATGGAGAGCTGCTCTTACAAGGAGGCGCCCGCCCAGCTGCCAGCTCCCATTGTCTTGTGGAAGGATGCCACGTTCTTACCTCTCTGGCAAGGCCGGTGGTTGGGAGCTGGGAGAGTGATACACATCTGTTCCCTAGCCAAGCACTGGTCTCAGAACTGGGTCACCTCATAGACAGGCAAAGATAATATAGTCCGATTGGTGTGATCGGATTTCATTCTTCCTTGTCAAACCCAGCCGTGTCCCCAGCATCAAGGCACTCCTTTGTCCTGTCCTTCCAGAAGGCTGAAGAGGGAAGTGACACAAGGAGCTTGTTGCCTGAATCCCACCCCCTCACCCCCCACCCCCACCCTGGCTCTGTTCTCACTCTCACTGGCTGCTCTGCCTGGAGGCCAAGGAGCCCATCAAATGCTGCCTAATAGGGCAGGAGGTGTCGGCTTGTCTCAGAAGCCTGTATCTCTGTAGTTTTATGCTCCCAGCATGTGCCAGGACATGCAGCCTGGCTCTTTCAGGAGCAGTTTCACTGGCACAGCTTCACTGGCTCGGAGGGGTGTTTCTCCATCTCCCATCCCGCCCCTCCCCTTGTGTCTTTCTAGCTTGTCTTTCTGCTGACACTGGCCCCTGGCGCTCCTGCTCTCTGAGGCACCCTGCGATTGAAACAAGGAGTTAGCTCATGCTGCCCCCTAACGGCTCCCGCCTCTAAGTCTTCAGGCTCCACTGGGAACAGACGGCCCCAGGCCTACATAGAGGGTCCCAGGAGGTCTCCTTCCAAGGAAGCTGGCCCTTTCCCGACAGCCCAGCTTGAAGAACCAGCCCTGGCTCTTGGCCCAGGTTGGGGCAGGTGGGGGATGTCCCAAGTCAGGCAGCTTCAGTGTGTCTGGCTGTGAGAGAAGGGGCCCTGAGTCTCACTGCCAGCTGTGGAATAACTGGACTCTTGCCGCCCAGGAAGGTTCCTTCGACCATCCTTTCCACCTGTTCCCGTGCAGCAACTCACGGGATCCGGAGAGGGAAGCAGAGCGCCTGCCGGCTGCACGCACCACCCAATAGGGCTTCCTTCTCCTGCTTCTGGTGAACGTGGGCCAAATGTGACTGATATGCCCCCTCTGACTTCCCAGCTGGAGCCTCAAGAATCAATTCCAAAGTCAGGAAGAAAGGGAGGGAGAACATACAAACCTCTTGAAATAACTTTGTGGAGTTAATGTTTGAAGAACTTGAAGAAATCGGTTGGAGAGAGTCCAGTTCTGTCTTGAGGGGAATCTGGGACTTAATAAAGGACTAAAGTTCATAGGTGTGGAAGGAAAAACTGGACAACATTTTGTTTTGGTAGCTGGGAGGCTTGTCTCCAGAAGTGATGGAAAGCAGCTAAAACGAGGAACTTGTTATTTCCCTCCAATAGGCCCATATTCGGCAAAAATGAGGCATTGTGCTCTGAGCTATGCTGTTCGGAAGAAAGAGTGAGCATTCACCAGTTGATAATGTTTTCTATAGTGGAGCTTCTGATGGTGGTAGTGGGAGAAGACTGAATGTAAGCAAGAATGCAGCCCTGGTCTTCAGCTTTTCTTCTTTTTCTTTTTTAATGTTTACTTATTTTCATCAGACACACACACACACAGAGTGTGAGCTGTGAAGGGTAGAGAGAGAGGGAGGCACAGAATCCAAAGCAGGCTCCAGGCTTTGAGCTTTCAGCACAGAGCCCAACATGGTGCTGGAACCCATGAACCATGAGATCATGACCTGAGCTGAAGTTGGACACTTAACTGACTGAGCCACCCAGGCGTCCCTGGTTTTTGGCTTTTCTTAAATTGGGGGTGGTGGTCACAGAGATTATGCATTAATTCCCAGAGAATTGCAGATGGCTAGTGGGGGCCAACCACTGCTGTCTCTTGACACATCAAAGGGCCATGAGACCAGAAAGTAGACAAGGCTGGGTTGAGTTGTGACCTGATGGGTCTGATTTTCATGTGAAATTTAAGCAGATAGACCATTTCCAATAGGGTCACTCCTTGTAGAAATGGAAAAGCAGCATTTAAATTTTAAAAAATTTTATTTGGCTCTCTGGTTGCAAAAACTTGCCTGTCATTAGGAAACACATCTTCCCCCCAATCCATTTGAAAAATGGAGTTTTTTCTCCTTCCTGAAAATCTTGAGCAAAATCTGAAAAATGAAAATGGGAGGGAAAATCCCTCCTATTGGAGAGAATTGACCTGAAATTTTGGCCCTATTTGTCTCCGGATGGATGCCTGATGGTGCTGATGCGGGCAGTAGTTTTCTAAGGATGGAGAAGCCCTCATGTGCGTCCTGTGCAGGCTGGAGAGAGACAGCAGGTCCTGCCTGAGAGCTATCAGTGCCTGGCACACAAAGGGTAAATCTAGCTCCTGCTGCTACTTTCTCAGGGGAACAGAGCTGGCTCGGAAATAACTCGGGTTATTTTATTCTACCTCAAGATTTGGTCTGTTTTATTGCCACCTGCCCCTCCCCCCGTTCCCCGCCCCCCCCTTCCCCCGCCTCAACTTAGATAGTAGGGTGTGACTTGGGAGGTGTTACTCTGCCTTGTTCACCTGCTATTCACTTTCCTCTTTCAGACCATCTTATACAAGGCCAGTTCCAACTCCGGAGACGTGTTTTCCCCAAAGCTGGGTTCTGCTGAGCTGCAGCACATCTGCTCTCTGGCTTGAGATGGGTAAAATGAAAGGTCAGCAGATGGCCCTGGGCTTCTAGGTGATGTTTAAAACAGAAGGGTGTGACCAGAAGACCTCTAAGACTCCTTTAAATCCTTGACGTGCCATGATTCCCTTTTAATGTTCTAATGGCGATTAGAGGAAGCCAGTGAGTTCCAAACAGTATGGGACCCCAAGGAAAATGGCGGAAGCCTTCCACAGTAGGATCTCAGCTCATTGGAATGTAGGCGAGGCTCCAAGTACACCTGCTATAATAGGGTCTCACAGCAAATCCAGGCAGAGCTTGTGCCTTGGCTTTGCCACTTGTGGGATCAGAGGCAAGTTACTTCTCTGAGCGCCAGTGTCCTCCTCGATGAATGAAGGTGTTGTGAGCATTGTTTCAAGAGCTTGATGCTTAGCATATTATTATTTATAATTTAATTTATTTTATATTAGTTTATGTATTATTTATTTTAATTAATATATTTATAATAACAACATCATTATTATTATTGTTTTTAAAGACTGGATTAAAAGGACCAAAAGGAAATGAAAGATGTAGAATGGGCTTCTGTGAGCCTTTGATCCCTTCCCTGGACTTTAGGAGAGTGAAGGAATTTGGAATAAACGTACAAATAAAAGCTTTGGGAGAAAGATGAGGAAGCAGAGAGGAGAAGGAGATCTAGGCCCTCTCCTGCAGAAACTAGTTCAGATCACAACCTGAACCTTGAGAACATTGCGGGGGAGCAGACATTGGGGAAAGTGTGAACAAAACAGGGGGAAGAAACCTGAGACGTAAACTCCTCTGGGAAATGCAGCAGTGAATAGAATCTGACAGAACCCTGGGTTTATGGTTTGGATACCTGCAGGGAGAAGTTTTGGCTGGAGTGGAAAAGGGGACCTGGCAGGGGAGCCCAAAACTGGGAACCAATCCAAAGCCACCAGTCTGCCAGGCGGAGAGGGGAACTCAGGAGCGCCTGCCTGGTAAGCACCTGATTAATGAGTAAGCTGCTGGCTGGTTCAGGTAAGGGTGCACCTGTGATTTAACTAATCTCTACAAAGCTCACATCACGAGCTCTCCACACAGCCTAGTCATTTTTCACTCCAACTGCTTGAGCCTGGATTTTGCCGTGCAGCCTTTAGAGGAAAGGGGTCCTGAAAGAAAGTTAAAAAAAAAAAAAATCTGACTTTTATTGGGTGGTCTTGGCCGTTAACAGAAGTGGCAGTGAAAACAAAAACAGAAGTTGCTTCATAAACTTGGGAGTTCCAGGAGCTATTACGGAACAAAACGTAGGCAAAAGCTAATAGTCTATCCTATGTTATCACAGACTTTGGACGAGCTTGTGTTTTTGTGGGTTTTCTTGTATAATTGGGTTATTATTTTTGTCAATATAATTTTTTAAACTTTTCATTTAAGTGTAACATGCTTAAGAAAAGTTCCAAAAGACTAAATGTATAAGCTAAAAGTGGGGCTCCTGGGTGGCTCAGTCTGTTAAGCGTCCGACTTCGGCTCAGGTCATGATCTCACGGTTCGTGGATTCGAGTCCCATGTCGGGCTCTGTGCTGACATCGAGCTCAGAGCCTGAAGCCTGCTTCGGATTCTGTGACTCCCTCTCTCTCTGCCCCTCCCCTGCTCACACACTCTCTCTCTCTCTCTCTCTCTCACAAATAAATACATTAAAAAAAATTTTTTTAAATGATGTGCTAAAAGTTCACAAATTGAAAACACTCTATGACCAGCACTTTTTTCAGTGTGCTGGTCAGTGGTATTAAGTATATGCATGTTGTCATGCAAACATCACTGCCATCTACCACAGAACTGTTTTCATCTTGCAAAATTGAAACTCTGCACTCATTAAACTCCAACTCCCCGCTCCCTCATCCTCGCTCCTCCCAACCCCTGGCAATGGCCCTTCTACTTTCTGTATGTAATTTTGGCTATTTCAGAACTTCATATGAGTGGACTGGCTTACTTCACTTGGCGTAATGTCCTCACAGGTCATCCAGGTTGTAGTCTGTGTCAGAATTCCCTTCCTTTTTAAGGCTGAGTAATATTCCATTGTATGTATAGACCACATGTGTCATTCATCCCTGATGAACACATGGGTTACTTCTACCTTTTGAGTATTGTGAACAGTGTTACAATAAACTTGAGCATACAAATACTTCTTCCAGATCCTGCTTTCAATCTTTTGGATATATACTGAAATTGTTCAGTCATGTGATAATTCCATTCTTAATTTTTTGGGAACCTCCAGACTGTTTTCCATAGCTGGTTTTGCTTATTTTTAATCTTATAGACATAGGACCTTCTAATACATACTCCTTGGTCTGGTTTTTTTTTTATTCAACCTTGTGTTTGTGAAACTCCATATTTTATTTTATTTTATTTTATTTTATTTTATTTTATTTTATTTTATTTTATTTTATTTTATTTTTTTATTAATATAATTTATTCTCAGATTGGCTCACATACAACACCCAGTGTTCATCCCAACAGGTGCCCTCCTCATTGCCCATTACCCATCTCTCCCTCTTCCCTATCCCCTCATCCACCCTCAGTTTGTTCTCTGTATTTAAGAATCTCTTGTCATTTGCCTCTCTCCATCTCTGTTTATAACTATTTTTTCCCCTTCCCTTTCCCCATGGACTTCTATTAAGTTTCTCAAGACATATGAGTGAAAACATATGATATCTGTCCTTCCCTGACTGACTTATTTCACCCACCTCCAGTGCCACCCATGTTGCTGCAAATGGTGTGATTTCATTCTTTCTCGTTGCCAAGTAGTATTCCATTATATAGATATACCACATCATCTGTATCCATTCATCAGTTCGTGGACATTTAGGCTCTTTCCATAATTTGGTTAATGTTTGTGAAACTCCATTTTTGGTGTAATTTTTAACAGGCACCCAGTGCTTTAAGAAGTTACAGGAGTATTTGATTTTTCTTTGTATTTCATATTCTTTCATATCTTCCACTATTTTTTATAGGTAGAACATCAGTTCTTTTATTTATGTAGCATTTTGTTAGAGTATTGCGTAAAGTAGTACATTTCTTCCTTAAAGCTTAATAGGAGCCTTTGCTGAATGTATTTGAAGAAGTTGTGTTAGGTTCTGTGGGTCTGGTGCCCTTGGGGACATAGTCATCACTCTCTGTTTTTGCTGCCCTAACAGACTTCACAGCCTGGAGAGGCAGACATCCAAGTGAATATTTCTGCATACCCCACAAATTGAGCCCATTTTCATGGCAAACATCCTCTCCAATTTTAATATTGATTCTATAATTTAATGATAGAGAACTTTGATCAGCCATTCAATTGCTTTGGCTGATAACCACTGTATAAGATAATATAACCCTGCATTTCCACACTTCCTCTAAACAGACTTTTTTTCCTTTTTTTTTTTTTTTTTTTTTTTAAGAGAGAGAGTGTAAGCATGGGAAGAGCAGAAAGAGAGGCAGACAGGGGATCTGAAACGGGCTCTGTGCTGACAGCAGAGAGCCCAATGTGGAGCTCAAACTCACAAACCACAAGATCATGACCAGAACCGAAGTAGGATGCTTAACTGACTGAGTTACCCGGGGTCCCCTAAACTGGCTCTTCTAATGAACTCTTCTATCCACAATGACCCAATTAAAAAAAAAAAAAGGCAGCAGTTGGAATCAAATATTTGTAGAAAGCCTGAAGCACCTATGAGTTTCACTGAATACTTTCCTTTTTTTGTTTTAAAATTTTTTAATGTTTATTTTCTGAAAGAGAGAGAGAGACAGAGCACGAGCAGGGGAGGGCCAGAGAGGGGGGAAACCCAGAATCTGAAGCAGGATCCAAGCTCTGAGCTGTCAGCACAGAGCCCAATTCAGGGCTTAAACCCAGGAACCACAAGGTCATGCCCTGAGCCGAAGTCAGATGCTTAACCAACTGAGTCACCCAGGTGCTCTTTTCCATTTTTAAACCATTTCTGTAGAGAGCTGGAAGAAACGTCTTGTAAATCAGATGATCTCATTAGTTATGTGTTAACCTTAACTTTTTCTTTTAAGTCGGCCTTTATTTATTTATTTATTTATTTATTTATTTATTTATTTATTTTAAGTAAGCTCTTCACCCAACATGGGGCTTGAACTCATGACCCTGAGATCAAGAGTCACATACTCTACCAACTAAGCGAGCTGGGTGCCCCATCAGCTTTTAACAAAGTCTTATTTAAGTGTTCCAGAGAATCCCAGCTATGCTCAAGGAAGTAAGGGAAGTGTGCTCTAATTTGGTCAGCTGGAGTGTGGTAACCACATAATTGTAAGAATATCCTTAGAGGAAGTGCTTGTAAGAATAGAGATGGGGACCTAGGGGTCCAGTGTCCCCTTCCTAGGGTCATCAATATATGGCAGGTCTCCTTCCATGGTACTTCAGGGATGAAGCATGGAGGAGAGAGGGCAGTACATGATCTATTTAGGTGGAGTCAGGGGTCCCGGGTTTGAGTCCCTCCTCTGACATTTATCAGAAATGTGATGTTGAGCAAGTCACTTGATCCCACTGAAACTTGGTTTCTCCACTGATGGAAATGACATCATTTATAGATTTTAATTACATTGTGTCTGTTGTCTCTTTCCCAGGAGGTCACATCATTGAGGTCCTTATCTTCCTGGAAGGTTTGTGGTGCAGGACTGAAAGCAGAGTTTCCTGAATCCAAACCCACCTTCTGTTTTCTTTTTCTTTTTCTTTTTTAATGTTTATTTATTTTTGAGAGTGAGAGAGAGAGAAAAAAAAAGCATGAGACAGGGAGGGGTAGAAAGAGAGAAGGAGATACAGAATTAGAAGCAGGCTCCAGGGTCTGAGCTGTCAGCATAGAGCCTGACGCAGGGCTTGAACTCATGAACTGTGAGATCATGATCTGAGCTGAAGTCGGTCACTTAACCGACTGAGCCACCCAGGTGCCCCTCTGGGGTTTTATTTTGAAGCCTTAAAGTCATCGAGCTGATCGTGCTAGCTAGTGCCCAGAAAATGCGGTGTGTGCGCAGGGGGTGGGACAGTGGGTGGAGAGAATAGAGGCTGGCATTCTTTGTTTTGTTTTTCAGTGAGAGGAGAATGAGGCAGAGCAGAGAGGATGCTAGCAGTGGCTAGCAAAGAGTTGGTGGGTTGGAGATTCTAATAGGAGCCCCAAGAATTTGATCATCATGCGGTCATAGCCCAGCCCTCAGGAAGGTGAAACCTAGGAAGGGAATAGCTGATTGGCTCCTTATAGGCAGCATGCAGACCTTTTCTGGGTACCCAGCAGGCCACTGCAATGACATGTCAGGGATTACCAGGGGGACAGAAAACTACAGCGGCCATACCTGGAATGTTTTCTTTTGCTTGTGACCCTGGAACCTTTGCCTTTTGAACAACTGCAAGAGCTGAGATGAGAAGTAATAGTAGCAAAAAGGGCTAAGGTTGAATTCGTGTGATTTAATAGAAATGAAGACATTAACATTTCTGATGACCTTAGTTTCTGGAGCTAGAGTCCTATTGGCCACATATAAACACAATGGAGACATCTTAACGTCCGGCTAACATAACATAACTACTGTGGGAATTAAGAGAGGTGACTTAACAAATAAGCTCTCCATCAGTTCCTTTAGGACCCTGCTGTCCTGGCTCCAGAGAGAGCATGCATCCCCCGGGGCTCCTCTGTGGGTTGGTGGGAGTGGAAAATTACCATGGGGAGGCAGGCTTCCCTGGGCTTCTGCGTGGGTGTTCAGCGTCTGTTGCATCCATCAGCAGACCAGAGCAGGATGTTGACAGTTGGGGCTGCTTCCTTTGTGGGATGAAGCAGGGCGTTGCCTCTAAATGCTGACACTGCAGATTTTGCTTAGTTTATCAAGGAGGAGAGAGAGGGACTGAAATGCATCTCGGGCCAAGCATCAGAGACTTTCTAACAGGCTTCTGTGTCCATCCTCTGTCATGCCTCAACTGTCTGGTCCATCACAGCAACAGATAGTGCTGGAAGATGATTGCTTTGTTCCTGAAGCAGTAAGTCATTTGCAGGGAATTTGGACTCCTGATCAAGGACGGCCTTAGCCAGTGGCATTTAGACTTGCATAGAAATCCAATGCCTCACAGTTTGAGCCGTGTACGTATTTTTCAATTTCCTTAAGTAGCCACATTATAAAAAGTAAAAAAAAAAAGGTAAAATTAATACTTACAATTTTTTATATAACTCAGTGTATTAAAAATACTATCACTGCAAGGTACCTGGGTGGCTCAGTCGGTTAAACGTCCAATTTTAGTTCAGGTCATAACCTCAAGGTTCATGAGTTCGAGCCCCATGTTGGGCTCTGTGCTGACAGCTCAGAACATGCAGCCTGTTTCAGATTCTGTGTTTTCCTCTCTCTCTGCGCCTCCCTCACTCATGCTCTGTCTCTCAAAAATAAATAAAACATTAAAAAAATCTATTAAAAAATAACTATCATTGCAACATGTAATCCATATAAAATATAAAAACATAATATGTTAATATAAAAATATTCATGAGATATTTTATATTCTTCTTTGTTTTTCATTAAAATGTTTGAAATCCAGCATTTACATTTTATACTTACAGTGCATCTCAATTTGAACTAGCCACATGTCACACGCTCAGTGATCACATCTGGCTTCTGGGTTAGACAGTGCTAGTCTACACCAGGGAGTTCTCAACTGGGGATAATCCTCCCCGGCAGGGGCATTTATTGATGACTGTGAATGTTTTTGATTGTCGCAGCTGGAGGGAGGTGCCACAGGCACCCAGTGGGTAGAGACCAGAGACTCTGCCAGACATCCTTCAATGCACAGGGGAGCCCTCACAGCAAAGAAGGATCTGTCCCAGGACATCAGCAGTGCCAAGGCTGAGAAACACCAGTCTGAACCAATCTCCTCTCCCTGCTTTTTTTCTACAGCAGTGAGAATGAAGCACTGAGAGCCAGGGGGCAGAAGAACAGGTTCTGACGCCCAGGTCTCCTGAGATTAGCCCTGGGGCCTTCCCCTACATCACCTGTGACCTCCTCCAGACACATGATGATAGCAGGTGTCCCTTTTTCTAGCACAGCTCAGTAGATGAATATAAGTGGCAGGTCACAAGCTACAGGCAAGAGACCAACCCCCTCCCCGCCCCCAGACCTCCACCGCACAAAAGTCTCTTTTGTGTTACATGAAAATTTAGGGAAAATTCATATACTTGTCAGAACCTGAAGACTAGCCCAGGAGACAAAGGAAACGCTGAGGTCAGCAGGATTTCTGCAACTGCCATGGGGCCAGAGCTGGAGGAAGCCCTGGAAGCTTGGGTGTCAGAAGGAAGCATCTTTCAGTAAGATCAGCTTTCTTACTTAGCTGCATGGGGACCGTTTTCTGCATGTCCATTTATTCTCAGGCGACTGGGTGGCTCAGTCGGTGGAGCATCCAGCTTTGGCTCAGATCATGATCTCTCGGTTCATGGGTTTGAGCCTCACTTCAGGCTCTGTGCTGACAGCTGGAGCCTGAAGATTGCTTCAGATTCTGTGTCTCCCTCTCTCTCTGCCCTTCCTCTGCTTGCACTGTCTCTTTCTCTCTCAAAAATGAATAAACATTAAAAATTTTAATGTTTATTCTCATCAGTCAACAAAAAGTATTTTTCAGTGGTCTGGAAGCCACAGCTTAGAAATCACATGACCAAGCGTGTTTTCCTTCCCTCTGTCTTCCTTCTTAGGAGTCCTTTCCCTGTGTGGGTGAGCAGATATGGGACTTCTTGAAATGTTTGTAGAAGCCAATGGGAGAATGAGTGAGTGAATGAGTGAATGAATGACTGAGTTGCACAGAAGAGCTTCAGATAGAAACTAACCTTCCTCCTTGTTTTGCCTCAGTGTTAAGTAACATGGGTAAGTAAAAATGGTAAGTCACTTTTACAGTAGTTTTTTTCTTGACCCTTGGCCTCCTTTGCTGGTGATGTTGCTTCTGGCCTTCTCTGTGTGTCCAGCCCTTCCCGGCATTCCCAGGTCCGGTTTGTGGGTGACCTGATAGCACGTTGGGAAGTGACGTGGGAAGTGAGAGCCCCCTGAACTTCTTCTTTCCAGGCCTGAACCTGGTGGAGGGGCTCCCTGTACAAAACTGCCTTTCCCTGTGCCCCACTCTCCTGGACACATTCAGACCTCACTTCTTGCAGCAGGGACCTCGGGGTCCTCCTGGAGCCTGTCCAGACTCCATGCAGAGAAGGGGCCTTTACTGCATGTTTCTGCCAATGAGGAGCCCGTTAGCCTAGGCCACAGCATACTTGGTTCCTGCGGATATACTGGCCGCTTAGCGAACACGAGGCAGCCATTTGTTCAGGCGGTCCGTGTTTTATTTCAAGACTCTTGCTTGGGTTTGCCCACCTTTGTGCTGTTCATCATCTTAGCAAAGGATAAGGAAGCAGCACTCAGTCTGGCTCCAGCCATTTTGTGGTTAGAAAGGAGCTCAGAGCGCTTGCAGATGAGATTGGCAGAGAAGCATGTGGCTGTCACACGTGGCTCCCTCCCTAGCCCAGTCTCTTTAATCACGGGCTGACCGCCGGCTCTCTGATCCCCAAATTCACAGATGTCAAAGGGCTAAATAACACAGGAATCCTCAGCCCTCTGACCCAAGGTTGTGTCCTGGCCCGTCTCCCTCCATGGTCCTTATTTTTCTCATGCCATCAGCAGGAGAGTGAGAGGTCTAACTCCCCTGGGTGTGCTGGGTGTGAGGTCACTAGGCTCCAGGATAACAGGCCCAGCTCTGGGATGTGGAAAATGTGATGCCTTACACTGAGAACGAGAGGCTTGTCTTGGAACAGAGGGAGAGCATGTTACTTGGATGTTGATCAGTCTCCTTACCGACGGCCAGCAGTGGGGACAAATCCCTGGTCACACACAGAGTGGCTAGCTTCAAGGGCACGGCCACTGCACCGGCTCCCGGTTCTGTACGGCTGCCCAGTGAGCTCACATGGTTGGTACATCCGCAGAGAGGGGACTCTTCTGTCTGCTGATCAAGTACAAATTAAGCCTTTTCCAAGACACCGAGAACTGTTCTCCTCAGAGAATTAAAGCGCGGCTATTTCTTTTTCCTCTTTCTCATCTGCTTATTATTTTATTTACTTTAAACAATATACTTCATCTCTCTTACAATGAGATGAAGCCAGGATTCAGGGATCTGTTCTAAGCACAGTGGATTTCTCCTGATCCCTCGCAAGAACTTGGCTTCATCCGGACAGTCCCCTGGCTCTCCTTAGCTGGAGCACAAGTGCTATGTGCAGAGGGGGTGGCTGCTCCTTGGCTGTCAGCATCTCTGGGGCAGCTGGGCTGGAACAGGAAGTGGCAGACAGAGGACACTCCCCGGCTGCTGTGCGGCTGTTTGCAAACCACCTCCCCTCCCCATGCAGGCGGCTTCCGCAGCTGGACCCGGTTGCATGCGATTACGGAACACGGGTTTGTGCTGCAGACACAGGCCAAGGCCACTGTGGATGCCACTGACATGAACAGGGGAAAGCGGGTGCCTTGCAGCCGGGTCCTGGCTTCACTGTGGTATTTGCTGACCTGGTGCATCACATTAGCTGAATCTTAATGAAAACATTTTTGGAAAGGGATGAAGACCAGAGGTACTTTCATTAAAGGGATCTCAGAGCACCTCTGACCCAAGTTCTCAATGGGACACAGTGCTTGTCTGGTGGGTATGGAACGAACGGCCAGTGTCAGAGGAATGCCACATCTCACTTTTTCTGTTCCATCTGCTTGCTCTGCTGGCTTTATTTTCATTTTAGGAGACAACACAATGTTCTGGTGGAGGGTGAGTACCCAGGGGAGTCATTTTCAGGGAGAGAACATGAGGACATTGGCACAAGGAAAACCTTATGTTCTAACTGCATTTATTTTTCTGTTTTTTTTTTTTTCTTTCCTATTTTGGCTTGAAAAGTTGGAAATTCAGAAACCCCTCAAAAGACAGGCAGTTTGATTTAATGGTACACAAATGGATCTTAAAACCATCCGTCCCTAGCCTGTCTGTGCTGGAGAACTGTGAAGCCAAACAGAGCTATAAAAACTGCTCTGTGCAGCCCGGCATCTCTGCCTCACGCAGCAGCCGCCAGTGGGCCCCCTCTGGACGGGTGCTTGTTGAATCCTGGCGCTGGCAGAAGTTACTGTAAGTCATTACCGCTCACTTTTGCAGCATCTCCTGAAAAGAAAACACACTCAGATGCTTGGTCTGGCCTTTCTCTCTCCTGCGGGTTTCCAGGCCTTTGCTTTGCTCTCAGGTCAATGGTCCCCCAGGAGGTGATGTGTCAGCAGGAAGCTGGACTCCCCCAGACCAAATTCCCATGTGTTCTCAAGGAGGAGGCCAGGAGTTTCCTCTCTGTCATCTTACCCCACTGCCCTTGTCCCCCAGGTCTCTCTACTCATTTCATTTCCCAACAGGGGACTACATTCAGATCATCAAAGAGCCTTGCTTTGGGAAGGCGTATGCTAATGAGGCTGGGCCTGGGAGTCGGAGCCTCACTCTGCTGATCTCTTACAGTGGCCCCCTTTCCGGCTCTGCCTGGGCCTGAGATGTCACAGAGAGCACCTCCCCTTTCCTCCCCTGCCCCCTCACTCCCCCATCTGTGGTGCATCAGGAAAGCAAGCAAGCAGCCCATTTGCCTTTCTCTTTCAACACTGCCACTGATCAGAAATCCAGAAGAGTTCAGCTGGTCAGGTGGCTGCTTCAGCCTTCTTAGGACATGTGGGGGAATGGAAGAATTAGAACTTCAGTGCCCCCAAGAGGTGGTACAGATTGAAAACATAGTTAGGTGCAAAAAAAGTCTAGGTGGATGCGTAAGTGACCAATTTCTAGAATTTTCAAAGGAATCTAGGGATTACTTATAGGTAAGCCTCTGCTATGTACAAAAGAGAAGGATGAAGCAAACATGGTCCTTGCATTCAAAGAGCTCACAGTCTTGGAAGGAGGTGAGACAGCTGCTTACATAGCCCGTAGGTGACAGACCCCTACCCACACACAGTGTAAAGAACCTTCTGCCTTCCCCAGCTTTAAGACCTTTTTCAGCAGGGGGGTTAACACAGAGGAACACAAATCAGACTCCATGGGTGTTACAGAGTAATGCACATGTTTACTAGAGACTTCTTGAGGGGGGCTTTGAAGTGGTGAGGGAATGGGCATTGCATAGAACAAAACAGTGAAGACTTAACAGGAAAAAAATCCCCTTCCTTACCCATCTGCCTCTCTGGTTCCACACCTCATGGTGATGGCTGAAAAATCTCTTCTCTCTTAGAGTCAAGCCTCCTGCTGTTTGGCTGTTGCATTTCCCCTTCTCTTTTGTAACTTCACACCACCTTGCCCCATTGATGCTGTCTTCCTTCTTTGCATTCTCTTGGCCCCTCTCAGTTTCTACACCCACTTCCCCCATCAGCCAATGGATGCATTAGTGGAGCAGAGCAAGTGAGGGGGCCTCCTTCCTGATAGGGCTAAACTTCACCTGAGTCTTCTGCTCCTGGAGAACAGGGAAGGTTAATCTCCCTAAGCTTTGTATCTGAAATCCCCCACCCTTCAGTGGTCTGGGAAATGACTTATTACAGAGAACTATCCTTCCCCACATGACTTAGATAAGATCCACTGTTATGGGCCGAATGTATCACCTCAAAATTCATATCTTAACGTCTTGAGTTGCTAATCCCCAGTCCCTCAGAATGGGACTGTATTTGGAGATAGGGTTTTAAAGAGGGGATTCAGTTAATATGAGGTCATAAGAACAGGGCCCTAATCCACTATGACTGGTGTCCTTATAAGAACAGGGGTCAGGACACAGGCATAAACAGTGGGACAACCATGTGAAATCAGAGGGAAAAGATGGTCATCTATAACCCAAGGAGAGAAGCCTCAGAAGGAACCAACCTTGACAACATCTTGATCTTGGACTTCCAGCCCCCATATCTGTGAGAAATCAATTTCTGTTTAAGCTCCTTGGTCTGTAGTGCTTGTTATGGCTGCCCTACCTGACTAAGACACCCACCATCCAATCTTTCTTGTGACCACCATAAGACTCATGGATGGCTCCATTGTTTACCTGTGACAGGACTGGACACGGACCCTCAAATTCCCATCTTCATTTCATAAATGGTTAGCTGAGTTATTCTGTCCCCCCCTACTGGCTAGACACAGAGGTAGACATATCTTGTTCATCTGACAGACGGACTCCTCCTGATTACAAAACCATCCCAACTGTGAAATGACCCACCTGTGACATATCTACACCTCCTTAGAATGTCTGGACAAAATCATTGGGGAGACACTCTGGTCTTTGGTTCTGGAGTGCTCTCTCTACTTCAACAGCCTGAGTAAAATGAGTGCCCTTACCTGCTTTGTCTTCTGTCTTTTTTTAAAAAAATGTTTACTTATTTTTGAGAGAAAGAGAGAGAGACAAAGGGGCAGAGAGGAGGAAGACACAGAATCTGAAGTAGGCTCCAGGCTCCAAGCTGTCAGCACTGAGCCCAATGCAGGGCTCGAACCCAGAACCTGAGAGTTCATGACCAGAGCCAAAGTCAGACGCTTAACTGACTAAGCCACCCAGGTGCCCTGCTTTGTCTTCTGTCTTTGACAATTTGCTGCTGGAAGCCTGTCTGGACCTTGTCTTCTCCTCCTGGTTGCTGAAACCCCTCCAGCCTGTTGGGTTCCTTTCTCATTTGGATTTCCAGGGATCCCACGTGAGTCTAGCTCCTGGTCCCCTGCTCCAGACATTCATCCATGGTAGCATGGTAAGAACTCGACTTTGATTCGCAGTTTGAGTGCTCTTTTGGGTTTGTCTTTTTGCTGTCTACTGTTTAACCTTAGTAAGATGAAAACTCTGAATCTACTTCTCAGCTCTTTCTTTTTTTTTTTTTTTAATTTTTTTTAATGTTTTTTTATTTATTTTTAGGAGAGAGAGAGAGACAGCATGAGCACGGGAGGGTCAGAGAGAGAGAGAGTCACAGGCTGAAACAGGCTCCAGGCTCTGAGCTGGCAGTCAGCACAGAGCCCGACACGGGGCTCGAACCCACGAACTGCGAGATCATGACCGAAGCGAAAGTCGGACGCTTAACCGACTAAGCCACCCAGGCGCCCCTTCTCAGCTCTTTCTGAAAAACCCCTCTGACTATACGCTTCACCACTATGGTGACAATTCAGTTCTTCACCTTAAAAACTGGCAGGGTTTCACTGAAAACAATTCAGAACTACATTGGCCCCTCTGGGGCACCTAGACTCTCCCTAAACTTCAAGGGCTTTAAGATCTCTGCTCCTCCAAGGTCAGCTCATTTTGCTTTACAAAGAGGCTGAAAAATGAGACAATGTCTCCAGTCTATCTCAAACGATGCTTAAGAATGTCTCTCTCTCACCATTAGCTCTCTGCTCCTTCTGCTTCTTCCCCCTCAGCGAAACCTCACAACCCTTTCCTTGCCCAGCACCCGCCATATGCCCCACTCTTGTGCCTCCCACACCCACTATTGTCTGTTAATCTGCAGATTTTCTTTTCCTCCTTCAGCCCATAGTCCTCCCCATCATCCCTCCTTGCCTCCACTAAACGTCCCTACTTCCCAACTCCTCATCATAACCCATACTATTGTGATGGAAAGCTAATGACCCCAAGGCTCACCTGCACAAGGACTTACTTAGACTGACATGCTGTCATGAAGGATTTTCCAGACAATAAGAGTAGGGGAGAGTTTATGGTCAATTCAGACTGGTCCTCAGGGCATCTTTGCCTGTGATTCCTGATTTATAACGACTTGTGGAGCTGGGTCCCAGAGATGCCACTGTATGGTTTGGAAAAGCCAAATGAACTTCATGAGGACCTTCAAAAAAATCCCCCAGAGACTTACAAGCTAAAACCATTGGGGAGAAACTGTAGAATCCATTCCCACTGTTTTCTCTCAAAAATTGATCACCAAAGATACAAGATTGTAGATGACAAAGAGATGAACCCATCTCTGTGGACATAGACTAGAAAATGCTGGGAAGAACTACTTCAGTCTTGTTCTTTTCAACTAACCACTCTTGGTTACTAATAGTGTAAATGGCTAATAACCGGAAATTAGAGATATTATCAAAAAACATACTGTAAATAAACAGAATAGTCTTCTCTCTGAACAGTATACTCACTCAACACCATGGAGACACCACTGCATAGAAGGTCAAATCAACAGTGCAAACCAAAGTCTCTACAACTTAGCTAATTAGAAGAAGCAAGTCAGGGCAACCTGCTTCCTTTAAAACTGCCCATAGACAGAGACACTGCAGGGTCAGTAAAGAGGCTATCGGACTAGGGATTGCCTGGCTTTAAAATGCAGAAGAGAACAAGAATCCAAAATCCATCTCCCTGATGACTTTCCCTGGGGGACCCTCCCCCTGTGAAATGCTAACATGTGTCTATACTAACATGCAAGAGGAAACAATCATTCCCATGAATGTGCACCCTACCCCCTTCCTCATGGGCCAAATAGAACACATTCTGCCATCAACCCCTCTTATTTCTCACCACCCTCCCTTGTGCAAAAGCTATACAATGGAGGGACTTGATAATTGTCCACATGACTGCCTTTCTTGAACCTCTTCCTGTCTCACTAGGATCCTTTCCTACTTAGCACAGCTTTCTGCTCAGTAATGCTTCTTGAACAGTTTCCCACTAGAGTCTCAGTATTCTTTGCTCCCACAGCAATCTTACCCTTGAGGTTCCCTGGCTCCCTGTTCACACCTTTCCCCTTTTATGGCTCTCATCAGCCATTAGATTTTTCTTTCTCTTGTCAAAATCCCAAACCCCATTTAAACCATCAAGTACAATTATATACTTGACTTTCCTTTAGCTGCTCACTCCACTGACACAGACCAAATCTGGAGGCTGAACTTCTCCCAGTAGAAAAAGAACCTTTTGGACCACTCTCAACACTGCCATAATACCCTCTAAGACAAGAAGAATCCTTTAAGGTCTCCAACCTATGATTCCAGGCCTCCTTAACAAGGAAGTCTTAGTCCCCATGTCTAGTTCCTGTAATAGCCCCATCCTCCCCATGAAGAAGCCAGATAGGATACTACCTAGTCCAAGGCTTGAGAGCAATCAGCAAAACAGTTGCTCTCAGGTTTTTTCTAGTACTGAAGGACCCCAGCCATTCTGGCCTCTCTCCACCCAATACCACCTGCCTCATGGTTATGAGCTTATGTTTTCTGCTTTTGCCAGTATATATTTTTCAAACCTGACTCATAATATCTTTTGACTTCATATGGAAAAGTCAACAACACATATGGTCCATCCTGTTTCAGGAGTTTACTGAGGTTCTTACTTACTTGTCTAAGCCCTTAAATACAGACCTGAGAGATTTGACCCTCCCCTGCAGTTCTGTCTATATCCAATATGTAGATGACATTTTTTTCTGCTCTCCTGATTTTTAACTGCTCATTTATCACCACCCACTGTGTATTCCAAGCTCTTGCCTGAAAGGCTCTAAGCACTCTAAAAACAGAATGCAATGATACAGTCCTCAGTGCATTACCTTAGGGCATGATACTGCCTTGAGAGGGAAGATTTTATTCCCTAAATGAATTAACACTACCATCAGTTTCTCTCTCCCTGAGACAAAAAGATGACCCCAAGGCTTTCCAGAATGAATTGACTATTGCAGAAACTGGCACTCTCTTGTCATGCCTATATTTCAAAGCCTCACATCCTCTCTATCTTCTTCTCTCACCTTTGGATTCCCTGTTTTGGACTCATTATCCTTTCCCCTTTTTACAAGCAAAAGGGAAGAACATGCTTTGGGGTCCCCATACTATGTACTCCTAGCCAATATGCTCTTGGAGTTGTACATGATTGTGTTATGCTATGGAAACAAAGTAAGTCACCAACCAAAAATGGAACCCAAATCAGTGGCCTATTAGAGGCTTTACCTAAGGAATTAAAGATTCTCAAGATTGAATCTCACAATAGTAGCCACACCCCTGAAATTAAAGGAAACTCCTTGTGTGACAAATATATTACAATAGCTGCTTCCCAAGAAACACTTCCTCAATCACCTGCATACCTCCCATTGCTCAACCTTCTTTAGAGGTGGAAACTCTACCTAAGAAGCTCAGGACACATAAAGTGTCATCACTTAAACCTGATAAAACTAATTGGAAATATGCTGGATATTTGATCCACTTAGATGGGCTTTGGAGATGCTCAGATGGTCACTTGGTCTCTTCTCTGTCCCTTACCTGAACTTTGGTTCACAGCCCCCATAGGATTGCACATCATGGCAAAGGTAAAGTCTCCTCCATAATGGTGGGATTACTTCTGACTTCATATTGAACAGGTTCTGTCAACTTGGCCCATGGGTCAGAAATGCAATCCTGGTAAAAATGTAAAAGTAAGACAAGGATAGGAGCCAGCTCCCTCTCCCCTGTCGCCATTGACAAGTGGACTGTATCCACTCACTGAAGTGTCATGAGCATGAACATGTTCTACCTTAGTCTTGTGTTTTTAACATAATTAGAAGGGTTTTGTTTTCTGTTTTCAAAATACCAGGCTACTGCTACATTATAGCTTCTACTACAAAGAATTTTGTCACTTGGGGGATCCCTTTGTTCCTCTCCAGTGATAGAGGAACTCATTTCATTGCTGGGGGTATGTAGAAGATTCAGCAAATATTTCCTTTCTCACAAAAATAGCACTGTCCTTATCATCTTCAGTCCTCTGGAAAAATAGAATGGGTCAATGGAGCTCTTAAACTCAAGTTTATCAAGTTCACTGAGAAAGTCAGCCTGCCTTGGCCCGAAGTCTTGTCTTTGGCCCTGATGATTCTTTCCTCCTCCCTCTCCAGTCAACATTGATTATTTCCTTATGAGATAATTGCCAGGCCAATAAAGATCCCTCGCTACTCTCGGGCCTTGGAAGATCCTAATCTGATATAATCCAATGTCCTTAATTCATGCCAAGGTCTTATTAAATACTCTCATATTTGTCCCAATGGGCTACATCTGTTTTTTCCCCAGACACCCCATGGCAGCCCTTACCTGATCTTCAGGTTTGAACTCTAGTTTTTTTGAAAGATGCCACTGAAGACCAATCCTCAACCAGGAGGAACTGACCTTATCCTGCCCTCTGAACCACCATATTGTTGCATCACTACATGGAGTACAACCTTGGGCTTATGTTTCACAATTTAAAAATTATACACTTTGGAAGTACCTGAGTGTCTCAGTTGGTTAAGCATCTGATTCTTGATTTTGGCTCAGGATATGACTTCATGGTGTGTGAGTTTGAGCCCCACACTGGGCTTTGCACTGACCATGCAGAGCCTGCTTGAAATTTCCTTTCTCCCTCTCTCTTTGCCCCTCCCCCATTCTCTCTCATTTTCTCTCTCAATAAATAAACTTAACACTAAAATAAATAAATAAATAAATAAAATTATAAGCCTTTCTCTGAATGGAAATCCATTCTACATGAGAGACCTTAAACTAAGGTTCCATGAAATCCCCCAGAAGCAGATGAGGCCACAAAGCAGACTGCTTTCACAAGGTTATCAGAGTAGGTAAATGGCAGTCCAAGTGTTGAGCATACATTCTGTCCAGAGTTGCAGAGGTAGACCTTGTTTTATTGTGCTTTGCAGATATTGAATTTTTTTTTTACAAATTGAAGGTCAGTGACAACCTTCTGTTAAGCAAGTCTATTGGCGCCATTTTTCCAACACATTTGCTCACTTCCTGTCTCTGTGTCACTTTCTGGTAATTCTCACAACAGTTCAAACCTTTTCGTTGTTTTTGTATTTGTTATGGTGATCTGTGATCAGTGATTATGACTGGCTAAAAGTTCAAATGATGGTTAGCATTTTTTTTAACAATAAAGTATTTTCTAAATTAAGATATGACTTTTTTAGACACAATGCTATTTCATACATGATAGGCTACAGTATAATGTAAACATAACTTTTATATTCACTGGGGAAGAAAATTTCAATTGACTTGCTTCATTGTGATATTTGCTTTATTGTACTGGCCCAGCACTGAACTTGCAATATCTCCAAGATATGTCTGTAAATGGTACTGTGCAGCCATTGACCTAACAAATGATTCAATCGTATATCATGACCCAG
The DNA here is from genome assembly GCA_017311185.1 of Proteles cristata cristata. Taxonomy (NCBI): domain Eukaryota; kingdom Metazoa; phylum Chordata; class Mammalia; order Carnivora; family Hyaenidae; genus Proteles; species Proteles cristata. Next base: position 1,709,786 of record JAESUZ010001348.1, on the reverse strand, counting down.
CAGCCCCAAGAACAACTTTTCCTCCAGCTGAATTTGTTCACAAAGGCCAAATCTGAGACAAATTTATATCTGGTGATCGAGTCTGGACTAACAGTGGTGCAGATCAGGACATCCCCATTGCCTCATTTCCAGACATAGTCGTCCCATCATGAGTTCATGATTGTGTTGAAACAGAGGAGAGACCAGCAATGTTGAACTTTACTTGAGTCCTCTGTTTCTAGAAGACAGTGAAGGCTAATCCCCTAAACTTTTGTTCTCCAAAATCTCCTATGCATTTGTATTTTTAGAAACAGGTATTGCAAGGAACAGCCCTTTCCCATGACTTAGATAAGACCAGCTATCCACTTGTTCTTGTGACCCCTATAAGAATCATGGATTTAGTTTACCTGTGACAAGGCCAGACACAGGCCATCCAAATTCCATCTTTGTTTCATAAATGATTACTGAACTCATTGTCCTCCCAAATGAGGTAGACACAGAGCTAGTCATTTCTTGTTCAGCTGACTGACTTCTCCTGATTACAAGACCATCCCAACTCCTACCTGTGACTTGTCTACTCTCCCTATAAATATCTAGACAAAACCACTGCTGAAACACTCTGGACAGTGGATCTGGGATGCTCTCCCTAGTGTAGTGAGGAGCTAACATCTATTGAGCACTTAGCATGGGTCAGAAACTGTTCTGAGGACTATATATATTATCTCACTTAACCCTTACAGCAATTGTATGAGGTAATTATTTTGTTTTCCCCCATGTTTCAGAAGAGGAAAGCAAAGTTAACTAACTTGCCTTGTGTCCCATGAAAGAAAATGGCAGATTTGAGGTACAAATGCTGCATTCCTTCCTTACAATTTGAGCTATGGCCATGAATTCTCATATATTAAGTGTTTATATACTTGTTTTGCCATATTAGTAACAGAAATTGAAAGTGGTCTGCAAAGCCAGGAAATAAGAGATGCAGGAAGTCTTATAAGAAGGTGGCATTTGAAGATCATGTGGAAGTCTAGAAAAGGCTTTGATGAGCAGAGATGGAGAAAGGACATTGCTGGCCAAGAACAGGCTCATGTCAGCAGACAATGGAATCAGGCTCTGGGCTCAGGAGAGCTTTTTGGAACCAAACTGTAGGTTGAGGAATCATGAACATAAAGTGCTGGGGGACATTGAGAGTCCCAGCAGTGGGACTGGCAGTCACATGGCCATGAATTGATGAGTTAGCAGGAAAAGGCAGAAAGTACCGAACACTTCTTTGAGAAATGTGATGGTGAAACCATGGAGAAAATATAAAAATAATTGAAGACTCAGTTGGGTCCAGCAAGTGCCTAAAACATACATCTCATGGTGACCTTTATAACCCATAGAAATCGACATTGAGCTTTATTATTCTTCCAGGCACTGGGCCAAGTGCAACACTATCAGATCCTTCCCCAGATCCTGTAAAGTGGGTACCCTAACTATCTCCATATTGACATGAGGATGGTGAAGCTCAGAAAGTTTAACAGTAACTTGCAGGCTGTAGCACCAGTGGGACTCTGATTCATACACTGCCAGTGTATGAATACACTATAAATTGATACAACCACCTTTGGAAAAGGTTTGGCAATTAAAAAATTTTTTAATGTATATTTCTTCTTGAGACAGAGAGAGACAGAGCATGAGCAAGGAAGGGGCAGAGAGATAGAGGGAGACACAGAATCCAAAGCAGGCTCCAGGCTCTGACCTATTAGCACAGAGCTTGATGTGCAGCTTGAACTCATCAACCATGAGATCATAACCTGAACTGAAGTTGGACACTCATCAGACTGAGCTACCCAGGTGCCCCAAAGGTTTGGCAATTTTTATAAGGTTAAACATACACTTACCATAACACCTAGCCTTTGCTCTCTGAGGAATTTGTTCTCTCCAAGAGAAATGAAAACATGTCCATATAAAGTCTTGATATCTAGTGTTCATAATAGTATTATTAATAGTAGCACCAAATTGAAGACAACCCAACTGTCCATCAATATGTGAAAAGATTAACAAGTTGGGGCATAGCCATAAAATAGGTCACTGGTTTGTAATAAAAAGGAACAAACTACTGATAGAGGCAACCATTAAGGATGAATTGCAAAAGCATTATATTAAGAGAAAGAAGCCAGACACAACAAGATTTTGTTTACATACATACAGCATGATTTTGTTTATAACCAACTCTTGGAAAGATGAATCTAATCTACAATGACAGAAATCAGAACAGGGGATAAGTGTGGAGAGTATTAGCTAGGAAGGGGTCTTAAGTGAACATTTCTAGAAATATTGAAAAGTTCTTTACCTTCACTGTGAAGGCAATTATACAGGTATGCATTTGTCAAATAGGAGCATTTTGTTGTATGTAAATTACACTTCAATAAAATTGATGTAAATTTGGGGAAAAAAAGAATGAAGCATGCGAACTCACATGAAATACTTCAAAAATAAGTCACAGAAAAATAAATCTAGAATTACATTAAAAAGAATATAATTTTAGGGACATCTGGGTGGCTCAGTCAGTTAAGCATCTGACTCTTGGTCTCAGCTCAAGTCACGATCTCATGGTTTGTGAGTTCGAGCCCCATGTCAGTTTCTGTGCTGACAGCGCAGAGCCTGCTTGGGATTCTGTCTCTCTTCCCTTCTCTGCCTCAAAAAAGGAAAGGGAAGGAAGGAAGGAAGGAAGGAAGGAAGGAAGGAAGGAAGGAAGGAACTTAAAATATACAATTTCAATTAGTTTGTTATCTATATAAATACATGGAAAAGGATCCAGGAAAATTGCTAACAAAATGATAACTGAATGTCACCCAAGGGCAAAGGAGAAAGATGGAGGGGGCTTCTCACTAAAATAAATATATGTTTACTCTGTATTGTTAGGTTTTTATAATAGTATGCGTGTATTTTTTTAATTTTATTTTTTTATTTTGAGAGAGAGGGAGAGAGAGTGAGTGGGGCAGAAGGAGAGTGAATCTTCAGCAGTCTCCACACTTGGCAAAGAGCCCGATCTGGTGCTCAATCCCATGACCCTGGGTTCATGGCCTGAGCAGAAATCAAGAGTTAGACGCTCAACTGACTTAGTCACCCAGGTGCCTCCATAGCATGTGTGTATTGTTTGTGTACTGGCTTTAAAAAAATGAAAAAAAGAAAAACACAGACACAGACACAAAGGCACCTGTCCCACGAATCGGAGCCCAGTTTTGACTATAGAGCTAGATGCACTGGGCACAGGGACTCAGCTGTGAAGGAGGACTCCAGGGGACTCCCCATCAGCTCCAGGTACAGGACACCAGGCAGAAAGAGCAGGGTGTTCCAGTGGCCACTTTGCATGCTCTTCTGGGCTCGGGCCACTGTGGTGGTTTGAAAGATCATGTGAAAACACTAAGCCAGAGTGCAGAAATGCTTCAGACTTTCACTCTGCTATAATATTTAGATGCAAAGCCAGAGCAACTTTGAATCTTTTTTTTCTTGCTAAGTGTTTTCTAATGACAGCCAAATAATGTAGTTTCCTCTAGATCCATAGTTCTCAGTAAGGGATAATTTTGTTTCTCAGGAGACATCTGGCAATGTCTGGAGACTCCTTCAGATGTTACGAGTTGAGGGGAAAGGGTGCATTGGCGTCTAGTGGGTAGAGGCCAGGAATGCTGCTATATACCATGTAGAGCACAGGGAAGCCCCCACTGCAAAGGATTATTCTGACTGAAATGTTGGCAGTGCAGAAGCTGAGAAACCCTGATGTAGACAACACTGCTTCTACAACAATCTCTAATCTTATTAAAGAAATAAAAAGTTTGCTTTAATGATGGAGGTTGATGGGCGCCAGGGTGGCTCAGTCGCTTGACCGTTCAACTTCAGCTAAGGTCATGATCTGACAGTTTGTGGGTTTGAGCCCCACATCGGGCTCTGTGCTGACAGCTCAGAGCCTGGAACCTCCTTCGGATTCTGTGTTTCTCTCTCTCTCTCTCTGACCCTCCCCTGCTCATGATCTGTCTCTCTCTCTCTCTCTCATAAATGAATAAATGTTAAAAATTTTTTTTAAAAATGATGGAGGTTGATTCTTACAGTTGTGTTCTGCTTTAAATATTACATGAACCAGGGGTGCTGGTTGGCTCAGTCGATTAAGCATCCAGTTCTTGATTTTGGACAGGTCAAGTTCGAGCCCTGTTTCAGGCTCTGCACTCATAGTGGGGAACCTGCTTGGGATTCTCTCTCTTCCCTCTCTCTCTCTGCCCCTACCCTGTTTGTGCTCTCTCTATATAAGTAAATAAGTAAGTAAGCAAACAAAGAAATAAATAAATAAATATTACATGGACCATTATATGGAAATAGAAACAGAATAGGTATCTTCTTGTTTCTGGACAAAAGTTGGTCTTGGGCATGTACAGGGAGGGTGAGACTGGGAAGTTAGGAACTGTGTTGGAGGAGAACTTGCCAATGACTATGGTGCCCTGGGTTCTAGCTCTGGCTGCTACATGCACCTGCTCTGTATCTCTGGGGGTGGTGCTAAGCTGGGTGGGAGGACTGAAGCATCTTCAGCTCCCCGCTCGCTCCACAGTCTTTATTCTCTAACAAGCCCATGCATGAGCCGGTTTGGGGTGTGACTAAAGCACAACAACATGTAATGGAAGAAGGAAGAAGAAATTTTTCCAGCACTTCCCCACCACTCCCAGTGTGTGCTCCCCGTGTGACCCGCTTCCTCTCTTCTGCTGAGAAAGTAGGAGGTCAGCCCAGCAGGAAGGCTGGCTGGGGGTGAGGTCCCAGGTTGGGGACTGGTCGTGTGACAATGGGCTGGGCAGAGGGAACTGTGCAGTGTTTGTGTTCACAGCAGGTCTAGGAGGAGCAGTTGCTTGCCAATATTCTCTAAGAAACTCTCAAAGGAGTGGTGACCAGCCTTGGATATATCAATGTCACTCTTTGAAAAGAGCTATACTTTTTTCCAGGGTGAATTCTAGCTCACTTACAGTATTTCTTATTGGCGTCATTTCAAAAGCTAATATTTTTCCATATTTCATGAAAGAGATTTGCATTTGTGGTTTTTTTTGTTTTCAGAAGCAAGTAAGTTCTGTTTCTTTACATACATATTAAATTATTTTTATAGGTAATATATGCACACTGTAAGAAGTGTTAATATTACAAATAGTGCACAGTGAAAGATACGTCTTCCTCCTAGCATTGGGGCTGATAAACCTGTTTTCGTCACAAAACGATCTTTGGGAAACTAACCAAGTTGGAGAGCAGTTGCTGTAGCTGTTGCTTTAGGAAAGGAGAATGGGGGCACCAGCCAGCCAGCAGCGGCCAGATGGAACTGCCTCTAGAAAGAGGATATTGTGTTCTGGCCAGACCTTTACAGGGTAATAAACTACTGCTTACAACTCAGGTAACTTCTCTGCTGTTTGGTGATAAAAGAAAGGGGGGAAAAGTCAAGGGATAAGAACAAGGCAAGAAATTGAGGCTTTGGGAGTTACAGGCTGGAGTTTTACTGGGTTTTCTTCTGGAATAGTCCACACAGATGTATTAGCCAACCACGTCTGTCTTCCTATGTCATAATTTTCAGAGTACGTGGTTGGCCAATACAGGGAAGTGACATGAATTAGAAAGGATTGCACAGGGTTCCTCTGTCATTTGTGTTTTCTCAGAACTCTGGTGTCTTTTTTCTGTGTTCAAAGCAATTTTTGGTTTGCACAGAAAGGATGGCTTCCAGGGGCCATCAGTGTCCTGGCTTACTCAGCATAGGCTTATCATGTTTACCTGGCACTGGCCTTGAGTCTCACTGGACTCCCATGCATGTGGGTCCACCCACTGGGATTCTGTGCTCATGGGCATCACAAACGTTGCATGTAAATGGGGCAGCAGGGAAGGGCAGCCATGCATATTGTGTATATCTCCTTTGTTCCTGGGCATGCTCCACTACCCTACAGAACTTTACTCATAAAACCTGAGTTCAAAGATAATATTTTTAAGATTTTCAAAATGGTGCCAGCAAAGAATAAAACAGGTGTGGGTCCCCTCCAAGGACAGAGTCCTGGACAGCTGCACAGATTGATGGCCCCGCAATGTGATGTGAAGCCAGGGCTGCTAAAGCATCTTAAAACCGGGATACGAGCTGCTTGAGGCCAATACCAACACCCTGAGGACGGTAGAGCCAAGAGCTGGAAGGAATTGGGGTTCCTGATGACATTGCCAAAGCACAATTTTAATCCCCTTGGAGCTTGCCGGACATCTTATCATCTGAGATAAAAATATCCTTGTTCTCAAAGCTGGCTTGAGCTGAGCATTCTGTTACTTGCTGTTGAAAGTATTCTAATATATATAGGCTGACATTCTGTCCATAATGAGTGACTGCCCCACGGAGTGCCTTACCTCCCGTCTTACCTGGCTACGGGTCTCTGCTCCTGCTGTTGACAAAGCTGGATACATAAAACCAGGGTCCATCTGGTTAGTCCTGATAAGACTTGGAGCTAAAAAGCTGGAGAAGACATAGGGCACCAAGCTGGCAGTCAGGTTCCAGATGGAATGCTGCTCCAAACAGTTAATGAAGCAAGATGCATGCCCTCCTTAAAGATGCTATATTTACCTTCAGTGACCCCTTTAGGTAAATGGTCACCTTGTAAGACTCACCTGTGACTTGAAGCCTAGTCCAGTCATACCTGGGGTTCAGTTAATGCATTGAGTTTCACTGCCTGTGTTGGTTCTTCCTGTTTCTAACTTTAGGGTCATTTGATTTAGGAGGTTAAAAAAAAAGTAATAGTATGAGCATAGTAATTCTGAGGTCCTCAAAGTGTAACCTCAGAAACCATGAACTAAGCAACAGAGCTATAGGAAATCCTTGCAGATAATTAGACAATTCTACCAGCCTGCATATGTTTACCTGCCTTTCCTGGATTTGGTAAGTGCTCACATATGCCGAGATTGCTTGACTTATAGCACAAAGCCCTCTAGGAGATGTTATACAGACTGATCTTGCACCTACAAAGCCATCCCCTTTTCTTTACGTGCAGGCCCTAAGCCCTGCCAACGACCTCAGATGTGGTACTAGTGTCATGGTTGAAGACTAAGGATAATGAACACAAGAAGCTGGGAAATGCTAACAATGACAACATTGTTATCAATATTCTTAAGTGCCTGCAATTCTTTGCAGAAGTTTATGGCTGGAAAAGTCCCATAGACGTTACCGGGTCTAGCCCTACTGCTGAGGTAATTGAGACACAGGTGTGATTTGCTCAAGGTCAGCGGTCGCTGCCTACCTGGGATTAGGTGTTTTGATTTCTTACCTAGTGCTCTTTCCCCTGCACCCCACCCCTCTATTATTGCTTGCTAATTTATTGTAGGCTCTATTTCCACCCTTTCCTCAAAATGGTTTATGTTCACAGGATGCTCTTTTCAGGATGAGATGACACTTTTTTTCCACATTACTTCCCCATCTTCTCTCCTCTTCCCCAGTGCTGTAGTCACTGCTGCTGAGTCTCCAGCTGAAACCAGTTAAGGGGAACTTCCTGCCAAGTGGCTTATTCCCAGAGTGCAGGTCTGAGGAGATGAGTATGAAATAGAGACTTGGTTGTATTCTTTCTGGTATGTGTTACACATTAGCCTTTATCTAACTTTGCCAGGCTCAAAAATGTGCCCAAGTTACTCTGTAAGCAATCACGAAACATCAGATTTAGAATATAGTCCTAGGATCCTCTGTGTTCCAGGGAACACGAGGGGTTGCTCAGGAATGCCTTTCTTTCAACCTCTAATAGCAGTTGAGCTGGGAAGCTGAGCAGACTCAGGTTTAGGCCTTTTTCCTCTCCCTTGAATCATTTTATTCAGTTGAGGTTCTGTGTAAGGTTTCTTGTAAAGAAAGGGTTTTGGTGCTATGAAATGGTTTTCAACTATGGCTCTGGTCTGACATTCTTTTATTTATTTATTTTTTAAATATTTTTTTTATTTATTTCTAGGAAAGAGAGAGAGAGAGACAGCGTGAGTAGGGGAGGGTTAGAGAGAGAAGGAGATACAGACTCTCAAACAGGCTCCAGGCTCTGAGCCGGCAGTCAGCACAGAGCCCGATGCGGGGCTCGAACCCACAAACCGCGAGATCATGACCTAAGCGAAAGTTGGACGTTTAACCGACTAAGCCACCCAGGTGCCCCTGACATTCTCCTTTTAAATATGAAGAACATGGAGGCTCTGAAGAAAGGAAGGAGAAACTGTAGTTTTGTGCAAAGCGGCACAACTAGCTCATAACAGAAGCAGGGCTGGAATCCTGGTCTGTAAACTCTCCCTCAGCACCTTGCAGAGGTGATCTAGCCCTTCCCATAAGCAGTATTTTTGGCTTGAATTTGGCTTGGCTGTTGGAACCAGCACCATGGCGGCTGCTCATCTGGAAAAGGAAAGGGACAAAATCAACAGTTACCAAGTGACGACTGTGTGCCAGACACCGAAAATACGTACATTCACTCTCTCGGAGCAGATTTAGTGGGCACCTCTTATGTGCCAGCCACTTGGAACAGATATCACATGAGCCTGCCACGTGGATTCCTTCCTTGAAGCCTCATGACAAGGCAGCTGGGGAAGTGGCTACATGTTGCAGAGTGTTGAGACTCCAGGAGGGTGAGTGACTGACAGGGTAGCACAGCTAGGAAGTGGCAGAGCCACATCTGAACTGACATCTATTGAACTCCAGATATGCTGCACTGGGTCCTCACACTTGGGTTTTTTTTTTTTTTTTTTTACAGGCTCAGGAAGTCAACAGCTGCCAGTTGCATGTGATCCTTCCAGATATTTGAAACTCAGGAAAGAAAGAGAGAGAGAGAGAGAGGGAGGGAGGGAGGGAGGGAGGAAGGAAGGAAGGAAGGAAGGAAGGAAGGAAGGAAGGAAGGAAGGAAGGAAAAGAACAAACAACAACGTGAATTTTCCCTTACCTACTTAGAAAGTGGTACATCTCCTCTCCAGGCCTCTCCTTGGTGGGGAGGGGGGAGGCAGCAGCCTTTATTAAGTGGAATTGCCTTGTGGTCCTAATCTGCCTCCCTGTTCAGGCTTTCATGATTCACCCACATGCAGCTTAGCCCATCTCCCGCTCACAGTGGAAAACATTGGTCATCTTGCTGCTCAGCTTCAGGGTGGGTCTCAGAGCAGCTGTCCATAGGGGATTCGGGCCTGGGTGAGGCTGAGCTCTGTGCATATGAGTCTGAGCGATGGGGCGATAACAGTCAGGCGCTGTGGAGGGAGAAAGTGTTTGCATTCACGAGGCGACGGGGCCAACTTTTGGTGGTGTAAGAAGTTTCCAACTGTCCTTGTCTTTCAAGAGACAGTGTGTCTCAATAAAGCGCCAGCAACTTCTGAGGATATTTCAGGCTCTATTTGTTTGGTTCTAGTTGAGGTGTCTTCCTGCTCTACTCTGTCGGCCTCTGATCATCTCAGTATCCTTTGCAGAGACCAGGAGTCTTTCTGAATAAATTGGACTGATGTGGGTGCTGGGAGGGGGGGTCCTGTTGGAAAGAGAATAAAAAGGGAAGCACGGGGATTGTACTGTCTCTACTGGAAAATGTGATAGCTGCTATGCTTTCAAATATTGGCCTTTTCAGCCTAGGACCCAGGATCTTTTTTCCCTGCACTTATGGTCTGCTTTTATTATTTTTTTAATATTTTTATTTATTTCTAGAAGAGAGAGAGAGACAGCGTGAGCAGGGGAGGGTCAGGGAGAGAGGGAGTCACAGACTCTGAAACAGGCTCCAGGCTCTGAGCTGGCAGTCAGCACAGAGCCCGACGCGAGGCTCGAGCCCACAAACCCTGAGATCATGACCTAAGCGAAAGTCGGATGCTTAACCGACTAAGCCACCCAGGTGCCCCTCTTATGGTCTACTTTTAAAAGCTGTTGGTGGTGAAGGCTTAATGGAGACTTGGACATGCCATGAGGCTTGTACTCGTGATTGCTTTGCAAGCTATAGAGTTACACACATTGTCTCTCAATTTAAAAATTAAACTCTAAATCTTTATGAACACATTTGAACTTAAATAATAAGCTAAATAAAGTATTCCAAGTGAGCACGAAAATTATGAAGAAATAAAACCAAAGCATCTTTTGACATCTTTCTCATTAATTTTCAGCTAGTTATTATCTTATGATCATATTCTCTCCCATTGGAAAGAGATAGTTTTATCTGTTCCTTCTAAAGGTGAATGAAGTATGTTGCTCCATGAGGAGCAATATTCCACTCTTTTTTGGCAACCCCTTAGCAAAGAGATAGCAGCTTTTGGCAAAGTACCTCTGGACCAGCTAATGACAAAAATGAGATCTGGGAGGGCTCTTGGTAGCCCTGGATATCAGAAGGTGGTTGGCCAGTGGAAATAGCCTCTGTCCACCCCACCCCATCGCCTCTCACTGGGTGAGTACCTGTTAGCACCTCCCTGCTTCCCCCACCTCCAGCCAGGGCTCTGTAAGGATTCAGCACCTATTGTGGGGTAGGGACCAGCCTGTCTTCCTTGCTTTGTAAGCAGGAGTAGAAGAGTAGAGAATGAAAAAAAAAATCTACATTTTTGTGCTGCTTTTTGACCTGCATAGTGCCCTATGCATTTTCCCATTGGAGGATTCCAGGTAGAATCTTGACCTGGATAAAGCAGGCTGTCCACCCCTAAGGGATAGATGTTACTTGGTAGTGTTGGTACTACTGAAGAGCCCTTCAGATTTTTTTCTTGCTTGTAATTTCAGTGAAGACAAGTATTGGGGCAACATCAATCATCCAGGGACAGCTGTGCATTCACCCACAAGAAGGCTTTCCTTTGTTTTAAAGAAATTACATCTCTGTTCTCTTCATGCTTCTTTACCTCTTCTACCATACATTTCTTTCTTTCTTGGAGAGTCAGTTCGGGTCATGGGACACTCGAGAGCATCAGCAATGGGCCAGGGCTGGACCTCTGGGGGGCAACATTCCTCATGACTCTCTTAAGAGCTTAGAGATTTGGAACTGGTGGCAACTGGTAAAGTTTTCAATGTTTGGTAACCAGCCAGGGTCCTGAGCTCTGGGAACAGCTTTATTTAGCTCTTTAAGATTTGGGTTAGAGGCTCCCAAGGAGCTGGTGTAGGGCAGAGAAATGAACAATTGCTTCTCAGTCACACATGACAGCCAGTGGACAGCTCTGAAAGACTCGGCTCACAGTGGAGAGATGTTCAATGAACAGCCTTGGACCACAGCTTTCAGAGTAGAACTTTTTCTTCCCCAACTGCTCTGCATCTGCCTGGAAGTCAGCCAACATCTATGAACACCACAGTGCTGGTATGCTTTGGGTGAGGTTTGTGACCATAGCAACAGAATGGGAGAGACCCGGTCCTTGAGAATGAGAACAGTGGATAAGGATGAGATATGGATCAGGAAGGAGAGAAGGTAGGTAGGGAGGGGGGGCTAAAGGTTGAAATTGCCTGAAGAATGGAGCCATTTTATTGGATAAAGCCCCTGGGTAGGGCAGTGCTGAAGGTCCATCTGAGACTGGATTGTGGCTCAGATGCACACTCCTTCCCTCTAATAAGCAGGCGTGGTTCAAGTTGAGATCTTGGGAGATTTGGAGACTATAATCAACCCAGTGACTTGTTCTCATCAAACAAAGTAGATTATGTGCTGATGATGTGCCACTGACCTACTACCTACTCTGGGCTAACCCTTGTTGAAATCTTTACGTTGAAATATGCTGTCCAAGACATGAAGTGCCAAAAGAGAATGCTTTCTCTTGGGCAATTCCTGAGTAAATCTCATTCTCAAATGGATGTGAAGGGGAAGAATGAAGCCCACCCCATTCAGAGAGAAGTGCTGTCTGAGGGAAACCTGAGATTTGAGCACTGGGCTCAGGTTCAAAGATGTGAGTTCAAATCCCAACAATGCCATGATCCCTTATGCGACCTCTCTCTATGCCTCTGTTTCCTCACCTATATAAGTGAAGGTGGGGAGGTAACCTACAGGACCTCTCCAGGTCTGAATTTCTGTTCATCTATGGACTATAGAATAAAAGATTAGGAGGTATTTTAATTAGGTAAGTTTCCTTTATTTTCTATGTTCATTTCCTTGGAGCCATCAGCTGGAGTTGAGGGCAAATTTTACAAATGGATAGGTTTCTTTCTTGACATTCCCTCTTACCAGTTTTCCCTCTGTACCTTCTTAACTCTTGTAACTGTCATGTAGCTTCATGATTTGGTGGAAGTTTTGTTAAGGTAGGAGTTGTAGAAAGTCATTTATCTCTTGTCAGTCTTATCTCCTAACCTCTATGATAGCCCCAACAGCTCTTTAAGGCCTGGATCCCCAGGCTCACTATCCCTGTTGATCCATTCCCCAGCAGATCAGCCATCAGATTTCTGAACTATGGGGTCCCACACCTTCTTTTGTCCTAGGGACCTTCACCCCAGCCATGGCATCATAGTCTTTGGAATTGTTCTTCTGAGGCAGGAATTCTCAATCCTAACTCTGCAATGCAACCAGCTGAGAAATAAAAATTGAAAAACAATCAATCCCTCGAGATTCTGATTCCATTACTCTTCACTGGTATTTTGTAAAGATCTCCCAAGTGATGCTAAGATGGAATCACTCTGAAAATTACTATTAAATGAGAATGGACCTCCCGCTCTTGAATGTCAGTCATACTTAGAATAGGACCATGGAGGATCTTTTCTTGTATTCTGATATGGTTGCCCTGTGAGGGTATGCCCTTTAAATTGAGGTCACTCTCTCTCTGGGATAAGCAGCCTCTAAGAGTGTTCCCAACAGCCCCCACTTCCTGGTATTCATGCTCTTGTGTAATCCCTTCCCCTTACAGCTGGGACAGACCTAGTGCCTTGCTTCTAGCCAAGAGCACAAAGTGGCAAAATGATGGAATTTCATTTCCAAGATTTAGTTATGAAAGATGGTGAAGTGTTTGGCTTGCCTTGTCTGGCTGGCTGGCTGGCTCTGCCCCCTCCTTCTCTCCTTCTTGAGCTGCTGCTCTGAGGGAAGCAAGCTAATATATTGTGATGAGCACTGTGGAGAGAGACAACCATGTAGCAGGAAGTTAATGTTTCTGGTCAACAGCCAGCAAGGACTTGAGGCCAGCTGACCCCTTGACAGGAGAGAGCCTAAAAGTGAAATGCCCTCCAAAGGAGCCTTGTGATGACCACTGATCCTTTGCAGCAGTATGAGAGAGACTCTATATCAAGGTTACCAGGCTAAGCCATGCCCAGATTCCTAGTGCACAGAAACTGTGAGAAAAATAAATGTTTATTGTTTTAAACTAAGTTTGAGTCATTTCTTACACAGCAATAGATAGGATATCCTGAAATCCTGAGGGAAGGAGCAGATCCATAAACAGGAACTTATCACAGGGAAGACCAGGCTATCTGTCAATTTTGAGGAGTGAAGGGATCTAAGTGAGGGTTCCTGGGGGTGGGAGGCAGGATGGTGCTCAGCAGGCAGAGCCAGGTTGCTGAAATGAGGAAGGTAGATGTCCCATAAGTAGAATCTTGCCAGCGAGATCAGTGCCTCTCAAATATCAGGGTGCAGTTAGATCACCTGGGAATCTTGTTAAAATACAGATTCTGATTTAGTGGGTCTGGTTGGAGGCCTGGGAGTCTATGTTGCTCCCTGGGATGCTGATGCTACTGGTTTGGGGGCCACATTTTAGGGGACAGGGAGTTGCACTGTCTACATTCATGTGTCTCTCTGTGGTTGCTTCCTTCTTAAATAGTCTTCTTTGTTCCAACGCTAACTTGGTAGTTTTTCAGGAAGCCAAGGAAGTGGCCTTCGCCCTTTGGGGCAGAGTTTAGGAGGAGGAGCAGTGCCCCCTCGAGGCCACATGGTGCAGGTGATGGTAAGGGAGAAACCCTTCCCAAATGAATCTCAGAATTAGGGTGAATCACATGAAGTAGCTATTCATATGAGTAAAAATTGTCAGTTACTAGCAATTTCTTAAATTTTAGCCATCCATCCCTACTGAGAGATCTTCTTTTCAGGGCTGGTCCTGCAGCTTTTAAGTGTATACATTCCTCCCTCAGCAGTGTTTCTCAAACTCTTCCTTCCCCCTTCCTGTTCTTCTGACCACAGAGGAGCACCAATGTCGGTCATGGAGCCTGAGGCAGCCTGCAGAAAAGTCTTTGAAGTCTTTTTTTTTTTTTAAATCTTACTATTCCATTGGGATCAATAGAATGTGTTCATTATAGTATAAAAATAATTTCCTCCTCAAATGCATGTGTAAAACCGTTGCATTAGGAAGTTGTGCTTGGACTAATGGGTGGGCTGGGAATATGCTTCTCCCAGGTGAGCAGCTCTGCCTATACCCTTCTTTAGTCCATCTCTGAAATTCCCATCTCCCCCTCAAACCACTCTCATCTCCTCACCCTCCCTGACCTCCTGACCTTGACCTTGTTCCCTCCACTTTTCTCAGTCTACCAATTCCCTCTGGCCATCTCTCTGGTCTCTGCCAAGTGTGCATCCAAGGTCAACCATTTCAGTCCTGTTCAATCAACCCCTACATCCTGGACCTCCCACCACACCTACCTGGATAATGGATAAAACCCACCCTCTTGAATAAACCCCATCCTCCAGGATAGATCCTACCCTCCTGGCTAAACTCCACCCTCTTGGATAGACCCACCCACACTGCTAAATTCCATCAAAAGTTTTCTCTCCATGGACTTTTAGGCAGCATGTTTTGTTTACCCTGAAAAGGATACTAAGTGAATCCCCTCGATTCCATGTTATCCAGACTCTCATGGGCTCTCCATGTTGCTCAACAGAGCTTGAATTCACTGTTTCCCCAGACTTGCCTAATGTTAAGTATAGACACAAGCTGTCCTAACAATGTAGGGTTTTGGTCCCATCCCAGTCCTACTGAATCTGTCTCCAGGGAAGGAGCTGGGGATTCTGCATTTTGACACTCCCTTCCTGAGATTCTTCTCAGGAGGCAAGCTTGGGAACCACTGCTGCTCCTCACCCAGGATTCTCTATTCTTGGCCCGATGTGGCCCCAGGGGAATTGTCCAGCCTCCCCACTCAGCCCCGCCTCCCGTCACCGCCCTAGCCAAATTCAACTTGCCTCTTTTCCCATTTACAAGATTAAGGCCATCTGCTCTGTGGTTCCCTCCTTCCACTCTCAGTCTCCATCTTTCCTATTCTTTCTTTCCCCTTCTCTCTCATCTCTTAGGAAAGAGACACCTTCCTGTGACTGATTTCTCCTTCTGAGTCTGGGCTCCTCCTTGTCTGTGTCCTCTGGCACGTGACCTTTCATCACCCCTTTTCCGGTACATTTAGTTTGGTCCTCGCTAAACGAAAGTTTTGTTAGTTTCAGTTCATTTCAGATGGGACTTTTGTCTTCTCCTTAAGACACAAGACATCTCATGGTAGTGGTAACTTCACTTATTCTTCAAGCTCATCCCCCAGCGTCCTCCCACTGCTGGCACTCACCTTCCATGTGACAGTTCCTTCACCTCTTTCCTCCTCGCCTGGCACCTGCATAGGGTGGGCAGGGCCTCTGTGGTACCATGGGATTAAGCCAGAGTAGCGACCCACGACCTTCCAAGGTGGAGGTTATGGTTACAAAGCCTGGGGCACCTGGGTAGCTCAGTCGGCTGAGCATCCAACTCTTGGTTTTGGCTCTGTTCATGTTTATTGGGTTTGTGAGTTCAAGTCCTGCCTTGGGTTCTACACTGATAGCATGGTGCCTGCTTGGGATTCTCTCTCTCCCTTTCTCTGCCCACCTCTGCTCTCTCTTTCTCTCTCTCTCAAAAATAAATAAATAAACTTTAAAAAAAAAAAGGAAAGAAAGAAAGCCAAGGACCCCTGGCTTGCCCTTAGACTGAATTGCCACATGGTTTTATGATAATTCATCCTCAGATCATGAAATGCATCATCCTGAATTTTACAGTATGGGGGTCCAAAGGTATAAACTTCCAGTTTTAAAATGAGCAAGCCACGGGGATGTAATGTACAGTGTGGTGACTATAGCTAATCATACGATATTGCATATTAGAAAGTAGCAAGAAAGTGGATTTTGAAAATTGTCATCGCAAGTAAAACAATTTTTGTAACTCTGTATGGTGAAAAAGTATATATATTCATTAATGAAAAGGGCAAATTTTATAGTATAAAGGTAGAATACATCTTCCAACCATGTCTTCTCTGACCTCTTTGTATCATCATCCTACATTCTTAGAGTGTGTTCTCTTTCTATGTAAACTCCATCCCTGCTTTCCACATACCTCCACTAGTAGGGAGGATAGACCAGAGGCTCTGGGTGCAACAACCGGAGGGTCCCATTCATCAAGGAATGTCCATCCCTCCTCCCACACAGCCTGAGCCCTTAAAGAGCATAACGTCATCACATTGACTGGAATCAAGAGCAGACCTGGATTCGAACAGCCCATTGGCAAGGCAGAATGTCAGCTAGAGAGCCATGAGAGGCCTTCCCAGAGCTGCCAGGGGACTGCTGGACACAAACATGGGGGAGGGAGAACTGTTGTATGGGCCACCAGTGCTGCTCCAGCCAAGGGTTTGTGATAGATGGGTGTTTGCCCAGAGCACTGAATTCATCTTATACTTGATGTGTGTGACCATCATCCAAAATCAGCATCTGAGCATTACCCTGATGGCTCAATCTCATGCAATCCAGAAGAAATACCATGAAGGCCAGCTGGAGCCATTGACTCAGACAGTTCCTGTCCTGTGATGGAGGGCCTGAGATGGAGGGCCTGGGACAACCCCAAAACACAAGCCTAAAATGTCTTCAGAACATCTGCTCTAACCCATGCACAGGCTGGGGTTGGGAAACATTTCTAAGAGGAAGATGGAGACTGGCATGCATACAGGTCTCAGTCAGGCCAGGGAACCTCAACCAGAGTGGCGCCGTCAGCCCAGCCAATTCCAGGAATTATATGGGGGCTTGGAAAGTTTGAGGAAGGCTCTCCAAAGCACAAGGTCCCCTGAAGAATGGGGCCTGGGCCCAGGATCCTACTTGCTTAGATGTAAGGGGCGCTGGGGGTGGTCCAGGTTCTCCAAGAAGCAAGTATCAAGATGAGATTAGATGTACGCGAAACACATGCCTATGGGGAAAATGGGAAGATGTCGGCTGAATAATGCCACAAAGATGTCTGTGCCCTACTCCCTAGAACTTGTGAATATGTTACCACATGTGACAAAAAGGACATTGGAGATGTGATTAGATTAAGGATCAAGAGATGAGATCGTCCTGGATTGTCAGAGTGGGCCCACTATGATCACAAGATGCTGTATTATAAGAGGAAGACTGGGAGACAGGAAGGCAGGGTCAGAGGAATCTTGATGAGAGAAGCAGGGGTCTAAGTGACCCGAGCAAGGGCCCAGGAGCCAAGGACTGTGAGCAGCTTCTAGAAGCTACAAAAGGCAAGGGGTAGATTCTGTCTTACAGCATTCCGAATGAATGCAGCCCTGAGGGGCTATTTCAGACTTCTGACCTTCAGGGCTGTAAGATAATGCATTTGTGTTGTTTTGAGCCCCTAGGCTAGTGACGATTTGGCACAGCAGCCACAGGAAGCTAAGATTAGGGGAAGCTACAGGAGGCTGGGAAGTTGTCAGGATGTGGGTCTGGCCCTTCTAAGGAGAGAGGGATATCTGGAGAGCTGGGAGGAAACAGCTGAGTGCAGTGGAGTTTTAAGGAAACTTTGGCAGACAGATGGCAGGTCCTTGAGCCCAAGCTGCCTAAGAGAGGAGCCCCAACTGTCATCCCTGCCGTGTGGTCCCTGGCAGGGAGAGGGGGATTTCAGAGTGCCGGGCTTGACCTGTGGCGATCTGTTTACTCTGTGCAGGCTCTGGGAACAGTTCCTCAGTATATCCCATGGTTTCTTCTCCAGAAGGGACACTTAAAGGAAGGAAGCTAGTGGCAGAGTGGCCACAACTCCTATTCATTCTCTCCTTTCTCCACTTTCCATCTGATTGCTCCTCACTGTTATCTCTCATCTTGGTAGATCATGGTGGCTTACCTGGTAGTGGGATCCAGGTCCCATTCCTGGAGGTACCTGATCCTCTTTTCAGTGTGGGGTTCCTAGGAGTGTCTATTTACAGTTACTATGGGGGAGAAGGTGCCAAGAGACACCCAAGGGGATCCCTGGGCTCCACATGAATTCCTCCTGCCCCATTGTGCAAAAAGAGTCCTTTCTCTTCCTGCTGGTCAGGGTCACTAGCTCCTGCCCAGCTGGCAGGTCCCTGAAACCTCATAGGGACCTTCTTTACTTCCTATCCTCCCTAATGCATGTATCGTACCACGTTCTCCAGTGAACTATCTGCCTATTATTTCTTCTGTCCAATCACCATGATGTCATTATGTTCTATAGAATGTTCAGATGGTCCACTTATCTTCAGACTATTTTATGACAGAAGGCAGGAAAATTCATATAGCCCTGAGGCAAATCTCTAATAGAATATTGTTTTCCATCTCACATCAATACAAACTATTTCTAATCCTCTTTCTTGATTGTAATTGAAAAGAACACTCTTGCCAAGTCAATGACTGCATGCCATGGACCATGTCCAGCACAGCACCTGTGATCAGGGTTGCTATTTGTCTAATTTGTTGTAGATTATCTCATTCCCTAAGATCTATTCTATTTCTGCAGGGGCTAGACTGAATTAAATGGAGATATGATTCATACCACCACTTTATATCCTGAAGGTCTTTAATGGTGGTACAAATTTCTAACATTTTTTTCAGAATGCAATATTGTTTTTGATTTACTACCTTGGTTGATGGAGGTATTTTCAGATGTGGTGTTCTACACTGTGATAGGTTTTATCCCAAAGGCCAGTTTTGAAACTAATTCAACTACCAAGCATGCCAATTACAATCGTGCACTTAGGAAACAAGAAAATGACCACAGGCATGTGGAGCCAGCAGACCACTGTGAGCTGGACATTAACCAGGATTCCACTTACTGTTTGGCCTTGTAGGTCCCCACTCTAACAGAGGGGTCATGATGACCCTTTGATTCTCCAGGTGTCACTGTCACACCCCTGTCCAGTAGTCCTTGAACAGTTTGTGTCTTCCTCTTTCCCCAGTGATTTGTCACCTAGTACATGGCCTTTGGAGGAGGACTGTTGTTATGAGTTGAATTGTGTCCCCCAAAAGAAGATATGTTAAAGTCCTATCCCCTATATCTGTGAATGGGAGCTTACTTGGAAATAGGATCTTTGCAGATCTAATCACATCAGGATGAGTTTAGTTCATTAGCGTGGGCCTTAATCCAACATGACTGAAGTCTTTATAAAAGGGAGAAATTCAAACACAGAGACAGACAGATACAGAAGAAAGACGATATGAAGACACGGGGAGAAGACAGTCTTGTGAAGCCAGCATTGGAGTGATGTGTTTACAATCCAAGAAATATCAAAGATTGCAACAACCACCAGACCCTAGGAGGAGGCAAGGAGGATTACCCTCTAGGTTTTAGAGAGAGCATGACTCTCCCAACACATTGATTTCAGACTTCTGAATTCCAGAACCAAGAGAGATGAAATTTCTGTTCTAAGCCACCCACTCATTACACTTTGTTACAGCCGACCCAGGAAGCTAATACAACTATCTTCACAGTACAGCCTGACATGGCATTTTAGGTTTCTGCCTCCTTCGTGACTGGGTTCAAAATCTGAAAATTGGCTCAGATCTAGGAGCTAAATAAGGGATCGGCCTTCCCCTCTATTCGTGTCTTTGTTGTTGGAGATACTAAGCAGAGCCCTTTTTGGTGCCTGTTTATTTTGCCCTTGGGACACCACACTGTTCTAACTAACTCCCTGATGGGCATGCCTCTTTGGCTGCTTCTCAGGCATTATCAGTCATAGGTTGTGGCCTATGGCTTCTGGTGGTTAAGCATAGACTCTTGGTTGTTAGTACTTCTAGGTCCTCCCTGATTCTAACCATAAATGTTCAAAAACTAAGTTTTGCACCTACCCCATCTGCGGTCAGCCCCTGCCAGCAGAGCAGAACACCATTGAGCATGTTGGTGATGCTGGTACCCCTCACTAGCACATCTCTGATGGCCTTGGTGAAAGGTGTGTCATCTAGGCTTTCTGTGGAGCATCATCTGCTCATGGGTCTTCTGCCTTCACCTAACATACCCACTCCAACATGCCCACTGCTTCCTCATCCCTTCCTTGTTCACCTATCAGGGCAGCGTAGGCATTTCTACTTCACCCAGCATTGCCCATCAGTTTTTCCAGCAGAAAATTTGTCCATCTAAGGTCCTTGCCAGGACATTAAATCCTGACTCTGGAGAAATAGCCTTTGAGTTCATGAATCCTGTTTTCTAGTCTTACACTCTGATCCCTGTGATGGAGGCCCAGGGGTGTGCCCCTAGCTCCTGCCAGTAAACACAACTCATTCTTGCAGCAACTTTGATGTATAATTTCTTTCTTTCCTTATCAGGCCTAGCAGATCCCCAACTGGGTTATGCTGGACTTAACTGTAATTATCACCTCGCAGAGAAGAGGAGAGGTGGGGAGTTCCCAAAGGGGAGCCAGATACCAGCAAGGCAGAGGAGGAGAACCTTTGGATGATATGCAGGTATAACCTCAGTGAAAGGCAGAAGTAAGGAAAGTACCTGTGATGTGGATCTAAGAAAGTTCCACTTGAGTCAATGCAAAGTTTCAAGGTCAGCATCATTCACTGGGTATTAGAGGAATCCATGTCTCCCAGAAACAAGGCATCCTCCCTTGTTCTAAGTGCAAACCACTCAGATGCTTTGTTTATGAAATGACACTGACATTTATGGTAAAGGAAGCTGTGAGGGTTGAGTCAAACAATGTCTGACATGTACCCCATTCAGGATGGCAAATATGTGCCACTCCCCTTTCCCAATGCAGACGTCACAAATTCATGCTAGCATTTCTCCCCAGGGTGACCTGATTCACCCCTGAATCATTCTCAATATGACGTAGCAAGTGGTCTTCATCATTTCAGATGAAATCTTTTTCCCAAGCTAGATGTAGGCACTGGCCTGACTCTGTCCCCAGAGGACTCTTTGTTGGGAGTCCTAAGACATTTCTAGGGTTTATTAACTGGTAGCTCTGTTTAAAAAGTATACTCTGTAACTTCCAGGTATTCTGTTAGAATACTATTATCCAAACAGTGCATCACAAAACTCTGGCTCATTGGGAGGACATTCACTTCCTTGGGTTCTTTGCCAATTTTCAATTTAGGGAAGTTGAGGGCGGAGACTCCTGTCACCATGGTGAACAGAGCAGGGAGGACAGCTGGATGTGTGTGTATGCGGAAATACAGTGGGTGGGGACTGAAGGCGGGTTGTAAAGGGCCTGCTTCTCTATGGGGTGATGGTGAAGGCGTGTGCTTCTCTGAGAGCCCCCACAGGGTCAGGTCTGTGTCAACTGAATGACTGCTAGGAAATATTGCAATTGGTGTTCAACTCCAAAGTCTCCTGTAATTAGGAGCAGAGGGAAGAAAGACAATGGGTCTGCTCTTTTCTCTTTCACTCTCACAACTAATCAGACTTGCCTTGGGCAGCTCTGGGTGGAATGGAAATGGATTCTCCTCAAAGCAGCCTATGTTGGGTTCTATGAGACAAAAAGCTCACACACATGCACACCACCAATGCTTTCAGTGGTGTGGTGTTCATTCAAGAGGCTACAAGGAGGTGGTACATATTTCTGTGGTCAGCAAAGCTCCAGGCCATGTCATGTGCTAATAGCTTACCAGCCAACACACATATGCAGTATAGGGTAATGACACCAAATCTCAGTATTCTATTTAATTTTTTCTTTTTGACTGAGTGAGGAAATGGGTCATGTTCTCTCCCTTCCTCTTTTCCTCTAAATTGCTGCCTACATGTACATTTTTCTATTTAACTCATTGATGTCAAGGAAAGAGAATTTTCATGCTTTTAAAGCATATATACTTCTGTCTCTAGGCCTGTTGACCTTGAAAAAGAACCCTACTAGCCTTTGGCTAGCCTCATGAAAGTCTTCTACTGGTCCTGATTCATCCTTCTGAGGATGAATTTTTTTATGGATGCCTCTGTTACTGCAGACTATAAGAGGTCAGGATGGTTATTGGTTAAACTTTGGGATTTCTGTATTTTCCTTATGCTTCTTTTTTTGCCCCCTTTGTTCCTTATACAACATCTGCATTATTCTTGATTTTTTATGATTATTTCAGAAAAAGGTCCTCCTGTATTTAAAGAGGTAATTCTTTTGCATGTGTGTGTGGTGCATGTGTGTTGGGCAGGGACAGGAAGGGAGAAGAGAGGAAGAGGAATGAAAATATAGAGGAAGAAATATGGGACAATCCCTGCTGCGCTGGCAACTTCTGCTACTGTTATCAGTGAAGAAATCTGGAAAGGATTTTCTAATGCAATGCTTTGTCAAAATAGGTGGGTATAGCTGTTTGGCTATGTGCAGACTAGAGTTGTCCAATCAGTTGACTCTTAATGGTAGGATGAGAGGCTTGCATTTTAATGTATAGTGAAGAGCAACAGAAGCTTTGCATGCCAGGGAGTGTGCCATGTGCAGGCTGGATGAGAGCAGGGAGATCCCGGGTGTGGGAAATACATGGGCAGCTGTTGGAAACCCTCACTCAAAGAAAGACAGGCTTGTACTGTGGCGGGGGCAGCAGGAATGCAGCGGAGCAGATAGACGGGAAGGGTACTGCCACTGAGTGAATCAGGAGTCAAGGAAGAGAGAGGAGCCAGAGATGGCCCATCTGGAGTCAAAAGGGTAAGGTCTAGAAGGCGGCAGGCCTTGGGGAAGGAGGAAAGTCATGGGGAAGAAGAGATTTTGTGCAGATGGGGATAAATTTTGTTTTGGACACGCACAGCCTGTGGAATGCCTGGGAGGAAATGTCCAGTATGTCATGGTGAATGCAGGTCAGACCTTCAGCAGGCGGATTTAGATTTCAGATGCACATACATGCATCATCTGCTTAGAGGTGAAAACTACTATTGTAAGAGGAAACAAGACACTTGAGGGATCATGATTAACTATAAAATTTGGATGTCTGAAATTCAACTTGACATTTTCATTTTGTGGGACATATATCTGTGTCCCAGGCTATAGATTTCATGTATAGGATATCTATCTATCTATCTATCTATCTACTATCTATCTATCTATCTATCTATCTATCTATCTATCTATCTTTTTTTAAATGTTTTTTATTTATTTCTGAGAGAGACAGTGTGAATAGAGGAGGGTCAGAGAGAGAGGAAGACACAGAATCTGAAGCAAGCTCCAGGCTCTGAGCTAGCTGTCAGTACAGAGCCCGATGTAGGGTTCAAACCCATGAACCGTGAGATCATGACCTGAGCGGATGTCAGACGCTCAACTGACTGAGCCTCCCAGGCACCCCTCTATCTATCTACCTATCTATCTATCTATCTATCTATCTATCTATCTATCTATCTATCATCTATCTATCTATCTACCATCTATCTATCACTTATCTACATCTGTTATGGTCTGTATTGTGGTCCCTACCAAATTCATGTGTTGAACTCCTAACCCCCCCAACCTCAGAATGTGACTATATTTAGAGATAGGGTCCTACAGAGGAGCTTAAATTAACAGGAAGCTGTTAGAATGCCCCCACTACCAATCCAGATTACACTTATGTCTTTACAAGAAAGGGAACTTTGGGTGCACAAAGAGACACGAGGGGCACACGTGCATGGAAGGAAGACTGTGTGAGGACAAAGGAAGAAGGTGGTATCTATAAGCCAAGGAGAGAGGCCTCAGGAGACACCACCCCTACCCACACCTTGATCTTGGACTCCCAGCCTCTTGCACACTGAGGAAATCAATGTCTTTGCTTAGGCCACTCAGTCTTGGTGTTTGTTATGACTACTTGAGAAGATGAATACAGTATCTATATCCATATATATCCATATACAAATGTGTGTGTATGAACATATACAGAAAATCTTTCTGCCTACAGCAAAACAAAAACCGCTTAATATAGTTGGAGAGGACACTAAAAAGCACAGGCTAGAAGGACGGCCTGGAGGAAAGTGATGTAAAAAGGACACATCATATTAGCCCTGATGATTTTCTGAATATGAAGGAAGTTTAGATGAGTCATTGATAGTTTTCATGCCCAAGGAATTCCCTAAGGCTCAACAAACAGATAAGAAATCATGGTAGATCTGTCTCCTCATGCAACAATTCACTCCCTGATTGTGCTCTCATGAAATTAGATAAACAGGGAAGAATACAAATTACACCCACCTAATGTTCACATTAGAAAACTTTCCAGATGCTTGCATCTGATGTGATGATGAGGAATCAGTGATTAACTTAGAGATCTGCCATCTTTCCTCTTCTTCTTGATGGAGATGGCTGTGTCAGGTGCCTGTCTGAACTGCCCAGAGTTCTGCCTCTCATGTCTTGGGACCATGCCTTGGGAGTCCATAAGTGTGGAAAGGAAATACGGGTGCTGTGTACTGGCCAGGCCTATCTTGACACGTGAGGGACTGAGCACTATCCCAAGACACAGAGAGCAGTCAGTCAATGTTAGCATTAGCCATTATTGTTAGGTCCTTACCACCCCTCTTACTCAGCTGCACGCTACGTGTAACCTTGGTATTTGGATTCCTTATACAACTCCACATGGTAGGTTTAATAATTTTTGTCAACTGATGAAGAGTAGGACCACATGAATTTTCTTAACACATAGTCTTTCGTTTGTGCAGTAGTGTGGGACTGTGGAAATGACTAAGCAAGCTGAAACTGTGGAAAGCAAGCTCAATAATCAATGAGAATAATCAATGAGATTATTTCATGACCTTCAAAATCTTTGTCAAAACATTGAGGACTTTCTTATTGTTGGTTATAAATGTATAAGAAAATTTTAAACATGGCAAAACTAATATTTAGCCTACTATAACTATAGCCTACTATAGCATTAACTATAACTATATAGTTAACTATATATATAACTATATATAACTATATAGTTAAATATATATCACTATAACTATAACTATAACTATAGCCTACTATAACTATTTAGCCTACTATAACATTAGAAATGGATCAAGCACCTTTTTCTAAGCCTTGCTGAATTATGGTCCTTTTTAAATTCGACTCAGTTTCCAACATTCTGTCTTTTACCTTCAATGTTATTAAGTATCCCCAAGAGTTCCCTTAAGACAACTTTTTTTGGTCCGCATTTTTATCTTTTCTTTTTCCCCCCACATTCACTTTCCTCATTTATTTCAACATGTTTGCTAAGTTCCTCTGGATGAAGATCTAAAATCTCTTGAACAAGAGCAAAACTACCCTTCCCATCCTTCCCAACCAACACCCTCCAGTGTTTCTTCAAGAACTCTGCTTACGTCTCATTAAACTTTGACTTCCGACAACACCACTTTCTGTGTCTTTGTCACACCCTCATCTTTGTTGGCTAATTCTCTTGTAGGAGTCAGTAAGATGTCATTTGGGCTTATCCCTGGGATACCAGGAGACCACACAGCCTCATGCTTTGCTATCTGTGTGTGAACCGATAACAGGTGTACAGAGACCAGTCATGGGAAGGCTCTGAATGGAGTGACTTGGTCGTCGGTCCCCAATCAGAATGCACAACTTCTTTAAAGATCCCATGTCCAAACTGAGCCACATTCTGATGCACTGAGCACAAATTTCATGGGATGTAATTGAGTGTTAGAATACAGAAAATGTTGGGGTGCCTGGGTGGTTCAGTTGGTTAAGCGTCTGGCTTCGGCTCAGGCCATGATCTCACAGTTCGTGGGTTTAAGCCCCGTGTCAGGCCCTGTGCTGACAGCTCAGAGCCTGGAGCCTGTTTCAAATTCTGTATCACCCTCTCTCTCTGACCCTCCCTTGATCACGCTCTCTCTCTCTCTCTCTCTCTCTCTCTCAGAAATAAATAAAACATTAAAAAAAAAGAATCCAGAAAATGTGGTAGTATACAGTATCTGTCCAATTTATTAGACACCAACACACTTTCATACATTATCTCATTGAGGTGGTATTCTATTGATCACACTTAATACAAAATATTGAAGTTGGCTAGTAAAGACACAGTAGGAAACAACACATGCATTTTTGTACAATGTAGAGAAGTGTGTCTACTAAAAGATTTTACTTGGGATTTTCCTGACTGTCTAAATATATTTATAGAAAATTTACCACAATCGTCAGAGATTTAAACTCTCAGCCTCCAAGTACATGTTTAAGAGGGGCTCCTTAGGTGTCATCAATTACAAGATGGTCCTTTCCAGTGGGGGCAAGTCCTTCCTTTTGTGATGTTCCTTACTCTGCAGAGCTTCTTGGTGCTAAATCTACACTCGATCAGTCAAGATTCTTTGGTTGCACACCTGCCTCAGCTCAACTTTGGATGCCTCTAGCTTCCTGTGACTGTTCTGAACCCTGGTGAGGGACATCTGCAGGACCTCACCCAACACTCTCATGTGCTCAGCCTGGAAAGAGGGGCCAATGAAGCCAGGGGCAGAGGTCAATGGATGAAACTCTTGTCTCTCATGCCTTAGGCAGGCAATCTTGAGATGTACTGTATAGGTTTCTCCAAAAGCCCTAGCAAGACCTTTCTCCAGGCATACATCTTGGGAGTTAACTTGATAGTACATCCTTTCATTGACATTTCCTCCTTCCTTAATTCCTGCTTCTTGGACCCTCTTCCCAAATTAACTATTGCATGTAATGCTCTGCTTTTGGGAAAATCTAGGCTAAGGCAGATGGGGTCTTATAACTAGCCAGACCTGAGTTCAGGGTCTTTGCCTGGGGCCCCAAATAGCCGTGGGCTGGGCTGGGATATGGTAGTCAGGTGGGGAAAGTACAGATACTCAATGGAAAGGAGTGTTGTTCCAGAATAAGTTGCAAAGACCAACAACAGGTAAAAGAGAGAAAGAGAGAGTAGATTATCCACTATCTTTACAATGGCCTTGAGTAGTAGTAGAAACAAGACTTTTAGAAATATGGTTTACTAAATGGTCAGGCTGAAAGTTTGCTCACAAGTGTGTCCTAGTGGTAGTTAGCATTCCCTCTATGTTTTCCCCATTAGAATATACAAAACAAATTCTTAGTTATCAGAACATACATGTAGAGGAGATAAGACTATTATTATACAGATGGGAAACTAAGGCAAAGTGATTAATATTCACCCAAAGCCATAAAAGAAAGCCACTTCTGAGTTTGGGATTATGTTTTGGGTTTCCTGTCTATCGCAATTGAGCCCCACCTTTTACTGGAACCAACCCCAGGGAAGAAGGTTTGCTGGGTTTCCTGGAAGGCAGAGGTTTGCATTTGCATGCCTTCTGCAGGGGCTTTTGAGTAGGCGCTGCCAGGAGAATGCTGAAGTAGGTGTGCCTAAGGAAAGGGAGGGTAGAGAAAGCATTCTGAGCAAGCCAGCCTTGGGACTGGGCTGTGTCATCGCCAACCATTTGCTCATGACTGGACGTGCCAGTGCCGGAGAAGAGTCTCTCTGACTACATCCATCAACACCAAAGGAGAGAACAGAACTCATTTCTCCACAGACTTGACTCATGCCAACAGGTATTCTTTGAAAGATCACCATTTGTAGTTGAAAAAAAAAAAAAGCCTCCAATGTTTAGTTGTTATTTTTAGGTGCTGGTGAATATCTGTAATTTTCAGGAGAAATTCTCTCTATGTATTTCTCAGTTGAAATACAAACAAAAACATGTTTCAACTTCAATTTTAAATTTTTTTAAAGTTTACTTATTTATTTTGAGAGGGGGGCAGAAGGGCAAAGAGAGAAAGGAAGAGAGAGAATCCCAAGCCAGCTCCACACTGTCAGCACAGAGCTCTACTAAGGGAAGATCATGACCTGAGCTGAAATCAAGAGTCAGACGCCTAACCAGTAGAGCCAACCAGGTGCCCCTCAGCTTTGTTTTATTTAATGTTGGTTCTGATTTACTTTCATCTTTTGGCGTGATTTCTGGATCTGTGTATTAAGGAAGGGATAAATGAGGGGGACCAAAACATATTTGGCATTTATTAATGACATTTACCTAGGTTATTCTATTTACTCTTTATGACAGCCCTGAGAGAAATATACTATAATTATCCCCTTTTTTTAACCGAATAAGCAACACGGAGCTTAGAGGGGCCCCATGACAAGAGCATCACTGGGAGGGTTTAGTGAGAAAACCAGCATCCACAAACCCTGTGCTGTGTGTACCTCACACAGCCTAGCTCCCCGTACTGCGGATTCACACTGTGTATGAGCTGGTGCCATTCTGGGGAGTCCATTGCCACAACCCAAATCATGGGTTTGTCATGTTTTTCTCAACTGTGGTTTTTCCTGCTTTTTATTATGGATGTCAGATTTTCCTCCTTCCCTAGAAGTTATCTTTACACACACACACACATGCGTGCGCACACGTGCTCGTGCACACACACACACACACACACACACACACACCCTGATTCTGGGCGGAGAGGGGATCGGAGACAGCAGAACTGCACACGAGGTTTGACTGAGTATGTCTTAGTCAGTAGGGCTTCCACAACAAAGTGCCACAAACTGGGTGGCTTATCAACATCAGACATTTCTTTCTTGCAGTTCTGGGAAGCCCACAGTCAAGGGATCAAGGCCCCAGCAGATTTGGTATCTGGTGAGAGCCCACTTCCTGACCAGGCTTATCCAGCCATCTTCTTGCTGAGTCCTCACCTGGTGAGAAGGGTGAGGGCACTCTCTGGGGTCCCTCTTATAAGGACACTGATCCAATTAATAGACTGGGCTCTGCCCTCATAACCTAGTCACCTCCTCCCCAAAGCCTACCTCCTAATACTATCCCCTTGGGGATTAGCTTTCACATATGAATTGTGGGGGGAACATAGTCACCCATTTTACTGATTTTAAGAGGAGCACTTTCTCCTGCTTCAACCACTCTGAAAGTCCCATGCCTAGTACTCACTGTCAGGGAGGCAGCATCAAAGCTCAGACAGCAGGTGTCAGAAGCTTTAGAGGAAAATTCTGGGCAATCATGAGGCACTTTTAGAAGGATTTCAGTCTTTTTTTTTTTAATGTTTGTTTATTTTTGAGAGAGAAAGCATGAGCAGCGGAGGGGCAGAGAGAGAAGAAGACACAGAATCTGAAGCAGGCTCCAGGCTCTGAGCCGTCAGCACTGAGCCCAATGCAGGGCTCGAACTCACAAACCATGAGATCATGACCTGAGCTGAAGTCAGCTGCTTAACCGACTGAGCCACCCAGGCGCCCCAGAAGAAATACAGTCTTACCAGACCTCTCCTGAAAGCTCTGGATGGCTCACAGGACAACCATGTGTGGAAAAGCAGGGATTTCAAAGGCCCTGCATCAAAATGTGATTCCTAAGAGGTAGATTCTGTTTGTCACAAAGTTTTAGGTATAACAACCAATTTATTGAGCTTGTATTTCCCTTTTTGCATGTGCAGAATAGCGATACATGGTTTTAAAAATTCTATGTCCAAACAGGTCTAGGCTTTTTAAAAATTCATTTGAAATAAAAACTCTTAAGTGCTAAGAAAGCATTATGACACATTATATTTAGATATGAGCATTTTCCCTTTAGTGCTTCATTTAATAAGTGTATCTTATACCAATGGAGTTTTAGATTCCATATTATACAGTATTTATGTTTTATATTTCAATACTCATCAATCTGTTTCTAATGTATTCAGGAAAAAATATGTGACCCATCTTTGCCATTAAATTATTTTTGAAATCTCCTGGAAACCTGCTAATATTTTTGTAACTTAGCTAAGAAACTCTTTTGCTTTTGGAAGGGGAAGGACCAATACTATGGGGCTATGTTTCTAGATATATTTTTGGTTAGGTTTTTGTCAATCCTGGCATTTTTCTTTCTTTCTTTTAAAAAAAAGTATTTATTTATTTTGAGAGAGAAAAAGCCCATGAGCAGGGAAGGGGCAGAGAGACAGGGAGAGAGAATCCAAGCAAGGCTCCACGCTGTCAGAGCAGAGCTTGACATGGGGTTCAATCCCACGAACCATGAGATACATGACCTGAGCCGAAATCAAGAGTTGGACACTTAACTGACTGAGACACCCAGACTCCCCAATTCTAACATTTTTCTAAGCAAAAAGTAGTAATAATAAATAAAGATGAGCAAAAATCAAAATGCTTTCATTATAAAAGTGCAGCATCTGGAGAACACAAAGTCAGTCATGCAAAGTTGCTGCAGATTGTATAAACATTTCAGTCTGAAAGTCTCACTTATCTGCCTCTGCCTTGGTTTACTATGATTAGGGATATGTGTGTCCTTGAGCTTTCTTGGTTGTGCTCCATGAATTTATTTATTGGTATATTTAAATAGAAAAATTTCATCTTATCATTGGTGCTGCAGGTGTATTTATTTATATTATCTCGCTTTTAGAAAAACGCTATTATATCGGAAAATATTTTAACCTTAAATTACTTCCCACCAGCCTCAAGTTTCATGTGGCTTCTGTCTGGCATGAAAAGAAATCAATACACTCTGGCTCAAACGGCAGTGGACTTTGGTTCTCGTCATGCTTTCAGATAAAAATTGCTTCACATAAAGTAGGTCCAGTCTTTCCATTCTGTGCCATTCTTTCAGTTCTGGCACTGCTGTGCAGTCATGTCTGGGCTGATAGCAGTGTCTAGGTTTGGAGGAAATTGCATTTCCAAGGAAGCAGAGTGCAGACATCCTGTGGTTTATGTACATCTGCATTAAACAGAGCTAACATGAGGCCCCTGGTTTGGGATTTGGTGCCCAGTTGGTCTTTCAGATGAACAGTCTTTCTTCATCTCCCTGTCCCTCAACACTGAAGCCAAGCTCGTCAGTGTCCCCCTGCCTGCCCCCCATGGTGGGGGCCCAGGTAGTTCCTTCCACATAGGCTCTCTTCCCTGTGGTCCCAGAGCTGCAGTTCCAACTCTGGGGTCAGAGTTTGCTCCCACAGCCCCAATATCCTGAGGAGGAAAAGGGTTTCAGCTGTTCTGATCAGGTGGATCCCCATTTAACACCGTTTGATTGTGCCCCACTGCCTTCAGGAAAAAGTCTAAACTCCTAACATGGTTTCCAAAATCTTTGATCATCTCCTGGGCTTCAGGGCATTTTCCTCCAGTCCAATGCTTCCTAATTATGACCTTGGTCCAGCCTGCACCCCCTTGGTTGCCATACTTTCCCTGGCTCCCTGGTCTCTTCACAAGGCCTAGAATGGGTTTGAATGCTTTTAGGGAGTCCTGTCAATGCACTACCATGAGCCTCCTTGTTTTAGTGGGAAAACATATTTCAAACCAACTTTTAAACCAATGTGTGGAGCACAGTTGGCTATAGCAAGGGCTGCATAGGTTTTGTTATCAGGTTATACTGGAAGAGTGATATCTGGGTGCTAACTTCTTCATCCAGTAAGAAGCACTTTTTGAGCTTTGGAAGCTTCTACTCAGAAGGCTGACCCATTCCATACCTGTCCTGTGTGGCAGGTAAGGGCATTTGGAATATAACTGTCTAGGATGGAATGCTGACCACCAAGGCAGCTCTGATAAATAGTCCAGGTCCTCAGGGGACTGCTGGGTCAGGACAGCCAGCATCCATTGGCCTCACCACATGGGAAGTGGCATTCCTTGTGGCAAATATACTTGCAAAAATTACCTGCATTGCTGCAAGCTCATTCTTAGGGGTTAATAGATGCGAAATAGGTACTTATCGCAGTGGCTTTTCATTGTCTGGCTTCTGTGAGCACCCACCTTCTTTCTAACCTCTGAAGAGACATTTTTCCTTCCCTGTATTTCAAATAGCTGTTAGAGCTTTGGCTTGGTGTCAAGGTTTCTGACGCCACATAAGCAAACATTTCTGTTACTCTTATCAAAATCAGCAGGTGACTTTTCTCTGTCCACAGTGAAAACAGAGGACTGTTCAGGTAAGCGCTGGATAGTGGGTCAGAGCCAGGACCATTGCAGGGATGCAGAATCTGAGAGGGCTGAGCTGCAGGAGGGACCCTCTGGAAGTATTTTCATGCATCTAGAGAAGGAAAACCTTCCTTCAAGATGTGGTATCTTGGCTGAAGAAAGTAATGATTCTAAAAAGACCTGGTATGTGTGTGTGTGTGTGTGTGTGTGCGCGCTCACGCGCGCACCTGTGTGCAAGGATCTTTATAGATTGTTTGGTATGGTGAATCTCAGACCTTCTAGCATCTGCTCTGAGCAAGCTTGCTCTATTTGATGAGCATGCCCAAGGTTAAGTCTTTGTCCATGATGACTAGTGTTTATTGAGAACTTACTATAGCTTGAGCCCTGTCCTAAGGGTTTGCATATATGATCTCATTCAGTCCTCATAATGATACATGCAGGATCATTATCCCTATTTAACTCACGAGGAAACAAGCTGGAGAACTTACCCATTCTTACAAATCCTGGAGCTGGGTCCCTCTGATGCCACAGTTGATAAGCTATTCTGCCATCATTTATCTCCTTGGGGACTGAATATATGGAAATGAGGAATGCTTGGCCTCCAAGGACTCAGTAATATAGGACACTATGAGCACATTGGCAGGCTTTTCCTCAGCATTCTTCAAAACATGTCATCAGAAATACAATAAAAATGGCTGAATGTTGAGATTTGAGGGCAGAAAGCCTCTTTACCTTGAGACCTTCTACTGGCTTCTTTTCATTGCTATTTCTAAATTCAGTTAGCCACCCTACTGCCCTGCTTAAGAATTTGAAAGGCACCTGATTTCCCTCAGAGTCAGATCTCAAGCCTGTAAGTGGCTTCCCAAATCCCCTGGAACCCATCATCATCTGAGGAGGCATACTATGGTCTGTACCTTATAAGGTAGCAATAAGGCCATTTCACTTAAACATCTCTCAGGAAAACTATGAGACCCAGGTTTGTACAAGGAAGACACCTGGAAGTTGTGGGTGGGAAAACCCTCCGTTAGTGACTCAAAACTTGGGAACGGCACTCTTACCTCAACAGAATAGTTATTCAGCTTCTGGTTATTTCCTACAGAATCTTTCAGCATGCTCAGCCTGCCTGGAGCTGGGATGGGTCTGGCTGCTTGGCTAGGTTCTCCTCTTTATACACCTTCCCACCACCCAGAGGGGCCGATCTGATAAGGGCTGGGGCTTCAGTGCTCCCAGCCTCCCATCCTGCTTCCTAAAATGCACAGCTGACTTTTGCTGCTGGGAAAATATTTATTGAGGATCTGGCTGTGGCTGAGAGAGTTTGACAACTTATAAGGCACAAACAGTCTTTATCTGCAGGATGAGGTTAGTTTCTTTTGGGCCTGGTGTTTTGTAAGAAGGAAATCGCTTTCATAAGCATCAGATTAGATCCAGGAAGCATCCACAGGACAATGAAAAGCGATAGAGGCCCAGCGTCAGGATTTTCTCATTGGCCACTACTGCCACCTTCTGGTTGATTTTGTGAACTACATAGTAGCTTTTAGGGAAACCGTATTAGGAAAGCTTACTTAACCCTCTGTTCCCATTTTTATAATCTCTGTGTGGTGCAAAAAGGAAATAGTCTTTAAATAGAGTATTTAATGGAATATTTCACATTAGCAACAATGCTAAAGCAGACAGATGAATTATATAAAAATAAAAATGCAGTGGACTGTTTGCCTTTGAGGCAATAGGGAAAAGAATCCATAAGAGCAATTTATTATAATACCTTGTGACACAGCATTCATTAGGTTTGTCCAAAATAGGTGTGTATCCCTTCTCTGAATTTCTAAGACCTCTTTCCCACTCTCTAAAGCTGATTTCTTAGCAAATTTAGGTTACATATCATTCATTTTGGAAAATCAGTACAAAATTAGAGACTTAAGTGAAAATTGCTACCTAAAAAAATTATTGGGTGTAAGATACGTCTTTAAAGTATGCAATAACAAACGTCAAGTATTTTTTTTTAAAAACTTAGTTTTATTTATTTAATGTTTATTTATGTTTTGAGAGAGAGAGAGACAGAGACAGAGTGCAAGTAGGGGAGCTGCAGAGAGGGAGACACAGAATCGGAAGCAGGATCCAGGCTCTGACCTGTCAGCACAGAGCCCAACATGGGGCTTGAACTCACGGACCACGAGATCGTGACCTGGGCCAAAGTCAGATTCTTAACCAACTGAGCCACCCAGGCACTCCTAAAATGTTTTTATTTTAATCATCCAGTGCTCATCATGACAAGTGCACTCCTTAATACCCATCACCTATTTAACCTTCTTTCTGTTAACTATCAGTTTGTTCTCTATAGTTAAGAATCTGTTCCTTTGGTTTTTTGTTTTGTTTCTTGAATTCCACATCTGAGTGAAATCATATGGCATTTGTCTTTCTCTGACTTATTTCATTTAGCATTATACTCTCTAGTTCCATCCATGTTATTGCAAATGGCAAGATTTCATTCTTTTTTATGGCTGAGTAATATTTTATTAAATATATATACCACCTCTTCTCTATCCATCCATCAGGCAATGGGTTCTTGGGCTGCTTCCACAATTCGGCCATTGTAAAGAAAGCAGCTATAAACATAGCAGTGCATGTATCACTTTGAATTAGTGTTTTTGTATTCTTTGGGTAAATACTCAGTAATGCGATTGCTGGTTTGTAGGGAGGCTCTATTTTTAGCTTTTTGAGGCACCTCTATACTGTTTTCCATAGTGGTTGCATCAGTTTTCATTCTCACCAACAGTGCAAGAGGGGTCCTTTCTCTCCACATCCTCTCCAGCACCTATTGTTTCTTGTGTTTTTGAGTTTAACTATGCTGACAGGTGTGAGGTAATATCTTATTGTCCTTTTGATCTGCATTTCCCTGATGATCAGTGATGTTGAACATCTTTTCAATGTGTCTGTTAGCCATTTGTCTCTCTTTAGAGAAATGTCTGTTTATTTCTTTTGCCCATTTTTAAATTGGATTATTTGTTTTATGGGTGTTGATTTGTGTAGGTTCTTTATATATTTCGATACTAACCCTTTATCAGATCTATCATTTGCAAATACCTTTTCCCATTCAATAGGTTGTCTTTTAGTTTTGTTGATTGTTTCCTTCACCATGTAGAAGCTTATTATGTTGCTGTAATCCCAATAGTTTATTTTTGCTTTTGTTTCCCTTACCTCAGGAGACCTATCTAGAAAGTTGCTATGGACCATGTCAAAGAAATTACTGCCTGTGCTTTTTTCTAAAATTTTTCTGGTTTCTGGTCTCTCATTGAGGTCTTTAATCCATTTTGAATTTATTTTTGTGTATGGCATTATAAAGTGGTCCGGCTTCATTCTTTTGCATGTTTCTGTCCAGTTTTCCCAGCACTGTTTGTTGAGGAGACTGTCTTTTTCCCACTGAATATTCTTTCCTACTTTGTCAAAGATTAATTTGCCATATAATTATTAGTTTATTTCCGGATTTTCCATTCTGTTCTATTGATACATGTGTCTTTTCTTTTTTCTTTTCTTTTCTTTTTTTTGGCACCAGTTCCATACTGTTTTGATTACCAAAGCTTTGTGATGTAACTTGAAGTCCAGAATTGTGATGCCTCCATCTTTGCTTTGCTTTTTCAAGTTTGCTTTGTCTATTCAAGGTCTATTTGGTTCCATACAAATTTTAGGATTGTCTGTTCTAGTTCTAGGGAAAATACTGTTGGTATTTTGATAGGAATTGCATTAAATATGTAGATTTCTTTGGGTAGTATAGATATTTTAACAGTATGTATTCTTCCAATCCATGAGCATGTAATATCTTTCCATTTCTTTGTCATCTTCAGTTTCTTTCACCAGTGTTTTATAGTTTTGAGAATGCAGGTCTTTCACCTCTTTGATTGGATTTATTCTGAGGTATCTTATTATTATTATTAATTATTATTATTTTGGTGCAATTATAAATGATATTGTTTTCTTAATTTCTCTTTCTACGGATTCATTATTGGTGTATAGAAATGCGACAGATTTCTGTATATTGATTTTGTGTCCTGTGACTTTACTGATTTGTTTATCAGTTCTAGCAGTTTTTTGGTAGAGTCTTTGGGGTTCTCTCTATATAACATCATGTCATTTGCAAATTAAAATTTTACTTCTTCTTTATCAATTTGGATGCCTTTTATTTCTTTTTGTTGTCTTATTGCTATGGCTAGGACTTCCAGTACTATGTTGAATAAAAGTGGTGAGAGTGGATGTCCTTGACATTAGGAGAAAGGCTTTCAGTTCTTTCCAGATGAAGATGATGTTAGGTATGAGTTTTTCATATGTGGGCTTTATTATGTTCAAGTATGTTCCCTCTAAACCTACTTTGTAAAGGTCTTTTCTTTTTTAAATCATGAATGGACATTGTATTTTGTCAAATGTGTTTTTTTGTGTCTATTGAAATGATCATACGGTTCTTATCCTATTTTTATTGATGTGATATATCACATTGATTGATTTGTAAATATTGAACTATCTTTGAAACTCAGGAATAAATCCCACTTGATTGTGGTGAATGATTTTTTTTAATGTATTGTTGGGTTTGGTTTGCAAGTATTTTGTTAAAGATTTTTGCATTTAGTTCTCTCTCTCTCTGTCTCTCTCTCTCTCTTTCTCTTTCTCTTTGTGGTGTCTTTATCTGGTTTTGGTATCAGAGTAATGCTGGCTTCACACAATGAATTTGGAAGTTTTCCTTCCTTTTCTATTTATTTGGGATAGTTTGAGAAGAATAGATATTAACTCTTCTTTTTTCTAAAATAGTTTTTAAATATTTATTTATGATTGAGACAGAAAGAAACAGAACATGAATGGAGGAGGGGCAGAGAGAGAGGGAGACACAGAATCTGAAGCAGGCTCCAAGCTCTGAGCTGTCACCACAGAGCCCGACGCCGGGCTTGAACTCACAAACCACTAGATCATGACCTGAGCCGAAGTCAGACACTTAACCAACTGAGCCACCCAGGCGCCTCAGATATTAACTCTTCTTCAAATGTTTGGTAGAATTTGCCTATGAAGCCATCTGGTCCTGGACTTTTGTTTGTTGGTAGTTTTTTGATTGCTGATTCAATTTCTTTCCTGGTAATCAGTGTGTCCAAATTTTCTGTTTCTCCCTATTTTGGTTTTGGTAATTTAATATGTTCATGAGGATTTATCCATTTCTTCCATGTTGTCCAATTTGTTGTCATATAGCTTTCATAATATTCTTTTATCATTGTTTGTCTTTCTGTGGTATTGGTTGTTAGTTTTCCTCTCATTTTTTATTTAATTTATTTGAGTTCTTTCCCTTTTCTTTTAAATAAATCTGGCTAGGAGTTAATCAATGTTATTAATTTTTTCAAATATCCAGCTTCTAGTTTCATTGATCTGTGCTTTTGTTTTGTTTTGTTTTTAGTTTTTATATAATTTATTTCTGCTCTAATCTTTATTATTCCTTCCTTTTTCTGGTTTTAGGTTTTGTTTGTTTTTCTTTTTCTAGCTCCTTTAGGTATAAGGTTAAGTTGTTTATTTGAGATTTTTCTTGCTTCTTGAGGCAGATCTGTATTGCTATAAACTTCCCCCTTAGAATAACTGCTTGTGCTGCATCCCAAAAGTTTTGAACCATTGTGTTTTAATTTGCACTTGTTTCCATGTACTTTTTAATTTCCTCTTTTATTTCTTGGTTGACCCATTTATTGTTTAGTAGCATGTTATTTAACCTCTATTTATTTGTGGTCTTTCCATATTTTGTCTTGTGGCTGATTTCTAGTTTCATAGGATTGTGATCAGAAAAGATGCATGGTATGATTTTCATCTTTTTTGAATTGCTGAGGCTTGTTTGTGGCCTAAAATATGATCTATTCTGGAGCATGTTCCATGTGTGCTTAAAAAGAATGTCCATTCTACTGTTTCAGGGTAGAATACTCTGAATATATCTGTTAAGTCCATCTGGTCCAGGGTGTCATTCACAGACATTGTTTCCTTGTTGATTTTCTGTTTAGATGATCCATCCATTGCTATAAGCAGGATTTTAAAATCCCCTACTATTATTGTATTATTATTTGATTTGTTCCCTTATGTTTGTTATTAACTGTTTTATGTATTTGGGTACTCCCATGTTGGATGCATAAATATTTATAATTGTTGTATCTTCATGTTGGATTTTTGTCTTTACTATTATATTGTGTCTTTTTGTCTTTTGTTATAGCCTTTGTTTTAAAGTGTATTTTGTCCAATACAAGTATTGCTACTCCAGCTTTCTTTTGACACCCATTTGCATGAGACTTGTTTCTTCCTCCTCTCATTTGCAATCTGCAGGTGATTTTAGGTCTAAAATGAGTCTTTTGTAGGCAGCAGATAGATAGGTCTTGTTTTTTATCAATTCTGTCACCCTATGTCTTTTGAATGGAGTGTTTAGTCCATTTACATTCAAAGTG
Source organism: Proteles cristata cristata (assembly GCA_017311185.1). Taxonomy (NCBI): domain Eukaryota; kingdom Metazoa; phylum Chordata; class Mammalia; order Carnivora; family Hyaenidae; genus Proteles; species Proteles cristata. Next base: position 1,671,514 of record JAESUZ010001348.1, on the reverse strand, counting down.
ATTATCAATAGATATGTATTTAGTGCCATTTTATTATCTGTTTTATGATTGTTTCTGAAGGTTTTCACTTATCCTTTCTTGTTATTCTCTCTGTCATGGCTTGCTGTTTTTTGGAACATTTGGATATATTTGGAATTATTTCTCTTTTTTCTTTGCATATTTAGTAGTGGTTTTTTGATTTGTCATTACCATTAGGTTTGTATATCACCTCTTCTGCATTTAACAGTCTATATTAAGTTGATGGTCATTTAAGTTTGAACCCAGTCTTTACTCCTCTCCTCCCCACATTTATGTATATAGTGTCATATTTTACCTACATCCTACATAATATATACCTACATAATATTCAGAAATATTACTCTGAATATACCATGACAGTCTTTTCTGGCTTGGAAATTTTCTGCTGAAAAATTCCCTCATAGCCTTATGTTTTTTCTTTTGTAAGTTACTGTCTTCTTCTTGTCTTAATGCTTTTAATATTTTTCTTTATCACTGTATTTTGCCATTTTAATTACAATATGTCTTGGTGTCAATCCACCTTTGTTGACTTTATTGGGGGTTCTCTGTGCTTCTTGGATCTGGATATCTGTTTCCTTCTCCTGATTAAGGAAGTTTTCAGCTATTATTTCTTCAAATAAATTCTCTGCCCTTGTTTCTTTCTCTTCTCTTCTGGGATCCCATGATACAAATATTATTACATTTGATGGAGTCACTGAATTCCCTAAATCTACTCTCATTTTGCATAGTTCTTTTTTATCTCTTCTGTTCTGCTGGATTACTTTCCATTGCTCTATTTTCTAGGCCATTCATTTGTTCCTCTGCTTCTTCCAGTATGCTGTTCATTCCATCAAGTCTTTCTCATTATGTTTACTGAGTCTATGTTCTTCCTTATCACTGTGTTAATGGTCTCATTGATGTCCTCCAGTCTTTTATCAAATCCTGTGAGGATCCTTATGATCATTGCTTTAAATTCTTCATCAGGCATGTTACTTATATCTGTTTTGCTTAAGTTTCGGCCATAGCCTTGCTCTGTTCTTTCATTTGGGACAAATCCTATGTCTTATATTGTCTAAGTCTCTATGCCTGTTACTCTGTGTTAGAAAAGTATGTTAGAAAAGTCAGCTACATCACCTGTTCTCAAGAATAATGGCTTTATGTGCTTCAGATTTTGTGTGTGTCTCTCTCTGACTCTCCCCTGCTTATTCTGCCTCTATCTCTCTCCCAAGAATAAATAAAATATTTTTAAAAAAGAATAATGGCTTTATGAAGAAGAGGTCCTGTAGTATCCTACAGTGTAGTTTCCCCTGTTCCCAAGGGCCTGGTTCTTCTGGGAGTACCTCCAATATGTGCTGTATGTGCTCTGCTGTTGTGTCTTGGCTACTTTATCCTTTAGGTCAGTCTTCTGTAGAGGCTCTCTTTGCCTGTTGTGGACAGTGTTTGGTCACTGGATGAAATGTTCCATTTTTTAACTAGTTGTGGTCTAGTCTGCTTGTGAAATGAGACCTATTGCTGCACACTAGAACTGAGGCTGACTTGGGAGACACAGTGTTGGCAGGGCTATGGGCAGGTCTTCTGGGGGAAAGGGCCCACTGCACTGGGACTGAGGCAAGCATGATTGAGAAGGGTGGTTCCACTGGAGTGTTGGAGTGCAAGGCTTCATGTTGTCAGGTTAGGTAGTGAGTGTTGGTGTTTTGTTGGTTCTCACAGATGGCTCAGTATTTATACCTGGGGCTGGAGGAGGGAAATGACAACTGCTACTTCTTCTTCTTCTTCTTTTTTTTTTTTTTTTTTTTTTTTGGCCAGAGGAGTCTCTCTGTGAATGTTGCCTCTCTGGGCCATGCTCCGAAAGGAACAACTAAGTTCTCCACTGTGTGCCCACATGCTCTTCAGGTTGCTGTTTCCATATTGTATGTCCTCCAAGTTCTCTTAGTGTTAAGCATGCTGCCCTTTTAAACTCTAGGCTTAAGCTCTGCTAGTTGTAAGAACTCATGAAATTCAGGAATTCTCTCTTTCCAAGCCAATTGCTATGGTGATTAATTTTCTATGTGTGTTCCCCTGTCTCTGACCCTTCTCTGCAACCCCAGCTCCTTTACTGCTACAGCAGTCACCATCCATTTCTCTCCAAGCCCTGTCTCTGCACTTCTTACCTTCTTCAGTATGCCCTGTTCTCTACCTTTAGTTGTGGAGTTTGTTTTGCCAGTCTTCACATTGATTTCTGGGGTGTTTAGGATGGTTTGATAGTTATTTGTGTTCATGGGAAAAGCAAGCCTAGGGTCCTCCTACTCTGCTACCATCTTCCCCTCTCTCTATGCAATAACAAATACCAAATTTGATATCAGTCCTTATCATTATTGCATAGTGGTTTTAGCCCTAGGATCTTACTCTTTAGAAATTTAAGTTTTAAGTTAGTTAAAGGCTTATCATAGCACACGGAATACACATACACATTTAGATTTTATTTTGGGGAGGGGGTAGGTTGTATTTTACCTTTAATGTAGTATGTTCTGAGGTCCACAAGTCCATAATTATATTAAGCATGCTGGCAGAGACTTCTCAAAATCCTTTCTCCCCTTTGTCCTCAGCAACAGAAACAGCAGAATCCTAGCTGGCTTATGGCCGCTGTGTTATTCTGGGTGTTTTGAGAAGCAGATGCCAAGAGGGGTTTTATTAAGGGGAACACCCATTACAGAAGATAGGAAGGGAGCTAGAGTAAGTCTGGAAGGGCCACTAGACTGCAATGCAGGTCTGACCCCAAGTACAAGAGAGAAGGAAGGAAGGAAGGAAGGAAGGAAGGGAAGGAAGAAGGAAGGAAGGAAGATGGAAGGGAGAAAGATGCAAAGATAAAGGAAGGAGAAGAAGGAAGTGTGAAAGATGGAAGGAAGGAAGGAAGGAAGGAAGGAAGGAAGGAAGGAAGGAAGGAAGCTGGATGGAAGCATGTTAGACTACATACAACGCAGTTCTAAGGAAAGTTGGCCAAATCTGTGGGGGATCCTTGTGATAGGCAGATTCCAGTAATGAATCCCAATGTCCTCTGTTTCCTGATATATATATGCCCTTGTGAAATCTCTTCCCTTTGAGGAGGGACTGGACCTAGTGATTAATTTCTGATGAAGAAAATATGGCAAAGTGATGAGATGTCACTTCCATGATGCTGTTACAAAAGACTTTGATTTCCATCTTACTGGACTCTCTCTTGCTGATTTCAGTGAAGCAAACTGCCATGTTGGGAAGTCCCATGTAAAAGGTTACAGCTAGAAAAGAGCTGAGGCCCTCAGTCCAAAAACCCATGAGATGCTGAATTCTGAGCCCAACTGCTAGGTGAGCTTTGAAGCAGATCTTTCCCAACCAGGCATGAGACCACAGTCCTAGCTGACGCTTGGACTTCATCCTTATTAGAGATCTTGAAGCAGAGTGTCTAGCTGAGCTGTATTTGAATTCCTGGCTTACAGAAACTGTGAGATAAGTGTGTGTTGTTTGAATCCACGATGTTTTGGAGTAATTTGTTGTGAACAACAGATAATCAATACAGTTCTCAAGCCAATGTCGCCAATAGAGAAGTCTTAATGACTCCTACACATAAGCCTGCCTTGGTATCCCTGATGCACTCAGTCATCAGCTTGGAGCAACCTGTGGGAAGCATGGCCTCATTGCAAATGTGGTGATGGATTTCAGAATGGAGGAGCTGGGGCCCTTGGATAATTATGCTTGCTGACAGAGATCCAAGAGATACATTATCATTGCTGATGCAGACACCCAGAGCAAATATTACAATTCCTGCCCTTCTTGACATTTGGATGGCCTTGTGTTGAGTTCTAGTCAATATGGTATATACATAAGCTATGTAAACAACTTTCAGAAATGGTTCTTAAGTGAAAGGGACTGTGCAGTCTTTCCTTGTCTTTTCTTCTTTCTTGCTGGCTGGATTATGATGAGATGACTAGACCTGAACAGCCATTTAAGACCATGAGACAGAATCCCTCTGTGGAGGATGATGAAGCTACAAAATAAAACAAGCCCAAGCTCCATTGATCATGGACAACTTAGGTTCATGGGAGATAAAAATAAACTTCCAACTTGTGTAAAACACTGCTTGATTTTCTATCCCTTGAAGCAGAACTTAATCCTGATTGAAAAAGATCTACATTATGCATATAAAGCCTGAAGGTTAAAGGAGTAAATATTTCCCATGGGATGAATGATGCAAAAAGAAAGCTTAATCACCCATGACTGTTGCTGGGAGATGATATTTTTTCCATAGGCTGAGAGTACTAGCAGATCTTACATTCCTATTGCTAGGACAGCATTCTTCTTAGCAAGGGCAAGAGAAGGAAACCACTGATGTTCATCATGGAGAGGTCTTTGAAAATAGCATGTGAGAAAGCAACTTAAACCACCCCACTGTGTGCCAGACTAAGTAACATTGGCCCCAGAGGCTAACAGAGTTTGTTGAATGAAGGGACCAAGAAGAAAACCAGCTTGATTTTAATTGTCTGTAAAATCTGTTGAAAATTAACTTTTTAAAGACTAAGTCCTTTTGAAGCTTTCAAAGCTTGAGAACATAATAAATGCTACCCTTCACTGGGCTTGTCATTGATTCAACCTGGTACCATTCTTTGACCAGGGCACATGGGCTATTTTCTGGAAAGATATGGCTGTTCTCTCTGATGACTTTCAAAACATGAATTTATCCACCTAAACTTTCTAGCTATGCTATCCATAGCATTTTTAACCCTTATATGTATTTTCAATGCAAGCATCTGAAGGTTAGCAAATTCCATGTTCACTAAGTGCCCCACAGGTTGGGAACCAGTAGAAGAGGAGTAAGTAGACAGGCCTGGAGACACACCTGTCTGGCTCTAGCTTTGGCTCTGCCGCTGAACCACTTGTGTCATCTTGAGCTTAATTTCTGAGATTGGTCCACATTTGTGACAGTTCCTAACTTGTGGGATTGCTGTGAGAATTAAATTTGATAGTGCATAAAAAATCTTAGAGGATCAGTATAGAGTGCTGGTCATGTTGTAAGTACACAGTAAATATTAGCTATTGTTAACAATTTAATACCCAGTCTCCAGTCACAAGTTTTCCAATATAGCATCCATTGGTCACATGTAGCCACTGAGCACTTAAAATGAGGCTAGCCCAAATTGAAATGTGTGTGAATACAAAATACAAACTGGATTTTGAAGTCTTGGTATGAACACAAAATGTAAAATATTTCCTGGATAATTTTTAAAATATTGATTACATGATGAAATGATACATTTTGGATATATTGTGTTAAACCTGTTTCTATTTCTTTTTTTAAAAATGTGGCTACTAGAAAATTTTAAATTATACCTATGGATTGCACATCGGATTTCTTTGGTACCCTGCAGGTCTAGGCAAGCAGATGAGGTGGGATGGTGAAATGAACCCCCAAATCACGGTCCATATGATTAGTATCTGGTGGTTATCATGGGTTTGGCCAAAGGTCTGGGGGAGGAAATTTACTTCCTAGGGCATGGTGAATGCTTATGTACACTATTCAATTCTACAGATACTTACTGAGGTCAAGAGGTGGTCATCTGAAGGAGCAGCACTCAGTCACCTGAGTCTAAAGATGGGACCAAAAATCTGGCTGTTCTGACAATGGGAGCTTGGAGAGGTTAAAACCAGGATTTGGGGTGGAGTCTAAGATCCAGAGTAGAGCATATTGTTGACAGAGAACCAAATGGCAAGGGAAGCAGAAGCTCAGGGGCAGCAAATCCACTTCTCAGGGGCATTGTTGATATGGATACAATTCAATTCCATAGATATTGATTCAAACCTACCACATTCCAGACCCTTTATTAGAAACTCATGAAAGTACTGTGCCTGTCTGCAAGATGATAGTAGCATAGAGTGATGAAGTGCTAGGATAAACTACAGTGGGAGCTCATTATAGAGAAAACTAATCCATTCTTGTGGGTAAAGAACATTTTCCTAGAGAAAGCAACATCTCAACTAAGATCTCTGAGGAAGTAGCCAGAAAAGAAGGGGGAGGCATATTCTAGGTAAGGGAGCATCATGGGCAAAAGTTAGGTGGTCAGGAGTGCATTGTGTACTCCAGTGGCTGCAAGTGCTCAGTGTTGCTTCAGAGTAGATTGAAAGGTAGGAGTGGCTGGAAGCTGGAGAGAGGAGAAGCCAGGTCATAGAGTGGATGGTATTTGGATGGAGGGCTTTGAGGGTACAAAGCAGGGGTTATTACAGAATATTCAGCACGGGAGTGACCTGCCCATATTTATGCTTTAGAAAGATTTCTCTGGCTACATTATGAGGGTTCCAGTTCTACATAAGATGAATTAAACTCAGAGCATCCATTCTCTCCCACTTATATCAGTTGAAAACCTGGACAGAATGCATGGAACAGCTATTTAAGGAGTCTGAAGCTAAATAGCAGTAATTGGATCAGGAGAAAAGACCAACATTTGAAGTGTCACTCAGCCAGTGGTGGATTTATGATTTTTCCCTTTCGGTGTTTTCTGGACTCAGCACGACCTCAACCTGGGAGGTGGCACCAGCACAGAGAAAGATCTAGGAGAAGCTCTCTGGTTCTGAATTGAGGAGTGGATAAGGGATCTCCAATGCCAACAGAAAGTGAGAACACCCCCATATTTTTCTCCATTCTCTTGCATCTCAGCCCCTAAACAATCCTTTGGTGGCAGCAGGAACAGTGACAGCAATGGGAGCCCAAAAACTCTGAGGGAGGAAGAATTGCAATCAGAAGATCTGTGTCCAAGAAGGTGCACTGAACACTTATTAATGTTTTTTAAACTTTCTTTCATTGCTTGGCCTCAGGCATGGACTCAGTCACACCAAGTGTGTGTCACAGTGAATAAATAAGCTCCAACATTCTGGATGGAGACTGAAAAGACCAGAAAATACTGGGGAGTCTGCAGAGAAGAAGCAATCTTGTAAAGTAGTTTAGGGAGTGCTGGACTCACCCCTGGGCTGCACATGCATGGATCTGACCCTGAACAGAGTGTCACAGACTTTGAGAACTGGCCCATTGTGTAGGCAACAGCCCAGCATCCAGACTGTCCACTGGGTGACACACATGGGAGGCACATCTGAATAACACTGCAAAAAGCTTTGAAAATGGTACTGATATCTAAACCATAGACGGCTGTTCACAACTTGCAGCCTGAACCCAACAGAGTCTGCTAAACAAAGAAGTTTCTCTCCCTAAACAAAACCATCAACATTCCACATAGGTTTGAAATAAGACCTGGAGTGTTATAACATAATATCCAAAACATCCAGGAAATAATCCAAAATTACTTAGCATACCAAGAACCAGGAAAATTTTAATTTGCATGGAAAAATAACCTACAGTTGGCAAAGCCATAATGTCATAGATGTTGGAATTATCTGAAAGACATTAAAGCAGCAATTATAAAAATGCTCCAAGAAGTAATAGCAAACCCTCTTGAAATGAGTGAGAGGATAGAAAGTCTCAGTGAACAAACAGAAGATACTAAATGGTGAAAAGAACCAAACAAGAATTTTAGAAATGAAACATACAGTAACCAAAATTTTAAAAACTGAGTGGGCTTCATGGAAATTATAGAGAAAAGAATCAGTGAACTTGACAGTGGATCGATAGGAATGATCTAATATGAATAACTGAATGCTCAGCTTCTGACATTCAAAATGGATTTTTCCAGCCTGACAATAGGTTTTGGTAAAAGAAAACATTTTTAAATATTTTTACCTCTTATTTAGTTCCTGAAGAAGCAAGTCTAGGGTGGAGGGTTTCCATTAATTCCATAGCATAGAGAAGATGCCTTAGTTGTGCAGATCCCTTTCTATCCTGGGAGATGATAAGAGAAAAAAAAGTGAAAAAGAGTCAGGAGAGGTAGTTGGTTTGAATTGTGTCGAAATTTTCTGTCTTTATGTTGAGGAGGATTGAGAGTGTCAGAGTATCAGAAGTGTGTTAGAGCTGACTTGTACCAGCTCCTCAAAGCCAACTGTTAATTTCAGGCATTTTGCAAGCTGATTGTTAAAATAGTTTCCAGCTTGTAATTGGACATGGTAGGGATATTTGCACCATAATAACTGGAAAACACTTCAAACTCTTAGAGAGCCTGTTGCTAAATTATCAACACAGTATTGGTGACAGATGGATCAAAGGAGATATGGAGATCAGAGAGTGGGGCATGCTTCCCCTCTTCACCATTTGGATCCCTGAAGGACAATACTATGCAGGGACTGCACCAGCATGATGTGATCCAGCATACTGGTATGACATTGTTGGACAGAGAGCAAATCTGGTTAACACTCTCAACCCTACCTAGTTTTTCACATTTAAGCTTAGCTTAAATGCTGGGCTGGAAGCCATGGCTTGCTGTAGTAAGGTGAGGAATCCCACCACAGAGCTTGGTCAGGGAACTCAGACTCAGCTGTTTGTTAACCAGTGAGAGCTGAAAGAAGGCTGAGTCAGCAGGGAGGACCCACTGGAAAGGAATGGCCATAAAGTTATGAAGCACAGACATCATCAGCAGACTGACAGATCCAACAGACCAAATTAGACCACCTTAGTGCCAGATTGACTAGGACAAGTTGGGGCTGAGGATAGTTCCTGGATCCCTAGATCTCTTTATTCCACCACCATGAGGTCATAGGAGGCCTCTTCCTTCATATTCGAGGTACCATCTTGGAAAGGATGGGCATAGAAGTGAGGACACTGAGATATAATTCCCCCAGGAATGAATATCAAAGGGACTGTTTAAGTCACTGCATCTAACTAAGGTCATAAATCAAGAGGAAAACAGAATCAGGTACAGGCCCAGACTAAACAGATCACATTTTTTTCTTCATCTCTAACTGGAAGTGTAAATTTGCCACCCAGGAACACTTGGAAAATAAATGAACAGCATAACTTGTGTTTATTCAAATGCATAATTCATGAGTTTATTTTTTTTTAAGCTCAATCATACTTTGCAAACTGAGGTTTGACTTCACGTTTATTTTGCAGATGGAAAAGAGGCTGGGGCAATTGGAGTGAAAGACAGAAGACTACAATCTTGGGTGCCTCTCCATGATGTGAGGCTCTGATGTCAGACTGGTAAATCCAGAAACTAAACTCTCATTTTACGTGAGGACCATAGGATTCTATTGCACTGCTACATTTGCAGAAGAGTCTATGTGAGGACCCATGTCACATCTGGAAGGCTGCTTAACAATCATGCCAGTAGAACATGAGCTCCCAAACACATGGGAATCTCCTGTGGTCCCATTTTTCATATACACAGATGCTGATTCTCTGCTTCTTCCCACCACCCTTCCACCCCCAAATTCCATGAAGAAAGACTCGTGGGTCTTTATTGAGGCTATAAATGCTTAGGGCATATTATCTCTGAGTGACATGCTAAGTACAACACAGTTTTGATTGGATCAAACTGTGTTCCAAGTCATGTAGTAATGATAATAGCAAGTGGTGATAGGACCTTGTACTGAGCATTTACTGTATATATGTCTGGTATTGACATTGAGTATTTTACATGTATTACCTTTTTATTGACAGACTTACAAAACATCCCTAAGGGTCTAATAGTTTCTACTTCAGAACATGTTTTTACCCCATACCTGGGGGCCTCCGTGGCTTGTGTGGAGTAGTGTGGTTGATGGGTCACATCAGCAGCCATGTTTCATGTAGCTTCCTCAATATGCCAACTTTTCTCTCTAACACCACAGGGACCTCACGTGCCTATGTCTTGGAGGGCTGTGAGAACCCTGGAAATTCTTAGGGCCAATCCAGGCTCTGTCAAGCACATACTTTCTCTCTTACATGGTTCAAACCTCTGTGTTGGCTTATGCAAGGCTGACAAGCTGCTAGAGAGAGACTTGCGTTTTGTTTTCAACAAGAAGGGAAGAATAAAGTCACTGACTGAAAATTTGAAACATTTAAGAGAAATATAATATTCTAGAGAAACAAACAATACATAGAAGTGCACATGAATTGTTGAGATTTATGTTCTACACCTCAAGATTTGGAGCTCTGTGGGTCCCTTGGCAAGGCCAAATGACAGGCAAATCCCCTTGTATGGCCCTGGACTCTGAGGGAGGCAGATGGGTTGTGTGGAAAAACTATTACTTTTCTTTTTTTTTTTTTTATTAATTTATTTATTTCTGAGAGAGAGAAGAGAGAGACAGCGTGAGCAGGGAAGGGTCAGAGAGAGAGGTAGATACAGAATCTGAAACAGGCTCCAGGCTCTGAGCTAGCTGAGACCACAGAGCCCAACACAGGGCTCAGACCCATGAACTGTGAGATCATGACCTGAGCCGGTTGGCTGCTTAACTAACTGAGCCACCCAGGCGCCCCAAAACTATTACCTTTTAAGTACTCGTGGGATAGCTAACCATCAAAGAGCTCTTGAAAAACTGACTGAAATGGGGGGTGTGGGATGGGGTGTGGAGATGTGACCAAATAAAAAAGGACATCCTGGGCTGGATTCCAAGACAGAAGACAGCATTCAGGAGACACCCTGGCCCCTTGCCATCTCTACCTGGTCTGACCCTTTAGATCAATGTAAACTTTGGGAGTAGAAGGGCTGGTAAATACAAAGAACTGAGAAAAATACTAAATGTACACTTAATCAAAGAGTCTCTGTTTGGTATTTCTTTCTTTCCCTCTCTTTTTTTTTTAAGTAGGCTTCACGCTCAGTGTGGAGTCCAATGCGGGGCTTGAACTCATGATCCTGAGATCAAGATCTGGGCCGAGATCAAGAATTGGATGATAAACTGACTGAGTCACCCAGGTGCCCCTCTGGTATTTTGGTTTCATTTTTTAATGATCAAAACTCTATAAAAATCTACAAAGACCTTTGTTTTATATTGTGGTAAAATATACATAACATAACATTCATCATCTTAACCACTTGTTCAATGGCATCAAGTACCTTTAACACTGTTGTGAACCATCACCATGATTCATCTCAAGAACTTTTTCATCTTCCCAAACCGAAACTCTGTCCCCATTAGACACTAACTCCCCATTTCACCCACTGCCAGCCAAGGGCAACCCCTGTTCCACTTCCTGTCTCTATGAATTTGACAACTCTACATACTGAATAGAAGTGAGATCATACTTCGTGACTGGCTTATTTCACTTAGTACACCTTCAAGAGTACAACCTTCAGGGTTCATCAATGTTGTAGCTCATGTCAGAATTTCTTCTTTTCAAGGCTGAATAATATTCCATTGTATGTATAGACCACAGTTTTTAATCCATTAACCCATCAATGGACACTTGAGTTTTTCCCACCTTTTGGCTATTGTGAATACTGTTGCCATGAACATGGCCATACAAGTATCTGTTCAAGTCCCTTCTTTCAATTTTTTTTTCCCCAGTACATATCTAGGAAGGAAATTGCTGGATCATGTGGTAATTCTGTTTTAATTTTTTGAGAAACTGCTCTACCATGCACAAATACTTTTACATGGTATTCTGTCAATTCAGACAAACTATTATCTCTCTATAACTATGAATGACTCAAGATTATCAGGGGTTTGCTGTTACTTGTTAGCCCTGGGTCTGAATATTTTAATTTAACAAGGGGTTTAATTTCATTTGTTAAAAAAAATGGAAAGGTCTTTCTGAAGCCATCCCTTCCTTTGGGAGCCTAGATATGTCCCTCAGTCTGATTTGTTGAGGAAGACAGAATAAGAACCCCCAAAGATGTCTCTGTCTGTTTTTTAAGTTTATTTATTTATTTTTGAGAGAGAGACACACAGAAAGAGAGCAGGTGAGGGGCAGAGAGACAGAGAGAGAGAGAATCCCAAGATTCTTTGCAGTGTCAGTACAGAGCCCAATGCAGGGCTCAAGCTCACGAACTGTGAGATCATGACCTGAGCCAAAAACAAGAGTTGGATGCTCAACCGACCGAGCCACCCAGGCTCTCCAAGATGTCTCTGTCTTAATCTTTAGAACCTGTTATGTTATATGGTAAAAAGAACTTTGCAGGTGTGATTAGGGACCTTGAGATGTGGAGATCATCCTGGATTACTGAGATGGGTCCAATGTAATCACAAGGGTCTCTAAGATGGTCAAGGGGAAGCAGGAGATACTCCAAGAAAGATGTGACTCTGGAAGAAAGACACAGAGGCAACATTTTGAAGATGGAGAGAGAGACCATGAGCCAGTAAATGTAATGCAAGGGAATAGATCTTTCCCCAGGGCCTGTAGAAGAAACACAGTTTTCACCTTGGTATTAGACCCAGAGGCCCATTTCAGGCCTCTGACCTCCAGACTGAAAGATAATACACTTGTGTTGTGCAAACCACCAAGTTTGTGGTGATTTAGCACAGCGATGGCAGGAGACTCACAAAGGTGGGAACCATCGGGTCCTTTGTTCACAGTTTATATTTCCACTATTGTTATTGCCTATCAAACTAGAAGTGCCCTAAGAGCAAATGCTGTGTCCACCTGGTTCACATGGTGACCTGACCTCTACCCCAGAGCCTGGTAGGATAGACACGATGAACACTCAGTGAAGAGACATGGGTGGCTAGGTTGCTGACACACTTGCAACCTACAAAATGATGAGGAAGGGCAAGCCAGGACCAGGCAGGGCTCTGTGAGGGCAGCTAGGCTCTATCCTCACAAGCTTAAGAGCTTGGACAACAGTCCTGGTTGGGGGCTGACACTCTGCACAAATCCATATGCTTGGTTTCCATCAAAAACGTAGTTCTGCTAAGAATAGTTCTACTTTAACTACTGACTGTACTAGTTTCAACATGATAATTAGATAACTGATTTTAACCTCTTTGAATCTCATTAAAAAAAATCTTTTAAGTGGGGATAGTATTAGTTGACAGAGTAGTGGTGACTTTTAAATTACCTCATTTGTGAGAAAGTATCTAGCACAGTGGTCTTCAAAGCAAGCCCATAATAAGGACTGATAAAAACATTGCAGGTAAATCCAAGGTCAAAGTGTTCAAGACCATTGATTCTCAATGAGGTGTTCTCACTTTTTCACTCTTTGTGGGGTATTTGAACAAAATTGCTTGTTTGCTATACATCAGAGACCTTCCTTCTTTCTTTTCTTTCCTTTTGGAAAAAGAAAGAGGGAGATGGGAGCATGGGGACAGGGGAGAATCTTCTAGGAATATGAAGTTCAATATGGCCAAGATCTTCCCTCTCTGGACTTCTCTGATAAGAGATATTTTCCTGTTCCATTAAGAGAGTTTGAATCTGTTCCCAGCTTCAGTTGAAGGGATTGCTACCTTACAAAGAACAAAGCATTCTGAGAAAAATCTAAACAATACTTTGAACACGTTTTTATTATAGTGTCTGCCAAAATTTCAGGATCAAAGAAATCTGAAAAGATTTATACAACAGTCAACAATTTGTGAAAATTGTTAGATTGCTGGGTCGGGGGGGGCCCATGTCAAGTCTTAAACATTTATGGTTCCATTTTCTTTTTCTGGCCCACTAAAGAATAGACTTAGAATGAACTCATTTTAATTTTTTTCAAATTAAAAAAAATTGGTAAACTATACATAATGTGCGCTCTTAGCCATTTTTAAAGTTTTCAGTGGCATTAAGTACATTCACTTTTTTGTGTAGCCATCACTACTATCTATCTTCAGAATTTTTTCACCAAACTAACCTTTGCATACAAGTTGCATCAATGGAATTAGAGTCTATATTATCTTCCAGTTAGTATTTAGAATTGTTCTGATGTTCTTTATAAATATCATGCATTTGCATATGAGCAGTTATAGATGACTCAAAGGAGGAAGGAAAGGGAAGAGAAAATATGTATCAAATGCTTACTAAGCCCTATGTGTTACATATTCCACAGAAGGACCTGTGAAGTAGAAACTGTTATCCCATTTTACAGAAACTGAGGCAGAGAAAAATTAAGTAGTTTGCTTAAGATCACATAACCCAGAAGTGATGCAGCTCGTGCTCATCCTCAATCTGTTTTCAATGACACCATGCTCTCAAGTTGAGACCACCTTAAGCACAAAGAAAAGAAGAAAAGGGATTTGAGTAGGATGCAGACTTTAGGACTGTTAGGCTGCTGGTTAATGAAAGAACCTTCTAGAAAAGTGAAGGTTTTGCTTTGTTGGAGATTTTTAAGGACTCAGAACTCAGGTCTTCTCCTGCTTCTGGTATCCTTTGACTGAAAGAACGTCTAGAGGATCACTGTGGTTGCATTAAAGTACCCCCATTGTTACAAGTCATTGTGAAATTGTGAAAATAGTGACAAAGATGAGGAAGGGTCAGATTAGCAAGCTAGTGACAGAGCAAGCTATGTCAGAGGGGAGGATGTCTGGGCAGAGCTGCTGTTCCTGGACATTCCTGTTTTGCTCAGAATACCATATCTAACCTGGAGGAGGAGGTGCTGGAAAGGAAACAGATGGCTTCTCCATGAATACAGGATGGGTGGACTTTGCTAGAAAAGTCTCACCCTTCACAGATGAACCGGAGACTCATGCCTCATTTCTAACTGAAATCTGGTGTTGTCTTTGAGGCTGCTTCTCCGGAAGATGTAGTTAGAGTGGTATCATGATACAATATTAGCTAATTTTTGTCAGTTCTGTGCTAGACAATATATGGTGATTGTTTTACCTACCCTGCATCTCCAAATGACACAAACACTTTATTTCTATCAGTGCCTCTATTTAACAGGTGAGGATATGGAGGCCACATGGCCCAGAGGTCCAGGGGCAGAATTTCAGCTGAGGACCATCTGTACCCCAAGTCCATGCTCATCTTCACCATGGCATTCTGTCTAGTATTGAAGCCACATACACATGGGTACAAAACCTGGCTTCACTAATTACTACCCTGTGCTTTCCCATGGAGTTTCAGTTTTCAATATTATGAATAATGGGAATTATACTACATACTATGTGGGATTGCTATGAGTATTAAGTAAAATTACCCACGTATTAATGTTGGCTAAATAATAGGCACATGTTACAGATTGAATTGTATCCCCCCAATGGACATGTTGAAATCCTAACCCCAGAACCTTAGGATATGACCTTATTTGGAAATAAGGTATTTACATAGACTATCAAATTAAAATGAGGTCATTAGAGGGGACCTGAATCCAATATGATTGGTGTCCTTATAAGAAGGGGAATTTGGACATAGAGAAAATCATGTATGGAGTGAACGTGATGGAAAGACACACAGGGAGATTGTCATGTGAAAAACAGAAGAGATATCAATAAGCCAAAGCATGCCTGGGATTACCAAAGCGAGGAGAAGCACAGAATGGCTCTTCCCAAGCCCCTTCAGAAGGGTCATGGCCCTGCTGATATCTTCTGACCCCCAGAACTGTGAGACAATAAATTCCTGTTGTTCTAAGTCACTCATTTGTGGTACTTCTGTTATAGCAAGCCTGAAAAACTAATACGGTGTGCAATCCACATTATTTTTCTTCCCTAGACCATTCATTCAACAGGCATTTTAAGCCAAGTGCTAGAGATTTGTTCAAAGGTGAATAAGTCCTTGTTTCTACCCTCAGGTTGCTTATGCCTCAGTGTGGCAGACAGAAAGTAAACAAGTAATTACAGGATAAAGTGGTTAGTGCAAGCCTGTGGTCAAGGCAAGGGGAAGACACTGCAGAAGCCCCTTTAATCCAGCCTGAGTATTAGAGATGGAAATCTTGGAGGGAGTGATATTCTAAAAATGATGAAGCAGCAGTATTTGGGATGAGGACAAGTGGCTGTCATGAAGCAAAGATGTTAACAACTGTTTTGTTGTCATAATAGAACAAGCTCAGTTCTGAGATGATATGAAAAATGACAGGAAGAAGCAAGATTAGAGGGAAGCCTATGTATTTGTTTCATTTAGCAGTTTTGCCTCCAGAATAACTTTAGCTAGGGTGGCTCCTTATTAAGTTTGGTTATTGATAGTGATGAGTGGGAACTGAGATAGAGTGGAGTAATTGATGAGATCAGGGACCTTTAAACAATAGGCAGAACATATTGTCTCTGAGGCAGAATACTCCCTTTATTTAGCTCTCTTTCTTGAACACATGCCATGTAGTAGGAGACAATTCCAAAGCTTGGCTTGGACAACTGGGTAAGGTCGTATAGGTTGTGGACTGCACAGAGACAGAGGACTGAAATCCAGTGTGTGCCCACTTACAAAAAGCCATGTATCTGGGCATAGGCCTATGTCTGTCCAAAAGACAAGGACTCCTGTGTTTTTCATAAAAAAGTCATCTTCCTGCCAAGTCATAAGACACTGATTCTGGTTTCCCCAGGGTTACCTTTTTATAATCACATATAATGTGCTATAATCACATGTAATTTACGTTATCTATCCCAGTAGGAGTCCCAAGCATGGCATTTGGTCTTGCTGCATGACTAAGCATCTGTTCCTTTGAAACAAAGCCTATTTTGCATGGTGGAAGGCTGCCCAAGGAGTCCTTGTGACACAGTTAGAGACTGGATCCATGACCGCTCCAACTGTATTTTCTTCTCATTAGCTAAGTTAGTGAAAGTCTGAACCTTTATTTTATGGATTCTGGCTCATGCCCCTGACTTTGAGACCATATCTGGTTTTTGTGGAGTCTAGAAATCTCTAAACAGTTGGCTAATAAGTGTTCATTATAAATATTATCTGTGCAGTTAAGACAATGCTCTCCACAAATTCCATTCCTGTTATGCACATAACTGTCTAGTACTTTGCAAATTTCCCTGACTTTGGAGTTTCTTCTCCTGCAGACCCTACCACATATTTTCTTTGGGAGTAAAATAAATACGTGCTGTGGGGTTTGAGGGATGTGCTCCAGTCCAGAATATAAACAGACAATAGGTTCTGATGCTATTGTCAAGAGGATGGTGAAGAAGGAACTCTACTTACAATAGGAAAATACACCTGTATGTCTTCCAGCAGAGGGGAAAACAATAGTATGAGGATGGTGCAAAGGTTACAAGTAGGTCCACATGCAGTTCCCAGATGTCAGTGGGGAACCAGAAGGAGCTGGGGTGGGTTCACGTGGTAAGGAAATGGGATTCCCCGTTCTCATGTGTCTCTGGTGAAGGGAAATCCTGCCCACCAGTAAAATTGGAATTTCTGTGTTAGTCTGTGGATTCATATGAAGATGCTCTAACAATCACAACTTAATGAACTATCACCGACTTATCATTCTATGGGCATGTTACAGAATCTCTCCAGACTCCCCTCTTATCTGAGGCTGGTTACTTCTGGGAGCCTTGCGTCAGCTCAAGAGCAGTTCTCTCCTGTTTCATTCTTCACCACCCTCTTCTAGTGCTGTTGTCCAAGCTCTTAAGGCTACTGTTGTGTGTTTTGGAGAAGCATGGCGCCTGTACCCAGGCCTGGTTCTCTTCTCCCTCACTTTGTGCTGGGTCCTTCCAAGTTCGTGGAGCAAGCCATGCTGTGTTCCACCCACTTGCAGAGGTGCCACATGGTCAGTGGACCCTACAAAATGCCATGGGTTTCCTGAACCCCTTATAAATTAAGCTTCTGGCTCAGCTTCTCTCTCCTTGGGGCTTTGCCACAAATCCAAGGGGCTGGGTGGGGAGATGGGATGCCAGGCCCTCCTTTTGACTCTTCCTTTGCCTTCATGAGCTCAGCCACAACATGATGCCAACATCATCGTTTCCACCCCGGAGATATCCAGAAGAAATGGCATAGTGTCCTTTGCTAAGGTGAGGATTGATTTCTTTCCAAAGTTGTGCTGATTTTTAATTACTTGAAAAAAATTTTTAAATGTTTATTTATTTGTGTGTGAGAGAGAGACAGAGTGTGAGCAAGAGAGGGGCAGAGAGAGAGGGAGACTCAGACTCTAAAGCAGGCTCCAGATTCTGAGCTGTCAGCACAGAGCCCAATGAGGGTCCCAAACCCACAAACCACAAGGTTGTAACCTGAACCAAAGTCAAACCCTTAACTGACAGAGGCACCCAGGAACCTCACTATTTTTTTTGAGCTGCTTTTCAGCCTTGAAAGTCTTCTAGGAACAAGCTCCTCAAGGCCAAGAACAGGTGTGATGCAGCTCTCAGCGATGACTTTAGTGGCTTGTTTCTGATTTCAAGATTCTGGGCTCCCTGAATGTGGCTATGAAATATTGAAGTCAAAACACACAAAAAAAATAAGGGACAATGAAATCCAATTTAAAAATTTAACAAAAACAAGTAAATGCAGATAGACATTTCTCAGGATATGATTGTGAAGGAAAAAGAATAATTCATAAATATAATTGAATTATTTGGTATATCTGGAGGGAACAGTGGGAAAAGCCAATGTGATTATGAAAAATGGCTAAAGAACAAGGCAGGGGGTGATAAGCACCTTTCTCTTCTAAATGACTCTAGGTATGACATTTCCCACCAGGCTGGTGGAGTCATTACTAAGAGCTACAGGTGTAGGTCAGGCTGGGCTTGACACCAGGTAACCAATACAGGTGTTTCTTTCTTTTTTATTGAATATAGTAACATAACGTGGTATAAATTTAAGGTATACAATGTTAATTTGATGCATTTATATATTGTAATATGATCACCATTGTAGTAATATTCAGCACTTCTCTCACATTAAAATAATTATCCTTTCTTTTTAGTGGTTAGGATAATTAAGCATTAGCAGAGGGAGTTTCTGTGTTAAGCTGTCTATCAATTATAGTAAAATCTTGGATGGTGAGTAACTTGTTCTGCGAGTGTTCTGCAACATGATCAAACATTTCTAATAAACTTTAACTTTGTAAATGAGCAATGTCTTGCAATACAAGTAGTACATAAAGCCCAACGTCACATGATCACAACTGAGCCAATGGTTCTCTCTCTCTCTCTTTCCCTCTCTGCAGGATTGTGGGTGATTGTCTCCCATGCTCGGATGCTCGGTCTCAGGCCAAGCCAAGGTGTTTGGCAGAAATCAGTGATTTGTCAGAATGTTGGCAGGTGCCCACAACTGACACTAGTGTATTTCTTGTCACTTCAAAGCACCAATGGACAGTCTCTTGCCTTTCCATACAAGAGTGAGCTTAAGAATGCTTTGCTTCATTCTAGGTCAGACTGCGTGCAGATATAGAGCCGTTCTTCTGCTGTCTTATTGCCAGTTACATTAAATACGGTATATGCCAAGAGTTTATTAATACTGTACTATAGTTAACATCCGTGTGAGTGTATACAACGGCCTCATGCAGAAAAAGGTTGAAAAGAAAGGCAGTAAGAAGAAGGAGATGATTATGGTGGAAGTTAAGAAAGAAATGATCGAAAAGTATGAACAAGCTATGTGGGGGGTGGAAACTGCAAGATTTTATAAGCTTCCATCTGCATCTCATCTGCAGAGGAGGAGGAGAAAAAAGCAGAGGAATCCCTCACTTCAAATGAGATTAGGAAGATATGCAAAATATGAGAAACAGTGCAAAATTTTGTAGAAAAACACCACCTGAAAAAAGCTATAGCAGTGTGAGCGATAAATCTGTTTTAACAATGCAATGTTGCGTTTCCACGAAATCATCAAAAGGAGACAAAAGTATGTGTCATTGGATAGGTTCCTTGTCAAAGTTGCACTAAAAGAAAAAGATTCCACTGAGCCAATAGATATCAGTGATTCCACTAGTGACAGTGAAAGTTGTCCTACACAAAACCTCTCCTCTCTCTTGTCTCCCTCACAGCAGCCATGAAGTTTTTCAAAGGTAAATGAAGGTTAATTTGTTGATTTTTTCTTTACTTTTTGTATTTTCTTTGTGATTTTGTATTATATTACAGAATTGTAATCATTTTTATAAGATTATTTTTGTGTTGTGGAGCAAATAATCTAAGTTTCCATTATTTCTTATGAGAAAGTTTGCTTTGATATACAAGTGCTTTGGATTACAAGCAAATTATGCTCACAAACCAAGGTTTTACTGTACTTCTGTTTTGTTACCAAAAATAAGATGAGAAAAGAAAAGGAGTGCTGTGGTCTGAGTGTCTGTGTCCCCCCAAATTCAAATGTTGAAACCTACAACATATGGTAGGTTGATGGTGTTTAGAGGTGAGCATCTGGGAGATAGTTGGGTGATGAGGGTGTAAGCCTCAGGAGTGGGATTAGTGCCCTTATAAAAGGGACCTCAGAGAGTGCTCTCACCCCTTCCACCATGTAAGGGCACACCGAGAAGACAGCTGTTGGTGATCCCAGGAAGCAGGTTCTCAGCAGACACTGGATATGCCTGCACCTTGATCTTGGAACTCCCAACCTCCAGAACTGTGAGCGATACAGTTATGTTGTTTATAGGGTCCCTATTCTATGGTATTTTTGTTACAGCAGTCCAAAGGGGTGGAAACTGGAGGAGAACTCCCAGAGATCATGATCTTGGCTCCAGTGAATACTATGGCACATGAGTATGGCTACATGGGCTCTGGAAAACAAATGTGGGAAGAAAGCTGATGGGCATGGGGACAGGCGGCTGTGGGTTCTGCCTGTCTGGGCCTCCTGGCTTCTGTGGGCACTATGTCTGCCCTGAGTTTCCTCACACTTGTTGCTTATTATCGTCAAAACAGCTGCTCCCTATTCCCCATCCCCCAGCATCTCCAGTCACTGGTCCCCTCTCACTGCATTTCCATGCTGCCTTCCAGGCACTTCTCAGTCTGGCATCCCCTCTCTCTCCTTCCTTCATCTATCCCACCCTCAGGGAACCAACACAGAACCCTCATTTACTGGGTCAGCCCCATACTTTTCAACACTGAAGGGGATGAAGATAACACGAGTTAAACATGATGGGGGTGAGGGTACCCTTGGTGAAGAGAATAAATAACTTCTCACCAGGAAGGGGTGGAAAGAAGTTCCTCAGGAGGGAGGCAAGGGCACCCTTTAGTGCGGAGGTGGGCTCAAACTGAGATGTGGGTCCACAATAAGCTTCAAGAAACACTTTCTGATTCTTTTGAGTTCTGGGGATCACAACTAAGCATTGTGCTTGGGTGAAAGTCTTGAGGAGCCTGAAATTAAGTCCTCCATTAGAAACAACCTCAGGCTGCACGTAGTCCCAGTTCCAGGAAAAGCTTCAGCTGAAGCCACCCTCGGACCGCCCTTGGATCTGCCAATCAAAAGCAATGTGTAACATTCCTGTGGTCTGAGGCAGGGCTGGGAACTGCAGGTAGTTACTTTGTACAAAATAGCCAATCATTCACCGCTTGCATAAGCCCCACATAGATCCTCTGAGCCCACCTCATAATTGGTCATTTTCAAAAGATTCTCGGGGCGCCTGGGTGGCTTAGTTGGTTGAGCGTCCAACTTTCGCTTAGGTCGTGATCTCACGGTTGGTGGGTTCGAGCCCTGCGTCGGGCTCTGTGCTGACTGCCAGCTCAGAGCCTGGAGCCTGTTTCAGTCTGTGACTCCCTCTCTCTCTGACCCTTCCCTGCTCACGCTGTCTCTCTCTCTCTCTCCTAGAAATAAATAGAAAAAACATTAAAAAAAAAAAAAGATTCTCAAAGGTCATGATTGGGTCCCACAAAAAGTAACGGACGCCTCACAGATACTGATTGGTCAAAACTGTTACTATGGGTATTGTACAATTATGATTGGTGCTTATGTAATGATGCAAAACGTACAACGTGTGCATGGTAACACCCCATAAAAACCCTGCTCACCACTATTTGGGCCTCCACTTCGCTGCCGCTGCACTGGGAGACAGGTGAGCCCCTGCTCGAGCTTGTAATAAAGACCCTTTTGTACTTGCATCGGTGCCGGTTCCTTGGAGGTCTCTGGGGACTCACGATTCGGGCGTAACAGTCTTTTATTATATACTTCATTTCATCTAAAATCGAATTCATTGTCTAATGATAGCAGAAATACAGTATGTGCCAGTTTCTGGGAATGAAACACCAGGTCTATAGCCAGGGAACCAGAGCTGGGACTGCTTCTGTCATGGGCACCAGGATCTCTAAACTCATCTATCCTTCAAGGGCCAGCTCATGGCTCCTTCCACCATGAAGCCAACCCCATACATCTTCTCCATGAAGCCAGAGCGTTCTGTTCCTCTTTCTTGTTACCTACCATGGGCTACCCATCACAAAAGATTTCAAGACTTTCCTTCTTTCCTTTGCCTAAGTTGATTGTGAAGTGGAGTTATATATTACTCATTTTTATATTTTACGTACTGTCCTGAATACAATGGTCAGCAAGTAGGCGGTGCTGAATAAAAAAATTACTGAAGAAAGGAAGGGAGGGAGGGAGGAAGGGAAGGGGAGGGAGGAAGGGAGGGAGGGTGGGAAGAAGGAAGGAAGGAAGGAAGGAAGGAAGGAAGGAAGGAAGGAAGGAAGGAAGGAAGGAGGGAGGGAGGGAGGGAGGGAGAAATGGAGGGAGGAAGAGAGAAAGTGAAAAAGCCAGGCTCTCCTGGACTATTCATCCAATTAATCCAGGCAGGTTTGATATGAATAACCAAGAGATTTTTGTTTTGTTTTGTTTTTTGGTTGTTGTTGAAGAGCAGAGTACAGGTCTTTCAAATCATGAAACTCAGTAGATCAGTATACTCCTTAAACATTCATGGTCTTTTCTTTTCTGCTATGCTCTCATCAATTGATTAATAGAACACTTTATCAGCCCACCTTTGTTTTTAGCCTGGTTACTGCTTGACTTAAAATCTGCAAGCCCACAGTTAAACTCATAAAGTGCTCCCTACTATATGACCTCCAATCAAGCAACCAGGGGCAGCATCAGCCAGCAAGAGCCTGGGCTTGGAGTCAGACTGATTTAAATCCCAGCCTGCTGGGTGGGGTGAGGGGAGGGTTACTTCCCTTCTGTAACACTAGCTTTCTCTTCTACAACTTGAATTTCCATATCACCTGCATTTGGGCTGTTGCTGAGATAGGAAAAATATGCTGGCACATAGCAAACACTTAAATAATTGTTAGCTTTCAAGCAATGGTATTATTATTGTTATCATGATTGTTGCTTTGACTTCCCAGATACTGTCTTTCTAAGCCCACCCATTTTAAATCATTTTAGTTTATCTTTATGATGAAGCCTGGCTGTATCCCTTTGATCATTTCAATAATATTCTCTGGCCCCTTCTCAAATTCTCCTCTACCATTTCTGAATAGAAGAAAGGAAAGCCACAATAAAATGGTACAGGCTTCTATGGCATGGATGTTTTCTTTTCTTTTTTTTTCCTAGACCTTGTTTGGGTTTCAGGGAATCCATAAAAATATCAGCTGGGGGAAGAAATCATTGTTTTCAGCTGAAATAACATCCATGCATAAATTCTTTTCCATAGGAGTGAGGAGACCAAGGTACTGGGGGGAAAGAATTTGGTTTTGTCACACATTTTAAAGGAAAGCTGGGTGAGAGGAGAACAAAAGAAAAAAAAGTTCAGCCTGGTGCATCTAAAGGCAGCTGAAGCCTTCAGTTTCAAATGGGGTCATTGAAGGTATTTGCAAACTGGATGTAAATGAGTGCTTTCCCAATTCCCCTGGAGCCTCTGCTTGCCTGAGAAAATGATCAGGAAATTAGAGGAACTGGTTTTGCTGACTGACAAAAAATGCAGCTGATTCAAATCTGAACTTGAACTGCTGAGAACTGCCTCCCTAACAATTCGGGTTAAAACCAGGATGTGGCCCTTTCCCTTCTCTCACTAGCTATGTTGGGTTATTTTTGCTGAAGGCAGATGTAATTGTTAAATGTGTAGATATTACATGTAGTTCCTCCCTTTTTGCAAGTGTATCTTTTCTTTTTTCTTTTACAAGAAACAAATTTAATTAAGAAGTATGCATGTTTTCTTTCCCAAGCCTGTTTGGCCTGGTTAAAATGTTTCTATTTCGGGGAAATTTGGACCTGGATGTTTCTCTTCAATCCTCTTTGGGAGTTCATGCTTCCAGGATGCAGCTCAGTGAACACGCCCCATCCCAGTTCTCATAAAACTAGCTGCACTTAGAAGAAATCAAGGTGCCAAGGAACCATCTCAGCACTTAAAAAGGAACATGGGCTTATGGGAAAGGGCAGCACTAGAAGACTGTTTTGCCTCAATAATGCAGGAGGGACAGGAGAGGTAAATTAGGGGACTTTAGCTCCGACCTCTTATTGACCAAATGGTTTGCGTCCTTCCTAAATTACGTGTTGAAATCCTAACTCCCAAGGAGATGGTATCTGGAGGTGGGGCCTTTGGGAGGTGATTAGGACATGAGAGTCTAGCCCTCATGAATGGGATCAGTGCCCTTAAGAAAAAGGTGCCAGAGAGCTGTCTTGCACTTTCTCCACGTTCAAGAACATAGCTCCTCTAAACTGGGAAGCAGAGTCTCATGACACACTGAATCTGCCAGCACTTTGATCTTGGGCTTCCCAATCTCCATTCTGTAAGAAATAAATGTCCATTGTTTATAAAGCAGTCAGGTTACAGGACTCTTATCATAGCAGCCCAAAGGGACGAGGCACCACCTCAGCATAATAATAACTCACTCTTATTGAATTACCTGCCAAGCTCTGTTCTAAGTGTCTGCCATGCATTCTCTTAACTCTCAATACTTATATAAGGCAGGTATTATTGCTGACATTTGCAGGTGAGCAAGCCAAGTTTAGAGAATTAAGTCACTCACTGTTAGCAGCTAGGGGAGGGTTAAGACTGCGGTGCTGACCTAATTCCAGACAAGCACCAGCTTCCTGGAATCTTTCTCCGCTTTCTCCCTTTACCGCTCTCCAACTCCCCCAGTTTACATTTGGGATAAGTGTGGTTCCAGTAGAGCTAACGCTAATCCAGCGCTGTGTTGGGTCACATGACTTAGATTAACCCAATCAGTGCAGGGCCAAAGGGAAGGGCCTGGAGTGGTCATGTGACCCAAGCCATTGCTCGCAGAATGAATGCAGGGCTTTGGGAGAAAGTTGTCTCTCTTCTTTTGCACACTGGACAGGGCGCAAAACTATTTGCTGTTATAGGAAAGACTGTCTGAGGGTGAAACTAGTATTCAGGGAGGCCAGAGTGCAAGAACCATGGAGAAATAGAGGTGAAGCACTGATGAGAAGTGTGAACGTCTGCAGGAAACCAAAGCTGATGCTTGAGGGCTCAGCAATCATGGGGCCAACGAGGTCCCTGTGTGTCTAAGGCTGAGTTGAGTCTCTGTTCCTTATGCCCAGACATTCTAAGTGACATGATCACACTGCCCAAATGGGTCTTCAGCTTTCTGCTTCAGTGCTGGCTTGGGCACTGGCATTTCCTTCCCACCAAATATATTGATACACACCCTGGAACAGCATGCATATGTATAATTCAAGTGGAACAGCATGGGTGTGAACTGCTAGTGTCCACATCTAGAGTGCAGTATTGTAAATGTATTTTCTCTTCTTTATGTTTTCTTAACATTTTCTTTT
The DNA here is from genome assembly GCA_017311185.1 of Proteles cristata cristata. Lineage (NCBI taxonomy): Eukaryota > Metazoa > Chordata > Mammalia > Carnivora > Hyaenidae > Proteles > Proteles cristata. The sequence goes on along the minus strand of JAESUZ010001348.1, from coordinate 1,646,226 downwards.
CTCTAGCTTATTCTGTTGAATACAATATTTAATACACATAACTTACAAAATATGTATTAACTCACTATGTGATCGGTAAGGCTTCTGATCAACAGCAGGCTCTTCGTAGTTTAGTTTCCAGAGAGTCAAAATTTATACATGGGTTTTCGCTTGCATGAGAGATTGGTGCCTCTAATCTCGTTGTTCAACGGTTAACTGTATATGTAAACACAGAGACTTTCTCTTAAAATATAAGGAGGGACCTGTGGACACCGAAATGACTAGAAATGTCTGGTTTCCACAAGAATTCTTTGAGAACATAGCATCATCTTGAATCAAACTGATTTTTTTTAGGGAAGTTTTTTTTTTTATTGAGAAGTTTTTTTAGAATGTTTTGTAGTGATAGAATATTAAATAGTGATCATTATTCTGGGATTTCTCTGACCAAGATGGTTTGTGTTTTATTTTATTGTTTCTTAAAATGTTTATTTACTTATTTATTTTTAAAAGAGAGAGGGTGGAGGGAGGGGTGAAGAGAGAGGGAGAGACCAAGAATCCCAACCAGGTTCCACACTGTCAGCGCAGAGCCTGATGTGGGGCTGGAACTCACCGGAGTAATCATGGCCTGAGCCGAAGTCAGACCCTTAACTGACTTGAGCCACCCAGGCGACCCCACTTTGTGTTTTAATAGGAGACTCAGATCCAGTAAAAAACTTTCTCAGCTTGCTGGTGAAATTTAAAGCCTGTGATAGGACACAGAAACACCTTCTTTTCCTCTCAAGTCAATCCTTTAGTGCAGCTGCTGTGTATCCATGTGTGCTCAGTCATGGCTAGGGCCAGCCTCGCACATGGAAACCCCTGTTTAACCCAAATCCAGAGATCTGAACCTCTTATGTGTGCATGCATGCGCATGCACACGCGCGCGCACGCACACACACACGCACGCACACACACACACACACACACACACATCTTGTCAATGAATTGTAAGAAGGTGACAAAATATAGGAAGGGAAAGGGAACAGATGAATTGCAGAAAAATAGAATGTGAGTTTGTTCTTACTCATTGTCCCTGCCTCTGGAAGGCTGTGACTGTTGTCCTGAGCTGTTGGAATGTGAGTGCCCAGACTCTCCACATGACCTTTACTGCACGTAAGGATGCTTACGGGAAAGGGAACAGGGGCATGTCTTGCTAAAGGGAGTGGTGAAGGATCAGAAATACAGTTTGCCATCTGTGTACATGGCAGGATCGCCCCTGCGTGTGTGGGTTCAGAGGTTTGCTCACCCGCCGGGCATAACCACGGTATGACTTTTCTCCCACGCATTTATGGGTGTAGGTGAGGACACTGCTGTAATTTTGTTACTCCATAACCCAAAAAACCTCAGATGCTGGTTTTAAAGTTTTAATTCACCAGGCATTTACATTTACAGCCTGCTATTCTGGGTAGTTTAATTAGGCACAGATGGTAATTAATAGCAATGAACATTTTTAAACTGTAGTTTTCCTGTCTTAATCTCTAACATAGTGGCATTTGTATGGATATCAAAGACCTGCAAAATGGAGCCAGTCACTCAATGCCAATAAGAACGAGAGGGGCAGATGCTGGGCTTAGGGGCCCTGGAAAGTTGGGGTAAGGAGGAGGGGATGGGATGGTGTCAGAGCTGTGGAGCCCAGTGTGCATTTCTGTACATCCTGGGACAGAATAAGACAGGGCTGCCGAAACGGCTCTAATAGCGGACAGCAACCTGCTCATTTACGGAGGGCGTTGAAGGACGTGTTTCTGTATGTGAATGAATGTTCACTGATGGACATGACTTTTTAATATTTCAGGGGACTGCACAATTAACGAGGTGGGGACCCTCCCTGGAGTATCCTAAATGCTGAGCACGGGGCCTGGTACTTAAGTGTTCAGTAGCTACTCATGGAGAATGAATGCATTACTGAGAGCCATGGTGTGCTGAGGCCAGTGATAACCAGGCTTTGGGAATGAAGATAAAATGAGGTTCGGTCAGGCAGGCCTTTGATGTCACTCTTTGTAGGGTTTCATCTGTTTCTCAGGCCTCATGGCCAAAGGGCTTGGGACTTTCCCGGAGGAAAGAGGAGAAGGGGTACATTTTCCCCAAATCCTCTTTCCAGCCAGGCTGCCAGCCTCCTGAATCTCAGAACTAGTTATGCTGTGCTAGCACCTGGCACCCTGTGTGGAGGAAATTACATTGTAACTAAAATATGGGCTACGATCCTTTGAACAGACCATGAGGAAAGACTGTGGGCCAGCTTTCTTTATTCTGGGTGACTGAGGAGGTCCTCCTGAGGAGCTGAGAAGCAGGAGAGCCTGGCCATTGGAAGGAGGGTGGGCCCACAGGCCGGTGGCTACCAGGAGGCACCTTAGAAGCACGCACACCTGTGGAGTCTGGGGACGTCTGGCGCCGGGGCTAAAATCTGCACCTACACCTCTGGTGAGCTTCTCTGTGGTTGACTGGTGTTTCTTCCAGAGCAGGTTCAGTCTGGGAGGCTTGCAGTTCCCACGAGACAGAGCGTGCTCCACGCTTCAGCTGCTCAGGAGCAAATGACGGTAGCATTGGCACAGGCCACGGTGGCACGGTTTTCATTATATAGTTCCAGCAAGACCTGGTATTCTCCCTGGAAGGAACACAGGGAAAGGTGAGGTGTGTGACCCCCAGAGCAATCAAGCATTCGACAGGTAGTCCTCAAGCACCTTCTATGTTCTTCTATGCAGGCAGTGTATTAGACTGGGGATGAGGTAGAACCAGGTAGACCACACTCATGTGGTGGAGCTTATGGGCCTCACCGGGACAGACAACGCATGAGATACTTTGCTGTGCACACATTGCACATGCTGATGCTACAGAGAGAATGCAGGCGAGGAAGGGGAAGGGCAGCTGGGTCGGGCACGGCCAGGTGGGGCTGGGCTGGTGCTGGTTGGCAGGTTTAAGTAGGTACTGCCGCAAAGGCGACGTTTGGGCCAAGACTTGAAGTAGATGGAGAGCTGCTTTGAGGGCTGGGCCCCACATTCGAGACACAGTGAGAAGACCCATGGGGCTGTAGGGAGACAGAACCACGGGAAGTAGGGAAAGGATAGGAGTCGGGGATGGCCTCGCAGGCCATGATGAGGAGACACTGGCTTCCACTCTGAAAGGGATATGATACGGGTCATGAGAGCATTTTCCCCAGAGAAGTGGCCTGACCACATGTGCATGTTAAGAGGACCCAAAGAGACTGAGGGGCAGAGAGCATAAGCAGTTAGGACCAGAGAGGAGACCCCTCGGCCCTGTAGCAGATGGGTCAGGTGAGGACAGAGATTGGATTCTGCATAGATTTTGAAAGAAGAGTCAATATGATGTACTGAGGGAACCCATGTGGGTGGCAGAGAAGGAAAGAAGCTGAGGGTGACGCCGCAGATTCTGGCCTGAGCAATTGGAAGATCCAGGGAAGACAGAGAAGACCTCCCAGGGAACAAGATTCACCCACACAAAACAAAACACTCTATCAGAAAGAGTACTGCCATGTCTTAGGGTTCCTTTCTGTCAACCACATTCCACAGAGGACTCTCTTTGTCTGTGGTTAGCGCCTGGGCTGTATGTGGAATCACAGAAAAACCCATGTGTTTGCTCAGTGGCCAAGCTCGCCCACCCCAGCCCCCAGAGGCCACACGGTGGCGGCAGGTCTGCAGACTCCCTGTCTAGAGAAGAGACACTCTGGGTGGCTGGACTTAGTGGTAAGCAGGGCGAAGGGCCCAAGAGGGGAGGATCTCAAGAGATTCCTGGCACATCTTTGAAGTGCCTGTCACCCAGAGAAGGAAAGGGGGGTTAATCTGTAGAAGCCAGAGGGAAGCAAGAAATCAGACCACTGGATGGAGTTTGCATGAGAGGTAGTTTTTGTTCGAAAAGATCAACTTTTGGGACACCTGGGTGGTTTATTCAGTTAAGCATCTGACTTCGGCTCAGGTTCATGAGTTTCAGCCCCATGTTAGGCTGTCAGAGCAGAGCCCGCTTCAGATCCCCTCGTCTCCTTCTCTCTCTGCCCTTCGCCAACGTGTGCTTGCGCGCATGTGCACGCTGTCTCAAAAATCAACACTAAAACAATTAAAAAGAAAAGAACAACTTTCTAGCAATGAGCAGAGGTCCAGGAGCTAGCGGGTTTCCCAACAAAGAAAACTGCATTCGGCAGAGCCAGGTTTTGCTCTGGATGGTGGCTGAGAGGAGGCGGCTGCTTAGAGCAGCCTTTAGCGCACCGTTCAGCTGAGGATCCTGCGACAGCGTGGCTCCAAGTTCTGGTCACCCAGACAGGAGCAGCTGTGATTGTAGAAGCAGTTTAGGAATTTAGCCAAAGCAGTATAAAAGTTAGAAAATTAATTCTGAGCAAAGAGCATTTCAAACCTGCGCCTGTTTGTGCCACCATCATCACCATCATTACCATCCACTTTTCTTTTAGAGGTGCCTTCAGGCACACACCCTGCAAAATTATTGAAAACCAAATGAATTTCTCATTGCTTTTTAAGTCTAAGAAAAGATGTAGTATTTGCAGGAAGGTTCTAGGTGATGAAGTACATGCTTACATTACATACATACCTGCATACCTCCAGGATATGCATGCTCTGGTTTAGGATGTAAGAGTATTTAGGCAACCATGCTCATCCTCAGGCAGGTGAGGGGACATGCTATGAGGACAGGAGGGGCAGGGTAGGGACAAGGGACAGAGAGCCACAGCCTCTGTGCTGTTGAGGAGAGCACTGAATTTGTGAGTCAGGAATTCATAGTTATTTCCTTGGCATTTATGCAGATTAGTACCCACAAGTGCCTACAAGTTGTTGTCCACTCACTTTGGAACCCCAGAGGGCTACATTCTAATTCGGAAAACAGCAGTTCTGGATATGTGGGGTTCCAGGCAGGACCTCAGTCTGGGCCAAGGGACTGGCTAGGATGAAAAGCAAATAGTACCAAGACCCTGCAGATTGACTGCTGAGTGGAAAAGTTTTCAGCCAGGCAGGGATAGAATTAGCACAGAGGCCCGTCTCTGGGGGATTTGGCGGGAGGAGGGGATTTGGGGCAGGTCTTTTAAAACCAGAGAGCTTCACATGTCTCTGTCCCATATTAGGAAGCAAAGTCTCTGAGCCTTGCTGGCTGGCTGGCTGCCAAGGAAGCCTGGGCTGGCTGCAGCTGGTTCCCCCCACCAGCGTGGGAGCTCACGTTGAGATTAAGGCCTCCAGCTGCCTCTGCTGCATACGTGACAGGTTGCATGCATCCCACTTGGGTAATGGCTCCTGTCGATTCTGGCCAGGTGTCAGTAGGCTGGGGCATGGTCAGGGCTGGCGAGGCTTCTGCTTCCTACGCCCCAAAGAAGGAGAAGAGGTGGGAGGACCAGCGAAAGGGGACCGGTAGATGCTGAAACAACCATGCCCACGGCCAGGACACCTGAGCCTGGCTGTGCCCTCACATCTGGTGACAAGGGTGAGCAGCATTACTGGTGGAGGAATGCAGATCCCATGCTCACCCAAGTGTCCTAGGGGAATGCAATAAAGCTTTTTTATATCTCTGCCAGATTTTCTTTCAAAGGGATTCTGTGCCTTTAGGAAGTTGTATCCCCCTCCTCTAGTTTATAGCAACTCCCGAGGGGAGCTGCTTTTTTAAAGGTCAGTAATGCAGGGCACCTGGGTGGCTCATGCAATTAAGCACTCCACTCTTGATTTCAGTGCAGGCCATGATCTCATGGTTCATGAGTTCAAGCCTTGCATCAGGCTCTGTGCTGACAGCATGGAGCCCTGCTTGGGATTCTCTCTCTCCCTGTCTCCCTGACCCTCTCCTGGTCATGCTCTCCATCTCAAAATAAATAAGTAAATGGAAATAAAATAAAGTTAAAAAGCCAATAATGCCAGATGAAAATCAACTGTTTGCAAATTTTAAGTCAGTCTCCAGGTGGAGGGGGAGGGAGGGATACAGAAGGAAAACAGGGATGAAAAAAGAATTCAAGTAGCAAAGACTTAAAAAAAATTTTTTTAATGTTTTATTTATTTCTGAAAGAAAGAGAGACAGTGTGAGCAGGGGAGGGTCAGAGAGAGAGGGAGACACAGACTGGAGCAGGCTCCAGGCTCTGAGCTAGCTGTCAGCACAGAGCCCGATGCGGGGCTCGAACCCACAAACCGTGAGATCATGACCTCAGCCAAAGTCGGATGCTTAACCGCCTGAGCCACCCAGATGCCCCATCAAGTAGCAAAGACTTAAAGAAAAAACTAGTTGGGAAAATTTCAGTCCTACATCCTAGAAGCGAAGGATCAACTCAAATCCTAGAGTTTGTAAGACTCTAATATTTCACTGAAAGGCCAGCAGAGAAAACTCTGGAGAACCCTGGAGGGGAAGGAAAAGCTGCAAACTTCCCATCTGTGGGAGCAACAGCTAGAGAATGTTCTAGAGACAGTGAGGCTTGCACCTTAGGAACCCAGAGGCTGGGACAGAAAGGAAGCACATGCAAGAGAAATGAAAATTTAAACAGATTCTTTACGTAGAAGGAGACCCTTTCTCAGAGTCATAGATGGGTTTTAGGTTCTGGAAAGCTGAGAGGTTAAAGTTGAAACAAACAAACAAGAAGAAAGTTATTACATCCTTGTGATTTTTTTTATGATGTGTCATCAGGTTCTCTCAGGAGTAGCATAATGAAAATGTACTGTTTATGTCAGAGCTGCTAGGATTCAGCCATTTATGAAGGTTACATTATTTTGCAGAAAGGAATTCATGGAAAACTGGACTCTTATGTGAGCCCCGCCAGTGAATGCTCAGGGCAGGGGCATTTTATTCACATGGTGACCTTCCATGAGTAATAGTGTAAGGCTGGTACCTGGGGCCTTCATGCTTGTGTGGGGTGGGGAGGAGGGGGGCTTTAGCCTTCACGCGCGCGCGCGCGCGCGTGTGTGTGTGTGTATGTGTGTGTGTTCCTCTCTCTGAACAGCCAGTCTCACTGACAGCTCATTCCCCAGCATCTCTGACCCATTCAGTACCCGCAGATGCCAGCCATCCTGTAGGGCAGGACTCAGGCCTCCCTCTCTGCGGAGCCGTCTGCCCAGGGAATCCCCAAGGGTCCAACGGACATAACGTGTTAAATATCAAAATGACAAAACCAGCATGTTAAGCATTTATAAGTACCCACCATGAGGTATCAGCTTTATTGAAGAAGGGTTTTCTTGGTGGGGGCCAGTGGAAAATGTTTAAACTATTTAATTCCCTCCTCCTCCTCGAGAAGCTGTTCGATACAATAATGAAGTAACAGAATAGAGCAGAAAACCAAAAACTTACCTCCAGAATTTCAAGTCCAGGATTATTGATGGGGCCAGCATAATAAATCTGTTCTGAAACATATACAAAACAGACACAGTGTTACTCAATTATATTAAACAAAAATGATTTGCTCCTATTATCTGTGCTTGCTGTTCAGTAGGGATCTAGGATTGGGAAAGAAGCTCTCTGTCCACACAGTTGCTCATATTATAAGGAGGACACTGACAGCATATAAATAACTAAATAAGGGAGTGTTTGGGTTGTTGAGAGAGCTAGAAGAAGACATGCAGGTGGTGTAAGAGAGGCAGATGGTGTGATGGTTAAGAAGCCAGGCTGGAGCTGGGCTGCGTGGGGTTAAATCCTGAGACCACCTGTGATAACTATTTCATCTTGGACAGTCATTACCTCTTTGGGCTCAGTTTCCTTGTTTCCAGAGTAGGTATAATGATGACAAACAGTGTCCACCTCCCTGAACTCTGAAGAATCAAAGGTTTAATCATGTAAAGCACTAATGCCAATGTCTGGAAAGCACTTAATAAATAATTTGCTAAAACAACAAACTAGGAGACAGCATGTTTGGTTGGATGGCTGGTCATCTCTAAGGAGATGATATTTGAGATAAGCCCTGGGGGAAAGGAATGAGGCAACATTTAGTAGCTCTGGTGCAACAGTGGAGAATGGTAGGTGGTTGTGTAGTTTTACTGGGCCAGCATGATAAGGTGAGAAAGTCAAGAGTGTTGGGAATAGATTAGAGAAAGGTTATAATAACAGATCATGGAATCTAAGGAAGGTAAGGAGGAAAATGGAGGTGGGGGTGGGGGTTGGTAGTAGAAACAGTGGTTGAGTTGGTTGACTAGGGTTTCCATCATGGCTCTCAAGATCCTAAAATGGGTGATCTGGAAGGACATGGTGAAGGCAGATAGCAGAAGTCTTGACAATGAGATTTCAGCAGTGGTGCATTTTCTGATGACAACACACAACGTTGACTTGGGTGTCGGTGATTGAGGTGGAATGATGGAAACGGTAGTTAGAAAATGGCAGTGGAGGTCAATCAGCTGAAATATTATGATGGTGGATGGGATGTGACTGGCTCCTCTGTGACTCCCCAGACCCATGCACTTAGTACATTATAAGTGAGAGCACAGGCTCTGGGGTCAGATTGTCTGTGTTAGGCTTGAATTTTGTCTTTTCTTATTACTAATTGGGCAAGTCACCTAATTTTTCTGGGCCTCAGTTTCCTCATCAGGAAACAGGGGAAAGGTTATAATCATATTCACCTCACAGAGTTGTTGTGAGCATCAGATGAGTTAATACTAATAAAACTCTTTCCACAGCACCTGGCACATGGGGAGCAGCCATTGTTTTCCATTAATATATTCACTCACCAATCCACTCTACAAGGCATCCACCCAATACAGGCCAGGCACTGTGCCAGGTGCTCGATACAACAGGAGACAAGAATATTATGTGAATCATTTGAGTCATTGGCCACCCAGAATTGTAATCATTTGTTTATAGGATGTTTTCTTCAGTAGCCTCTGCCACCGGCTTCTTTTTTTTAATGTTTTATTTATTTTTGAGAGAGAGAGAGCATGAGCAGGGGAGGGTCAGAGAGAGAGGGAGACACAGAATCCAAAGCAGTCTCCAGGCTCTGAGGTAGCTGTCAGCACAGAGCCCGATGCGGGGCTCGAACCCACGAGCCATGAGATCATGACCTGAGCTGAAGTCAGATGCTTAACCAGCTGAGCCACCCAGGCTCCCCAGTAGCTAGTACCTTCTTGTTTGCATAGCTCCCAGTACACCACAGAGTCTAACACACAGCAGGGTGCGATATAGGGTTGTTGTAGAGGTTGTTGAATGAGCAGATCTAGAGCCAGGTCATGGGTTTGTCAACCAACTTCATTCTTGCCCCTGCTAGTGTAATCCTCTCCCTGCTGGAAAGCTCTGGACCTGGGCTATGTTTACACGAGAGACTGGATTAGGGAATGAACCATCAGAGCAGCCAATATGGTGGTGAGGATGGAGGGATAGTTGAGGAGAATGGAGTTGAATAAAATACCTATTGGTTTATTGATGGCATTATGTATTTTTTAAATAAATATTTTTAAAATTTACTTATTTATTTGAGAGAGAGGGAAGGAGTAATCGGTGGGGAAGGTGGGAGAGAAAGGGGAACAGAGGGCCTGAAGCAGGCTCTGTGCTGACAGTAGAGAGCCCCACTTGGGGTTTGAACTCATGAACCATGAGATCATGACAGGAGCAGAAGTCAGACGCTTAACTGACTGAGCCACCCAAGCATCCCATATTGATGGCATTAGATATTCAGGTCTTTTAATGGCACAGTGACTTTCTGTCTCACATAGCTCCTGGTGCTTAACCACTGCTCAGTAAATATTTGGAGACAGATCAAAATCTCTATGAAACGAGGTTTTGGGCCAAGGGCAGCATGGCTGGTGTGTGAGCAGCTGCCCACATAGAATAATATCAGGGGCGTGAGGGTAACCCTTTTTGAAAAAGGTCTCTCCAGGTAATCTGCACCTGAACGCCTACCAGGAGGCCCATTCTTTGCGTAGACTTTGACTTCTGTTAAATGCTCATGCCCAACAACACATCCATCCTTCCTTTCTTTTGTCAATTTCTGGTACCTTGCAAGGAGAACACACAAATATGGTGGATGCCAGATGGACAGCCTTCCTATTTCATGGTACTAAATGAAGTGATTCATTTATTTTTGGAAAGAAATATATATTTGGTTGTGAATATAAGCAAAAGTTTAATTGGAAACTACTTCTCTATATAAGGTGGTTTTGGAAATATAGATATTGAAGTTCTGGATCTTATCCTTGAGAATCGTCTAGTGCAACTGGGGAAGACACAATGATTAGCTACACTGAAAGTTAACTGTGTGAGGAGTGAGCAGTATATGTGGGTGGTGTATCTCACAAGTGCAGAGAGCTCAGAGGGGGCAGCCTGGGATTTGACTGTAGTACTGACATGCTGTACAACCTGAGGCATACCATTCATGTTAGAATCTACGTCTGTGGTGCCCCCTGGGGTTGTGCAATACAATGGCCCAACTACCAGTACACTGTTTCTTTTTTGGAAATTCTTTCTTTCTCAGTGGATATTCTCTGACTCAAGCCAGGATAATCTGAGCAGAAAGACAGAGACCCAGGACCAATCTGTTCTGGCAAGAGATGGTTTATTTCAGCTCACCGGTATTTAGAGCTGTTCACTTTCTGCCTGGGGTTGCAACCATCTTACTGCCACCCACAACTCAAGAACTGTGAGTGCTGTGGGCATGAACCAGTCAAAATCACTCATGCTGGCCATCAAGGTATGGGAATGCAGTGCAGCTCAAGAGCAGAGTCCAAGAATGGAGAGTGAGTGCACCTGTTCGTGTCTGGTCTGGTTGCATTCCCCTGGACACATTTTATTGCTTCTTTATGGTTCTACTGATTGTTCTAAGGTGGCATAGTGCAAATGACCTTGTGCATAAACCAAATGCCTTGGAAGCAGACAGACCTGGGTTCAGTACCCAGCTTTCCAATTCCCCAGCTGAATGTCCACCTTAGAACTCAATTTCTGCATTTGCAAGATAGAAATGGGACTGTCTTTCCTGCAGGGCATTGAGAGGACCAGAGAACTTGTATGTAAACTTGACGAGAAGAGTGGGGTCCCCAGTAAGGGCAGAACCACTAGTTATTATTATTGCTATTGTTATTGTTATTAGTTGTATTACTATTCACTAGATGTGAAGAAGGATAATGTAATGAAAACTCACTTTGACACTGAGGAACACACCAGGCCTAGGTTTTGGAACTTTCTGGCAGAGCCGACAACCAGTAAATTCTGTGGGTGCCTTTTATTTTAAGAGATGCATGAGGACAGCTCTTTGAAGGACATTAGAATGAAGTCTAACATTCTATTATGCTCATTTAATGCTCCAAGATTTGCAAATTTGTGTTTCAAATAAAGGGGTTCTCTCCCAGGCGGAGGGGGTTTTTCATTAAATCTGTCTCTTACACTTTATGGTTTCAGTTGGAGCTTTTTGGGGTCCATGAAGTCCCTGAGCACGGCTGCAGGTAGCTCATGAAACTGTCTTCTTTTTTTAACCTAATGAAACAACACCTAAAATTAAATTCTCGCCCCTTCCATTCTCAGATCCTCCCTGATTCTGAGATTCCTTTAATTAACATTCTCACACTCCAGTTCTATAAAAAGAGCCCCAGTGTATCTGTACCCACTCCTTCCTTTCCTCCATTTGAAATCTTTATCAGTTTTTAGTGTGCTGTGGATTAAAGAAATCCGCCTCCCCGGTTCTGAGCACATGAAGTCATTTCTGCGAATTGGCTTTGTTTTTTGACCCAGATCTTTGTGTGGTTGGCACATAGTGTCTTTTTCAGAAAGGAAATTGATTTTTAAATGGTGGAAAGAAAAGGTTCCAAACAGTTTTGGATCAGATGGACGTGAGGCTCAGGGCTGCCTCCCTCTCTATAGCCTTTTGTCCTCCGCGACGGCGGGGATGCTGGCCTGGAAATGCTCCCTCAAGTTCATCGTGGGTTCCGTGGGAGGTGTCCTCCCCATTTCCTAGCCCTTGCTAGTATCTTACTGCAATTGTCTTCAGTCTTCCAAATTTATTACAAAAATGTCATCAATATTTAAGCATTATTAGGGTGCCCAGCAGTATAAAAATGCTTATAGTTATAATTTATGATAAATCAATCAATTAGCATATTCCGAAAAAGATTTAAAAAACAATTATTTGTTTACTTGCTCAGCTTTGAGCCTTTTCTCACCTGCCAGGCCCAGTCAGGGGAATCTTTGGGGGGTGCTGTGTTGAGCTAGGAGGGCACAGCCCTCACTCTGTCCTCCAGGGAGTGGGGGCACCTCAGGCCCTGGGAAGGCCCCCTTATACAAGGGCTCCTGTGGGCAGTGGTCCCACAGTGAAGAGAATGTTCCAAGCAGACCAAGAGAGAGCGAGCGCATTACTTCATTTTGGTGAGCTCTCTATATAATCTTTCTTCTCCTTGCCTCTGGGCATTTCTTTAAAGAGACCCAAGTCTGGGAGGTGGCAAAGGCCCAGGCACTGCTCCTCATCTCCTCCCTGGTTTTAGCTCTGCCTTTTTCAGTCTCTGACCCTGCAGGGTGTGGAAAGTGTTTCTTGGTCCCACAGGGCACTAGCTAATGAGCTTGCCTGCGTGGGGACCTGGATCAGGGTCCCCTGCCTCTGGGGTGAGTGTGGCTACAGATAGTCCAGATTTTAACAGATGAATTCCAGACAGTGTGGGCAGATAGCTCCAGGCTAGACACGGGCCCAATCTCTCTCTCTCTCTCTCTCTCTCTCTCTCTCTCTCTCTGTATATATATATATATATATATGTATATATATATATTATTATCATTATTATTTGGTGTGTTGTACTTCATCTGCTTCTCCATCTCCTAAGCCATTACTTTCTAGAGCCACTGTAGTTCTCATGTCCCTCCTGAAGGCTGGCCACCAGGTAAGCATGCCTGTATCACTCACAAGTGACCTCAGTCTCTGAGTACAGTTGCATAGGTGGCCAGGGCCAAGGGGGTTGTTGGGAGCAGAAACCTGGCTCCTGCCCTATGGGGGCCAGACTGTGCAGGCTGGGACTGGGCTGGGCCCCACTGCAGATACTTCTGGTGTCCTGGCCACATCCCCTGGCCAGTTTTGAAAACATGGCAGCCTTGATGGTATCAGCCATGCCTCCAACATTGTCCCAGATCAAGAGCTCCCACCTTTCTGTGCCTTCCTGCTGCACAGTGGCCCATGTACAACAACCAGGGAGTGCAAGCCTTCAACCCACGAGGACTGGAATCTGGGGACGTATTCCATAGCCTCCTGACCATTAGAGGGGCAATTCTGAGATGCACACTATGGTTTTCTAGTGGGGCCAAGCCCCAGTTCCTACACTGGAAATCAGCTGACCATTTATCCTTTCCTGACTTTTCTTCCTCTCAGGCATAACTACTCACCCCTAAGTCCTTGTCTCTGACTTTCCAGGGAGAGCTCAAACTAGGAATGCTTCCTGGCAGAAAGTGAACCTTTACTGAGGCCACATATGAGCTAGTCCTAGAAAGCTGGCTGCTGATATATTTGGGTCTGATTCTAATGGTGGAGCCACGCAGCCAAGAAACAATCTGAACACTCTGGAAGCTGTTCTCTGACTGACTTCTATGCCAAAGAGCAGAAGAAGAATGAATGTCCTGGTTGCGCCTGAGAAGGCTCATGCTTTGGAGATGATGGGACTTGAGAGAGAGGGACAAGGAGGTAAAGACCTCCCTGGGTGGCTGACCATGAGGGAGCCAGCAAGCTCAGGGAAGAGGGAGCAGAGGAGGAGGGGGAGAGGTGCACAGCTAGCCTCTTGGTTTCTGGTTTCTTCGTTCAGTCACATGAACACTTCCTGTCACTGGACAGTGGACCATTGTAATAAACAAAGTGTATTTTATACACTGATTTGAAATTTTGGGAGTCCCTGGCATATCACGTGACCCTTCTATTGGGAGAATTTTTTCTGTTGCTGCTGGGAGCTCAGTAGTTAGGACATGTTCAATTTTATTTCCAAACATACTTTGAGATGTCCAGCATGTTGTTTGGCCCCTTTAGCCCATTATTGTCACCCTGTCTGAGGCCCCATGAAGCTCTGGGCATCACAGTTGTCATTTTTTTTCAGAATTACAGCTGTACTTTGGAGCTCACAAGTATCTGATTACTACATCTTAGCTTTGCCTATGCTGCTTTGATATCTTTCCCTGTTCTTTCAAATGGGCTTATGAGAGTTTTGTTTTGGCCTTTTACTACTAGAGAAACTTAGTATTATTTACAACTTGAAAATATTCACTGTGTACTTGCAATGGATCACTTATGAAGTGAGAAGCCTTCCAAGGCTTACTCGTCCACGGTCCCACAACTTACACCTCTCTGGTGATTCAGAGATGTGGCTGTTGTTATCCTTTTTTTTTTTTCCTAATAGAACACTGGCTTCCTTTTAATAATAAATTTTATAGAGGACTCGTTGCCATCTTACCTTCTTCCCCTGCCAGAATGGTTCCAGAAAATAGGTCATGGAATCCACTTCTAGCCAAATAGCTTCTGTTGTGTGTAGGGTCCAATGGCAGGTAGGAGCTTTATGGGGTCTTTGATAAGGTGACAATAATGGTCCAACAAGGCAAGGCTTTTCTTAGCAATGATATGATCCCCTAACAGAAAAACTCATTATCTCTCCTCAGGTAAATCAGTGACTGTATCATCTGTAAAGTCCTCCAAACTGTTTGACTTTTGTGAGGGTATTTTCATTAAAAACTATAGAGTTTGAATTTTCCTTGGATTATGCACAATTATTTGGCCTTTTAAAAAATATAAGGTGAGGGTTTTTTTTAAAATGCTTATTTATTTTTGAGAGAGAGAGAGAGCATGTGATTAGGGAAGGGGCAGAGAGAGAGGGAAACAGAGAACCCAAAGTGGGTTCTGTGCTGACAGCAGCGAGCCCAATGTGAGGCTCCAACTTAAAAACCATGAGGTCATAACCTGAGTGGAAGTCAGATGCTCAACAAACTGAGCCACCCAAGCACCCCAATTATTTGGCCTTTTTACATGGTATGCAGAGGTCAGACAAGATGGATTGGTTTTTCATTTAGTAGTTGTACAGGCTAGTAATGCCCACTCCTCAAGATGTCCAGTGTCCTAATCCCCAGAGTTTGTATGTTACCTTCCACGGCAAAAGGGACTTTACAGATGCATTTATGCAGGATTTTGAGATGAGGAGATTAACCTGGATTACCCGGGCAGTTTCAGTGATATCACAAGGGTGGCAAAAAGCCAAGGAATGCCATTCCTCTAGCAGCCTCTAGAAACTGAAAAAGTCAAGGAGATGGATTCTCCCCTAAAGCCTCCAGGAGAAACATAGCCCTACTGACACTTTGATTTTAGACTTCTGATGTCCAGAACTGCAAGGGAATAAACTTGTGTTGTAAATTACTAAATTTGTGGTCATTTGTTACAACAGTAGGAAACTGACACAGTGGTCTTGGATTAAAGAGGAGGCTCCAGGTGATCAACCTGAGAAGGGCCAAGAGTGATGGCTTGTTTGGATTTGGGTGTCCAACAAAGGATCCTTCAGAGCTATGACACCAGCATACCCCAAGATTTCAACAAAAGAGAAGGGGACTTGGGCTTATAGTTTAAGCTAGAGAGTGAAATTTTCAATACAAATTCCATACTCTAATTCAGGATAGACTGCTTAAAAAAACTAGAGCAATGTAGAAACTACTAGATCAGTGATGTCTAATGATGTTGTGCAAGAGAGGACGGTTTTATACCTGCATCGTCAAATATGGTAGCCTCCAGCTAAATGTGGCTACTGTGACTGATGACCTCAATTTTTAATTTAATTTAAATGTAAATGATTTAAGTAGAGACATGTGACAATTGGTGATCATATTGGATAGCTTTAGGTCAGCACCATCTAATAGAAATTTAACGTGAGCCACATACATAATTCAAAATTTTCTAGTAGCCACATTTGACAAAAAGGAAAAAGAAGCAAATGAAATTAATTTAATAATGTATATATATTTTAACTCACATTGTAAATGTATAATTTCAGTGTGGAACCAATATAAAAAGTATTAATGAGATATTTAGAATTCTTTTTTCATACCCTTTTTCTTTTGCACAAAATCTTCAAATTTTAGGGTATATTCTACATTTAAAACACGTCTCACTCCAGGGGGCATGTTGGTGGCTCAGTCGGTTAAGTGTCAGACTTGTGCTTACATCATGATCTCACGGTTCATGGGTTCAAGCCTTGCATCCTGCTCTATGTTGACAGCTCAGAGCCTGGAGCTTGCTTCAGATTCTTTGTTTCCTTCTCTATCTTACTCTCCCTTGTTCATTCTCTGTCTCTCTCTATCACTCAAAAAAAAGGTTTAAAAAATTAAAAAAAAAAAAACAACACATCTCACTCTGGACTGGCCACACTTCTGGTATTCAATAGCTACATGTGGCTAGTGGCTATGGCACCAAATAATGCCAATATTAAGTCACCGATGAGGAATTGGGGCCAAAAAGATGAAATGATTTGTTTCCAAGTGTATTCCTCCTTTTGGTCTTGGCTGCTCAGCTTCCCTCCAAGAAATATATAACTTCTGACAGTCAAAAAGGAAAGAAAGTTTAAGTTTTTGTCCTTACCAACTTATTTCTGAATTCTCATGGATAAATTCTTAATGTAACTCTCAAAATATAGCTTGTGAATTGGTGAGCTGATTGGATTTCCAGAAATGGAAATGAAGAAGATGGTGTTGGGGAGAAAGAGAAGAAATTGAATTGATCTCCAGGAACCTGGGGCAGATGCAGGAAAGAGCAGTGTGATGGGAAATAATGAAATAGACATTACAGAGGGTGACCTCTTTTAGATTGGGGGTCTCCGGGGTCCACACACATTGGAACTCTCCGGATGTTTGTTAAAATGCAAATACCAGCACCCTACGGGATCAGAGTTTCTGAGTGGTCCAGGGAGCTGGGAGAAGGCCCTCTTCATTGGCTTCTTAAATGATTATTACATGAAAGTATAGGAATCATTGAGCCAGGTTTATGCAAAATCTACAACAGGCTGAGAATTTGTAAAGGAGTTTGTATTGTATTAGAAAATAAAAAATGCTTTGGTCCTAGGTCATCAGTAGTCTAAATATGCTAGGCTCACCTCAAGTGAAATGTGATGTCAAAGGAGAGTTTCAAAACATTATTGGCTCTTACAAATGGGCTTGAATCTGTGGATAGAGACAAATCTCCCAAGCCTATGGGATTCCTTAATATCCCATAATAATTAATAGGCCATAGGTTTCCTTTCTTTCCTTTTTTTTTTTTTTTAAGCAAGAAAACATCCTCTTTTGCTTGATCTTTGCTGGTACCCTCTCCAGGGTGATCATTGTTTCCACTTCTGTTTTTTGTGAGTGAGAGTGGGAGTTTTCTTCTACTGATGGTTCTGCAGAACCCCCATCAGTCTGCAGTAGTGGTGGCTGCCCAGAAAATCTGCAGCTCCTTGAAAGGTGCAGATGAGAAATAAAACATGAAGAGAAGAGAGGCCGAAGGCTGAGGGGATGATGCTCCAACTGTCCAATTCCATGAGAAATGCAAGTGTGGCTGTGTCCCCAGAGGCACAAAGGGCCCACGGAGACTCGGCTCTGTCAACCACCAGAGAATATACAGCTCGGTCATGTTCTTGCCACCTCGGAAGAAAAGGGTCTTAAACTTCCAGCCATCAAAAGCTCTACTGCCTCTGCAGGCCTTGTTAAAATGCAGACTTCCACTCTGAGATGGATGACTTCAGGGGTCCAGAGCCCTTGCTTGAGAAAGCCCTAATCAATTGCATGAAGTAACTTCCATTTATCACTTATTCACAGCTTACTGTGTTCCAAACTCCATTCTAAGGGTTTTACGTGTATCACCCCATCTAATCCTTGTAAGAATTCCATGAGGTCTCTCATTTTTTCCTTATTGTAAACAAGAACAGAGTGAGGCTCCAACAGATTATAAAATTTTCCTGAAGTCGTATATATGCAAGTGGCAGTGGTGGTCCAACTCCGTGAGGTTTAGCTTCAAACTATCTAAGCTAGTGGTTCTCAAAGTGTGGTCCCTAGACCAGCATCAGTGGTCTCCCCTGGGGGCTTATAAGAAATGCAAATGTTAAGCCTCCTCTCTAGATATACTGAATCAAAAATGGGGGTGGGCATGTTCAACAATCTGTGGGTGACAAGTCCTCCAGGTGATGTGATGTGTGTGTGAGTTTGAGAACCAGTGGCCTGGGCTGAGCATCCCCCACACCGCTCCAAGGTGGCTCTGCAGTGAGATAGGGTAGGCAGGAGTAAATTCTTGGAGAATATCGGGTTTGGTTGCATGCTCTTTCAGTGACAGAATGACAGTAGGGATGGTAATGGCAGATTCTCCACCTGGTAATTTCCCTGGTGGCCAAGAAGCATCACCCCTCCATGGGTCTATTGATTTATCCAACTGAAGTGGAACCAAAGCACATGAGTTCCTATCTAAGCCACTTTGTCATCTAGAGAAAGAGGGTGAGAAGGTAGGATCATGAGAGATTGAGAAGGAAATACAGCAAAGCAGAAAGCCTGAAGGAAGTGGCCTAAAATGGTCCAGAAATCAGAGGTAAGCAAACAGGTAGGACAACCTAGTGAAGACATATTTTAAAACTGAAGCTCCGATAAAGTTGCTTGCTCCCCTTCTCTTAGAACAGAAACAAATATCCATGCTCCTGGGGCTCACGTTCATTAATCCATGTGCAGTGAACCCCAAACACTTGAAAAATGAGGCTCCCGGTGGGGGTGCCTGGTTGTAAGCATGCTTTATAGGGATTGTCAGGACCATCGGCATAGATTAACGGTGGAAACTCTTCAAGGCAGCACTTGCCTGGAACGTGTTTTTACCATCTTCTGCTACAGTAGTGCAAGGCATAAGGCATTTTGCAGAAAGCATTTGTGGGATTTTTTCCAAATCTAGGCAATTTTCAAATTTCCTCCATTTCATAGACCTGTGAAAAGGCACACATAGAAACAGAGGGAGCTAGGGCAATAGAAATCTGTTGGATGGAATCTGAATTGCTGATCTAGATAGAACTGTTCAGACCAAGTTTTGCATCATTACAGACAGTGAGATTGAGAAGATTCTGTAATCAATATTAATGATGCTCGGAAGATGGCCAGGTACACTCATTCGGCGTAAACCAGGACAGATGACAGACACCCCGACTAACAAAAAGGAAAGAGGGTGGGTAGCCAACTTAAGCATCCCCTATGCTTCTGCCTTTGTCTTATTCGTACATGTAAAATCAGAGAATATTATAGCAAAATCCCTTAGCTGCTGTCAGAGATAATATCTGCCTTCTGGGAAATGTCATGTCAATTTTTATATACAGTTCTCGAGGGACCTACTCTGTGTTTATTGAAATTCATCTAATTACAATGCATTCCCCACTTTCGACAAACACTTAAAGCAGGAATATTCAGATTTACACAAAAGATAAACCAGGGAGCAATTATTTCCTTGACTAAAGGGTTCTTCAGCTCGCAAAAGGTGTCCCTGTAATATTTATTTTAATTACAAGCTTTCCAGATGCATTTAAAATTAAGTCCACAACTACTTTTTTTTTTTCGGTCTTTCACAGATTGCATGAAATATATCAATATCTGTTGTATGTATTTCTTTTTTAAAATATAATTTATTGTCAAATTGGCTAACATACAGTGTGTGAAGTGTGCTCTTGGTTTTTGGGGTAGATTCCCTGTTGTATGTGTTTCTTAATAGATTTTGCTCCTCCTGGAAGGTGGCTAGCCTCCACATATGGAGACAAGTGCACCATGCATCCTTCTGAAGACTATTGATTTCTGCACCCCTCTGGGACTCTGACATGCATGTGACATCAAGTTCACTCAGTTTTTCATTGTGTTTCATCCACGTCAATCACAGCTCTCAAGGTCTACTCTCCCTTGACCTACAGGTGTCCTACTTTATAATCATATATACCTGGTATACACACATGCATGTGTGCACACACATGATGTTATTTAACTTCCTCAAGTTTTTATTTTATTATTTTAACATTTTTATTTTTATTTTTTATTTTGAGAGAGAGGGAGAGAGAGAGCAGGAGAGGGTCAGAGAGAGGTAGAGAGAGAATCCTAAGCAGGCTCCTCACTGTCAGCACAGAGCCTGACATGGGGCCCAATCTCACAAACCATGAGATCATTACCTGAACCAAAACCAAGCGTTGGATCCCTAACTGACTGGGCCACCCAGATGCCCTAAGCCTTTATTTTAATTTCAGTTGGTTTTGGCAGGAGATTGGATACAGCTGATATTCAGAAGTTAATCCATGAAACAATAAGCAAATCATTTTGAAAGCCAATTAATACTTAGCACTGTGAAACCAATACCTTTCACCTGGGTTGACCCACCCTGGCCAGAACTCATAGAAGTTTGGCCAGAATCAAGTCTGACAGTTGATGTGTCTTGTCATCAAGAATGAAAATCCTGTGTTCATTCTATTTACTTTATGGTCTTAATATAAGTTTTTGTCCAAATCTTCAGGTTTATAATCAGTTGGGAATCTTGATTCTACATAGCCCTACACACTATATTCTGGACAGCCACTCTATTCCTTTGAGTACCCTCATCCCACATTGTTTGGGTGGAGTAGGGGCTCCTTCTGACTTCCCAGACTGGTATTTCAGTTTCATGTTCAACAATCAGTTATCTCTATTGTTTTCATGTTGAGTTTCATGTCCTACAATCAGTGATCTCCATTTTTCATTTTATGCTCATCTTCCTGAGACAGGATATTCTAGGAAAGTTGATGAACAAAGTGAACCCCAAATTGTTGAGAATAGACACCAAAGTATGTTGACCTCATGATGAATCAGAAGGGGATGAAAGGGACTAAGGTGAACTGAGCTCATTTCCAAGCTAGACAAAGCCGTGGGGTCTCATTCATGGCGGAGGTTAGTGCTGACATATTCAAATTTTGGAAAAATTTTCAATGTCAGACCATTGTGGGATAGTCTTGTTGGGGTTTCAGGGATGAACTGCACCTCTCTGGGTAGATGTCACATTTCCAGCAAGGAAGTGGACATTTCCACCACCACTCATTCTGAAAAGAAGTCAAGCCAGGGGCATAAAATGAGAAGTTTATGTTTGCATGTATAGAGGATTAGGAGGAACTTAATGGAGGACCATGAGGGAGAAGAAGGGGAAAAATGGTGGGGGAGAGGGAGAGAGGCAAGCCATGAGAAACTCTTGAATGCTGAGAACAAACTGAGGGCTGATGGGGGGGAGGGGGGAGGGGACAGGGGGTGATGGGCATGGAAGAGGGCACTTGTGGGGATGAGCACTGGGTGTTATATGGAAAACAACTTGACAATAAACTATTTACAAAAATAAAATAAAATAAAATGATAAGTTTAGAGGATGACTTTAGACTGAGACAAGAAAAATAAATAAATGAAGCAGAGACACAAGAAGAGATTTCTTCATTTACTCCGTAGGAAGTCCTGGGATCCTGAGCCAGTAGCAGAGTTTTAGGTCAACTGCCCCCAGCTTCCAGTGAGCTGGTTTGATTCAGGATCCTTATGAGGCTGATTTCTGTTGGAGACCCTAGCCTGGGTATGTAAACCCACGGGTTCCTCAAGCTGCTCCATCCCTGCCTCGAGGTCTCTCAGGTAGAGGAGAAGACAGAGAAACATGTCCTTGCCATGTTTATTGCTTTCCAGTGTGCCAGGCATATTACACATCTTTTCTTTTTTAGTATGCACTACTACCTGAAAAAGAATTATGGTTACTCCCATTTTATAGATGAAGTAACTGAGAACTGGAGAGATCAAATGATTCTCCAGAAAGAAGTGCCTTCTATCCCCAGCCTACAAATGGCAGCTGTGGAGAGAGGAGGAAGCTATCAGTCCTGCTCTCTGACTTTTCTTTCCTTCTTTCCTTCCTTCCATCCTGTTTCCTTCCTTCCCCTCTCTCTTTTTTTAAATGTTTTCTTTTTAATTTTTATTTCTGAGAGAGAGAGAGAGAGAGAGCAGCGTGAGCAGCGGAGGGTCAGAGAGAGAGGGAGATACAGAATCCGAACCAGGCTCCAGGCTCTGAGCTAGCTGTCAGCACAGAGCCCAATGCAGGGCTCAAACCCACGAACTGTGAGATCATGACCTGAGCTGAAGTCAGACGCTTAACCGACTGAGCCACCCAGGGGCCCCTAAAGATTTTATTTTTAAGTAATCTCTATACCCAATGTGGGGCTTGAACTCACAACCCCAAGATAAAGAGTCAGATGCTCTACTGACTGAGCCGGCCAGGCTTTTTAAACAGCTCTCTTTCTTCCTGGCCATAGGCCTCTCTCAATTTGTCTTCTTGTTATGTCCCCTTTCTTTGCCCCAAATCTAATTTGTTGGCACTGGCTAAGCATAGTTTAAAGCAAAGGTGTTACATTTTCCAAAGTAACCTAATCTGAATTTATCCTGAACCTTAGGTGAGTGTTCACCACAGTGAAAGCCAGAGAATACCTGTGCTCAGTAATTCTGGCTAAGAGTCCTGCATTCTCATCTTTCTTAGAGCTGTCATTCTCGAGCCTTAGCACGTAACAGAACCATCTAAAGCAGGGCTGGCAAGCTATGGTCTGTGAGCCAAATACCGCTAATGCCTGTTTTTCAGCAGACATGAGCTAAGATGGTTTTTACCTTTTTAAATGGTAGGGAAAATATCAAGAAGAATAATATTTAACAACAAAAGAAAGTTACATGAAATTTATATTTCAGTGCCCATAAAGTTTTCTTGGCATACAGCCATGTCCATTCATTCCCATATTGTCTAAAACTACTTTTACCCCGCGGAGACCAGACGAACATATGGCCTGTAAATTCTAAAATATTATCCTTTACAGAAAGGGTAATTGCTACCTTACCCTTTACAGAAAGAGTTTGCTGACCTGTGACCCAAAAGGATTTTTAAAATACAAAGTGTTATGCCCTGGCCCTGGAGTTTCTAAGTCAGTAAGTCTGGATGGGGCAAAAAATGTACATTTCTGATAATTTCCTACATGATGATGATGTTTCTGGTCTAGGGAACCACACTTTGGGAACCACCACCTTATATAATGACTGGTTATGCCCAAAATGATTATTTGGTTCCTATAAGTTTGTTGTGCCTTTTAAATTCTTGTTGCCAGTTCTAGTAAAGGGCTGAAATGAGTCATACTTCTCCAGCAGAGTTTTCTTGATGTTCAAAAGGATATGTAGCAGAAAGGTTTAGAGCGAGTTCCTGGAGCCCAGCTTCTTGGAGAGAAGTCCAGCTCTACCACTTGCTGTCTCTGTAACCTTGGGTAAGTTTCTTAACCTCTCTGAGACTCAGCTTCCTTATCTGTTAACACTAGGATAATAACAATAGCTTCTATATTTCACAAGGTTGATGCAAACAGTAAATTGGTTTATATATATATAACATACCTGCAAAGGTTGCTGGCATGCATTAAATGCTGTGATAATGCTAGATGTTATGGAACTATCCCTGCCTGGGGCTAAGGTAGTACTCTTCCACCTTGGCAGAGTGTTGAAATCACTTGCTTTGGGTTGTGCCTCTAGAGATTCTGATTTAACTAGCCTGCGGCATAGGGTGTTGGGATCTTCAAAATTGTAAAGGGAAGCTATAATGGAGCAGTGCCCAGTAAAAACATAATGGCAGTTGCACGTGTGATTTTACATTTTTTAATCGTCGTGTTTAAGAAAGTGAAATTAAATTTAATAATATGTCAATAATAATGTTTTATTGTTGATAAATAATAAATGACATAGTAATTATACATTTTACTTAACATAATATATCTCAAATATTATTATTTCAACATATAACCAATATCACAATGATTGAGGTATTTTACTTTCTCTGTTTTCATATTTAGTCTTTGAAATTGAGTGTGTACTTTACATTTATAGCACATCTCAATTAGACTGGCTACATTTCCATGGCTGGGTAGCCACATGTGGCTTGTGGCCACTGCATAGAATAGCGTGGGCCTAATGTCCACCCAAGATTGAGATCCACTGGAGTAAGAGCACGGTTGTCTCCCGCAGACCAGCCTAAAGCTCTGGGGCTTCTACTGACATTACTGTTTTTACCTTGAATATTAAGGAAGTTTACTGCAGCTTCTCTCTCTACAGTTAGTCATCAGATGTGGTCATTAGGACATTTGGTTTAATCCCAGTTTAGTCTTAAAAACTGATGTCAGTTTGAAAGCATCAGGATCAAGTAAAGCAAATGAAGCTACATGACCTGATGCTACCAGAGGTGAGAAAGACACTAAGGGAACATTAACAGAGAACAAAGTAAAACAGTGATCTGTTTTGGTTCCATCTCGATGAACTCATAGCTGGGTAAAGGAGGGGGAGGAGGTGTGAGTATCCCAGAAAAAAATACGAAGTGGATATTAAGCAATCCCTTGATATTCTATGCCACACTTTGACTCAGAATTTCTGACTCCAAATATCATTGAATATTAAATAGGTCAGGATTCTTTTTGAAAAGAGGAAGAGGAAGAGGAGATTTCACCCTCTCTGATCTTTCCTACAAGGCTCAACTTTCAAAAATAACAACCTTGTAAATTTATTATAAAAACAAAAGAGATTTCCAAAAAGACAAGAACAAAGATCTGTAGTTCTACCACTTAGAGATAACCACTATTAGCACCCAAGTGTATACTATTTCAGAGCTTTTTGGTGCATCCACTTACACGTATTTTAATAAAAACAGTGTCCCATAGTGAGCACTCTTTTATAGCAAGATTCTTTGTCACTTAACAACATTTTTGTGTTTTCAAGTAATTTAATAATCTCCTGCAACAGCATAGTGAACCTGTGTTTGACTGAACAATGATCTACTTAATCAATCCCTTATAACTGGGTATATAGATTGTTTCCCTCAAACTGCTAATCACACCATGAATGCTAATGCCAAAAGAAGAATATCCCTTGGTCTTTATTTTGTTTTATTTTTTGTAAATGTTTATTTATTTGTTTTTGAGAGAGAGAGAGAGTGCACAAGCAGGGGAGGAGTAGTGAGAGAGAGAGAGAGAGAGAGAGAATTAGAAGCGAGCTCCAGGCTCTGAGTTGTCTCCAAGTACAGAGCCTGTTGTGGAGCTTGAACCCACAAACTGTGAGATCATGATCGGAGCTGAAGTTGGATGCTCAACTGACTGAGCCATCCTGGCACCCCTCCTTTGGTCTTTAAATCCAATGAGCTCTTGCCTTAGAGCTACCCAGGGAAGATGCAGAAGGAAAAAACACACCGTTTTATCACACAGTCTCACTAAGCCTAACCCATTTAAAAAACAATTTTTTTAGGTTTTTTTTGTTTGTTTGTTTTGTTTTTGCGAGAAAGAAAGGGTGTGGGGAGGGCAGAGAGAGAATCCTAAAGGTCCGCATTGTCAGCCTGGATCCCGACGCAGGTCTCAAACTCACGAACTGAGCTGACATTAAGAGTTGGACGCTTAACCAACTGAGCCACCCAAGTGCCCCAGAATCCCAAGCAGACTCTGCACTGTTAGCACGGAGACTGATGCTGGACTCAAACTCAGGATCTGCAAGATCATGACCTGAGTTGAAGTCAGATGCTTAACCAACTGAGCCACTCAGGTGCCCCCTCCCCCATTTTGTAATTTATCCTGGTTTGGAGAACAACCAGCAGCGTGCAGGGTGCCAAGGAATGCATAGTAATGCCGTGGAAATGATATAAAACAAATGATATCGAACACCTTTGTGCCACCTTCAGCAGACACCAAGTTTTCTCACTGCTTTGCTCAGAAGGACCTGCAAACCCCAGAGGGACTCCTCTGCCTGCTTAATATGTCAACAGCAGCTTGTGCTTGGGTTTGAATTGGCTTTTCTCTGGTCTTAGAGTTAATCACTTCTTTCAATAGAATCATTCCTGCAGTATAGTTTTGTGGGTGGGTTGAAAAAAAAGCGTAATAACCCAAGAAGCCTCAAAATTTAAGTTGATAGTTTTTCTGGCTTGTATAATTTACATAATTATTTGTTCATGCAGCATTTGCATATCACTTCTCTGATTGCTTTATATGATATGAAATTTCCTGGCAATTCCCCAAATGCCAGCTTCTCAGACTGAGTTTGTAGGTTTCAGCCTATGGCAATAAAGCAAATAAATGACTGCAGGGTTGCCCGGCATTCAGATAAGGTAAACACCAGCCTTTTGAGCTGCTACACTGAATTGGACACCTCAGTTTGGAGGAACAGCATCTCTTCTCTTTTATTAATTCTATTAAAATTATTCATGGGGTGGGGAACAGGTTTTATTAAGCCTGGAGGATTAAGATAATTCACTCTTTGCTAGTATTTGGTGCACCTGTATCTTTGCGGCACATATATGGATCATCAGAGAGTTGCTTTTAAGGGGATCTGGTAAACTTGCATTATGTCTGTCATATAAAAATTCAATAAAACAAGTGTTTATCACATCTTTATTCGGTGTCAATCTCTCTTTGCCAAGTCTCCAGAGAGAGGTGCAAGAAATATTCCATAGTTTAAGGAGGGAGATAAACACATGCTATAGGATGCGATTCTAGCTGAGGGAAGTAGGAGTGTGATGCTCCAGGAACATCCAAAGGGAGTGATTTATCTTGAACGGTCTAGCCTGCTTTTCCAGCTCCATCAGATCTGTATTTGAGGAAAGACTACAGTGGCAGCAGTAGGGAGAAGGGAAACCAGATAGGATGCCATTTCCATCATTCAGGAGGAAGTGAGGGAGGCTTGATTCAGGAATAGAAAGAAGTACGAATGAAGGTTGGTGCAGTATGTGTTCTTTCTCACTAAGCTCATAGCGCTTCCAAGTGTACTTGGTTCCACATTTGGGTTCAAGGACACTTATTTGGGGGAAAATTGGGAAGATAAGCAAAAGACAGGCAATTTAACTGTAGATGCTGCCTATGGAAAAGTTTAAATAGGGACGAGCTAATGGAGAGGAAGTATCTGAATGCATCCAATCAATCAGAAGTATTTCCAGCAAGTTCAGAGTGGAAAGCTGACTGACCAGTCTATGGTAGGTTAGCTAGGAGCAAAAAAAAAAAAAAAGTCCCCATTTGAAATAAAGTCAAATCACTTGCCAGAATGAGTTCTTAAATGATGATTTTAAATAAACTCATGGCCTTCTTTTGTTTACTGACTAAATTCAGGTCCCAGAGCCAGCTTGCTTGGATTTGAGCCATGGCTCCCATACCAGCTTTGTGACTTGGCACAAGTTACTGAAGTTCTCTGTGCATTAGCGTATTAATAGTACTAAGGTTGTACACATAAGGTGGAGTGGGAAGTATTGATTTACTAGATGTGAAGCTCCTAGCACAACACCTGGCATGGAATGCTTACTGATATGGGCTCCTTCTGTCCACACGCGTACTGTACTGAGCAGTCCCAGGTAGCAGGTGCATTTGAAGTCCTGGTCTTAGAGACTAAGATGTTCCTATCCCAACCTCAAAAAGCTCATAGTCTATTGGAGATGATAAGTGGGAATAAATGATTGTGGGCCAATATGACAAGTGCTACAATAGAGGTATGCACCCCACACTTTGGAGAACAGAAATGAAGATGATGAAGGAGGG
Organism: Proteles cristata cristata; assembly: GCA_017311185.1. Taxonomy (NCBI): domain Eukaryota; kingdom Metazoa; phylum Chordata; class Mammalia; order Carnivora; family Hyaenidae; genus Proteles; species Proteles cristata. The sequence goes on along the minus strand of JAESUZ010001348.1, from coordinate 1,618,771 downwards.
CTGAGCTGAGACCTGTTACCTACTCACCACAGCAAACCCACTGGGCTTCAGCGAACCCACACTCCTTTTAATCCCCCATTTTCTTCTCCTGCATAAACTTCCTCTGTCTGCACCCTTTAGTGCAGGAGGAGGACCTCAGTTTCTTCTAGATCCTTTGTTTAGAAAGCATAATTTGATTATTTCACCCTGGCTTCCTTGAATGAGGAAATAAATAAGCAGATGCTTCTGGAGTATGGGGCTAGGTGTGTGCTCCCCCTTGGCCACAGTGACTGGGAAGGAGGAATAGAAAGGTTCTGGGGAGCACACTCACAGATTAGACCCAAGTTTTCATTAAATAAACAGAGGCATCTCAGGGCCTTGGTGAGGATGTTGGGTGAGGACAAGGCACAGAGGTAGGTGAGGACAGGATGGAGTATAGTTCTCGGGTTCCTTAGGTACATATGGCAAGGGGGTAGGTGGCTAGTGAATTGGAAAGGTAAGGGGGGTTGATGTAATGGTTTTAGTCCAGCTACCAAATAGCCCCATCAGTCAATGACTCAGGTAGGCAAGACCATAGTAAAACAATGACGTTTAGAAAGCTTCATTTTTTTTCCTTTTTCTCAGAGTCCAATGCTCTATTGAGGGGACTGTTACTAAAAAGATTACTGAGCAGAAACCTGGAGATATTTTAAATCTCAGTGGATTTGGTGAAGCTCTTGGCTCTTTCTGCTGCCAGCCCTTTTTTCATAAGGTGCCACCACTAACAGCACCACTTTTCTGTTTGTAAAGTGCCTCAGAAGCATGTTCCATTTGATTTTCATGTTCACTGTATATAGTAGGTCCTGTGAAGTGGGCTTTAGGGTTATTTTCATATAACACATGCTGATAAGCAAGGTTAAGATGGTCCAAAAGTGAGGGGTGGGACCAGGGTTCCAGCCTCAACTGGAAGCCATTATTTATCCCTCTCTGGAACCCAAGCAAGCAGTTGGCAAGACAGACGACTTACCTCCTTTCCTTCTTCCACAGAAAGAAAACTTGGGTAGGTCCTCTTCACAGATGGGATAGGAGAAATTCAAAATGGACGATCCTTTAGTGAAGAGAGCTATGTCAAGAAACAGCTCTTTGATGTCCTCTCCTTGAAGGGAAGAGAAAATCAGTTCTACTGTTAGTGTGGGTTTTGGTGTGTATCAAAGCATTCAACATTTATAGAAGCATGAGCAGAAGGGCCTTTTTTTCCAGAAGTCTGCCCTGTTCTGGGAAATTTTCTGCCCTTCTTCTATTTTTCCTTCCTTCCTAACTTCTCTTTTCTTTTCTTCTTCCTTTCTTCCTTCCTTTTTCTCTCTTCCTTCCTGACTTCCTGCCTTCTTGTCTTCCTCTCTTCCTTCTTTTTGTTCTTTCTCTCTCTCTTCCTTTATTATAAAATCGCACTGAGGCAATGTTACAGGGGATAATGGTAGAAGCTCTTGGTATGAACTGTGGCCCTTTTATGAACATTCTCCGTTTAGAAGAAAGTAGTCCCTCTGCTGTGCTCCCCCACTTTGATGCTCTGGCTTCTACAACTTCTCAGCTGTGCCTTCCTCCACAGTTGCTAGGTAGATACTGTATCACAGTTATACAGGAAGTTTTAGGGTTCTCTTCAGTGCTGGCTTCCTATTCTCTGTGCCTTTTCCTCAATTTCTCCCTTTTATGTTCCACTTACTCCTCATTCCATTTCTCCTTTACTCAGCTGCTGCTATAGAATCCAGATATTGTGCAAGATTCCAGAAATATGAAGATGGATGAGGGTTCTTGGTCCCCAGCAATGTTCCCTCCAGTTCTCTGGAATAATTCCACATGCTAAGTTTGCTAAATCCTTCTTTTCTGGTTTTGATAAAACCACTTTAGAAAGGAGATACTCTAGTAGCTATAGCCATATAACGACTAACTGTAAAGTTATGACCAAATAAAAATAATCAGACAGCCATCTAGCTCATTGATTGGGGTGGAGGGAGAAGGTAATTGTCTTTGTCAAAGGTGTAAGGAATCACATTAACTATTTGGGAAATGAAATAAAGCAAATTATAAACTATGATGCTACAGATTGACTTGTTTGTTGCTGGGATAACAAAGCAAAAGCTCTCTCCTGCAGAGACATCAATATTAGGCTTGACATGTTATCTTTCGTTGCTGCTGGATATACCAATTCCAGGTGCTTATATCATCCGAATGAATGCTTAGAGTAGCTTTTCAGTACAAAAGCACAACATTCAGTGAGAGTTCTGCTGTGTCTGGATATCACTCAGAAAGAGAAGTGAAAATAGAGATGGAAATAGAGTTAATCCCACAGAATGGTGGGCAACAGTGGCTTAGCTGGCTGCTATAGTTACTGTAAGAAATAGGCGTGTGTGGAGCAGGAAGAGATTGTGCAATGTTTCACTTCATGTCAATAATCTTTACTTACTCAGAATGAATCCAAGTTTAATGTTGAGGTTTGACTTTAAGTGTTTAGAACACTGGTCAACAGAAAAGCCAAAATCTTGTAGTGGATCTGCCAAGAAAAACACAACAGATTAGGTGCGAGTACATTGTATACGCTGCAAACTCACATTAAAAATTCACACCAATGATATCATTTTTTCCCTAAATGAATCACTAAAATGTATTAAAAAACATATTGCCCAGCACTTTTTGCTTCTTGCATAAATTCACAATGTCTTCAATAATCCCTCCAAGTCTCTCTAAAACCAATGTTGGTCAACACCATGTTCACCAATGGAAGGCTCTCAATCTGAAATGAGCACAGCATCTTGATGGATGGGTGACAACCCAACTTAAAATTTTTATCATTACTTGAATTCTTTTAGTTCCTTAACCTTTGGGCTTAAAATTGCTTATTGGTTATTCCAAACATTTCACAAAGCATTATTATGATTAAAAAAGTGGGGAACCTATACAAATTTTCAAATTTAAGACCTGCTTTTATAATGTCATACCATTCCATCTCATTCAATGTAATATTTTTCCCCAAATATTCCATTTTATGCAAGGTATATCTTTTATGTTTATCTTCTGCTCATTAAGAAATCTCCAGCAGCTTATCTATGCCTCAGAATAAAGTCAGGATATGTTCTACTGGCCCCACCTTCCATACTCCACATCATTATTCCAAACTCCATGTTTTTGAGATCAGATAATCACCCAGAAAATTCCTGCCAAGTTACCTGACTATGGCTTTCTCTAACATGTAATGGTCTTATCTTTTGGCTGTTGTCTAAATACTGAGGTCTTACTCACTCCCATCTTTTTTGTGAGTGTTTCCCTGACCATCCCTCAAATATTTTTTGGCTTCTCCAAATTCTTAGAACAGCTGTCTTAAATATTCCTTCAAAGCGTACCAACATATATTACTTTGTAATCTGCTCTTGGACTCATCCTACAACACTCAATCTAAACATGGAAGCTCCTGGAAGAAAGGAGCTGGGTTTTTGTTTTTGTTTGGTTTCTGTGTCTTTTCCTTTTGTTTCTCACTGGGCCTGAAAGAGAACTAATTTTAACTGAGGGTCTAAGTTGTAATGGTCACCAAGTTGTGCACTTTATAAGAGTTTTCTGTTTCATCCCAGACTCCCTAGTGTCTAGCGCAGAGCCCCACAGTTGAACACATGGAAAGCACCCCATACATGTAGGCACCAGTGGATGAATGGGCCATGAGTTAAGCTGTTCTCCCTCAGCTCCAAATCCAGACTTTCAAACTCTACTGTGTAAAGCCAGAGCTCTCTGCAATCATCCTTCTCCTTTGCCACCTGCCAGCAAAAGTGCCAGAGGTAGCCTGAAGCTGAGTGAGGGAAAAAATACGCTCCCTCTTGCATACTTGCTGGTCCTTGAGAGTGTCACCTGGAGATGGCCTGTCACCCTGGCAGTGACAATAGGTTGTAGTGTCCAGCTCTCTTCTATACCTTCCCAGAATTAGCTGAGACTCAGCTTCATGAGCTCCTAAGCTTCTGCTGCAACAGTTTTCTGCAGAAACTGTCTCCCCTTCCCCAGCAATCTGTGTCTCAGCTCCACAGGGTCCTTCTTTGAAGCTTCCAGGTTCTGATAACTTCAACCTCTGCTCCCTGCTCTCCCATCTCTCCACGTGGTCACTACTTCTTCACTGTTCCAATGAAAATAACCGACATGATCTGTATTTTCCCAATGGGAATCAGACTGCTAGAATAAACAACAGTCTTGAGAGAGAGAGAGCTATGATTTTCCTCATTTCACAGATGGGAAAATAGAGACTCAGAGAGGTTCTCTGTACTTATCCAGGTCCCATAACTGTCAGGTGGGTAGAGTCAAGATTCAAGCCCAGACTTAACAACAAACAAAAAATTATAGCATTATAGCCCAGTATTGTGCAGAAGTATTCATGAAATAGAACCTCAAAGATATATGTTAATGATTTAATTTGTAAGATGGCCTGGAATATTTTGTGCACAGGCATATGGCATGTGATAATTCTGTTTCATAACTGGTTTTAATTTCGCTTAGCTATGAGCTCACATTTGTAAATGATGTTATTCCAGACAGTTTTATCATCCACACTGCTGACCTGGAAGATATGTGATTGTCTGTGGTATCTGCTGTGGAAATGATCACTCGGCTATTTTGCCTTGCAAATCTAATGTAAGGTGCACTTCTGTTTGATCATACCCTCTTTGATCTGGCCACTCATTCTCCTGGGGAAAGACCATTTTATCTTGTGTTCATTTTATACCTTACTAAGCATCTTAGTGCGGTCCTGGGGTTCTTTAGGCTTGGGGAATGGGAAAGGAGGCATGGAGACAATTGTCCCTGCTCAGTATTTGGCACTCCATATTGAGAAAGAGAGGTCAATGAACAGACATTTGGGAAAGCGCACTTGCATGTATATTGATGTTTTAAAGTTTAGATAAAAAGGATAAACAAAGGGCAGGTGAAGGAAATAAAACATCCTGATACTGGAAAAATATTGTTAGAAAAAAAATCTTTAAAAAATTATATTTCAGGGTGCCTGGGTGGCTCAGTAGGTTAAGCGTCCAACTTCAGCTCGGGTCATGATCTCACAGTTCATGGGTTTGAGCCCCGCGTTGGATTCTGTGCTGACAGCTCAGAGTCTGGAGCCTGCTTCAGATTCTGTGTCTCCCTCTCTCTCTGACCCTCCCCTAATCATGCTGTCTCTCTCTCTCTTTCTATCTCAGAAGTATATAAAACATTAAATTTTTTTAAGTTGAATTACATTTTTAAAAATTTTATTTTGGGGGGGGGAGGGGCAGAGAGAGAGGGAGAGAGAGAAACCCAAGCAGGCTCAGCATTGTCAGCGCAGAGCCTGATGCAGGGCTCAAACCCACGAACTGTGAGATCATGACCTGAACCAAAACCGAGAATTGAAAGCTTAACCAACTGAGCCAGCCAGGCACCCTTGTTCTAAGCTTTACACTTCCTTCTTGTTCCAGTTTCTCAGAGGCCCTAGAGGCCAGGGCCATGGGGATCCATCCGATCCATCCCATGAACTGTGAGATCATGACCTGAGCTGAAATCAAGAGTAGAACAGCTTCACCTACTTAGCTACCCAGGTGTGTCCAGGAGAATGATCTTAATAGGGAACAAAATCACAAAGCAGTAGGTTGCTTCTCTCTAAGGAAGTGTACATAAAAACATGAAGACAGATTGCTTCAGGGGCACCTGCATGGCTCAGTTGGTTAATCTTTCAACTCTTGATTTTGGCTTAGGTCATCCTCTCATGGTTTATGAGTTCGAACCTCACAGCTGGCTACATGCTGATGGCACAGAGACTGCTTGGGATTCTCTTTCATTCTCTCTCTGCCCCTCAGCTCTCTCTATTTCAAAGTAAATAAACTTATAAAAAGACAGATAGCTTCAAAAACACTTAAGGGTTTGGTGATCTTTCTTAGCGGTTATTTTTATTCTATATTTGAGATCGAATTTTATATTTGAGAGTGAACATTCAGTTTGCAGTTGTGTTGGGGAAAGTGACATCAATTCCTCCTGTCCCCCAGTCTCATCCTCACTGAGGCTAGTCTTCCCTCTATAGATATGTTTTCACTCAGGCTCTATGTTGCATTGTATTTTCTTTGTACCTTTGCCATTTCTCTACTTGATGGTTTAAGGCAGGCTTCCAGCCTCAGGGCCTAGGACAATACTTTAAGATTATGCTAAGTTCCAAGTGATTGTTTGCTTAATTGAATGATAAAGGTTATGTGTAATAAAGTTATAGAGAACTCTAAGGCAGATTTTCTCAATCTGTGTACTACTGACATTTTGGGTCAGATAACCATTTTTTGTGGGAGTTGCCCTGTGCATTGTAGGATGTTTGCTGCATCTTGGCCTTGACCCCCCAGATACCAGCAGCACCCCCTACCCCTAAATCCAATTGTGACAACCAAAGATATCTCCAGACATTGCCAAATGTGCCCTGGAGGACACACCAGCCTCTGGTAGAGAACCTCTGTTTTCAAGAACTTCTTTCTCAGTTACCAGGCAAGTACCTTGGAATTGCCTACCAAAATAAAACATGGCGGGTTGCATTTTTTAAGTAGTTCTTCTTATGTAATTTGAGAACTGCTGGGGGCAGGGTGGGGGGAGAAGGGAGGGAGGTGAGAGGAGAGACTCCCTTGGACACTCGCCTCAAGTAATTTTTAATACATATAAATTGGATTATCTGAACTTGGATCTTCTGAAAGAATGAGATTGGAAAGTTAATGAGAGTTGGTGTTCCCAGGCTATAAGGGCAGAGATTAATGTTTCCTCTAGACACTTCATTGTAGCACACCGAATGAGCTGAGGAAAAAGCCAAAGCTTCTTTGTGAAATATACAATCTTTTCATTTTAAATATTTTTCCTTTAGCCTCTGTGTTATAACTCCTTTCAGTCTCTTCTGTTGACATCTATGGCTTTTGCCCAAGATGGCATGGGGGGTGGTAGTTGCGTGGAGTGTGCCAGGGATGCTCCCAAACTGCTCCTGCTATCCCTGGCCTCTGGGAAACGTGTTCATATGGAAGTCAGTTTCCTCTAAACGGCTAAGAGCAGATCGTGCTGGGGGTGAGGAAGAGGCTCCCCCTGCATCTGCCTTGCCTATTAGGGGTAGCGGTCCTGGAACTGTTTTACTGCCCATTCATAGAATAGAATAGACTTAGATAAACAAGTGGTGCTAAGTGTGAGAAGGGTATTAGCAAATCTCAGCTCCAGAAAAATTATTGTGCCTTAAGCTCTGTTGGTGGCCTGTGTTCACCGGGTCTTGGTCGGAATTGGACAGTCCAGGAGAGGACAGGCTTGCCTTGGTGGTTTCTAGCCAGTGCCAGACCTCAGCTAGAATCAGGATAGAACACCAAACCCAACAGCACAGGCTCTCGAAATACAGTTCTTTACTAGAGGGGATTCAAGCTTGATGGCTGTGCTGCCCTCTGCTGTGTTCCCCACTGCTTTGTTCTCAGGCATGGCTTGCTAAGTCCTGGAGTCCCTGGGCACCACCTGGCAGGTACCCCATAGCCCATATTCCCATGCTTTGAGGGTTACAGGAGGGGCCAAATCTCATAGTATGATTTTTTTCATATCTCATAGCTCTGCTTGAGGATTTTTTTAACTTTATATTTTGAATAATTACACTCTCATAATAAGTTGCAAAAAGATACAGAGAGGTTTCGGGGCTCCTGGGTGGCTTAGTCGGTTAAGCGTCTGACTCTCCTTTCCCTTGGGTCATGATCTCGCGGTTCATGGGTTCGAGCCCCGCGTCGGGCTCTGTGCTGACTGCCAGCTCAGAGCCTGGAGCCTGTTTCAGAGTCTGTGATTCCCTCTGTCTCTGACCCTCCCCTGCTCACACTGTCTCTCTCTCTCCTAGAAATAAGTAAAGACATTAAAAAAAAAAAAGATACAGAGAGGTTTCACTCACCCTTCACTCTGTTTCCCCCCATCACAACATGTTACATATAATAGAGTATAGCATCAGAACCAGGACACTGACACCGGTACTATGAACAGAGCTTATTCAGACTGTATTGGTTTTATATACATTTGTGTGTGTGTGTGTGTGTGTGTGTGTGTGTGTGCGTGCGCGCGTGCGCCTGTGAGTGTGTGTATGTACACACATGCACATGCATGCCTTTACATTTTGATTGCTTGGGTTTTACAAACTGTTGCAAAATAGGTGAAGAGTTAGGGCATCTGGGTGGCTCAGTCAGTTGAACGTCAGACTTGGGCTCGGGTCACGATCTCATGGTTTGTGAGTTCAATCCCAACATCAGGCTCTGTGCTGACAGCTCAGAGGCTGGAGCCCCCTTCAGATTCTCTTTCTCTCTCTCTCTCTCTCTTTCTGTCCCTTCCCCTCTAGTGTTCTCTCTCTCTCTCTCTCTCAAAACTAGATGCATAAACCTTAAAAAATATGGGTGAAGCACTGGCTTTTCTGCTCTCAAGACAGTGCCATCCTGAAACAGAGCTGACGTCCCTCAAACCTCACCTCCACTGGCCTTCCCACATCTCTGCCAAGTCCATCTCTAGGCTCTACCATGTTCTTCCTATTGCATGAAGGTAATCTCTCTCTTTCACTCTCTCTCTCTCTCTCTCTCTCCCTCTCCCCCTTCTCTTCCTTGTGTAGCTGTGGGTGGGTGTTGGGCTGACAAGTCTGAAATCTGCAAGGCAGTTCAGCAGGCCAGAAACTCAGGTTGAATTTCTATAGTGCAGTATTGCAACTGAATTGCTGCTTCTTCTGGAAACTTCAGAATTTTCTCTTAAGGCTGTCAAAGAATTGGATGAGTCTCACCCACATTATTGAGGATAATCAGGGTTAATAAAAGCTTATTGACTATAAATGTTAATCACATCCATAAATACCTTCAAGGCAATATCTTTTATTTTTTAATTTTATTTATTTATTTATTTATTTATTTATTTAGAGAGCCCTTGCACATACATTCAAACAAGGGGGGAGAGGGGTAGAGACAGAGGGAGAGAGAATCCCAAACAGGCTCCATGCTTAACACAGAGTCTGATGTGGAGCTCAGTCTCACAACTGTGAAATCACAGCCTGAACTGATATCAAGAGTCAGATGCTTAACCAACTGAGGCATCCAGGTACCCTGACCTTCACAGCAATATCTTGACCAAACAGATGGGCACCATGGCCTAGCCAAGGGAATGCATAGAATTCATTACCATGGGGGGCCTTTTGTGTTGTATTGATGGAACCCTCAATAGTCCTTCAAATTGTGCCTTCTCAATCCTTCTTGATCTTACATGGTCCAAAGTAACTTGGGATTCAAATATCCCTGAGTGGTTCCATATGTTTCTGGGGTGGATATATTGAACCCCCGGTGGCAGGCACTATGTGTGGGATATAGAGATTCAAGGAAGCCATCTTAGTTTTCAGGAGTATATGAGCAGGGATGTCCTGGCCCATGGAAGCACAAAGAGTGATTCAGTAACTATGCTTGGGGAGTGACTGATGATTATAGGGGGAGAGGGTGACATATTATGATCTGTGTTTTCCTCACCTACATTAGTTTCTGTCCCTTCTACCCAAACACTGACTTCTTTGGGAAACATGTTATCTCATTCCACCAGCTTCTTTCTTTTTATTCCTATGAATTTATGATCTATGCTAATTATTTAGCATATAACATGGGCTACATTGCTTAGTTACTCAACGCTTTAAATGACAATGTCTTGCCTCCTCAACCATTGTCAGATCTTCAAGGGCAGGACCTTTCTATCATATATTATTATATCATATTCTCTTCCCTCGTATTTTGATTGCTCTTCCCCTTCCCATCATATCTGATATGCACCTCCAATGGCAGGTGCTAACTCAGTGTTTACTGATAAATTGCTCTTGCTTTTATTTTCTACTTTCTGAAGACATGTTTATCTTTATCTATAGTGTAAAAATCATTGTGACTAATTTCAATAAATGTCTTGTGAGATGTTTAGACCTCACATAGGGAAACTTTGATTGCCCTCCACCACCACCCCTTTTTGTTTTTGCCTTCTACACCTTCACAGTCCACCTCAACTACTTCCTTCCCAGGATTCCAACTGGGGTTTCCTCACCTGCCCTTCCTCTGGTTTCTCATGGTACCCTGTGTATATCTTTACCATAGTGAGTGTGGGAATTATTACTAGTTTGCACCCTAGTGGATTGCACTAGGGTATAAGCTGTGAGTGGACAGGAAGTAGGTTTTGTTTACTCATCATCAGATAACTAGCATCTAGTCTAGTAGGCAGGTACTAAAATGTCAAATGGTTGGATAAATAGAAGGGAAGGAGAGAAAGTTAGATAGTTTGATGAAAACAGAAGGAAAGTTGAGGCTTTATTTCCAGCTTTGGCGGGTGCCAGCAATTGCTGGGGAAGTCTGAGTTGTGAGGCCAGTGATATATTTTTTTTTAATGTTTTTATTTATTTCTAGGAGACAGAGAGAGAGAGAGCGTGAGCAGGGGAGGGTCAGAGAGAGAGGGAGTCACAGACTGAAACAGGCTCCAGGCTCCGAGCTGGCAGCCAGCACAGAGCCTGACGCGGGGCTCGAACCCACGAACCGTGAGATCATGACCTAAGCGAAAGTCGGACGCTTGACCGACTAAGCCACCCAGGCGCCTCAATGAGGCCAGTGATATTAAACCTCTTCTCACACCTGGAAGATTCTCTTGGAAGGTGCTAGTGCATTAACTTTATCATCATCATAATAAGAACTTTGCTTTGGCACTTAGGATGGAATTTCTGAGTGTGGGCAAAAACTTAATCCCAGGCCAAATAGTAAAAGAATCCATTCCTCTGCCATCTTTTAGAATTTTTCTCCGCCCCCCAAAACCCAAACAATAGACCTTGCTTTCGACTTCTTCCTTTCAGTTGCATGATTACCAATTCTGCAAGTTTGTATTCTGTTTATTATACAAGCCTATTTGTGCATGGATTTGGAAGTTTGCATTTTTTGACTGGGGTGTTTTAATTTGTTTGTGTGATTCGCAGGACAACTGTGAAGGAACACTGGATCCCAAAAAACAGGATGGTGTGTAAGGCTTCATGTGTAAGTGAGATGCCTTTGTTGGAAATTCATTACCATGGCAACATAAAATTAACTTTCTTCTTTTTTGTCCTTGATGGCACTGTGGGTTCATTCCTTCTACCCCTTCCCTCAGACTCCTTCTCTGCCTTTAAAGACAGAGAGGTCACTTACAATGCAGCAAATGTATTTTAGCTGTGTTGCTCTGTTATTTCCTGATCTCTTCTTATTTCTGCCTTTCAAATTTTGTTACTCTAGGAAAGCACAGGGTGGTTCCCCAGATGGGCCATTAATTCATATAATAGCAGTCCCATCCCGTTCCAGTCTCTTTGGAGGCATTCCTTGGGAACTGACTCACATAGCCAAAGTCAGATATATGATATGGCTTCTCGTTTTATCTTGGATAAGCAGATGGTGTATTCAAACAGTGTTTGACCAGGCCAGTATACCCAGAACACTACTGTTGATTGAGTAGTGACCAAATTACCAGGGCTCCCCCAGGTCTAGAAGCATCCAAGGAAATTGCCTGTTCTTTTTGGTTATTGAAATTATTATTGAAAAAATTTAACTTTCTGTTGCTAATCCAGAGTCAGTCCATTTGGGATAGAAAACCGGAGAAAAGCTAGAATGTCCTTTTTTCCCCTTTTGATGGAAAATTAGATTTCAGAGCATGAATCTCCACCACATTTTGAGGGTGAGGATTTTTACTTCACCAACAGGTAAACTTCTCCCCCAGGAAGGAGCCCATAGGTGGTTTCATACTCCTTGGCCTTAGGAATGTCAGAAACTGTGGAAGTGTTTGGTGACACTGGGGCGCAGCCAGGATACACCTGTCATATTTCACTTCTGCATTTACTGCAAATCTCTCTGTTTTCTGACAGGGAACAAGGACTGGGTCATGATGTACAAGTGGTTTACTTGATGGTGTGTGTGGCTTTGAAAATAATTCAGGGACTGTTCTTCAAATGCTGGGCATGCTGAAAAGGAATTCCTTCCTTCTTCTGGAAATCATGAATAGGTATGGTGTAAAGTAAAAAGCTAAGGAGTTTGTCCTTGGCGTCTGGTACTGTGAAATATGAAGCGTAAGTGAGTAGGGGCCAGTAAACTGGCTGAAAGGGAACATTTGACATCAGCCCTGTCTGCTCCTTTATAGAACTGGACTTGAACCCAAAGTACCAGGAGGTTCAAGATATATATGAATCATTGACTCTGGACTCTGTCTTGTAGGTAGCCAGGACATCAGGTATTAATATCTACATTTTGTGATGGAGAGGCTGAGATCTAAGGCAGTGAAGTAACAGACTCCAGTCTCCATATTCAGCCTGCTGTGGCTCGGCCCTCACACCACTGTGTGTGGCAGACAAACAGCAAGGGAAGCCAACTGACTCAGAGAAGGAAACAGAGCTCTGGACAGAGGTGGAATGAGTCCAAACACATGCACCAAGACTGTTTCTCTTGTGTCTCAGGTTGATCATGAGGAGGGACAAGGCAAGGGAGACCCAACTCCTCAGTTTTCTAGGCTTGCTGGCTAGACTTGTTTGCAAGGATTGTTTGCTAGGAGTGACTAGCTCACTGTTACTCTGCAAAGCTGGGTGGCTGTTTCTCAACTCAAAGGACTCTGGTAAAGCACAGATGAAAAAGGAGGGGCATTAGAAGGTTTTTGTAGGAATTAAGCAATCTAAGGGGTGCCTGGGTAGCTCAGTTGGTTGAACGTCTAACTTCAGCTCAGGTCATGATCTCGTGGTTGGTCGGTTAGAGCTCTGCATCAGGCTCTGTGTTGACAGTGCAGAGCCTGCTTGGGATTCTGTCTCCCTCTTTCTTTCCCCCTCTCCTGTTCTCTCTCTCTCTCAAAATAAATACATAAACATTGAAAAAAAGAAAAATAATTCATGTAAACATCTAGGCCAGTGGTAGCCACATAGTAGACATTCAATCATTGGGCAAAAATGGATGGATTCTGTTAGGAGGCCAATGTTGACTATACTTCTTGTGACCGTTCAAAATGAAACTAGTTTCTTTTTAAATTTCTCTTTTTCACATTAAGAGCATTCTAGGGTTTAAAATAATTTAGTAAATTTCAATAGATATTTCTGAAACAAAACCTAGATGTCAGCTAGGACCTCTCAGCTGTTGAGATATAAATAGGATCATACTGAACACAGTTAGAAGTTGGGGATGTTCTTTGTCACTTGTTCTTAAACTTGGCTGCACATTAGAGTCACCTGGGGAGCTCTGTAAAATCAATGATGCCTGGGTTTTGCCTTAGATGTTCTGGATACTGTCTGGACATCAATATTCATATATACTCCTCAGGTGATTCTATCATCCAGTATCTTGTAAAAACTACAGACATAAGCCACACCAAGTTGTGTGCTCATTCCCTGAGCTTGGGATGGCTTCCAGATCTATTGTGTTATTATTCCAGACTGAAAATTTAACCTCTTCATAGATTGCCTAAGCAATCTACTGACAAACCTTTTCACAAATTTTAAAGATTGTATGAAGATGTGCATGTGTATGTGTGTGTGGGGGGGAGTTTCACCATATTCCTGTCTTCCCTCACTCTCTCCCTGTCTACCTCTCTCTAACTTCTTTCTAGATAAACAACAAAATATTTCCCATTGTCTCCATGCTGAGGGTTTGGAAGCACACCAGGTGCCCTGGGGCCTCAGCAGCCACCCCAAGTGACTTGTAAAGGAATTCTTTCAAGAAATGCAGGGCTCTGCTAAGTTAGAATTCTTGGAATGGCTCCTAAGAAAACATTTTTTTTCTATTTTAATTCAGGAACATGGACTCAATGCCAAACACTAACCCAGGCATGGAAAGGTTTGAGATGGGGTCCAGGGACCAAGAAGATAGAGCTAAAAAGGCAGACATTGAGGGCTATTGGAGGAGAGGGAGCATAGGGCCGAGGGCATGTGAGGGGAAGAGGGAAGTGTGGGTTCAGAGAAGCTGGCCATCCAGGACCAGTGGGCTACCTGCGGGGCTCACTCAGACCTCTGTGCTGAGGTGGGAGCAATCACTTGTGGGTCGGGATCAAAGCAATCCCTGAAATTAAAAAATACTAAAGCCTTGGGGTGCCTGGGTGGCTCAGTTGTTTAAGAGTCCAACTCTTGGTTTCTGCTCAAGTCATGATCTCATGGTTCATGGGTTTGAGCCCCACATCAAGCTCTATGCTGACAGCTCAGAGCCTGCTTATGATCCTCTCTGTCTCTCTCTCTCTGCTCTGCCCAAGAGCTCACTTTCTCTCTCTCTCTCTCACAAAATAAATAAATAAACCTAAAAAATACTAAAAGCTTGTGCTAGCAAATAAAAGAAATTCTGGCCTTCGTTAAGTATATAATTCAGAGATTAGCAGTGTCTTTTGTGGCCTAATTGACTTTACTTTCATATACCCTCTGTGTCCATAAAGGTGACCAAGGTCCACTACAGTCAGGCTCAGAAGCCTTGGGTGTGAATGTGTCATGTTGTGTGTGTTTGGTGTCTCTCCATGAACGACCATGACCTTGGGGAATAGAATGTCAACTCACCCATCTACTTTTTTTTTAATTTATTTATTTATTTTGAGGGAGAGAGCTAGAGAGCAGAGTGAACACTCATGGGAGGGGCATGAGAGAGACAATCCCAAGTAGTCTGTGCTCTTCCAGTGTAGAGCCCGATGTGGGACTCAAACCCATGAACCGTGAGATCCATGACCCGAGCTGAAGTCAAGAGTCAGACATTTAACTGACTGAGCCGCAAAAGTGCCTGGGTCCATCTGCTTTTTACTGATTTTTTTTCTTCTTTTTTTTTTTTTTTAAATTTTTATTTATTTCTAGGAGAGAGAGAGATAGACAGCGTGAACAGGGGTGGGTCAGAGAGAGAGAGGGAGTCACAGACTGAAACAGGCTCCAGGCTCTGAGCTGGCAGTCAGCACAGAGCCCAACGCGGGGCTCGAACCCACGAACCGCGAGATCATGACTTAAGCGATTTTTTTTTTCTTAAGAGGCTTCCTCTGTTCCTGGACACAAGCACAAATACAGGATACCAAGAAAGAACAAGTTTTTCATTTTCAGAAGAGAGGTAAAGTTTAAGCTATAAACTCTGCAGACAATATTTCTCTAAGAATTTGAGAATGAAAAAAAAACCCCAACAACATACAGTCCCTTTACTATTTCTGAATTCCACACTCTGACAACATCTTGTTTGTCTGATTGCACTATGTAATAAGTACTAGATAATTGTTGAATAAAGGAATGTTGATAAATAATCAGACAGGGTTAAGTAAGGGATTGAAGTGATTTTCGAAATGGTCTGTCTGCTCCTTTACCTCCTCAGATGTTTTACTAACACATTTCTGTTTTAATAAGTCTCAATCTTAATTTGTCCTCTCCTAATACAAGTGGACATAAAGATCACTTTTCCCTGTAGTTCTCAGTACTCAGACTGGGGGGATCAATGTTCTTCCAGTGAGACTGTGTTTGGGACACATATGTAAAGTCAGATCAGCCAATGAGAGCCTGCTAGCAATTGGTCTTTTCCTATTTTTTTTTTTTTTTTGTGGATGCCCAGAAAATAGAGTAGGAGATGCTACATCAACAGGGGAGACAAGAAACCTAATACCAGTATATTGATCCAGTCACAAACATGTTTGGAGCTCCTACCATGGGCTGAACACTGAGCAAGATACAAAGATGAGTTAGTTTTAGGCATAACACCTGACTTTTTGGAACACAGAGTATAGAAGGAGAAAGGAAGGGCAAACAGAAAATCTCCACACAGCATAGCTACAAGACACAGCAAAGAACAAGAGAGGTGTGTGTGATCCAGTATGGATGGTCAGAGATGGCCACCAAGTGGAGGTGAAGCCAGCACTCAGACTTGCCAGCTGTAGGGGAGCCAGGGAATATAATCACTGGTCACTTTTGTAGCTCTGACCACAGACAAGTGCTATTTGAAGCACTGGGGGTGTATTAACTTGAATCCTTGCAAAAGCCTTAAGAGAGATATAGCATTATTATCTCCATTTCAGAGTCTAGGAAACTGAGACAAGGAGGACTGATGGAAAGTGGCCAGGGTCACACATCTGGAAGAGGCTACAGTATGAACCCAGAGAGACTGTCTATCTACAGGTACTCTTTTCCAAGAAACTTGGGCAGAAAGAAAAACATATACAACACCTCTGAAGGCCTAAAGAGCATGTAAATTCTGGAAGCTTCACATCTGTCAACAAAGCCTTTTGCGACATCAGGGAAATTCTTTACTTGTGGCATTTCTTGAATGCAGCCAGTTCAGATTCTTCCAAGACCTGAGGTCAGAGGTGAGTGTTGTTTGCAGGAACATATGCAGACTTTAAAGAGCCTAGAGTTACCTCTGGAAGGATCCTGTAAATGCCAGAAGACTTAATTTTCTTTCTTCTATTGTTTAGAAAGGCACTAGAAAGGTAGAGTTCTGCTTTCTTCGTATATATTTCCCAAGTAGGTGCCAACCTTAATGAAGCACATGTCTCTGTTTGTTTGTTTTTTTAAGTTTATTTATTTTGAGAGAGAGAGAGCATGAGCAAGGGAGGGTAGAGAGAGAGGGAAAGAGAGAATCCCAAGCTGGCTCTGCATTGTCAGCACAGAGCCCAACGCAAGATTGAACCCACAAACCATGAGATCATGAACTGAGACAAAGTCAAGAGTTAGACACTCAACTAACTGAGCCACTCAGGAGCCCCAGTGAAGCACATGTTTGTGTGGTGTTTGGGGTTAAGAAGACTGTACCGTCATCACTGGCTTGCAACTTTCATGTAGGCTCTGAGTTCTCACCTTTCCTCTGACTTTGCCAAACATCTGCCCATCCTGTGGAATTGAATTACTGTACTGCTGTTGTCCACTTTGGCACAAAACCAGTTTCTCCTTTGCAGCCCTTAAATACTCTCCCCTGCACCCACACTCCGCAAAAGCCAAAGCCCCAACTCTGTCTCACAGTGGCTTTCTAGGCTAACCATTTTAGGGGACTCTTTCTAGAAGTAATAGGGATAGCTACTTCTACCTGTCTCAGAATTTGGGTCAAGGTGACAGCCAGCCATCACCCCACCTCACTGAGCGTCTCTTTCCTCACCTGTAGAAGGAGAAACTTGGCACCACTTAAAGTTCTCTTTTATTTAATTTTTTTAAGTTTATTTATTTATTGAGAGAGTGAGGGCGAGAGAGAGAGCAAGAGAGTGCGAGAATGAGAGAGAATGCTACTATGGGAAGAGGCAGAGAGAGGGAGAGAGAGAGAGAGAATGCCAGTGGGGGGAGAGGCAGAGAAAGGGGGAGAGAGAGAATCCCAAGCAGGCTCAGCACTGTCAAAGCAGAACCTGATGCAGGGCTTGAACCCACAAACTGTGAGATCACAACCTGAGCCAAAACCAAGAATTGGATGCTTAACCCACTGAGCCACCCAGGTGCCCCTGCTTAAAGCTTTACACTTCCTTCTGGTGTCAGTTTGTCAGATGCCCTAGAAGCCAGGGCGGTGGGGCCTGCACTGTGGGGCTCAGGGCCTGCGTTGTTGACAGAACTGCCAAATTGAGATGCAGGGACTTGGGCTCAAACCTAGAGCTGGGCCTTTTTTTTTTTTATTTTTTTATTTTTCAATAATGATAGATTTACACAAAGTTGTAAAAAACAGTACAAGGAGGTTCTGGGTATCCTTCACCCACCTCACCCCAATGCTAACATCTTACATAATTGAATTTAACCAGTTTTTACATGCGTTCATGTGTATGTGATGTGAACACATGTGCATGTGCAGTTCTATGTAATTTTAATCGCATGTAACTACCACTCCAATCAAGATACAAATACAATGGATCTTCCTCATGTTCCCTTAGATGATTATCCCCTTCCCTGCCCTAATCTGCTCTCCGTCAATATATTTTGTCATCTTACGAATGTTATATAAATGGATGCATATTGTGTGTAAGCTTTTGAGATTGGATGTTTCCATTTGGCATAACGTACTTGAGGTCCATCTAGATGGTGGTGTGTACCAATAGCTCATTTGTGTTTATTGCTGAGCCTTATTCTGCAATATGGATGCACTACAGCTTATTAACCATTTCTCTGCTGAAGGACATTTGGCCAGTTTGGGGGTACCACAAATAAAGCTCTTATAATCTTTCACATACAGGTTTATATGGATATGGTTTTCATTTCTCTGGGATATCTACCAGGAACTGGGATGGATGAGTAATATGGTAAATGTATATTTAGTTTCCTAAGAAACAGCCCCACTGTTTTCTGGAGTGGCTGTACTTTTTACATTCTCTTCAGCAATGTAGGCAGGTTCTGTTAAAGGAAAATTCTTGCTAGAGAAGCTTGTTCCCTGGGGAGAAATCAGAGTAGGAACTTGAGTCCAATAAGAGGTCGATAACTTCTATACCTGCTCAGCCTTGGAGATTGTGACTAGATTCCCTCTGTGATATGAGAAGAATATTCCCAAGAATGATTCAAATACAATAAAACCTTGGTTTTCAGGCATAATTCCTTTCAGAAACATGCTTGTAATCCAAAGCACTTGTATATCAAAGCAAATTTCCCCATAAGAAATAATGGAAACTCAGGTAATTCATTATACAACCCAAAAATATTCATATAAAAACGATTACAACACTGTAATATAATACAAAATAATAAAGAAAATACAAAATAGAAAGAAAATAAACAAATTAACCTGTACTTACCTTTGAAAACCTTTGTGGTTGGTGTGAGGAAGACAAGAGAGAGGAGGGTTATTGTGTGGGATGACTTTCATTACCACTAACGAATCACGGCTATCTATTGGCTCTATGGAATCTTTTTCTGCATGGGGGCCATTGTATACATTCACACAGATGTTGGCTATAGTACTGTATTAATAAACTTGTCATATAGTGTATTTAATGTAACTGGCAATAAGGCAGCAGAGGAAAAGAGTCCATACCTGCAGGCAGCCTGACCTAGAATGAAGCAAAGCATTCCTCGGTTTACTCTGATATGGAAAAGCAAAGGACTGTCCACACGTGCTTTGAAGTGACAAGAAATACATTAGTGCCAGTTGTGGGCCCCTTCCAACATTCTGAAAAATCACTGATTTCTGCCAAACATGGAAGAAGCATGGGATGGAGCATCTGAGCATGGGAGACACTTACCCACAATCCCACAGGAAGAGAGAGAGAGAGAGAGAGAGAATGAGGGTGGGGGGAGAGAGAGAGAGGGAAGGAGAGAAGAGCCATTGGCTCAGTTGTGATCATGTGATGTTCAGCGGCACGTATTACTCATATCGCAAAACATCACTTGTTTATCAAGTTAAAATTTGTTAGAAAAATTTGCTCGTGTTGTAGAACACTCACAGAACAAGTTACTCGCCATCCAAGGTTTTACTGTACTGTACTAGGAGCCATGAAGTTCAGGGGCAGATGTGGTAACTGTTGGTAATGCTGTGTGGGATGGGAGGTTTGGAGGCTTGTGTCAGGGCGCTTCCTTACTTCACCACCTGCCTTCCTTCATGAAGCTGCCCTTGTGGGGGCCCTGAGGCAATTTGGCCACACTCCATCATATGGAGGCCTGCAGAACAAGTGCTCATTCTTGAAATTTGTTTCCCTAAACTGCCTGGTATGAGATCAGCTTGATATATTTTTTTGTCCCCCTCGGGTGCTGCCCTCCCTACATGTGGTAATGAATTGTCCATGCTGCTTCTGATTCCCCATCAGACCCACGAGAGGAAAACATCAATTTACACTTTTTCAAGGAAGCAAGCCTATTGACAGAGTTGATGTGCTGTCTTAGCTTGCCAGGCTACCATAACAAAATCCCACAGCTCGGGTAGCTTGAACAGCAGACATTGGTTTCTCACAGCTCTGGAGGCTGAAAGTCCAAGACCAAGGTGCTGGCTGATGATGTGGTTTGTGGTGAGGGCTCTCTTCCTGGGTTACAGATGGCTACCTTCTCAATGTGTGCTTACATGGCAGAGAGGGAGAGAGCAAGCCCGCTTTGGTCTCTTCCTCTTATAAGGACACTAGTTCCATCACGGAGCCCCCCTGGAGCCCATGGAGCCGCCATGACCTCATCCAATCCTCCCACAGGCTCCATCATGTTGTGGTTTAGAGCTTCAACATGCGAATTTTGTGGCAGACACAAACATTCAGTCTATAATATGTGTAAAGACCTTCCTCTTCACTGTTAGTGGGTTGGTAAAGGGGTCACTCAGTGACACTGGCCCCACTGGTCAAAATGTGACCACTTTGAATGAGAATGAAGAGAAGGGACCCTCACAGAGGGCATTTGAAGGAAGAAGTGTTCAAGGTGGATCATCAGCACCTTCGTCATCAGAGAATAAGAGGCACAGTATCTCCAGGGCATGGAATCAACCCTTATTAAAGATGCTATGGAAGTTTCCTGAGAAGATGAAGGGGGTACCCAACTGGAGTTTCTTCCAGGGGGTCTTGTAGTGAAATTAGGGAAGTAGAATTCCTCATTCCCCAAACCAGTTCACTATTTCTTCCTGTATCCCCCACATTGGGAGACAGAGCCAGAATAGGTCTGCTGGATGTCCCAGCTCTGCGACAGAGCTCTCCCTGATGAGAAGGAGGGAGATATTTCTGTGGGAAAACCCATACTTCTTATCAGCACTTTGTCACTTGTGTTACACAAACCACCCTGGGAATAAGATCCCATGGCATGAATAATATAGGACTACAAGCACTTATAGGTTGATGCCGGAGAAGAAAAGAACCAGCTGCCTTTGGCTTGGCCCTTCTGCCAACAAAATTAACTCCTAAGTAAAGAAACGGCTCATTTCTCTGCTTCCCAAATCAACACAATCCTACAACTTCCTTCCTGGTTTGAGGATTAAAACTACTTTTGCTAAAAATAAAAATAAAAAAAGAATTACATTGGAAGATAGCAAACTGACAGGAAAAATAAGATGAGAAATCTCACTTCACATTAATAAATGAGAATAGGTCACCTGCTGTATACCCTTAGCCTTCTTGACCCCCACCCACCCCATACTCAAATGCGGTATGTTGAGCACAGCAAAGTTTCTGTTGTTTTAATGTCTATTTATTTTTGAGAGAGAGCGAGCACAGGAGAGAAACAGAGAGTAAGGCACAGAATCTGAGGCAGGCTCCAGGCTCTGAGCTGTCAGCAGAGAGCCCAATGTGGGGCTTGAACTCACAAACCATGAGATCATGACCTGAGCTGAAGGCAAATGCTTAACCAACTGAGCCACCCAGGCTCTCCTGGTCATGGCAAAGTTTTAAGTAGACCCCTGACTTAACACTTCACCTTTCTCTTTCACATCATTGCTGTAACCATTTATATATTGTTCAGCCTTTTCTTGCATCTGTTCATGTGTTTCCAGAAAATAACATTCAAACACTGTTATTGTGGAGAACCATTCCTAGGTAAGACTGGTGAACCCTAGAGAGATTCTAAATATCCTCACCTGGCTTTAAACCTGAGAGAGTTAGGAAAAACAGGTCCTGGGCTGATAAACATTTTCTGATACACGGAGTCATAAATCACAGATGCTGCCAACAGTTTATAATTATAAAAAATTGGAAGCCACCAAAAGATTAATCAAAAGGAGAATGGATACAATTGCAGTCTATACAAATAATTATATACTCTACAGCTGTGAAAATGAATTAACCAAAGCTATGCATGCTAGCTATCTCCTGGAATAAATGTCACGCATAGGTCCCCAAAGAAATTGTTCAAGCAACCCTCTTATTAATTCCAATGATTTTTAGATTAGGTTTTTCTGCATGGACAGTCCTGTTGTATGCATATAATAACATTTTTGTTTCTTCTTTTCAAATCCTTAAATGTCTTATTTTTCTTGTCTTACTGCCTTCAGTGCAATGGGGAATAGAAATGACGATGGTAAAAATGCTTGCCTCATTTTTAGATTTAAGGGAAATGCTTCAAATGTCTCACCATTAAATGTGATGTTCACCGTAGATCTATGTTTTAGGTGTGCTTTAGGTTTGTAGTATAAGTTCAAGCTAGTATTTTTTTTAAACAAATCAGCTTGCCTTAGTCAATTTATATATATTAGGATTTTTGATATGCTTGTAATTATTTCTCATTTATATTTGGATTTTCTTTCCTTAATACCCCGATCTTTCCATGCTACTTTGACCCCTTCTTCCTGACATTCTTTCGGATTGATAGGAGTGTTTAATTTCTTTTCTTTTACTAGTTTGAAAGTAACATACTATATGGCTAGTTTTTAAATAGTTACCCTTGAATTTCTAACACAAATAGTTTACTTAATAAAGGTTAAAATTAAGCATAGCTTTTTTTTTCCTTTTACTTTTTCTCTTGGCATTTATTTTATTGGGGTAAAAAACACATGGCATTAGATTTATCATCTTAATCATTTTCAAGCACATAGTTCAGTAGCGTTAAGTATATTCACTTTGTTGTATAACCATAAGACAACAGAACTTTTTCATTTTGCAAAAGTAAACGTGATCTTTACTCTCTCCCTGATAAATACAAGGACGAGGATGTCAGAATGCTTTATGCCATCACGAATCCCCTCCTCCATGTGCTATTATTTGTGTTGAATTATGGCTTTGAGGAAGGCAGCCTCTACTAACATCCCCAGTGGATTCTTGCTCCCAATTCAAGCCGTTGTGTGAAGCTCTCCCCTGAGAGACCCAGTGACTTCCTTCTAAGCAGTAGAGCATTGCAAATGTGTTAGGATGCTGCTTTTGAAATTAGGCTACAACAAAATCTGCCTTTTTGCCCTCTCTTACTCTCTTGCTTAGTCCTTGCTCTGTGGGGGCACTGCGCCATGTTGTGAGTAGTCCTCTCCCACAAGGAGAGGCCCTGTGGCAAGCAATTGGTGTTTCTGGCCAACAACCACTGAAGACCTGAATCCTGCTAATAGCCATCTGAATGAACTTGGAGTTACCTTCTGGGTCTTGACTCTAGCCACATACTCATGCGAGTTTGGGAACAGATCTCTCAGTCAAGGCTTGAGATGGCCACAGCCCAGACCAACACCTTGATCAACCTTTCAAGACACTGTGTGTCAGAGACATCCAATGAAGCCATGTCTAACCTTTTAAAGAGAAAACCTATGAGACAGTAATGCCTGTTATTCAAAGCTGCTAAGTTTTAGAATAATTTGTTATGCAACAACGGAAAGCAAATACATTCCCTTTTTAAATTAAACATTATCATCCTTACATTCATTGCTTATTTGAATTTACCAACTCTTTGCTTGCTGTTCCACCTTGCATATTTGAACTTGCTTCTTTTTAAAAGTATCTTTAGTATTTAGCTTTTCTAAGTTTATTTATTTTGAGACAGACAGCATGAGTGAGGGAGGGGTAGAGAGAGAGGGAGAGAAAGAGAATTCCAAGCAGACTCTGTGCCACCAGTGGAGATCTTGATGTGGAACTCGTACCCACGAAATGTGAGATGACCTGAGCAGAAACCAAGAGTTGGTTGCTTAACAGACTGAGCCATCCAGGTGCCCCTCTGAACTTACTTTTGAGAGATCATTTTATTTCTTTCTGAAGTAACCCTTGGAAAGTTCCTTTACTGAGAGTATTTTGGGACCAAATTCTAGATTTTGTTTGTTAAAAAAAATGTCTGTAACTTAATTTCTAGACTTGGGGTTTCCTGGATCATGAAGGTAATATACATTTGGACCCCAAACCTATGAGCTCTCTGGTCTGTAGCTACTAATTTTCAGCTACTAATTTTTATTTTTTCCAGAGACCAGGTAAGTTAGATAAGTTTCCTTGTCTTCCATTTTGACTGAATCATTTCTTTTCTTATCCGCTTTTAAAATTGTGGCTGTAAATTTTTGAAGGACCAAGCTGCACGGAGGGGTCAATTTCCCATCTTGTACAGCACAGGACTATGTTGCCAGACTCCCACACAGCTACTGAAGCCTGAGTTCTAGTTCCTAGAGACAAATTTTCTGAGGGCGGACATGGCTTCACTGTTGGCTTTCCTCCACTTTTGTGTTTTCTCTTTGTTTTAGTTCCTAGAGATCTCTTCTATTTTCTTGGAAGATCAGCTATGCATTAAAAAAAAATCAGGACACTTGATACTTGCTAGTAAGCCTGTGCTTTGTTCAACCACTGGTTCAAATAAACCAAGAGCCACTGGCAATTTTTCTTCAGGTCTTTTTTGTTTGTTTGTTTTTTAATGAACATACTCACATGAGAATTGCTCTTTAATCTAACTAAAACCAAAGCCAAGTGTAAAGAAGAAAAGCTATTGTTCACTGTGGAAAAATTATCTTCCTGCCACTTTCCATGCTACTTGGATCCCAAACAACTCAGTGTAGGTCAGGCTAGAAATTAGAGTCTCTGGCAAAACTGAGGCTCCTAGTACTTCCCTTTTGGAATAACCTCCTCCCCAGATTCAGACCAGAGCCAATTGACCCCAGTGGAGTGGAAGCATAAGGATTTAGGCATTTGGGAACTTGCCTGATGGTTTAAGTTGGCTGCTCTGAGCAAGCTTTTCTACATATGGAGAAAAGACAGAAGAAGCAGGCAGCTGGCATGAAGCATTAGGGTTTTAAGGTCCTAAGTCACCTGTCATATTTTCACCAGGTGTCTTCTGTCCTGATTATTTGTTACTAACTGTAGATCATTTAACAAGCTCTACATCACAGAGCAAGCCAGGTCTATTCTAAACATGCTCTTGCTTTCACTGCTTTATGAAGCCAAGTCATTTCTAGGTACGGTCTGCAATCAGAGTACATTTATGGAGCCATTGGTCCTCTCAATATTATAAATGAGCCCCCATAGGTTTTCTGTACATACAAAGGCTCTTGTTTTATATGAGCTTGGGCAAGAAAAGATGTAGACAAATTGCCTTAAGAGAAGGGCTGCATAGGAAGAGGGGGTGAACTCTGGGGATGTTGGTATAAAACAGAAGGTCTGATCTGGCTATATGTGATATCTTTTTTAAAATTTATTTATTTATTTTGAGAGAGACAGAAGCTGTGAGCTGGCGAAGGGCAGAGAAAGAGGGAGAAAGACAGAATCCCAAGCAGTCTCTGAGATGGCAGCCCAGAGCCCAATGGGGGGCTTGAACTCATATACCGCGAGATCATGATCTGAGCCAAAATCCAGGGTGGGGTACTTAACCAACTGAGCCACCCAGGCACCCCTGAGTGTGGTGTCTTTGATCTGAAGTTGGATGAGTTCGCCCATCATGGCTTTTATGCTAAAAGAGGAAGCAGAACTGACCCATGAGGTCCCGTTGAGTTCAACTGCCATGCAGTTTTGTGGCTGTGGTTAAGACACATTGCCTCTCTGGCTCAAGTTGTTCTGAATAAGAAGGCACTTGGTACTGAAGCCCTGAGGTTCTGTCTGGACAGAATATTTTGCAGCTCTGTATGAGGTTCCAGTCTACCCCTGAGTCTGTGGACAAGGAGTGGCAGAATGCTCTCTATGTGCCCCTCTCTATTTCTCCATTTTTGTGAAGATATAGATGGTCATGTGACATCCACGACCACTACAGGTGCCATGAAACAAACTGTCATAAACTGATCCTTGGCCCCACAGAGCAGCAGAGCTGCACCAGACACCTTATCCTGTGTCTTTCTCAATTTGTTGCTATCTTGCCACTGCAAACTATGATTGACGACATTGGTTACAGAACTATAAACAGAGGTCAAGGAAGTGCTAGTGTGGCCTGTCACACTCATCCCTGACTGAGGGAGGTAGGTAGGGTCAGAGGACACCACTGGGAACTTCCTTTCTGCTGGTTGGAGAAATGCAGTTAACAATATCAGACAGTAGCTGGGAAGAAGCAGCAAAGATAGTTTCTGTTGTTTTGAGCTCTTGAATACCTCATCTCTCATGACTGTCTTTGAGAATGACTTAGCGAGCATGTCGGAGAGCTGCAGCTCTAACAATATCAGGAAGGAAGTCAGATCACATCCCAAGCACTAGATATGCATGTAGCCTCATTCTTAGTTATTTGGAGATTCAGAGTGTTTCTACCCCTATGGATAGACCACAGAGAACAAAGCAGTTTTCTCTGCCTTTGGAAGTAGGTAAGTTTAAGGACCAAAAGTTGTGACTAAGCCAGAAAAAAATGGAACAGGAGGACTAATGAACTCGAGAGGGTCTCATATAAAATTTAGATAGAAAGCCAGACAATAACAGCAATCAAGATGATACAAGCAGTGACACAGAAGATAGAAGTAGAAAGACAATTCAGTGCTATGTTCTGAAATGATGGGTCAGCTAACTGTTGAGTGGATTAGTCTCACCTGTGCATACAGAATTCATCATTTCCTCTAAATGACCTCTCTAATTGTACATTTGACATTACCAAGGCTGGTGTTAAGTTTCCTGCAATGCTGGCATCCGAGGTTAATGTATAATAATGCTAGGACGGTAACAGCACAATGACCCTGCTAAACACACATCATTTGAGGAAAAAGCACCAGGATACAGGGAACCTTGTGTAAAGAAGGGACTTAAGGTCTTCAGGACATAACAGGTCAAATTTAAGTAAAGAGAGCTTGCTGACCAGCTATCAAGCCCAGAATCAATTGGTTGGTAACTTAGAACCTGTGTCCTTGGTTAGTCTGAGGTAATAGTCTTTATCTTTGGTCTGGGACATCCTAAACACCGAGGAAAATCCTGAACTAAATATGACTACAACCCCAGAAAAATGTAAGAATACAGATAAGAATAAATATCAATGTAACCATATCAAAGACATAACTGTAAACCCATGTTACCAATATTTTGAAAAATACTGTAGTTTAAGAAAAAAGGGTAATAAGTCGAAACATCATTGTGATAATTTGTGTCCATTTTGCCAGTTTTTAAAGATTTTAAAGCACTTAGGGAAATCTTTAGTATTAGGTTAAATGCTCAAGACAATTCTGTTGATGAATGTGTGACCAATGTATGTATGTCTGCAATAAAATTAGTGTTTAATTTACAAAATGCTGACTTAATTGTGCAAGCAGTGTTTAAGTGTTTAAGGGATTTTATTATATGGTGTAGGAAGATTGTATTGAGCATGAAAACATATGGAGGATCCTTGAATAGGAAAGATCCCAGCAATGGGAAAATATTCTAGTTGCTAACAGGCAGAGGGAACCCTGATCATTCTGTTCTGGATTTCTCCAGAACAGGGGCTGGCACAGTTCCCACCTAGCCATAACGAGATATACCAGGTTTCAAATAAGGGGACCCATTTGCAGCTCTTCTTCGACTGTTAATTGTGCTTAGAAGCAGCATTTTCTGGGCTGAGGATATTTTCTTCCTCCTCCTAGCCCTTGGATTGTTCACAACTCACTTCTGTCCTGAAGGCAGAGATGCATGGAGGGAACTGGTACAGAATTTCAAGAAGGGGCACACACTGATGTCTTCTTCTTCTTTTTTTTTTTTTAAATGATGCCTTCTTGGATCCCGCAAGGAGGCTGGCAGATGTGACTTGCACACTGCCTGCTGTGCATGCATTATCCCTCGGCTGCATCCAGATGAATGGTCAAATAGTTGTTTCTGGTGAACCTCAGAGTACACCTTCCAGACCATGGTTGGCTTCTCTAAGGTCCCAGAGCAGAGCTACTATACAGGGACCTGGAATATCACATTACAAGGTATCTCAGAAAGATACCAAATGCCAACTTACATGACAGAGACTTCCTGGGTGGATCATCCTTTCCTTTCCATTAAAATCCCAGCCCTGTTGTTTGGGTTTTGGAAGGGAACATCTGCTCCCCCATATGCATGACCATCACTGTTACTGTATTGTGCCTTCCAGCTTGTTCTTATCAGTGTTTCAGAGGGCTCTGCCGGCTCTGTGCTCCTTCATCACTGGGAGCCTGGTGCCTGCCGACCTCTGCCAGGTTCTCCAGCTGGACAGTTTGGGGATTGAAAGGGGCTCTTTCACCTTCACCTTCGCTGGCCTGGTGCAAACAAGCTGTTTTGGTCCCCTCATGTTCCCCCCTTCTGTAGTCCTGAGTTTGAAGCCTTGCCCAGGACCTCACACTGACCACGGCTTCGGGAATATATGGTCTGTGTTGTTGTTTGCACAAAAATAGCTGCAGAGCTGGACAGCAGCCTTCTTCCCCAGTCTCTGCCCCTTCAAAGATTCTCCTCCAAAACAGGAGCAAAGCTGCTTATCTTGATTTTGCTTGAGGATGGAAAGAGCAGTTAACAGCACCCTAGAAGACATTTCCTGCCTGCACAGAAGATCCTCTTAGACTCACAGGTCATTGGCTTTTTTCCCTCTTTAAGTCCTCATTCACTAATGGACTCAGGATCTCTTTTGAAAAGTGCTTGGGAGAATTAACAATGCCTCGGAGGTCTGGCTAGAACAACCTCACGGAAATGAGGAGGAGCTCAGTGGCTTGGTAGCTGGAACACACCTACACAGTTTGTTCTGTGCGGCTCTTGTTCACTGTCAACTTTTTCCTATTCTCTTTTTTAATATATATATTTTTTATTTTATGATATATATTTATATTTTATTTTAACTTAATGTGTATATTCTATTAGATATATTTATTCACATATCATATATAATATATATTTATAAATTTATATACTTATTTTAATTTATGACATTTACTTCATACAAATTTATTATTTCAATATATATTTGATGTATAAGCATATGCATTTTAAAAATAATTTATAATTTAAAATCAACTTTCTGCCTTTAAGTTTGAGCAGAAAGGCCTTGCTATGCTCCCAGAAGGTAGCTGTTTAATCTTGCATGACTATTTGTCGCTTTAAAATGGCATCATTGTCTCCCTGGCTGTTTTTCCACTTTTCCCTAATTGTACAATATTCATATCCCTAATAATCTAGGAAAATAAACTAAGGGAGAAATGGCTTTCTGTGTGCAATATTTTAAAGTACTGTTAAGTGACTATGTGCCTGTAATATTTTTCATTATTATTATTCTTTTAATTGTGTTCCTTCTTTTATGTTGTTTTACGATTCATTTATTTCAGAATTATTAGGCTTTGAGGAAAGCAGATTTTTCCCCCATTCCCTTTCCTTCCAGGGCAGTTTTAAAATAGTCTTTCTATGAACACTTTATCAACACGTTCTGCTCTGCAGCCAGGTCATTTGGCGTTTATCCTTTATTTTGGAGGAGATGTCACCAGCATTGCTTTGCATTTTTAAAGTTTGATTAATTGTCCTCTTTGACTACCTTGATGTATTATTCAGATGCATGTGACCTGATTTTGACTTTGTAATTGAAGATTGTTTTGGAGGTCAGATAAAGTGCCTGCACTGCCATAAACTTCAGCGGCATGCAAAACCTATTTAGGCAGAAATGGACAAGGCCTATTGCCTTCAAGGAGAGAAGAATAGATGTTGATTAAGCGTGAAGTGTGGTGACCAAATGCCTTGTTCCCCTAACCTTACAACCTCCAAGGTGACTGGCCCAGGTCCTAAGGGGCCACCCACACCCTCAACTTACTGTGGAGATAGGACTCCCCCTTCCCTGCCCTCCCCACTCACCAACTTCTTCACACAGAAAACTGCTGTCAGATGTGGGGAAATACGAGTTTCCCTATAAAATAAGCAAGCCAACTACACAGGAGGGCTCTGATAGAAAAATATGCTATTCTTACTGATAAAGAATGGTTTTCCGTTTACTTGTCTTAAAAATTTGGTAGATGTCATTTCCAAACACCTTGCAACAAAAAAGAACTTGGTATATATGGCTGGAAAATGTAGAAGTGAGTGTTCCTTTTCTTTTATGGCTCTTATAGGTCCCTAATGGATGCTTGGGAAGAGCCAAACTGGTCCAACTCTGAATGAATGCAGAGAGGGGAGGCTGGTGTAGGTAGAGATAGAACAATTCTTGAATCAGAAGACAAATCTCTCTCCTCTTCTTCTTCCTCCTTCTTTTGCTAACATAGGGTTTTCACCTCCTCAGCCAAAGACTTAGTCTTTGAGCTGTCTCTTCTCCCTGTCCCTATCCTACATCTCTGGGATCAGATGGCATGGGTTGTGTCATATTGGAATTCCACAATGAGGCTTTAAGTCACTGGGCATGGAATCAGACACTTAGGGTTGTATCATGGCTCAGGTGTGTTACTCGATAAGATAGTTAATATGTATGTGCTTCAATTTCTTTACCTGGAAAATGGAGATGAACATTCTACATACCTTATAGAACTCTTGGTAAAGATTGAATTAAACCTTATAAACGGAGGAATTTTATAGATTATAAAATACCATGGAAAATAAGATTATGAAAATGATGATTCTCTCAAAGGAATCTTATGACTTCCTGCACTCCTGGTGGTTTTTCTGTCAAGATTACTTGGCCACATAGCTTCTCAAGGGCTAGAATTATTCAGAAGATGCACAACTTGAGTCTCTGAACTGGTGAAGAGCTTGGAAGATTCTTTCCTAACCTTGACCAGGAAACAAGAATGTTTTTCTATAAAGAGCCAAATACTTAATATTTCAGAATCTGTGCCCATACAGTCACTATCACACTACTTATGGGAGAAGCCATAGACAGTGTGTAAACACATGAGCATGGCTGTGTTCTAATAAAACTTTATGGAGACAGAAATTTGAATTTCACATAATTTTCACGTGTCACAAATATTATTCTTTTAAATCTTCTAGCCATCTGAAAATGCAAAAAAAAAAAAAAAAAAAACGATTCTTAGCTCACAGGTCATATAAAACAGGCAGCATAGGGGATTCAGTGTGCGGGCTTCATTTGCCAACTCCTGCCCTAGACTCGTCCCAGGATCCACTTGCATGGCCAGGTTGATTGTGAATCTCAAACATATCAAAAGGGAGATACGAAGTCATTTAGGCAATGTATCACAGGTCTCCCACTTTTTAGGACCCTCTTTTCTCCCTAGTTGATGTTTAAAGCATGTCAGAGTCTGTTAAAGGACAGCCCAAGGTTCACAATTAAGACCTTGCCAGAAAATTCAACCTGGATCTCTGTTTGCCAACTCTTATCAAAAAACCCAAAACAGCAAACAACAACAACGGTAACAACACTATTATGGATGGCTGCTTGGAGCACATGTGCCTCATCCATTCCTCTAGGCAGTCTAACTTTCCCTTGAGCAATCCAGACCTGCAAGTGCTTATATTCATGGAAGTTTCTACTGCAGCCCTTTGCAAAATTGATCCTGAGTTGCATTTTGGTGATAAGCTCCTGCTCCACACTGAGGAACACCATGAGAAACAGCAGATGGGAGTCACATCTCTCCAGGGAGAGATTTCTTTCAGAGCTTATCCCAGTATAAGGAAAATGTAGACACCTCCTTAAAAACTGATTTTATTTCGCAAACTGTAATCTCCTTGTTTGATTTGGCTTCACAGAAGCACATGGTCAAATATACTTCTATTGACTGTAAAATATCTTACAAGTCATGAGCAAAGATTTACTGAAGCACATAGTATGTACTAAGCACTTTGTATGCACTGCTTTTCACTTAATCCTCATATAGCCTTTGAGAGGTAGGTAAAATTATTTTTCCTATTGCGATGGGCTAAATGATAACTCCCAAAGATACCCATGTATCTAATCCCCAGAACCTGTGAATGTCACTTCTTGTAGCAAAAGGGAATTTGCAGATGTGATTAAAATAAGGGTCTTGAGATAGGGAGGTAATGTTAATTGCAGTGTCCTCCTAAGAAGGAGACAGGGAAATCTGGCATACATGAAAGCAATGTAATAACAAGATGTTGACGCAAGATGTGATAGTATTGGCTTTGAAGATGGAGGAGGGGACTATGAGCCAAGGAATGCAACTGTAGAAGCTGGAAAAAGCAAGGAAATAGATTCTCCCCTAGAGTTTCCAAGGAAGTGTGGCCCTTGACTAACTAAAGCTGGCTTTGGACTTCTAACCTTTGGAAGACTAGAAAAATACATATGTGTCATTTTGAGCCAGAAAGTGATAACTATTAGTGCATCCATAGGAAACTCATACACCCACTTTGCAATCAAAGACAGGAGACAGAGACGGGGCGCCTGGGTGGCTTAGTTGGTTAGCGTCCGACTTTCGCTTGGGTCATGATCTCGCGGTTCGTGGGTTCGAGCCCCGCGTCGGGCTCTGTGCTGACTGCCAGCTCGGAGCCTGGAGCCTGTTTCAGTCTGTGACTCCCTCTCTCTCTGACCCTCCCCTGCTCATGCTGTCTCTCTCTCTCTCTCCTAGAAATAAAGCATTAAAAAAAAAAAAGGCAGGAGACAGAGAGTATTGCCCAAAGGGCAGATTGAGGTTACTTGACCCTAATCACCAGATCTTATCTTGAACATTGCTTCATCTGTTGTGTGTGTCCTGACCTCTCCTGGATTTATTATTCCCCTCTTCCCCTCCCCTTAATTCACCCACTACTTCCTTCATCCTCTAGTCCTGTGGACTTTTGTAATCTACCTGATGCCATGGTGTGATAGAAGCAGCATATAAATAAATACATTGGTGGACATTGGTGGCATGTGAATGGGGTGAGGTCCCTGGATTTTTGCTAGCTGTGGGCATTGTCTTATGATTTAACAAAAGAAAGTTCCCCAACTGCTTCTCTACCTCCTCCTGTTTTGTAAAGACTCTTTTCTTTACCATAGCAAAACAGTTGGACAGAGCAGGACTTCCGCTTTATCAGAAAATCATGCTCACTTCCTGATCAGTGTTCAGAGCCTAGTAACTGCTTGTGAGCTTCCTTCTTTCTCCCCAAGGATTTTCATCTTGTTTAGAACATGTCCAGCCTAAAAGCTCCCCTTCCCACTAAAATTATAAAACAAAACAAGGAACGACTAAACTCAGAAAAAAAATGAACGACTCAGAAAATAGTAGATCCTTTATTTTTGTAGGATGACATCTCCACATCTGTGTGCATGTTGGGATTCTAGAAGCCCCTGACGTGCTCTAAGGATGTCTGGACACCAGGGTTGGATAGAGTTTCACAACACGTGGCCTTTGCTCTATGTTAACAATGTGAATGTTTTGGGAGGAAGGGGGCTGCTTTGCTGTGAATCCAGCAGCTAAAAGGAGGACTATCTCCATCTGGGGAGGGGTATGTGACCATTCAGTCTCTAATAGCTCAATGGGTTTCGAGAGAGAAGGCAGGGCCCACCTTTGGAGAAGCTCCCAGGGCTCCACTTTATTTTCTGCTGACCCTAAAATACATCAAGGATTCCTTCTGAAGTTGAGACTGTTGATACAATAGTTTAGACTTTTAGCTTTTCTTTCCTGGATTAATGATTCTATAGCCAACACATCCTGGCAATGGCATTGAACAGCTTTCAATAGCTTTCAATCTAATATTTATTCTCTGACTTATTCCCTGAGGGAATCTTTCCAAAACGCAAACTCCTCATTGCCAAGGGATGCAGCCCCATCATGTCTCTTGTATTAGTCAGGGTTCTCCAGAGAAGCAGAATATATGTCAGAAAAAAAATATATATATATATAATAGAAAAAGATTTATCATAAGGTATTGGCTCACATAATTATGGAGGCTGAGAAGTCCCACAATCTGCCTTTTGCAAAACATAGACCCAGGAAGGCTGGTGGTACAGTCTGAAGACCCAAGAGAGCTAGAAAGCCAGGAGAACTACAAGCCGGAGGTCCAAGTCCCAGCTTGCAGTCAGGCTGAGAGACTGATTCCTTTCTTCCTTCACCTTTTGTTTCTGTTCAGGCCCTCAGCAGACTGGATGGTGCCCACTCACATTGAGGAGGGTGATATGCTTTTCTCACGGATTCCAAGGCTAATCTCCCCTAGAAACACCCTCCCAGTCATACTCAGAAAGTGTTTAACCAGCTCCTTAGGTGTTCTGTGGCCCAGTGAAGGTGACACATGAAATTCACCATCGCACTTGGGCTCTGCCTACATTCTCTACCTCATTTCTCATCGTCATCTGTGTTCCATCCCTTATGCAGCCCCCTGAACTCTGCCTGGTGGTGTCTCCCTGCTGTCACACAAGTGCCAGAGTTTTCTTCCCTACCCCCCACCTCTACCCCACTTGCCTTCAGACCGCAGAAGATTAAAGCATACCGGGGTCAGCCAGGCCTGGGATCAAGTCATTTTAATTCCACAGATATTGACTTCATGCCTTCTCTGTGTCCCTGGAATGTAATTCTGCCACTATTACTTGTGTGACCTTGGAAGAGTTACCTGACATCTCTAACTCTTGCTTAAATATCTGTAAAATTTAACATGATGCCTGGCACATGTAAACATTTCAAGGACATAAGGTGTCATAATTGTCATTTTTATCATTTTTTGAGGCTCAGGTCAAGCTTGATGACCCTTTCTCTGGCAGGTTTAGACCCCCAACCTCACCCTCTCCAACTACCATGACCCCTGGTGCATGACATGCACCTCTATTCTGGCACCTCCCACGGAGCATTTCCCCTGTTGTTTAGCTGTCTGATCCTCCCACTACTCTTTGATGAGACCCATGTCTCCTCTATTCTTTTTCCCTGAGTGACCAGAGCAGGGCTTGTTCTGACATTTATTGACTCCATGGAGTAGCTACCCAGAGGGAGGAGTTATCCCCAGAGGCGGGTGATATGCTTTTTGTTCTTTTCCTGATGCATCCACTTCTCTTGCCTTTCTTGGCAATGACTTGAAAGGCTGTGCCAAGCTTGGCTGCAGACTGCAGGCTAGTCTGGGGGAGGGATCAGCCATGGCAACCTTTTATGGGAGGATAAATTGGAGAAACAAATTCCAAGCAGCTCATTCATCTCAAGTCTCGCTTCTTATCCCACACCTACAATGCATAGATGCCAGCAGAAAGCAACTCATTCCCATGGGAAGAGCAAGAGTAATGAGATCAATACCTACAGCATTGAGCCATTCATTCTCTCTTACATTAGGAAAAAAAACGTTTTTGTGCATTTCAATGTTCAGTGTTCCTTCTTTTTAAAAGAGTAAAGTCAAGTTGGACAAATGGCCCTGGAGGCCAGCCTTACCATCCCCAGCCTCTCTGAGGAAACTCTTTGGGTTGCAATTGTAGGATCAGCTATCTGTTCAAATGCAATATCTCCACTACTCTCCATCTTATCATGGGGCCAATTTAAATACTTAAAGGGCATCTTTAGGAATCTTTCCTCCAGTCCAAACTGCCTTTTGCTTCCTGTCTACCTCGGAAGTGTCATATTTCATACTAGCATGCTTTTCCATGAAACTGTCCCTTTAGTGCTCATTCAACATGTGATCCTGAGGTTGAGCTCATTTTTCCTACTCAGGCCCCCTTTGTGGGCTGAATTGTGTCCTCCACAGCCCCCCACCCCCAACCCCATCCTCCCGCACCACCTACCAATTCATATGTTGATATCTTAACCCTTAGTACCTCAGAATGTGCTTTTATTTGAATATGGGGTCTTTAAAAAGGTGATTAAGGTTAAATGAAGTTCTGTGGGTGGGCCTTAATACTATAAGATTGGTGTCCTTATAAGAAGAGAAGATTAGGACATAGCACAGAGGAAAGACCACGTGAGTATACGAGAAGATGACCATCTGCAAGCCAAGGAGAGAAGCCTCAGGAGAAACCAACCAACCAACCAACCAAGCTGAGACCTTGATCTTGGACCTCCAGCCAAAGAACCGTGAGAAAATAAATATCTGTTGTTTAAGACCCAGTCTGTGATACTCTGCTCCAAAGTGTTGGTTCCAACACTGACTGCAGCAGCTCCCTGCATTCTCTTCATTATACCATACTTTTTGGTGTCAAAGACATTTGTCCCATTGGGTAATAACCATGGCTCATTCTCATTGGTCATGTCTGGCTCTGGACAAAACCCTGGCATTGACAGATCAGGTAAGTGCTGAATTCATGAGCAATGCTGCTCGAGAGTGTCATACAAAGGGCAGGAATCTTCTCTTTGGGCATATGCAATCTTTTCACTCAATTTTCAAACTAGATAAACTGGAAAGAGCCCAGGTATACAGTTTGGGGTTGCAGTGAGTATTGGAAGCATTTTTTCTTTTTTTAATATTAAAAATTTTTTAATGTTTATTTATTTTTGAGAGAGACTGTGCACACACACACAAGTGGGGAAGGGGCAGAGAGAGAGAGAGACAGACAGACAGAATCCAAAGCAGGCTCCAGGTTCTGAGCAGTCAGTACAGAGCGTGACATGAGGCTTGAATCCACCAACTATGAGATCGTGACCTAAGCCAAAGTCATACACTTAACCAACTGAGCCACCCACGTGCCCCAGAAGCATCTTTTCTTAATTTTGAACCTGTGGGGTGCCATGATTTGGTAGACTCTTTGGTCACTTTGGTTGTTCTCTGGCTCTGCAGTATTAATGAATTGCTCTATTTAGACTCAAGGCATTTTTTGTGTCCTCTTTGTGGCTCAAAGAGGGCTATTTCCCACTTACACTGCCCACACCTCCTTCTCTCAAGGGCTGTCAAATCGCCTTGCAGACCCACTACAAATGGAGAAAGTGTTTGGCTCCTGGGCCTCTCACTCTTTCCTCACCCAACTAAGTGCTTCAGTGGCCCTCTTTTCAGGCCTTTAATTTTCCCGTAAACACAAAGAACAATGTTTTGAAAGATCTTACCACAACTCTGGTAGAACACTTCCAAGTTCCCACCCCGGCAGACTGTGTGTGTGGGCCAGGCGTTGCCACTGCTGCTGGGAGATATAAGAGTCCAGGCGAGGAGGAGGACGGCTGTGACACCCTCCATGGCAAGGTCCTGTGGGTGACCTGCAGGAAACTAGCAGGCCCAATGCAAAGGGCCTTCCGGGTCCTCCCTGTCCTCTCACTACAGGGGTGAATGTTCAGTTTCACTTCTCATATTTTATGCTCCTAAGGAACCACTGTGAGAAGCATTTGAATACTGTTCCCCCAGGACCTTTGACACTTAAATCAGCAGGGTGAGGATGGTCTGTGTCTAGGGTAGGCTGGATGTTGATGTTCTGCTTTCATGGGGAGGAGCCAGCAAGTAATGCATGACCTTATCTTCCAAATGCCCCCCCCCAGCCCCGCCCAGAGTCCCCCACACACAGGTAGGGTAGTTAACTCAGGAAAGCAACACCACAGGCTTCCGTGTCTCTGTAGGCTCCTGATGAAGGGTAAGGACCAGGGACCTGGCAGGGGGCCAGTAGACTGCGTTTGGTATTTGAAGGGCTACAGAATAACATTTGGGAATTGGAATGAGGTTTTTGCCCTGTTGGCATTTTCTCTCATCTGGCTCCAGCCCCACTCTCAGGATTAGGGTTTTAGCAGTGAATTGTGCAGCTGTGAGAACAAAGTTTGTTCTGGGAACAGCAGATGTGGCCTCTGGAGATGTGGTGGAGGGAATGGCCCTGAGAGGCGAGCTGTGTTCTATTTCTAGGTTTGGTTGGAGGAAGGGGTGGGGAAGGAGGGGGAAGTGACGCCCTTCCTTTTAAGACAGTGTGGGGGAGGGTTAATTGTTTGGTCACTGGAGGGATGATTAATGTCACACCCCACTTTCTCTTCAAAGCCAAGAGTCTGTCTCCCTCTTCTACTAACTCTGTTGTCCTGCATCACAACAGCAAAATTTCTCAGCCCTGGTTCCCCACTTCCCACCCCAACTTAGCTTAAGAGAACCAGAGTCAGGGCCAGACCAGCAGATTGGAGGAGTGACAGAGTACACTATTTCCCCTGAGAGGAAGAGCATTTTTCTGAGCTCACTAGATACACTGACTGCTGATGGGTAACTTTAGTTACCTCAAAACTTCTTTTGAATTAAGTGGAACTTAATGACCAGTGAAAACAAATATTCTGACTTAATTGATGGGTGCTTAGGATTTTTTGGCAGACATCACAGAGTGGCCATTTGGGGAAAGGGCTGGTCTGGGTTGATGTTTTTTGTTTTTTGTTGCTTTTTTAGGTACTCATCCTGCAAATAAGTTTAGAGATGTTGGATTTCAACAGTGATTACCAAAATGTGGTCCCCAGACAGCAGCATCAACTTCAACAGGGAACTTGTTAGAAATGCAAATTCTTTGGGTTATATGCAAGACCAACTGAATCAGAAACTCTGGGATGGGGGTGGGCATTGTGTTTTAATAAGCCCACGAGTAGTTCTGGGACAGGAACATGGAGGCTGTCCCTAGAGACCTTTGAGTGCTCTAGAAGGTGTTGAGGGAACTCTGACCGGTGAATGAGGAAAGCACTGAGGCTAAGCCCTTCAGCTCCTGCAGAGCACTACATGACCAATACACCAGTGGAAGGTTCTTGGACAGCAGAGAAGGGAGCAGGTATCTTGACAAAGAGCTGTGAGTGGTTGCCAACAGGTCATCTGAGGACCAGGCTATAGATTCCGAATCAAAGGACTTAGCAATGAAAAGAAGCATAATTCAGGCATTGCACTGACATTTGGACAATATTCAAAATGGAGGCTCTGGATGGGTAGTGATGTTACGGCAGTGGAGGTTGGGCTTGAGTGGGCATCATCTTCAGGGAGAGGGCATCAGCTTCAGGGGGAGCTCTCTAATACATAGATTGCTGGGCCCTAAACCCAGGGGTTCTAGATTGCAGATTCAGGAAGCCTGAGAGCCTGCATTTCTAACAAGTTCCCAGGTGATTCCATTGCTGCTGGTCTGGAGGCACAGTCTGAGAACTTCTGCTCTTCTAAGTTATAGGATTTAGTCTGTGGCAGAGTATTCAGTTTTGTTTTGTTTTTAAATCATCTTAGTTTCTTCCAAACATTCTTGTGCTAAATGACAGACATTTTGTATAATACATAGGAGACCCATGTAAGAATACAGAGTTAGCCTCTTGTTCTACAAATTTCTGCTTACTGAGAACAAGGATTTGCTTGAAATCATCAGCTATGGCTCACCAAGTTCAAGCAATCCAAAATGTCTTGAGTTCTTTAACTAGAAGCTTTATAAAGACAACAAAAGAATTCATTAAAAATATCCTATTTCCTAACTATAAAACAGAATTAGAATCCATTTATGATAGTTATATAAAACATGGTTTTATAGATGTAAATGGTAACTAGATATACTGTCAGGCTCTCATATTGATTTCCAAAACCTTACCAACCTTAGCCAAAGGTGTACTTTTTTTTTTTTTTAAATAATAATCCTCTTCCTCTGTGTTTTAAGCTGTTTTCTTTTCATAGAGGTTTGCTTCTGGATGGTGCCTTTCTTTTCTTGCAGGATAAAATGTTATTATCAGGATTGCTATCACTGAAAGTGTTCTTTTTTATGATTATTTTTTCAATTTTGAAAGAGAGAGGGAGAGAGACAATCCTAAGCAAGCTCCTCTCTGTCACTGCAGAACCTGACACAGGACTTGAACTCACAAACCAAGAGATCTGGACCTGAGCCAAAATCAAGAGACAGATGCTTTACTGACTGAGCCACCTAGGTGCCCCTGAAAGTATTCTTAATGAAGAAATCTCTTGATGTTTAAGCAGAGACTTTGAGAATAACAGGTGAGATTCCGAGGACAGGGGAATACAGTTCCCTTGGGAAAGTGATTCAGTCTAGGTGTGGGCACTGCACTTCAACAGTATATCTCATGTGTCCACAGGTGACAGATAGACCTAACTATCCTTTACCACCAAGCGGTGATGATGTGGTACTGTCTCCAATGACAAATGTGTCTTCATCAACCCTTATCTTCAACTATTGATGCTTTCCTTCAGTGACCCTCAGATATTTATTCTATTAACAACAATTTCCTGTTGAATTGTGCTGCCAATTTACTCCTTTTCTCTGTGGCCTGTGTCTGTGTTTCTGCCACACTATAGCTGGATGAGTGAGGTTTGATCTCTTCATGCTTTTGGCTTCCAGATTGACTGCAAACTCCCCTAGCTAGTGTGTAGAAGTCAGGAAGACGTGCCACTTCCTGTGTAACAACTTTTAGCAGCCCCTGAGTTGCCTGCTGAGGTTTCACTCTAACTATTTTCATGCCATCATTATGTAGGCTACATGAAAGTCTTAGAGTTGGTGCCATACTATCTCCCAGATTTCTGGAAGACTCATTCCAGGGAAAGTGTGAGTCCAAGAAACTCCTTGGATTTTTATTATCATTACATTATGTGTATGTATCTGTTAGAAAAGTACAGAAACAGCCTGCTCTCTACAGAAAATGGAAAAATTCATCTGTTTCTCTCCTTGCTTCAGATTCATTCACTCATTTATTCAGCAAATATTAATTAAGCACTCTAGCATGCCAGATACAGTCCTGAGCACTGGGAATTCAGCAAACAAAGTCCCTATTATCAGTGAGTTTGCTTTCTAGTGGAAGGGGATGACAATCAACAAATTTGTTTAGTACTGTTGTTTAATAAAAGAGACTTTGTTTCTTGAAAAATTGCTTGGGTTTCACATAGAAAATTGGATTGAGTTTTCTGAAATATTTTCAACTGACTATTACATATGAATACTAAACTCTTTTTTTAATTTGCCCCAGACAAATGAGGCAGCTCATCAGGGCTTTCCACTAACTGTTTGTTTCAAGAGATAAACTGTAGCAGGACTTTCTGGAAAACAAAACAAAACAAAAAAAACCTGCCCCTACCACCCCCTCCATTTCCTTATTATTGACTCATGCATCATCATTATTAATATTCAATTATTTGGGGGAGCATAGTGTGCATAGTCTTGGTTTTTAAATGGGTCTGTAAGTTCTATGACAAAGGGCAAACAGAAATGATTTTTATTTGTTTGAGGAACATGTACCTTGGCCTGGGAAGAGGTGGGCTCTCTAGATCAATCTGATCAATTTCCAACAATGAAAAGGCAACAAACAGCATTGTCTGACTAAAGCAGAATAACCTGGTCCAAGATCCACAGAGGGCAGGTCTAGTCTGAAATCAGTGATGGACATTGCCCCCAAATTCTCTATAGCATGATATCAATGACCAACTTATAGCTATAACTCTCCTCAAATTGAGAATGCTCTCAAGATTTCATCCTACTAAGATTGAAGTTATTTTAATAGACCAAAGGAAAAGCATTAGAGAGGAAACCATAAGTGGGGTGAAGAATGAAAAAAGTTCTTTTACCTGATTTGTTCCCATTGCTTAAGCCCTGGGCTCAGGCTTTGACAGGTACCTCCAACTGTGGTTGGTTTCAGAACTTTCTGCTGGTCATTATGGGATGGAAACTCATCTCATTCAAGCCAAATCATTTGAAAGCCCATTTTGCTGGAGTGGTAGGTGGCAGCTGGAATAAAGTAATGTGTCTGTTTTTGCATCAGATCCCTGGAGATTTTCTTGACTTCTCTCTCCTAGCAGTGGTTGCTGAATATACCTAGAATTCTTCTACAGAAGTTGTCATGGAGAGCTTTCTAGTCCCTGATGTAGTAAGTTTCCTCAGCAGTAACTTAAACATATAAATAATGATCTTTGAGGTAACGTGTGCTTTTATCTTCTCTGCAATAAAAAATAATAGCCAGGTGGACCCCTACAATGTGCCAGATATTCTTCTAAGCACTTCAATATGTATTCCCTCACTTATTTTATCCTTACAACAGCTTTATGGGATGGCTGTAGTCTCCATGATCCCCCATTTACAATGTGGAAGTCCTAAAGTCTTGAAAATGGAAGCTTTTATTCTTTGAAATTTGTTTGCTAAAAAAAAAGTGTGATCTAAACTGAGAGTTCATAGTCGCCCCCAGTTTAATAGTCTGTTTATTTTATGGTCTTAATTTATCCCACCTAGGTTTCACTGCAGAAATATTACTGTGATTGGTTAGTGGGTAATGGGTCTTTTACCAGACCCCACTGAAAGTGTTATGAAATATAAAGCTTACTATTTTTCTAAAATCAATAAATTTGAACATTTATTTATTTATTATTAATTTTTTGTTGTTGTTTGAGAGACAGAGAGAAAGCCAGTTGGGGAGAGGGGCAGAGGGAGAGGGAGGATCTTCAGCAGGCTCCATGTTTAGTGCAGAGCTTGACACAGGGCTCGATCTCAGGACCCTGGAATCATGACCAGAGCTGCAATCAAGAGTTGGACACGCAACTGACTAAGCCACCCAGGCACCCCAAGAAATTCTGAATTTTAAAATACATCTGTACCTGGGCACATGGGTGATTCAGTTGGTTGAGCATCTGACTCTTGGTTTTGGGTCAGGTCATGATCTCATGATTCATGAATTTGAGCCCTACATCAGGTTCTGTGTTGACAGCACAGTGCCTGCTTGGGATTCTCCTGCTCCCTCTTTTTCTGCCCCTCCCCTGCACCCTATTCTCCCCGCCCTCAAAATAAATAAATAAACTTAAAAAAACTTAAAATACATCT
The DNA here is from genome assembly GCA_017311185.1 of Proteles cristata cristata. Taxonomy (NCBI): domain Eukaryota; kingdom Metazoa; phylum Chordata; class Mammalia; order Carnivora; family Hyaenidae; genus Proteles; species Proteles cristata. Next base: position 1,576,608 of record JAESUZ010001348.1, on the reverse strand, counting down.
GTACCCAAAGATTTTAGTTAAGAGATTCTGGGCTTGTTTTATGATGATCCTCATTCTCCAGAGAAGACACTGAGGCATAGTTAGTAACAAGTTCAAATTCACACAGGTGGTAGAGCCAAGTTGAACGTCAGACAGTTAGGCTTTAGAGGCCAAGTTCTTGACTCCTGAGATAAAGGCCTCTTTACTACTGCGCCTTTATGCTTGCTCCAGTGATACCAAAGCAAATGACCCACTACTTGGAAATTGATTGCAGACATTGCTCTTCAGCCAAAGCCAGCTCCTATACCACATTGCCAATGACTAAATGGATATACTTATGTGGGACATAAATATCTTCTCATCAGAAGAGTATATTCCCATTAGAAATGTGTAGCTACAATAGAAAAACAGGACCTTTTAGGGAGGGGCAAGATGGCGGAGAAGTAAGGAGCTCTGTACTTGCACTCGCGCCCATACCTCACACAGGAAAGATCTGAAGCCATTGGAAACCTTACAAAACCTGAGAGATTGGGAGAAAAAGGACGCAGAATCCACTGAGAAAGACTTCTAACGGCTACCTCAAGAAACAAGCCAGAGTACACAAGGTGGAGAGTCCCAAATATCACTAAGAATAGGAAAATAAAATAACCAGGGACCCAACAAGAGAGACCAAGAGATACCATTCAAAAAACACTCTCTGAAAGGATAGGCCCTGGACAGTCAAAGAGTCTTCTTGGATACAGCAGTGCTCATAGGTGCACAGAGCATAACAGGTCATTAAAACTAACAAGAGCTGGAAAGAGAACTAAAATGATGAAACGAAAGAGCTCTCCTCCAAAGAAACTCCAAGAAGAAATGACAGCTAATGAACTGCTCAAAACAGATATAAGCAGCATAACTGAACAAGATTTTAGAATAATAATGGTAAAATTAATAGCAGGGCTCGAAAAAAACATAGGGGACATCAAAGAAACTATGGCTACAGACAGAATGGAAAATAAAAATAGGCATGAAGAATTTAAAAATGCGATAAATGAGATACATAATAAATTAGAGGCCTCCAATGCACGGATTGAAGAGGTAGAAAGGAGAATAAGTGATTTAGAAGACACCATTATAGAAAAACAAGAAGTTGACAAAAAAAGAGACAAACGGATCTAGGAACATGAAAGAAGAGTTCGAGAGCTCAGCGATACAGTCAAACGCAACAATATCCATATCATAGGAATCCCAGAAGAGGAAGAGAGAGGGAAAGGTGCTGAGGAGTCCTGGAACAAATTAGAGCAGAGAACTTCCCTGACCTGGGGAAGGAAGTAAATGTTGAAATACAGGAGGCTCAGAGGACTCCCCTCAGGCGTAACTTGAATCGATCTTCTGCACGGCATATCATAGTGAAACTGGCAAAATATAAGGACAAGGAGAGAATTTTGAAGGCAGCTAGGGAGAAAAGGTCCCTAACATAAAAAGGGAAACCTATCAGAGTGGTGACAGACCTATCTACTGAAACTTGGCAGGCCAGAAAGGAATGGCAGGAGATCTTCAAGGTGATGAACAGTAAAAATATGCAGCCAAGAATCCTCTATCCAGCAAGCCTGTCATTCAAAATAGAAGGAGAGATAAAAACCTTTCTAAATAAACAGAAACTGAAAGAATTTGTCACCACGAAGCCAGCCCTACAAGAAATCCTGAGGGGGACGCTCTGAAGGAAAGGTTACAAGGAACAAAGATACCAGAGACACCACCACAAATATGAACCCTACAAAAGATACAAAGACTCTACACCCACATATTTCAATAATAACACTGAATGTAAATGGGCTGAATGCTCCAATCAAAAGATATAGGGTAGCACAATGGATAAAAAGAAGCAAAATCCATCTATATGCTGTCTACAAGAAACTCATTTTAGACTGGAAGATACCTTCAGATTAAAAGTAAGGGGATGGAGGGGCGCCTGGGTGGCTTAGTCGATTAAGCGTCCGGCTTTCACTTAGGTCATGATCTCGCAGTTTGTGGGTTCGAACCCCGCGTCGGGCTCTGTGCTGACTGCCAGCTCAGAGCCTGGAGCCTGTTTCAGAGTCTGTGTCTCCCTCTCTCTCTGACCCTCCCCTGTTCACGCTATCTCTCTCTATCCTAGAAATAAAAAAAAAAAAAAGAAAAAAAAAAAGTAAGGGGATGGAGAAATATATATCATGCTACAGTAAGTCAAAAGAAAGCCGGAGTAGCCATACTTATATTAGACAAACTGGACTTTAAATTAAAGACAATAACAAGAGATGAAGAAGTGCACTACATAATAATTACATGGTCCATCCATCAGGAAGAACTAACAATCATAAATGTCTACGCACCGAATATGGGAGCACCTACATATCTAAAACAATTAATCACAAACAGAAACAAGCTTATAGATAAGAATGTGCTAATAGCAGGGGACTTTATACTCCGCTTACAGCAATGGATAGGTCAACCAGACAGAAAATCACTAAAGAAATAATGGACTTGCAAGACACACTGGACCAGATGGATCTGACGGATATATTTAGAACTTTACACCCCGAGGCCAGGGAATTTACTTTCTTCTCAAGTGCGCATGGCACATTCTCCAAGATAGATCACATACTGGGACATAAAGCAGCCCTCAATAAATATAAAAGAATTGAGATCCTACCATGCACACTGTCAGATCACAATGCTTTGAAACTTGAAATCAATTACAGGAAGAAGTCTGGAAAACCTCCAAAAACATGGAGGTTAAGGAACACCCTACTAACGAATGAATGGGCCAATCAGGCAATTAGAGATGAAATTAAAAAATATATGGAAACAAATGAAAATGAAAACACAACAATCCAAAATCTATGGGATGCGGCAAAGGCAGTCCTAAGAGGAAAGTACATTGCCCTCCAGGCCTATTTCAAGAGATTAGAAAAAGCGCAAGTCCAAAATCTAACAGCTCACTTAAAGGAACTAGAGGCAGAGCAACAAGAACGCCCTAAACCAAGTAGAAGAAGAGAAATAGTAAAAATTAGTGCAGAAATAAACAACATAGAGACCAAAGAAACAATTGAACAGATCAATGAAACCAAGAGTTGGTTTTTTGAAAAAATAAACAAAATTGACAAACCTCTAGCCAGACTTATCAAAAAGAAAAGAGAGAGCACCCAAATAGACAAAATTATTAATGAAAATGGACTTATTACAACCAGTAAGATAGTTGTAAATGAGGTATCAGATAAAGGATTAATATCCAGAATCTATAAGGAACTCACCAAACTCCACACCTGAAAAACAAACAACCCAGTGAAGAAATGGGCAGAAGATATGAACAGACACTTCTCCAAAGAGGACATCCAGATGGCCAACAGACACATGAAACGATGCTCAGCATCCCTCCTCCTCAGGGAAATACAAATCAAAACCACACTGAGATACCACCTCACGCCAGTCAGAGTGGCTAAAATGAGCAAATCAGAGAACTCTAGATACTCTAGATAGGATGTGGCAAAATGGGCACCCTCCTACACTGCTGGTGGGAATGTAAACTGGTACAGCCCCTCTGGAAAACAGTGTGGAGGTTCCTCAGGAAACTAATAATAGAACTCCCCTAGGACCCAGCAATAGCACTGCTAGGAATTTACCCTAGGGATACAGAAATGCTGAGGCATAGGAGCACATGGACCCCAATGTTCATAGCAGCACTCTCAACAATAGCTAAAACATGGTAAGAGCCTAAGTGTCCATCAACGGATGAATGGATCAAGAAGATGTGGATAATCTATACCATGGAATACTACATGGCAATGAGAAACAATGAAATCTGGCCATGTGTAGCAACCTGGATGGACCTTGAGGGTGTTATGCTTAGCGAAATAAGTCAGGTAGAGAAAGACAAATATCACATGTTTGCACACATAGGAGGATTAGGAGGAACTTAACAGAGGACCAAAGGGGAGAAGAAGGGGGGAAATGGTGGGGGAAAGGGAGAGAGGCAAACCATGAGAGACTCTTGAATGCTGAGAAACAAACTGAGGACTGATGGATGTGGGGGGTAGGGGGGTGATGGGCATGGAGGAGGGCACTTGTGGGGATGAGCACTGGGTATAATATGGAAACCAATTTGACAATAAACTATTTGTAAAAAAAAATCCAGCCTCATTAATAGGATTCAGTATTAGAGCTGTAAATATTTTAAATTGAGCATTGTAGGGTTTTCAAAAAATAAGTATATGCATTGAGTTTCTCCTCACACTTCACTTGTATTTGGTTTAGCCTTGATCACAGCCACATCCTCAGAATCCTTCTAGACATTCTGAAAATCTTAGGTAGTTAAGATAAACTATATATTCAGCCATCTCTATTTTATAATGTCCATAAAAACATATGCATTTAATAAATGTCACATTAATAAGACTAAATCCTATTCCCCATAGTCTTATGCTAACAAGTAAGGCATTAATTTCCCTAGGAGAAAGCTAAATTTCCAGGACATATTTTAAAGGCACTTTCAATTATGATCATTTGTGGGATTCCTTCAGTCATGAGTGAATAATAATGCCCTTCCATTGTCAATACCACATTCAGATGTTTTTAATTCCATCACACCACTTTCAAAAATGTTTGTGGAATATTTATTCAAGAAATTGTGTAAAATTTAAAAACTCTGAACTTTACTATAAACTTTGTTTAATCTAAAAAATAAAAAGAATAAAAAAGAAAAACTGGACCTTCAAAGTCCAAAAGAGAGAGCCCATGGAAGACACCCAGTGAAATGGCAAGTCCCTGAAGGAGTCTAATGAAAGGCACCTGTCCGATCACTGGACTCTGTTGAAGCAAAGTGTCAGACAATTTCATGGCAAGCCGCTTAATATTCAGAAATTGAGGTCTTTGTTGTTTCTTTGAAGCCTGTATACGTCAGCTTCAATTGGAAGACTATTGATGAATAAAGGAGGGGAAAACGCACTTTGTACTTTTTAGGCAAAACAGTGCTTTCTATGGTTGTGGCCTCTGCTCACCAGGAATTTAATTGTGTTAAAAAGTCATGGCCCTGAGTTGTCACTTTTTGTTCAAAAAGCTGATCTTTCTTTTGCTTGAGCTTTTGAACTGTAAGATTGGAGACTCCACATCAGGGAGTCAAAGATGAAGTCACTTAAAAATAGTCTGTCCATCACCAAGGGCTTTCCACTTTATTGCATGAGAATCTTTCATCCCACCTGTGTCTGTCTGTCTGTACTTCCACCACCCTAGACAGGCTCCTCGGAGTCTCCCAAGATCCACTCCAGGCCTCTCTCAAATCCATGCTCCAGTTGGCACCCAGTCTTCCTGCTGAGATGCAAATCTGTGAAGGACACCTCTGCATCCCCATTAAGGCCCTTCAGTGGTGCCCTTTGGACATGTCCACAAGGCCTTGTCTGATTTTGTTTTTCCTACTGCCCACCCTCAGTTCCTATAGTAACCCGGCTGTTTACTCTCAGCATCTCAAGCACACGCTATTACTTTGCTCTGGAATTCCCTTACTCCATTCCTGGTCTTAATGCCTATGCTTCCTTCAGAGTTTAGCTTAATGCTGGCTTCCTGGAGAAAGCTGCTCTGATCCTGGCAAGTCCCTTAAGTAGGCTTGTGCAGCCAGTGGACCTCACCTTTTCACAGCGCTGCTCATAAACCATCATTCAATTAAGGTCAGATTCCCTCATAATATATCAGAAAAACTTTCTTCCTCCCACCTCCCTTCCCATCCTTCCTTCTAGTTCTTTCTATCTTTCCCCCCACTCTGACCCTAATATGCCCAGTGCCTAGCACATAATTGGTACTCAGTAAAATATTTTAGACTTAATGGATGAAATAGAGAATGAGGATGGCCCATTGAGCCTTGGTCACTGGGCTTCTGGATGTGATGGACCTCACAAGTAAGGCGAAGCAAGGAGCTCTGTCCCTCCTCTGAGTCTATGATTCTCAAAGAAGTTAGCAAAGTGTGATGCCCCAAAATTTTCCAAAAATATAACACAATTTCCTTTTCTTTCTCTTTGCTTCTCATTTCTAAAGGAATATATTCTAATTGAAGGACTTTGGGGATATTTAGGATAACCCTCTCTTGTAGGGAGGAAGGGCAGTGAAACTAGGGAGAAAGGAAAAATAATCATCCATGATCTCAATATTCAGAGATAATCCTTACTGACACTTTGTGAAATCTCTGAGTCCACACACACACACACACACACGATCATACTGTACAAACCATACCTATTGTAATATACGACAATATTTACACTGGTCATTTAGAATTATTCCAAGACATAATTCTTTTTTTTAAGATAACATTTTCATTTATTTTAAATTGTTAGACAGCAATAGATGGTTGGCATTTTTTCTTTTGGGTTTTGTGCATGTTTGTGGGTTGTTGGGTTGTTGGGGTTTTTTTTGATCTTTTTAAACTTTCCACTTGAAGTTTCTATATATTTCAGAAGGAACAAGGCCAATTTACATTTTATCAGTCGTGCCAGGACACAATTCTTAATAACTGTATCATATTCTAATGTATGAATTCACCATGATTTATTTAATCAATTTATACATTTAGACTATTAATCACTAAATAATAGGAGATAATGCTATGGTGAATTTCCTTATTGTATTTTTGTGCAGCCATAATTATTTTCTTAACATAAATTCCTAAAAGTGAAATGCTTGGTGAAAAGAATTACCAAATTTTGAAGGTTTTTGATACATGCTGCTGTATTGCTTTCCAGATACACTGAACAATATAATAGTAGCTAGGCATTATTATTTCAAAATTGTTTCTGTCAACTGAGTAGATAAATATTGGTTTCTCCTTGTATTTATTTATATTTCTCTCTTATAGTTCATACAGTTGAGCAATTATTTTTGGTCATTTGTATTTCACATTATGATTATTGGCGATTTGTATTTTATTTTACTGTTTATTTTATTATGTATTTGTATCTATTATATATTATTTTATTATGTATTTTCTTTATTATGTATTTTATTATTATTGCTCATTTGTATTTCTTCTTTTGTGAATTCCTGCACATGACTATTACCTATTTTTCTATTATGATTTCAAATTTAAACAAAAGAAATTGAAAGTGAGAGATGGCTGAATTTAGACATTCATGAAAATCCAATCAACAAACATCATCACCTTTTTGAGTGGTGCTCTTTATCCTTGGATAAACTGTGTCAGTAAAGAAGATCCTGCCATGAGATTTGTTTGAGACTTAAATTTACTCAGAGGATGAGGCAGACTATTAATAAAATACACAGTGCTTATTATGCAGAGTTTTATGAGTTTCATAAAAATGAGTTTTGATGTAAGATACTGTATTAGCTCAGATAATTTCTTTATATTTGTAGATGATTAACTTAGAAGTCATGAGGGAAGAGGGAAACCCAGGTACCTTGCTTTGGCTGCCACTCTTGACAGTAAACATGATCCCAGGTAGTAACTCCTGCTTGAAGTATGTGGTCTCTTTGGGAAGCCTCTGAACGTTGTGTAAGAATGGAAGAGGTGTGACGAATTCCTTATACTTTGAACAAATCAGAAATACTATTGCTCAGCAATTGCTTTCTCCTAAATACCTACCAGAAAAAGAATCTATGTAAGGGAGGGATGCATGATGTGGGTGGAGTCAGATTGACCATCTGCATTCTGGCCCCAGCACTGACTACTATGTGACCTTGTCGCATCACAGACTCTCATCTGTCAAATGAAGCTTTCTAACACCATGTTTCAGGCTTGAACACAAAACTAAATTGAATATGTATGGAAAGTGCTCGTTAAACATTTGGCACTAAAAAACCTGGTAGTCCTCATTAGGGGATAACTCTCTGTGAGTAATGGTTTGGGTCATATATGCAAACAAAGTACTTTTGCAAAAAGAAGCTAGTGGAGAAAACTAACAATAAAATACTAACTAGTTCCTAACAGTACTAAGATTAAAAAAGATTTGAACTTTTGGTGAACTGTTCCTTTAACTTAAATGAGAATAATTTACTTTCCATTGACTGGTAGAACAAACCTGCTAATTTTTGGAAAGAATGACTGGGAACAGAGCTATACTCATGATACTCATGGTTTTTCCAGGCTCCCCAGTTACTAAGTTTTGTCAAGGAAAACAGATTACACATCCTCCTGTGAACACTGACATAGCAACGTTTATATATTTACTCTACTGCTTCTCTCTACCTCTTACTTCCCTTTGTGATGGCCATTTAAGTAGGCAGTCAGATATGATGTGTCACACTTCTGTATTAAAGAATTCAGTTATTCACCCTTTAATTTTGCTGCCTTGAATGGCATCTAGCCCATACTTCATGGTCCTTAGAGTTAGTTGACTGGATAATGATAATAATAAACAAGTAATATTTTTGAGGATCTCCAAGATGGCAGGCACTTTTTGACATGGATGTAAGATAGTTATAATATCTATTATGCAGATAAAGAAACTGAAGCTTAGAGCAATTTGTCCAAGGCTCACATAATGGCAGAGCCAAAATTCAAAAAAGGGCTAATATCCAAATCCGTCTTTTTAACTACAGCACTCTACTGCTCCAGCAAACAGATAAACAAGCTCTATAATAAAGGAATAAATTCACAAAGCTTATTATGGGTGGGTTTAGGACTAAATACGTTTGCACTACTTGAGTTTTGTAGCTTACCTTTCCTTTGCTCTATTCCAGCTGGAGGTGATGACAGACCAATCTTCCATACCTAGAAATGATTTTTGTTCTATCTATTCTTTGACTTTTTAAAAATCTTTTCTGTCTTCTTCTGGATTAAAACAGTATTTTTTAGTATTCCATTTTATCTTCTCTGTTGACTTTGAAGCTATCCCTTCTTGTTTATATTGCTAGTCATTGCTCTAGACGTGTGTCATCCAACATGCTAGTCATTACCTCCATTAGCACCTAGAATGTGACTACAATACCTGACACGTGCTCATAGTTTAAAATATACACTATGAGGTGCCTGAGTGGCTCAGTCAGTTGAGTGTCCATTGAGTGTCCAACTCTTGATTTTGGCACAGGTCATGATCTTACAGTACATGAGCTAGAGTTCCACATCAGACTCTGAGCATAGAGCCTGCTTGGGATTCTGTCTTTCCTTCTCTCTCTGCCCCTCCCTCCCTCTCTCTTTCTCCCTCTCTCAAAAATAAATAAATAAATATTAAAAAATAAAATACACACTAACTTCTCAAAAATTAGTATAAGGAAAGGATGTAAAATATCTCACTAATAATTTTTATGTTGACTACATGTTGAAATGACAGTATTTTGAAGAAATATATCAAAATCAACTTTATCATATGGTTTTAATGTGGCTTCTAGAAGATTTATAATGACATAGGTGGCTTGTGGTTGTTTGTATTCTGTTTCTATTAGACAGTGTGCTGCTCTAAGGATTATAGCATGTGTCTGTAAGAAGCTTGTTCTAGTACATGTCCATTTAATCCCTTCCATTCTTTAGTCTACAATACACGTTTAATGTCTACATATGTTCTTATTTATTTATTTATTTATTTTTTAATGTTTCCATTCACCTCTAGGAGACAGAGAGAGAGAGAGAGACAGCGCGAGCAGGGGAGGGTCAGAGAGAGAGGGAGACACAGACCCTGAAACGGGCTCCAGGCTCCGAGCTGGCAGTCAGCACAGAGCCCGACGCGGGGCTCGAACCCACGAACCGTGAGATCATGACCGAAGTGAAAGTCGGACGCTCAACCGACTAAGCCACCCAGGAGCCCCTAATGTCTACATATGTTCTAAACCTCATAATACATTGTCATGAATTTTTGCTTAAACAAATATTAAGACCTGTGAAGTTTCAGAGATATCCCCCTCCTTGCAAGCTAATAAGTTAACCTGTCACTATTTCATGAAAGCTGGCAGAAGACATGAAACCTCCTTGTCAGAGATGGAAGGCCTTATTACTCACAGTATAATGAGCAGTATGAACATCAGCATACTTGCATTGATTTCTCCCGCTCCCAAATCTCACACGGGCAGTGTGGTGGGCTGAGATGGATGCAACACATAAAACGATTTGTGATGCAACCAGGGAACCCATGGACAAGGACTTAGAAGTTTTGGAACAAGAGGTAAACATTTTAGAAAACACAGAAAACAGAAAACAAGCTAGTCTTCCTACTGCTGGCAAATGAGCAGTTCTCCAGTATCCATGGCTATGGCGGTGACCTACTTATTGGCCATTTTGTTTAGCTACATTAGCTATTCCTTATTATATATTATATACTATTAGACAGATAAGCCCTGAAATCTGATATATGCAGCAAGAACTTGCACAGATGCTCACAGCCCACTACAGATTGCCTCTTCCAACAGCAGTCAGTTGTCTTTGAAAGAAATGAAGAAATTAGGAAAAAAACTTTCACATTTGACATTTTAGGTGCTCTTCTCTATATTGGAAAAATCCTACATTCCATTTATGATTATTTCCCTTCAAAATGGAGAGCTTCTTTTAGTATTTCCAGAAGTACAAATCTTTTCTGGTAATGAATTCTCTCAGCTTTTATTTATCTGAAAATGTCTTTATTTCATCCTTTTTTTAAAGATTTTATTTTTGGGTAAAAATATGTCTCTACATACAACATGGGGATAAAATCTGCAGCCCTGCAACCCAGAGTTGTATTCGCTACCACCTGAGCCAGCCAGGTGGTCCTCATTCTTATTTTTGAAAGATACTTTAACTGTATATAGAATTCTAGGTAATAGTTACTCTTATACACTTTAAAGATGTCATTTCATTATCCTCTGGTTTACAGTGAATCTGATGAGAAGTTAGTGACTATTTTTATTGATCCCTTTTATGTAATGTTTCTTAATTTTTATATTTTTTAATGTTTATTTTATTTCTGAGAGAGAGACAGAGACAGAGCATAAGTGGGGGAGGGGCAGAGAGAGAGGTGGGGAGACACAAGATCCGAATCAAGGTTTGAGGCTATGAGCTGTCAGCACAGAGCTCCATGCCAGGCTCAAACTCATAAACTGAGAAATCATGACCTGTACTGAAGTCAACACTTAACTGACTGAGCCACCCAGTTGCCTCTGTAATGTTTTTTGGTTTTGTTTTGTTTTTTACTCTGAATGCACTTAAGATCTCTTATCTTTAATTTTCATCAATTTGACTTGTTATGGTTTTATCTCTGTTTATCCTGGTTGGAGTCCTTTGAGCCTCTTGGAGCTGAAAGTTAGATTACTTAGAATTTGGAAAAATGTAAGCCATTAGTTCTTCAAATATTTTTGTATTTTTTTTCTATCCTCTCTTTTTAATACTTTGATCACTTATATGTTAGACTCTTCGGCATTATCACACAGATCACTAAGGCACTATTCATTTTTTTTTTATCTTATTTATCTCTGTTTCAGTTAAGGAAGTTTCTACTTGAAGTTCAAAATCTACCACTTTTTATTTTCAATAATAAATTTTTCAGTTCTAAAATTTCCATGTGGTTTCTCAGTTCTATTTCTCATTTGAGACTACCTTGTTACTCTCATTATGTTAATCTTCTTCTTAAAGTCCTTATTCATACTTATAATAGCTGTTTTAAAATCCTTCTGAGCTACTTCTAGTATATGAGTCATTTCTAGATGTTTCTGTTAACTGATATATATGAGCGACATTTTCCTGCTCCTTTACAGTGTTTAGTTACTGTCCAATCAATGCCATGCATTGTAGATACTATATTGTTGAGAGTTTTAATTATATTGAGTTCCTTCAAATAACATTAAAGCTGTTAACAAAAAATTGTTTTTTGCAGCTCAGCTTGATCATGTCAAACTTTGGCTTTAGGCTTTTTTAGGGTGGGCTTGGGGGCTACAAAGGTTCTGTCTCTGGTATGTGTCTTATTTTAGGATTTCAGTTAGATTCCAACAGTCTTTCCATACTTGCAGGTCAAATTCTAATATTTCCCAATACACTGAGACCTCTAGAATCTCTATCAATTTTCATCCTCTTCTTAGTTTTTCTTTTCAGGCTTTGTAAAATTTTGCCTCGTATGTGTATAATAACATTTGGGCAAAAAGCTAAGAGGACCCCATGAAAATCTAGTTATCTCAGCACCCCCAAATTCTGATTTCTGCCAATGAATTTGCTGCTCTGTTTTGAGTGCTGCTTTCTTGTGTCACAGTTTAGAAAGTACTCCCCTTCCTCCCCAACAGAAAACCAAGGCAATGGGATCTTACTGTGTTTCCCTTGTCTCAAGTACCACAGCCACTTGGTGCCTACTGTCTAATTCCTGAAGATAATTGTTTCATATATTTTATCCAGCTTTCCAGTTGTTTAGGGAAGTGGGTAAATTTGATGCTCACTATTCCCTCCATGCAAAAAGCCCCTAGAAACTTGGAAAGAGTGGCTTGTTTGTATCTGAGCTACCTGGTGTCCAAGCTGATGCACTTTCCCCTATACAGCAGTTCCAGGAAGGTAGATTCCATTGCTCAGCAAAATTTTAAAAACAAGGGGCCAATATATGAAAATCCCACAGATAACATCATACTCAGAGGTTAAAGACAGCTTTTTTTTTTCTGAAGATCAGGAACAAGACATGGATTTCCACTTTTAAACACTTCTATTCAACCTAGTACCAGAACTTCTAGCTATATAATTAGGTTAGATAATAAAAGTTATTTAAACTCAAAAGGATGGAGTAAAATTATCTCTGTTCACAGGTGATATTCTTATATGTGAAAAACTCTAAAATTTCTGAGCAAAAATATCCCCCTAAATTGATAGAGCTAATAAATGAATTCAGCAAAGTTACAGGATACAAATCAACACACAAATATAAGCTGCATTTCTAGACACTAACAATGAATGATCTGAAAAGGAAATTAAAAATGAATTTCTTTTACAGCAATATAAAACTTATGAAATACTTAGGAATAAATTTGACCATGCAAATGAAAGACTTATATGTTGAAAACTCCGTAACATTTTCAAAAGAAATTAAAGAATACATAAATAAATGGAAAGACATCTTATGTTCATTCATTAAAAGACTTAATATTGCTGAGATACCAATACAACCCAAATGCATTACCAATTTCATGAAATCCCTATCAAAATCCCAATGACATATTTGGCAGAAATAGAAAACCCATCCTAAAATTCATATGGAATCTCAAGAGATCTAAATAGTCCAATCTTGGAAAGGAAGAACAAAGCCAAAGAACTCATATTTTCTGGTTTAAACCTCACCTTGAAGCTACCAGAATCATTGCCCATCACCTCAAAAAGGTTTTTGAGCTGAGTTGACCAGGGTGATTTTATAGCGGCATAGAGACAGAATGATCCTGTACAACACCTGAATTCTCTACATTATCCCTGAAATATATACTCTACACATTTTATGCTAAAATGTTTATATGTGAGTTTCACAATATTCTAATCTGCTGTGGTAGACAGTGAAGGAAGGAATATTCTAGAGGTATATTTCTATGCCATTTGTGTCTTTTACGGTGACACCCATAGCACTGGTACAATTTAAAAAGAATATTTGAAAACAGTGTTCAACTAGTCAGTACAAGTTGAGACTATTACTTTCACTTGTAATATCATTTCCTCAAACCTGTAAGAATGTCTACAGGAGCTTCAAAGTCCGCTTCCTATTGTAGGAGTGCCGGTTTTGGGTTTCTCTGATTTTGACACTTTCAGTAGCAAGAGGAACTTCTAAAGTGATCATCTCTTTTTGATTTTTGTTAAAAGGGGGATCTTTTGCCTCTATAGTGAGTTGTCTTTGGAAGATGAACAGAAGATGTTAAAACTGACCTATTAGGAAATGAATAAGTCAACATGTCTTTGTTAAAATGTAATTGTGAAAATACATAAATATCTACTCCTCTTTGGAAAAGAAGAAATACTACTCTCTTGAGCATACCCTAGCATTTGAATTTTCCACAAGGACAGAGCTTCAGACAGAGAAAATGGAGAACATATATATGGAAGCAGTACTCATATTTTATTAGCTTAACCTCAAGTGTGACCACGGCATGGCCCTTTAGGGAGAAAGGCAGAGTTACCTATGGAGCTACTGAACTTTGGTTGGCTCTTGGTCTTACCTCCTAGACTTTCCCTCCCTGGAGACAGAGGCCTGTTTGCATTGTGTATTATTATTTAGAGGGTCAGTCGGAACAAGGAAGAGAAGCTTAAACTGCTCTTTACTGCCTTTTTTTTTTTTTTGCAAGCTTTCATATCCGAGACTGAAGACTCCCCTTAATTCAAAGTGGGAACAGATTTTCAAATGTCAGGGACAGCTGCAGAGTGATTCTCTCAAAGTCCCAGGGCTCAAAATACTTGTCAGGCCTGGAGAACAAGGAGAAAGAAACTGTCCTCCAGCTGTTCAAATAGAAATCATAGAAATCGTTGCCTACAAAACATCCCTTTTAAAGCCAGCCATTCCTCTCCTCCCTGACAATGCCACCAGCTCTCCAATGGTGAGAAAAGAAGTGGAGGTCAAAGACTGGGAAGGTCAAAGGGTGAAGGGGGAACTTATGTGGTTTGCATGGAAGGGAACAGAAGACAAATGGTTGGCATGAATAGGGTGGTTAGACAGGATGGTTGAGAAGGGGAAAGTAAGAGCTACTTTGGGAAAATCAACTATAAAAGTCAGTAATACTAAACCAAAAAGCTTGGTACTATCCTGAGGGTAGAAAGGACACATAAAAGGTTCTGTGCATAGGAGGACAAATATCTAGTAGGGTACAGAACACCTTGTCTCCACGGCACAGAGGAGAGCCTGGAAAAAGAGATTGGAGACAGAGAGACCAGGTGAGAGTTCTCCCACTGTCTCAGGTGGAAGGGGACACAGTGCCCTGGCTGAGGAGTGAGCACAGTAAAGAAGGTATGAGGCTGAGAAATGATGCCAAAATGGGGGTGGATGGGGGTTTGGGTTTTTGGTGTTTTTTGTTTGTTTGTTTGTTTTTTTAACACTTACTCAATGTCCAATATATAGCAGAAGCTTTTTAATGGACTACTTCACTTAATCACCAACAACTGCAGGAAATACAGGCCATCATACCCATGATACATGCGAGGACACTGGGGCTCAGTGAAATGAAGATACTCACCACCAGGCAGGCAGACCAAGCTGTGTATGCCACAAACATGTCCTTTCCAAGTTCATGCTCTTTCTTTTACCACACAGCCAAAGGAAGAAAGGGAGAGATAGAGTCAAGCATAGGTTCTAAGGGTGCAGTGTGAAAACTGGGTGTATAAAACTCTACACTAGGGCCATTCACAGTAACTCCATACATGCACATACTAGAAACCACAAAAATATCCTCCTCTTGGGAAAAAAAAGATAAAAAAATAGATGCCCAATTTAATCTCCCCTTAGCACCAGTCCCCAAATGCCCTTGACCCCTTCACATGACCCAACAGGAAAAGAAGTGTAATGGAGAATTGGCCAAAGTGGTTTTAACCAATCCCAGGTTTACAAATTTTACAAATTATTACCTGTGTGACATCCTGTGGAAGCCCCTCTTAGATGCTGGAAGGCAATGAAAGTGAGAGTCCTAGGGCCCATTTCATTGACTTCATGATAAGTCGACCTGGCAAAGGACATTTGCCTTCTGCTGACTTCCAGTGACTTGAGTCCTTTAGAACAATGCTTCTCAGAGTGAGATCCATGGGCCAGAAATAGCAGAGTCACTTGGGCCTCTAGACATGCAAATTCTTGCACTCCACCCTAGACCTACTGAATTAGAATTGAGGTCTTTAGGTGGTTTTGCTGTAGGCTAAAACCTTGAGAACCATTGCTTCAGAATTATGTTATCTAATATAGTAACCTCTAGTTTTATGTGGCTATTAAAATTAGTTAAAATGAAATAAAACTGAAACTCCCAAGCACTATTGGACAGTGCTGAAATCAAACATTTCTATCATCACAGAAGCTTCTATTGAACAGTGCTGCTTTAAATTATATGTCATGTAGGTTTGCTACTATCCTGACTCCCACTCACATAGGGCACAGTTGTATATCTCAAATGTAGCATTTACATACTGTATCAACATTATTTATTTATGTATGTACTTCTCCATCTATAAAGTGAGTGAGTTCCAGGCCTCTGCATTATTCATCTTTACATCCACAGAGCCTGGTCTGGAGTCTAGTACATAATGATTGTGAAACAAATGTTTGTGTAATAAACAAATAAGTGAAATATACTAAGATAAACTACTCTTCCCGAAGGATGGAGACATTTTTCTATGTTTCTTCTATAATTCTAATTTGTATGTCTACCTTATTTTATATAAGAAAGCTCTAAATTTATTATGAATGCTTTGATTTGGAGGGGACTAAATCTACTTTAATTTGAGGAAGGCCACTGGCCTTAAGTTTACACTTTTACTCTAAATGGTAAATGGGAATGCCCTTTATTTGCTGAGTCTGACTAATTTGGAGACACACTCTTCAGTGAAATAATTTTTTTTCCCAGCAATCCCAGGCTCTTCTTGAAATAAATAACACAGGAGGGGGGAAAAAAACATTGATAATACTGCCATTCAGTCAATAACACTAAGATAAGAGCCAAATTATTCCACCTACTTAAATCATTTTTATCTAGCTCATGAAAGAAAGATAATTTAATTTCAGGAGATTGGAAGCATTGATTGAGCTGTGAGTCCCCAAGGCATTTATTAGACAAATGAAACCAGTGAAAAAGAAATGTGTTTTTCATCTTTAATTTCCATAAGAGATTTATAGTCAAACTTGGGAGAGTTGATTTTTAAAACACAACATTTCCCCCCAACAGATGACATCCATAGGACATTGTAGATGAAGAAGATGTAGCAGAGGAGCTGACAGAAGGTGGCTCTTGGGTTTTATGCTGTGTCATCTCCTCTCAAATCTGCAGTCTTTGTTCTGAAGCCAAAGTCTACAAAACCAAGAAGCAGATATCACTCCCATCTATTGCATTTTGAATTGCATAGACCTTCAACAGATTATTACGACTATTATTACAGGGCACACCAGCTACACATGATTATTTCTCTATAGGATGAAACAGATTGAAAAATTTTTTTAAATTCAGTTCTAATACCTGTCTCAATTTGTGCTTTGTGGAGATAAGAACAGAGGAGAATTTGTTCAGCCTTTTTCAGATCCTAACTATAAGAAATAAAACAAATAATCCTATAGAATAAGGCACTGCTTCCTCCCCTCCAGGTTATATTCATGCCAATCTAGTCATTTCTTCATGAAAACCCCAGCCCATCCAGCTTTCTTCCAATTTCAGCTACAGTTATTTATCTGTACTTGCTTGCACCAAATGTGAAGAATCCTTATAAGGGTGAGGAAGACTGGAAGCTGGGAAAGGAAGAGAATCCCATGCAATTTCAGACTGGGCCCAGCATGTGCTCTAAAAAGAGGAAGACGTAATGGACTAAGAAGGGGGACCCCTGGCCAATACTGGTCAGGTGGGCATATCAGCTCTGCTCTTCGAAGGCAAGTTTAGGATTTTCTTTTTTTAAAAAAATATGAATAGTTTTCTTATTTTAATACATTTTTACTTATAGTATCACATAGGAAAATTAAGAGCATTAGAAAATGTCAAAGGTATTCAGAATTGGTTTTCTTATGTTTGGAGTCCTTGGTCAATACCTTCCCTGGTTTTCACTCAGATGCTTCACTGTGGCCAAGTGTGAACAAGGACAGAATAATGAAAGTGAGAACCAAGGTTCATGTAGCTCCATTTCTAGGAAGTAAATTATGATGCCAAAGGCAGAGGTCTAGACACATTCATAGGAGATGGGGAGGGGCAGTGGAAGAGGTACACATTCTAGGGACAAGTGGCCTTGGCTTCAAAGCCCAGCTTTGCCTCTTTAGAAGATGTGAACTGACCTCTCTGAGCCTCATTTTCCTTTTTCATAAATGTTGAAGTAGTGTAATAATAGCTTTTGAAGTTTCTAACTCAAATTATCATGCCCCTATTCTCTCATTTAGTGAAGTTTTCCCCCACTGTTCTCTTTATGCACAAATATATCCCAGTAACCCATAGGTCATGCTATGCTTTTTGGCTATTGGTTCACAACTAATTCCTCTTTCTACCCAATCAGATTTTTTACAAGTGTGAACATAGTTTCCTACACAAGCACAATTATAGTGATTCTTCTGACCAACAGGCCCTCAATCCGGTCTCTGGCCATTCCTGCTTAGCCCTTTTTAGGTTTCTAAGGGGGATGCCAAAGATGGTAGAATCTCCTTTTGTCTCTGCTCCTCTTCATTGAAGCACAACTATAAGCTCTAAAAATAATGCAAGAGATAACCAAAGAAAAACTTTGAAAGTGAGAAAAAGATAAATTTGTGAGGAATCCCAGGACTGGAGGAATAATATAGAGGCAAGACATCTTAAGTTCCCCAGTCAACAAAAGAAAGCCATTCAGACCTGGCATTTTCCATCCCCCATTCTACCAATGGAAAACAGGCCCAGGAAGCTGTTTCTTCCCCCACATTAAAGAGGAGTCCCACACTACATTCAGTGTGCTCAATACCACTAGCCATTGGAGTCCCACCTACAATAAGCAGACAGGCAGAACATTCTTCCCTGACAGAGAATAGAATCTATGAACTTAAGGACAGAAGAATGGAATTCACCCAATATGAACAACCCAGAGAAAAATAGACTGGCATAAGTGAACAGAGCCTCAGGGAGTATTATACTGTAAAAAAGATTCAACACTTGTACCATCAGAGTCTGAGAAGAAGAAAAAAAAGACAGTGGGCTGGAAGAGGATTTAAAGAAAAAATGGCTGAAAACTCCCCAAACTTGGCAAAGGGCACAAAAGAACAGACCCATGAAGACAAGAAAACTCCAGACAGGATAAGAAATCCACGTCAAGACATGCCATAATTAAACCTTTGAAAACAAAGACAAAGAAAAGATCTTGAAAGCACATCAAACAACACATTATCTATATGAGAACACCAATTCAAATAAGAGTGGACTTCTCTTCAGAGATTTTGGAGACCAGAAGGAAGTGGCATAATATTTTTAAAGTGCTGAAATGAAAAGAACTGTCAACCACAAATTCATTATCTGGTAAAGGTATGCTTCAGGAATAAAGAAGAAATAAAGACATTCTGAGACAAAGGAGGGACTGAAGGAATGTGTTGTTCCTGTACCCACTATTAAAGATTGGTTGAAGGAAATTCTTCATGTAGAAATGATTTTAAAAAATCATAGATTGCCAGGAAGGAAGAGGAAACAATGGAAAAGTTAGAAACGTACGTATATGCAAAAGATTATTCTTTTCTTCAGGAGTTTTTCAAATTATATAGTAAGGTTTTTACCTTACCTAAAGAGAAGTCTGGCCTTTGTACTTGGTCCCTGGAGGTAATCTCTAAGTCTTTGGAATGTCTTACCTGACAAGAGTGCTTTTGTTTACCTGGGACCTTGGGTTACTTCAGACAGTCTATGCTAACAGTGATTTATGGCAGGGAGCCTGGGGACACTTGGTATCAACTCAACTTCTGTAGGAGGTGGAGACTAAGATCAGCCCTCCAGCTTACATAAAGAAGTACCAATAAAATCTCTGGACACTAAAACTCAGGTGAGCCTTCCTGATTGGCAATACTCTTTGAATATTGACATACATCATTGCTGGGATAAGTTAGACTTCTCCATGACTTCCCTGGGAGATGACAACTGGATTCCACACTCACCTGGACTCACCTGAACTCCAACCCAAGTACTTCTTTTCTTGGTTGAATTTAATTTGTATCCTTCTGCTTCAATAAACATTTACTGTGAATATAATAGTCTTCAGTGTGTTCTGTGAGTCTTTCTGGCAAATCATCAGGTCTCCCACAGTGTTGGAGATGCTCAAACTAGCAGTTAGTGTAATAAGGAAGTGTGGTTTCAGGAACCCCAAAACCTGGAGTCAGTGTCAGAAGTTGGTGACTCCTGACTTTGCACAAATCATAGTGGAGGATTGAAACAAAAATTATGACACCATCTTATACTCAAGGTAATAATATTTAAAAATGAGGAAGGTAGAAGGGCATAAATAGTGGTCAGGTTTCTGCATCTCACTCAAAGTGTTTATATTGCTAGCAATAGACTGTTATAAGCCACATATGTATGACACTCAGAGAAACTACTATATAAACAAGATAAAGAAATGAAACCCTAACAAATGTCCTTTTAGCCCAAAGGAAGAAGAAAAAAGAGAAATAGTAATGAGAAACAAAGAAAACAAACAATTAAATAGCAAACTTAAACACTAATATATAAGCATTTACTTTAAGTGTAAAAGTTCTAAATATATCAACGAAAAGACAGAGGTTGGCAGAGTAGATAAGAGAAAAAAATAATTTATATGTTGTTTCCAAGGAACTCATTTCAAATGCAATGACATACATTGAAAGTAAAAGGGTAAGAAAAAGATATTTTATTAAAACTTTAATATAGAAATCAGGAGTGGCTACATTATTGTTTGATAAAGTGGACTTTAGAGCAAAAAAATTACCAGAAGAAAAGACATTACGGAATGATAAAATAATCTACCAAGAAGACATAATGATAGTAAATATGTATGCACCAAAAAACAAAGTCTCAAAATACATGAATCAAAACTGATAAGGTTTGAAAGAGAGACAGAAAATCCACAATTATAATTGGAGACCTCAACCACCTTTCCAGCAAATGACAGAACTAGTGGACAAAAAATCAGTACGGATATAGAATATCTGGACCACACTATCTAATCGACAGAATCTAGTTGCCATATATTGAACATTCCATCCAACAAATACAGAATACACATTTTTTAAACTCTCATAGAATATTCACCAAAATATATCATATACTGGACAAATTTAAAAGAAATTACTCAGTTTTGTGACCATAGTGGAATCAAACTAGAAATCAATAACAATGACAACAGGAAAATCCCTATAATTAGAAAATGGAAATTAAACAAAATACTTTTAAATAATCCTTAGGTAAAAGAGGATGTCTCAAAGGAAAATTTTAAAAACACAGAACTGAATGGAAAAGAAAATACAAAATACAAAAAAAAAAAAAGTGAGATGCAGTTAAAGCAGTACTGTGAGGGAAATTATAGCACTAAATGTTTATATTAGAAATGAGGAGAGGTCTTAAAATAATAATCTATGTTCCTACTATAAAAAACTAGAAGAATAGCAAGATAAACCTAAAGCAAACAAAATGAAGAAAATAGTAAAGAACAGAAGTCAAGAAATGAAAACTAGGAAAATAATAGAGAAAATCTATGAAATAAAAAATGGACTCTTTGGAAAAAATCATTAATATTTAAAACATCTCTAGCAAGATTGACAAAAATAAAAAGAGTAAGGGTATCAATTACCAATATGGGAGACATCACTACAAGTCCTGCAGCCATTGAAAAGATAGCAAAGGAATGCTATGAACACTTTGTGTTCATAAATTGAAAACCGTCCATAAATGTCCTTTTCTTGAAAATAACAAACTACCAAAATTTAATCAAGGTAAAACAGCTCATTTGAATATACCTCTCACTTTTAAAGAAATAGAGTTTGCTATACAAATCATCCTGAAAAAGAAATCCTTAGGCTCAGATGGTTTTACAGCATGTATTTAGGGGCCTCAAGACCACCTCAGGGTTCACCAGTGGGACTCATGGGACCCAGCATACTTTTGGGTTAAGATTTATTACAGCAAAAGGATACAGAGTAAAATCAGGAAAGGGACGGGCACTTGAGGTGAATTCTAAAGAAACCAAATATAAGCTTCCAAAAGTCACTTACCAGAGGAGTCAAACAGTTCTTAATTCCTCCAGCAAAGAGTTATGACAACACATGTGAAGTTCACCTGAGCCTAGATGGCCAGGGTTTTGTTTTTTTGTTTTTTCTTTTAATCAGGGTTGCTCATCTAGGTACATAGTGCTTGTGTGACTGACCAAACTCACTAAAATTTCAGATGCTCAGAAGGAAAGCAGTAGTTTAACACAAGTCACACCACACTAACCATTCAGGTAATGCTCTTAGCAGTTAGGGAAAGGGGTAAATAACTTTGGAGAACTATTTATCACCCAGGTTTCTAGACTCCAGCCAAGAGTCAACCTTGCAAGCAGGTCTTTATCAGGATCATCTCAGGTCTGCAATGTTAACTCTTTTCTGCACACTGGAAAATTCCACAAAACAACTAAAGGAAAATTAAAACCAACTTTTCACAATGTCTTCCAGAAAATACAAAAGAGGGGAATACTTCCTGGTTCATTTTTTGAGGCCAGTATTATCCTGATACCAAAACTAGGGAGACAGTAAAAAAGAAAGGAAACTATATAGACAAATATCTCTCTTGAACTTAGATGTAAAATCCTTGACAAAATATTAGCAAATTGAACCCAATGATATATAAAAGGAATTGTATACCATGACCAAGTGGGATTTATTACAGCCTTGCAAAGGCTGGTTGAACATTAGAAAATCAACAAAGTAGTCTATCATACTGTAATAAAATATCATATGATCATATCAATTGATATAGGAAAAAATAACCCCCTTTATGATAAAACCTTTTAGCAACATAAAAATTAAGGTGAACTTTTGCAACTTAATAAAGATTATGTACAAAAAAGCTAATGGCCTGCGTCATACTTACTGGTAAAAACACTGGATGCTTTCCCTCCAAGATCAGAAATAAGGCAAAGATGCCTGCTCTTACTATGCTTTTTCAATATAGTCCTGGAAGTTCTAGCCACTGAAATTAGGCAAGAAAAAGAAGGGAGAGGAATAAAGATTGAAAAAAAGAAACTATTTGCAGATGATATAATTGTCTTGGTAGGAAATCCCAGAGTCATGTGTAAAAGGAACTTAAAAACAGAGTATCATTTACAATCGT
The DNA here is from genome assembly GCA_017311185.1 of Proteles cristata cristata. NCBI lineage: Eukaryota > Metazoa > Chordata > Mammalia > Carnivora > Hyaenidae > Proteles > Proteles cristata. The sequence continues at coordinate 1,553,748 of JAESUZ010001348.1, read as the reverse complement.
TAGGAAGAAAATGAAATACTTAATGAAAAACGTAAAAATTACTTATACAATCTGTAGGCTGAATTTTTTTAATGTTTTATTTATTTTTGAGAAAGAGAGACAGAGTGAAAATGGAGAAGATGTAGAGAGAGAGGGAGACACAGAATCCAAAGCAGTCTGCACATAGCCTGACATGGGGCTCGAACTGATATGAGATCATGACCTGAGCTGAAGTCAGACGCTTAACCGCTGAGCCACCCAGGTGACCCTGTAGGCTGAGAATTTTTAAAATGCTGATAAAAGAAACCAAAGAGGTTCATGAACTGAAAGATTAAACATAGCTAAGAAGTTGATTCTACCTAAACTGGCCTATGATTTTAAGAGAATATCTATCAAAATCAGCAAGGTAACATTTTTTTAAGTTTATTTACTTATTTTGAGAGAGAGAGAGAGAGAGAGAGTTGGGGGGAATGTGTGCACACATAGGACAGGCAAAGAGAGAGAAGGAGAAAGGAGAATCACAAGCAGGCTCTGCACTGGCAGCCACAATCAAGAGTCAAATGCTTAACCATCTGAACTATCCAGGTACCCCGACAATGTAAATTTTTATAGAAATAAAGAAGTCTATTCTAAAATTTATACGGAAAGGCACAGACCCTAGAAAACTAGGTAAAACAAAGAAGAATAGAGAGGGGGGAATCTTTCTGATAAGTCCTACTATATAGCTATGGTAATTAAGACTATCTGGAATGGGTGGGAGTTAAACATATATATCATTGGAACAGAGTATAGAACCTGGGAACAGATCCACACAAATGCTCTCAAGTGGTCTTGGAAAAGGTACAATAGCCATTTGATGGAGGAAGGATAACTTTTCAACAAGCTGTACTGAACAAATGGACTTGAATAAGCAGGTGCATACACACACACACACGCACACACACTGACCTAAATCTATCATAAAAACTAACAAAAACGCATTATGGATTTAAAGGTGAAAAAAACAAAAACAAACAAACAAAAAAACCCACACAGGCCACCAGGTGGCTTAGCCAGTTAAGTGTCAGACTTTGATTCAGATCATGATCTCATGGTTTGTGAATTCAAGCCCCGAGTCAGGCTCTCCACTGTCAGTGCAGAGCCTGGTCCTCTGTCTTCCTCTCCCTCTGCTTCTCCCATATGCGTTTGCTCACTCTCTCAAAACTAAATAAACATTTTAAAGAGGTAAAAAAATAAAAGATAAAATCTTTAGAGAAAATTAGATAAAATGTTCAGGATCCAGGTCAAGGCAAAAAATTTTTAGGCTTGAGTTCAAAAGCACAAATCATGAAAGGACATATTGATAAATTGAGTCTCATGAAATTTAAAAATCTTTTGTTATAGGAAAGTCCACATAAAGAAGATGAAAAGACAAACTGCAGATGGGGAGAAAATATTTGCAAACAACATATCTGACAAGTGATTAGTATCCAGAATAGACAAAGAACTCTCAAAACCCGACAGTCAGAAAATGAACAATCCAATTAGAAAACAGTCTGAGGACATGAAGAGATATTTCACTGAAGAGGATATGCAAAAGATAAGCAGTTAAAAAGTAAGAATGTTCAATACCATTAGCTACCATGCTCTACTAAAAACAATAATGTTCACAGTTTTACTTAATAGCCAGATCTTGGGTCAGCCCACATGTATTCCAACAAGCCAGAGTACATACAAACTCTGACTTGAATGAATCTCCAGGAAATTATTCTGGGTAATGAAGAAAATCCAATTCTGAAAAATCACAAACTGTATTATTCCATTCATATACTATTTTTGAAATGACAAATTTTTGGAAATAGATTCCCAGGGGCTTGGGAGGGATGTGGGTGTGATCCTAAAAGGGCAACAATAGGGAAACTTGAGGTTGCGGAAATGCTCAGTGTCTTGACTGGGGCAGTGGAAGCATGAACCTACAGGTGATAAATTGCATGGAACTAAACACATGCCATCCACTGATATGCACATTTGCACATACTCACAAGAGTGCAAGTAAAATTGGGGAAATCTAAATAAATCAGTGGGTTGTATCAATGTCCATATACTAGTTGTTGTATTATATTACAGTTTTGAAAAATGTTTCCATGGGAGGAAACTGAGTAAAACATACATTAAGTCTCTTAATACATATGAAATCACAACAGCATGTGAATCTACAATTATCTCAATGAAAACTTCAATTTAAAAAAAAGAATACATAGCCTTCCCTACTAAACTATTGTGTTTGGGTAGCTTTAACAAGATTCTTGCTTCTTCAAAGACAGAGAATTCCCTGTGCCCTACACTTCTAGAATTAGAGGGCCATTCTGGTGGCCTTCTTGCTCAATACTACTGACTAAAGTTAAATCCAGGCTTTTTTCTAAAAGCCAATGAAAGTAAAACAATTAAAGTTCCTCTTCACTTGGCATCTGCACATTATTATTGCTTTCTAAACCTTAATGGAAGAAGAGAATAGCAGTTTGATAAATTGTGCCTAATATACCAGAAAACTCCAGGGACTGAACCCTCTGGCTCTGGCAGATGCTAGTTAGGAACCCCCCAGTGGCTATCTGGCTGATCTGCTGCTTCTCACAGAGCTTCTGGAATTGCAGCAACTCCAGCATCTGAAGGGCCACATAATGAATAATTTAGAGACCTTTTTAATGCAGGCCCTACTTGAGTCCAAATTTAATGTAGTAGTGTGGGGCAACCAGGGTGAACCAAGAGGCAGGTTTGGCTGGCTTGGTTAGCTGATGTTGTGAGGCAGAAGACTGCTCTGTTCTGCATCTGGGACAGTGGGAGCTGCTATGGAATGTCAGGGCTGGCACTTGCAGACCCTGGGCCCTAGTATAATTTTCCTCAGTTGGGCAACAGGTGGAAGTTAGAACTGGGGAAATTGTGTTGATACATAGGCAAACAGAGATATGTAATACCTTCACCAAGATGCACTGTGGCAATCCATTCAACCTCAGAGAGGAACATCTGAAGAGACAAATTGAAGTTCTTGACCAATACATTTGGTGGACATTGGATAGAGTTTACTATTACTGGAAAATAATGCAGTGGAGAGGACCTGCTGGGGGCAATAGGGAAACTTTAGGACACAGTGTCAAGCAAAAGATGCTGTTCCAGGAAATCACCCAAGTGCCCATCTGAAGAGCCTTCATCTTTCTGTTTATCCATCCATTTTGGTGCATTCATCCCAGAATGCTATTTTGGCCATAGGAAGCCAGATGGATCTGGCACAGGATGGAGAGGTGGAGGTGTTGGAAGGGAGTGGATGAGTCACTCAACACTTCCCCAGAAATAGTTAGGAGTGATCAAATAAAGGACCCCCACCCCCACCCCAGAGCTGGTGTTTTGAGCAGTTTTGGTAGTAGTGCTATGTCTAGTGCTATGTGTGAGGGCCAGTGTCTGGTGTTATTATGCTGAATGAATCATAATTAGTGTACTATAAATTTAACGTTGAGACCAAATAGCCCATGAACTATAATGCAAAAGTCCTCTGGAATTACATTTTTAGATGATTTTAAACAAGCTTCCCACTCCTGCCCTCACCCTCTACACTGCTGAAACAAGGATGAAGTTGCCTTTCAAACCCAGAATTTCATACAGGGAAGCATTCTGTAGGAACCAAGTTCTACTAACTGCAAAGTTTTGAAAAAGTCTAAAAAAAAATCCAAAAAGTGAAAGTCCAAAAAATATCCCAAAAGAAAGAATAGCTAAGACATAATCTCTGCCATCAAAATGTTATAATGTAGTTGGGAAGATGCATCACATACACAAGAAAAGTTAACTAGAAATATGGGGAATCAGAGATGCTCCACATGGGCCACAACTACCAAACAGGCATAGAGGGAGATGAGGTAGGGATCACTCCTTCATGGACGGCCAGGGAGGCAGGTGGGTTTGTGGTGGGATATAAAGGAGTCATCATTTGAGAAGAAGAAATAGATCAGTACGGGTGGAGTAACTGCTTGAGCTAAGGGGCAGAGGCAGTGATCAGTGAGGGACTGTGTTGTTGGCCATGTGTGACAGAAACCCAGCATGTGGCTTAATCTGTTTGGAGTATTAATTTTCTTTCATAATTACTCTCGAGGTGGGCAACTCCGGCTCAGCTCAGGGACCTACACTCAGAGCAAGAAAGGGTAGGATGAAGGAGCAGAGGCACATCCGAATGGAGTCTGCCCCCTTTTACTGAAGCCGCTGAGGAAGCATCATGAAGAGACCTCTGCATCTTCCCAGAAATGTGTTAATGTGGCCTTACCCAACCACACAAGCTGGAAACACTAACCATGCACACTACCTCCCAGAAATAAACAGGCTCTATCGGTAAAGAAGATGCAGAGACTGGATGGTGGGCAGACACAGGTAGAAAAGGGCAAGGCATGTTGGGAAGTTACACTGGAGTGGAGCAAAAGTCTGCACAATGGTTTCTGTGTGGGGCAGCTCATTGTTTTCCAATTCTCCTTTCATTATGGCAAAAGATTGGGGTAAAACATACCTGGTACATTTTATTGATCAGAAGCTTACATGGCTTTTGATGCATCCCTTCTCTTTTCCAGGTCAGAAGGGGCCCCACTTGGCTGGAATGTACCTTCAAGTGTTGACAATGAACAGTAGCTTTAGTGCTGCCCTTCACACTCTCAAGAGCTTTGGCCAAAGGCTCTGATTATGTCCTGACTTTGTCTAATGTGGCTTCAGTTCACTGATGCTTGCACCTCTGTTCCCTGCAATATCTCCTACTTCTTCAAGTACTTCTGAGAGACGGCAGGGGGGTTTCCAGATGAACGTATGGGTACTACCATGGTTTACCATGGTTTCCATGTTGTCATGACAAGGTGGCAGCTCCATGTTGCTTTCCCAAGTGGCCAACATGTTTTCACTCATCACTGATCTTCTGGGTATTGTAGCTTCTCACACTTCCATGATGGCCAACCCAGGACTCACAGTTGTACTTATGCTTCATTGCGGTGGTGAGGAAGCAGCTCTTTCATTCTTATAGCCCTTTTAAGCCTATACATCTGGTGATGGATTTGCGATGGTGGATTAGTAAGCGGATTTTTTAAATGTTTATTTATATTGGGAGAAAGAGAGTGTGCACTCCCACATGAGTGGGGAGGGGCAGAGGGAGAAAGGGAGAGAGAGACTCTCAAGCAGGCTCTGTGCTGTCAGTGCGGAGCCTGACACAGGGCTCGATCTCACGAACTGTCAGATCATGGCCTGTACTGAACTCAAGAGTTGGGTGCTTAATCGACTGAGCCACCCAGGCACCCTAGTAAGTGATTTTTATAAATAGCACATATTAAAATTATATAGTAAGTGAAACAATACAAGAGAACATTGTGTCAGTATGAGTTGGGTTGTTTCAATAACACATATGCCAAGAATCTCAGGGGTTTAAAATGATAAGAGTTTATTTCTCAACCACTCAAAGTTGAGGATTCAGAGCTGTGTGCAGTTAATTGTACAGAAACAATTTAACCATCTCCTCTGAATCATAACTTCCCTTTGATGACTCAGGTTTTATTATGAACTCAATCTTGGTAAACCTAGTTTCTTTCCCACGAAGAGTTAGTTTCTCATTAGAAAGAAAAAAAAAAGCAACTCTGATAATTCCTGAATAGAGACCTCAGCCCTGCAGAATGTATTGGAAGATTGGCAATCATGCTGACATATCTGGTATACAGATAAGCTAGATTTTAAACAAATCTATTCTTTCACTCAATAACTAGTCTTTTGGTTCCAGGTGCTGGCCTTTGTAACAAACACATGAAGAGGATCCTAAGTAAACATGATCACTGACCTCAAAAAGCTAACAAATTAGGGTCCATTTCCTCCCCACCTGCTCATGTCTATCTCTTCCTTGGGTCTGATTTGTTTTTCTCGTTGAGATTATAGGAAAATACTAGTGTTAAATTTGGAGGCTCCTTATTTGCCTCAAAGCAGACACTCTTCTATTTCCCCAAACTTAAAAACCTGGAATTAGTCATATTGCTTTCCTTTCTTTAACCCTCACATCTAATCATCGAATCCTTTTGAGTGTTCTTTTGGATTTTTCTCCTTTCCTTCCAAACCCCAAACTATCAATTCATAATTTCATAGTTGACTCATTGCATTAAATCCTAATAGGTCTTCTGTCCCCAATCTATCATGTCTCTCTTTTCCAGATCATTTAATATAAAGCCTCTAACAATTCTTTTTAATGCTTTAGATCACTGACTTTCCAAGTCTCTCACTAATGTCTCCTTACCCCATATCATTTTCTTATCCCCCTAGAGGAACTCTCCCTCTGTCCACACTGATCTTCTTGTCTTCTGTACATTCTCTGCTCTTCCCTGCACTTCCTTATGTGTTTTCATCTGGTGTATACCCTTTTCACTTTGGTACCAATCCTTGTCTTTGCCTCCTACAAAACCCAGCTGGAAACACCATTCGCCATTGATTGACTTCTCTCATCTCCTTCATTCCTTGGCCACAGCACAAGCATGCAGTGTGGAGTATATTATTGTGTATCTGTTGAGATGCCATTTTATATAAATGTTTAGCATTGCTTTCTCATGATCTCATCACAAATTTTATGATGGATTTATGATGATGGATTAGTAAGTGATGTCTATAAATATCACATATTAAAACTATATAGTAAGTAAAACAATACAGGAGAACATTGTGTCAGGATAGGTTGGGTTATGTTTCATGAATACATATGCCAAAAATCTCAGGGCTTTAAAACAACTAGGGTTTATTTTTCAACCATACAACTTCCACTGAATGATGGATGACTCTTAGGGCAACCATCCTCCATGTGGTGACTCAGCAACTCAAGATGCTGCCACCATCTTGTAACTTTCTTCCCAACAATCACCAAAGCTAAGAAGGAGAGGGCTGAAACAAGCACTGGCTTCTAAGTGCTTTGACTCAGAAGGGACACAAATCAATTCTATTCATAGCCTATTGGCTAAAATGTCAGATGGCCCTACCTAATGATAAGAATGTGGATATTTGGCGCAAGTAAATGTCTATATCCAGACATAATTTTGCTTCAAACAACTGACATACATTTCAGTTATCTAATAATCTTGGCTTGACTGAAGACTAAAACAATATGCTCCATAAATCCCTCCAAAATAGTTGGCCCTTGAGCAATGCGGGGATTAGGGGCACTAACCCCTTGCATACTTGAAGATCTGTGTATAACATTTTCCTCTCCCCAAATTTAACTACTAAGACACTATTGTTGACTGGAAGCCTTACCAATAACATAAACAGTCAATAAACACATATATTGTATGTAATATGTATTACATAGTTCAATAAAGTAAGCTAGAGAAAAGAAACTGTTATTAAGAAAATCATTAAAAAAAGAAAATACATGTATTGTGCTTATTGAAAAATGTCCATGGATATAAATGGGTTGACACAATTCAAACTCATGTTGTTAAAGGGTCTACTGTACTTGTAACCACAATTGCTCCTTCAAAGAATAACAAAACTTATGTGCATTTATGGTAAAGAATACTGGCTAAAGATAATTAATTCTTGCTTGGTCAACTTTTTGTTCCATGAATAAATCATGGCATTCAGTGCTGTCAGGCATGGCCTTACTCTGACAGTAATGACATTTTCTTTTCATCATTCTTTGTGTCCACAATAAATGCTCTATGAGAAGTGGGAGGTTTTTTTTAGAGTACAGAGGGTTTCCTTATTTTTGAAATTAAAAACTTATTGAATTTTATCTCTTTCAAAGGAATATATGTACATCATTAAAGCAAGTTATGTAAATCTGTCAGGCTTATTGCCCAATATCTCCCATTCAGATTCCTACTCCTTATTTTCACAGCTCAATTGTTTTTTTAAGGATATATTCTCAAACATATAAATAGCCACTTTATAATTCTATTTCTTGATTTTCTCCTCTAGATTTGAGTGCATGTATTAAATTACTTTCATGGGAGATAAAGACTTGGAGATCAAATTTACCTACTTCTTTCTCATGCACTGGTCTTGCTTGCCCTACATCCCCATAAAATGATAAATAATGCTCAGTAAATTAATATTCAGAATTTGTATTATACTACCACAAAAACACCGTTTACAACTGAACCAAGTAGTACACTCTAATTATATTTCTTTTAATGTCCAACTTTATTTTTTCCTGGAGTTCATAATTAACTTATTTTTAATTATTTTTGCTCCTCTACTTTTCTGTTTCATTATCAATAATTCATTTCCATTCAACCAAAGACTTTTCTTCCAGTCCCTTCAACAACTTTTATCAGTTTCATTTTCTAGAAGAGAACCTACAGATCTCTGTGCCTCATCCTACTATCCTCTTGCTCACCTCTAGGACTGGGAGCTTACAAACTATATTTTCCTAACTCCTTTGCCAGCTGAATTCTAGTGAAGTCCACCAACTGGAGCCATTCACAGAAATTAGAATGTGCGAAAGGCTAGAAGCCATTATGTTTATGGCAGGCCTTCTCTCAGCAACAGTGTCAGAGACTCCAGCTCAGTGACAGCAGAGGGTGACTGTTGGCTCCTCCAATATTGCCAACAGTTCAATACTACTACTACCAGCAGTTATAGATGAGCAGGATCCTGTTGGGGGTAGCCAGCCACTCATGGAGCTCCCCACAAAAGCATAGGGTGAGGTGTGTGGGCTACATGCACACTGGCTCTTACAGAGGGTGGTAGCAGCTTTCTGCAGGTCTGGATTTCTGGAAACACCGCTTTCCCCTTTTGTTCTTCCAGTCTTTATAATAATTTGGTAACCTAATTCCCCATATTAGATCTCTTTCATTTTGAAATACCTACAGTAGTTTTTGTTTTCTTCTTTAAATGTTTAAAATATTTATTTATTCTTTCTCTTAAATAGTTTATTGTCAAGTTGGTATCCATATAACACCCAGTGCTCACCTCCAACAAGTGCCCTCCTCCATGCCCATCACCCCCCTTCCCCTCTCCCCCACCCCTATCAGCCCTCAGTTTGTTGTCAGCATTCAAGAGTCTCTCATGGTTTGCCTCTTTCCCTCTCCCCAACTATTTTCCCCTCTTCTTCTCCCCCATGGTCCTCTGTTAAGTTCCTCCTAATCCACCTATACGTGCAAACCTATGGTATCTGTCCTTCTCTGCCTGACTTATTTCGCTCAGCATAACACCTTCATTTATTTTTGAGAGGGAGGGAGAGAGAGAGAGAGAGAGAAAGAGACAGAGAGAAGAGGGGCAGAGAGAGCCAGAGACACAGAATCTGAAGCAGGCTCCAGGCTCTGAGCTGTCAGTCAGCACAGAACCCAAAGGGGGTCTCAAACCCATGAGCTGTGAGATCATGACCTGAGCCAAAGTCATTCACTTAACCAACTGAGCCACCCAGATTCCCCTCTGTTTTCTTCTTTAGAAGCTGATGGCAGTAAGAGCATGAGAGAGCAGGAAACAAAACACATAAGTAATGTTTTGTGAGTGTGCTTTGATAATAAGCCTCTTTAGACCAGTGCTATCCAGCAGAAATACAGCATAAGACACATTAAATTTTTTTCTAGCAGCCACATTTTAAAAAAATAAAAAGAATCAAGTGAAATTAATTTTAATAATGTATTTTATTTAACTTAGCATATCCAAAATATTATCACTTCCACACATAATGTTAATGAGATATTTGACATTCTTTTTTTCTTTCCTATCAATCTTTGAAATCCAGTGGCTTTTTGTACTTAGAGCACATCTCCATCAGACTAGTCATGCCTGAATCTCAATAGCTGTGTGTAAGGCTCCTGTACTAGACTGTGCAGTTTCACATCCATAGCGCTGATATGACACCATCGCCTCCCACCAACCCGAAAACAGTCTAAAATGCAATGATCTTGTGCCTCAAAACTCTGACCAGGAGGATTCCTCATGCTGTGGGTTGCTGAGATCCCTGAACTGTGAGGAATGAGGGAGGAACAGACAGCAGTGCCCAGTATGCCAGGCCTTTGCTTGGGTTAACGCTTTGCTGTCACCATCTTGAAATTCTTAACTATTTGTGAACAAGAGAGCTCACGTTTTCCTTTAGCACCGAGCCCCTCAAATTACATTGCTGTTCTGTCTTTTGGACTAATCTTACAGTTTTTTTTTTCTTTAAAAATATTTTTGAATCTTTTGGTCTTTGTGTTGACTTTCTGGGGGCTTCCCTAAGTTTCTATTCTAGCTCTGCCTTTGAACTTTTTGTTATTGTTATCATATAGATATATACTTTTTTAATTTCCAAGAATTCCTTTATGACTTCTGAATATTCCCTTCTTCATAGCATCTTCTCTTCAGGTATGCAGTATTTATTTCTCATTCTCCAGAGAGTATTATCAGTATTTTCTCAAAGTTTCCTTTCACTTGTTATATTTTCTCTAAGTTCCTCCTTCTTTCTGTTTTGTTTGGGCTCAATATTTTATATTAGTGGTAAAAGTAGATGCATTTGGTTTGGAAAAGACTAAGGACTTTTATCCCCTTAAGTAAGAGAGAATGACAAGGTAGGGGATGATGCAAACATTTTAAGTGCTAAGGAGGCAACACTGGGGATGCTCACGTGAGGCAAGCTTCCTCTCCGGAAAGGAGGAGAATTTGTCTCAAAACTGTGAGGTATTGTAAGGGCAAGAGCTGAAGATGGCAAGGAAACATTTGGAATGTCTGCAATGCAGGAATCAACAAATGTTGAAGGCAGTGAGTGGTAGTGAGGGCTCCTCTAAAGTCCAATAGCCTCCTCAATTTGTTGCTGGGCCAGTCCCCAGCGTGGTGACCTCCAGTTAGTCTTTGTTCGATGAGGTGCTGGAAAAGAACACTCAGCTGGGGATATCAGCCAAGGTTAGGGTGAGGGATAAAGAGGGGAGGAACGGGGGTGGGGTGGGATGGGGGGTAGAGGGGTGGCAGGATCAGAGGGTGCGACAGAGAGGGAGCCGGAGAGAATGAGGCACTGCGGGAGGTCCTAGCTGGAATCACGTACCCCAGTTTTTTCAGGTAGTGAGGAGTCTTCAAGACCGAGGGATGAAAGAGCTAGTTGTGGTCAAGAGAGCACTGAAAGTGAAACATTTCCCGGTATGGAGTCAGGAGCCATGGCTTCACATCCTGGCTTGGCCGGACATGGGAAAGGTCACAAGCACCCGGCTTCATGGCTGTGGATCCTGGAAGCTGAATTTTAATCTTCAGGTCCCCTTCAATTTCAATTCTGGGAGTTCTAGAAGAGATTATAGCCGAGGAGGGAAAATTCAGTTACAACGTATAACACTGGCCCTGTGGAGAGACCCCTTGGCTCATTTACAAGAAAAACTGAAGCATAAAACGCCTGGCGACGCAGAGCCTGCTGCAGAGGCCTCTCCAAGGGACAAATGTGGACCATTACATCACTCCTCTGGTCTCCCCACACAGGCCCGCACCTGTTGACCATAACCACCAGATGGCGGTGTTGCTTTAAAATCTAGCATTTCCTTGGCCCGGAGGTCCAGGGAAAACCTGACCTGAATCTAAAACTTCTCAATCACTGCGTTTGACTCAAAAGCAAAACAGCAGAAAAATGCTGCGCATCACAACGAGGTCGGAGTACAGCCCCTCACAGTATGCCGTGGCCCGTAGGCAAGTCATTGGTGGCTATTTAAAGTTTGAATTTAGGAAAATGACTTCAAAATGCAGAGACTTTGGGGAGCAGGCCAGCCTGGCCCGGCGTTCCTTCCCGCAGTCCCCGACGTGGAGCTTTCCTGAAGCTGCAGCGGCATGGCTGGCAGCGCTCCGCGGAGGTGGCGAGCTCCGGGGACCCACGCAGCGTCTGTGTGCGCAGTGCCCAGACGGCAGGGGCTGCAGAGACCTCCAGAAACCTGCGGCACTGTTGCATTTTTCCAACGCCGGCCCGCCACCCTCCCTCACCGCCCCAGCTCCTGGGCTGGGGCACCTCTGGGCTCCGGGCACCCTGCGCCCCAGAGGCAGCGCGCAGTGGCCGTAGGAGCTTGTGGCAAGGGAGGAGGTCCCTGTCGGGGGACCCAGTCACCCGGGAGGGCCTAATCACACACTCGAGGGGTCCGGGGAGCCGAGGGCGTGCTTCCCGTGGGTATTTTGGAGAATTACCAAAGCTCTAAGCCCCCAGGGCCAGGTCGCCTGAGCGTCCCAGGAGGCGTGTGCGTTTCTGGGCAGGTGGGCGCGGCGGCCATGGAGGCCAAGGCCTGAGCTGGGCTCCTGGCTCCCACGAGGCCTGAGCCGGCTCCCGAGGCCCTTAAGCGTCCATCTGCGGGCTCGGGGGTCCCTCCCTGCGTGCTCACCCCTCTACCTGCGAGCTCAGTGATCTGCCTCCCCTCTGCGGCGGCGGCTGCTTTAATGGCCCCCGTGCTCCTGACTGGGTCGTGCGCTCCGCCGGGATCTAGGCCTCGGACCTGCAAAGGCTGATGAATTTTTCATGGAGATTCGCTCGGCTGTCAATCTGAAGGCAGCCTCTGGGGCTGGAGCCATTAAGGACCCAACTGTGCGCTGGCAGCCCCTCCCCCGACTGCGCTAATTACTGACCCTGGGGGAGGGCCATTGTTGATCACACCGGGGCGCTCTCTGTCTCTTTTGGCCTTGTTTGATTTTTCTAAGGAAAGCTGAGGCTGGGGCTTCCATGGAATGGGGCCAGGCGTGGTGCAAGCGGTGAAAGGCAGACTGGAGGCACCTGTTCTATTTAATGGCTTTAGTGGAGAGCCCCACCTGAGTTCAACCTAGAGAAGGCTCTTGAGAGGAGTCCCGTGGATGCCCTAGGTGGGGAGATTACCTGGGGGGGGAGGAGGGGTACCTTACAAAGGGTGAAACCGTTGAATGAAAACGTTGGAGGATATGTACCAAGGGCCTGTTAAGTGGGACTGACCATAACCAGCACAGGGTCCCGAGGAGGAAGGGTGGAGTGAGTACTAGAGGTTCTGAGAGTAGGGAAAAGAGCCCAACACGCGGCCCAGTAAAGAGACAGGACTAAGACTTTGTGTGTGAGGTGGGGGAGAACACTGTGCTGTGCCGCTCAGACCGCTGGACGCACAGATGGGCCTATCATGCATCTGGAACTGGTATTTTCTTAAAGCCCCGCCTCCCCTCATTATATAACAGTTTGAAAATACTGATAGAGGAAAATCACTACCCAGAGAAAAGCAGTTTTTTGTTTTGTTTTGTGATGGTGGTGGTGGGGGTGCTATTCAAGTTTTTTGCCTAGTTGTACGTTAAGAATACATATGTATATAACATACATAGTGTATGTTAAAATTTTTGCATCTAGGTACTAAGAAACCAATTTCTGATTATATAAAGTAGTAGGTATGTTTGTAAATTTTTGGAAAACAAGGGACAATACAAAGACAAAAATAAAGATCACCCAGCTCCCAAGTACATTATAATTCTTTTGGTCTGTTTCCTTAAAACATTTTTGCTGTGCATGTTTGATTTAGGTGAGACCATATATTTATTAATTTTTAGACGTCGTGAATATATGAGCATTTCTAGAAGCCTATGTGAAAAAGGTCTCCTAACCTTATGGTGGGAAGCATCTCAAGGTTTCTGAGTGGTCCACTGAGTTGCCCCCAGCCCCCATCCCTCAAACACTTGCAGTGAGAGAACCAGTGTGGGTCTGAGACTCACAGCATTCCAAAGGTGTCCAGGAAGGTCTTCCTCCCAAATCAGCCCAACTTCCCATCCCTCTGTTCAAATTGTGAGACATCCCTTCTCAACCACCTACTCAGAAAATCTATGTAGACTTTGCTTTGTAGCTATCATTCTTTTTGGTGTCTTGCCCAAAATATTAATTTAATTAATTTTAACACCTGTTACAACAGAACAAAAATCCATGTCACATTAAGCGTTTTCCTCTAAAACATTAAGTGCAAAAGGAGTATGGGCCAGCAACTACAGAATTTTGAGGAAAAGGCATTTGTCAACCAAGAATTTTGCTCTGCATCAAATTACCTTCCACATTTAAAGCCAACAGAACTATTAAATGAGAAAATATACCACCTGGTCCATTTCTTGGGGAAAAAAATCTTGAAGGGGATTTCCATTTCTGTCTATGAAGTAGTTTATATCAGAATAAACCTCATGCTGAAGAACTGTGAAAGCCAAATAAAATAAATGTAAAATAGTCTGAAAGCATCAAAGAGCAATCAAGGTTGCCAGGATTCAAAGGATCAAGATGCTAGACAGGAGAGAAATGCATTGAAGTGAGTCTTTTCTTTACAGTTGTTTTGTTCCCTTGGAGCATTTGCTGATTCAGGTCCTGTCATGGGTACGGGACCCAGACAGAAAGTGAGAGCTCATAGCTTGCCACAGACACACACACACACACACACACACACACACACACACACACACACACACACGGGGTTTACAGTATAAGTTTGCCAGGACTTGATGGGCCATGAACACAGAGTAAAGGAAACCAAAGAGAGTTGAGTCTGCAGGCAATTTCTCTTCAAGGCATTTCCTGATTTCCAAGCTGTGCATGTGAAAAATGAAAGCCCAAGAAACCAAACAAAAGCAGCTGCTAAGAGGCTTAAAAGCAGAGCAAAGATGCTGGTATGCTCCTGGGGCTGGGTGGACATAACTTTCAATTCAGACCACCAAAAAGGAGGAGTCCTGTAAGCACTTTGGACTGTCAGTTGAGACCCCCAAAGATTAAGCCATGGGAGTAAGGGCAAAGAGCCAGAGGGCAGCCTTCACAGAATATCCAGCATAGGTTCAAAAGGGCCCAGTTCTTGCCAGGATATAGGCAGATTGCTTTCATGTATTTTATCTTCTGCCACAAGCCAAGCAAAGCCTGTCTAGAGAGAGATAGCCTAATGCAATGCAACAGTGTTTTATATTCAACCCATATTTACCAGGTAAGAAAATGGGGAGGCACAGAGACACTGGCCGGAAGGGTGGAGCAAAGAGGAGCTGCTGCATGGGGTCAGTGACTGTGCTTCCCTGGAGGGTCATAAGATGCTCCTTCGTGGCCCACATGCAGTCTGTGTGGGAGCTGGCTGGCAGCCATTTTAAGGTCTGCTCCAGAGGACTGGGCGGAGGAGAAAATGAACTCCAACTGTGAGAGTCTGTGCAAGACAAACTTGTCAGAGGACCCAGGACTGAGGGGGAAGCAGGCAGTGAGTTGGGAAGAAAGATCCATGTGCCAGGAGTTGCTTTTGGAAAAATCCAAGGGGGGAATCTTTCAAGCACCCATGAAAATGCCTACGAGAGGAAGAAGCAGCCAGCCACACATCCAGCACAAAAATGGCTCTGCTGCTGCATGATTCCATTTCCCTAATCCCTTCCCCCTGGGTCCTAATCCAGGGAGATCAAAGATTGAAGTTGGCAAACTGCAAGAGAAGGATGCCTGGTGTGGGGGTGGAGGAGAAGAGGGACAATGCACAGATCCAACTTTCCTTCTCAGGTAACTAGAGAAGACCAGATTGGACATTAAATGAAAAGGCTTTAATAATTGTCAGTGACTGAGTATTTTAGTTTCTGATTTGCAACTGTGTCTTCAACTTAAAGTGACAATGGGATCTAAGAGTGAGTGAAGATGTCATGGATACTGGCATGTGTTCTTCTGATGGCCTCCTGGCACCTTGTAGAAGCACCCATAAATCATTCCTGGAAAACAACTATCCCTGCAGGCCCCTCTGAATTCTCATGGTGTAAATATAAGCTCAAAATTAAAATTACAATCACTCCAGACAGCAAGCCATAGCTAATAAGAATTAGCAAAAGTAAACAACAGATTTAGACCACCAGTTACTTTAGCTATTAGATTGCTCAAAGACATAAAATGAAATATGAAATCTTTGAGGAAATAAAAAATTGGAGTCCCCCAAATGAGTTAAGAACAAAAAGCAATCAACAATGACTAGAATGATTTGAAAATTAGCAAATAGAACCTAGAAATAGAGTAATTGAAATTAGAGCTCAGTGTATATTTCTAACATGTTATATATAAATTAAAAGAATTCATTAACTTGAGGAATGTTTCTGATACAGTATCCACACAGAACAAAGAAAGGAAAAAGAAAGAAAAGAGGTATGCAATCATGGAGGATAAAATGAAAAGTTCTAACATATGTCTAATCAAAGTTCAAATGAAGTAATAGAAAGGATGGGGGACAGGGCGGCAATACTTGAAAAGATAGTGCTAAAAGTTTTCCTGAATGATAAAAGCTATTCTTCCATGAATATAGGAGTAACTAACAGGGTAAATAAAATATATTTTATTATAGAACTTCATTTATAGGTTGTAGTATAAAACAAAAAAGAAGATCTTAGAAGATCATAAAAGAATACAGAAAGAAAAGATAAAGTCATCTACAAAATACAGAAAATTATTAACATTAGAATTCTCATCAGCAATAATGGGCCAGAGGACAGTAAAAAATTACAGTCAAAACCTTCAAAATGAGAGGTGTAAATAACTACCTAAAATTCTAATCCCAATAAAACTACATCTGGGGTGCCTGGGTGGCTCAGTTGATTAAGCATCTGACTCTTGGTCTCAGCTCAGGTCATAGTCTCATGGTTCGTGAGTTTGAGCCTTGAGTCAGGTTACATACACACTGACAGTGCAGAGCCTACTTGGGATTCTCACCCTCTCCGTCTCTCTCTATCCCTCCCTGTTTACACAGAGAGAAGAGATTGAAATTAAGGTTTTTGTATTTCTCAGGAGGAGGTAGTTTTTCCCTCCAACTTTACTGAGGTATAAAGACAACAACATTATGTAAGTTTAAGGCATACAGTGCGATGATTTGATTTATGTATATTTTTCAAAATGATTATCACAGTGAAGGTAGTTAACACTTCCATTTCCTCACATAAGTTTTTTGTGTGTGCTGTGAACATTTAAATTTTACTCTCTTAGCAACTTTCAAGTTTATAATGTAGTGTTGTTAAGTATAATCCATACTATATGTTAGATCCCCAGAACTTATGGATCTTATAACTGGAAGTTTGTGCCCTTCATGAACATTTCCTCTTTTCTGCTAGCTCCTGGTGACTACCATTCTACTCTGTTACTATGAATTTGGCTATTTATTTATTTATTATTTTTTAATGTTTATTTTTTAGAGAGAGAGAGACAGAGACAGAGCACAAGCAGGAGAGGGCACAAAGAGAGGGAGACACAGAATCTGAAGCAGGCTCCAGGCTCTGAGCTGTCAGCACAGAGACTGACGCGGGGCTTGAACTCACAAACCATGAGATCACAACCTGAGCCGAAGTAGGACGCTTAACCAACTGAGCCACCCAGACACCCAGAGTTTGTCTCTCTTTAGAGTTCACATATAAGTGAAATGATACAATATTTTTCTTTTCTCTGACTTATTTCACTTAGCATAATGCTCTCAAGGTCCATCCATTAAAATGGCAGGATTCCTTTTTTGTGTGTGTTTGTGGCTAAAAATAATCCAAGAATGAATATGTATATATACCAATATTACATTTTCTTTATTCATTTATCCATCCACAGCTTAGGTTATTTCTATGTCTTGGCTATAGTGAATAATCCTGCAATGAAGGTGGTGTACAGGTACTTCTTTTTGATAGTCATTTCAATTCCTTTGAATATATACCTAGAAGCACAATTATTGGATCATATAGTAGTTCTATTTTTAATTTTTAAAGGAGTTTCCATACTCTTTTTCATAGTGGCTATACCAAAAGGCTATGCCTTTTCCATAGTGGCTATATCTCATTGTATTTTTAATGTGCATTTCCTCTATGATTAGTGAAGTTGGTGCCTTTCCATGTACATGTTGGTCCTTCATATGTTTTTGGAAAATTGTCTATTCAGGTAGGAGAGTATATATTTGATTAACTTTTGACATTGTAAAGTTTGCATGATAAAATTTAAGGAGTGAGCACGGAAAGATTGAAGATAAAGCTTATAATTTTAAAATTAGCAGAGGGAGAAGAATGACTAAGAAAAAAACAAAGCTCAATCAATCTAAACACAAAAGGAGAGAAAAAAGGGCATGAGAAACTCAGGATAACCAAAAAGCACAAGGCAGTATGCTTAAAATGGTTGGAATAAATCCAAATATTTTCATAACTATAATGAATATAAAGGACTAAACTTATTAATTAAAAGGCAGAGCCTAATCAGATTGGGTAAGAAAAAAATCCACTTATTAGATTATTGAATTAAGGACATTGAAAGGTTAAAAAAAAAAAAGAGTAAACCAGAACAAAAAAACCCAAAACAAACAGAAGTCCAAAACTTTATTAATAACAACAAAACAAAATTATCCAGGGCCCTTATGTTTATGTCAAGCAAAAGATAAATTATTAAGGCTATAGAGGTTAGTTAATTATGGAATGCTTAAAGAGTCAAATTACTAGTAATACATAACAATTCTAAATATGTGGATATAAAATATAGAAAGCAAAAATCTACACAAGTTCAAGGAGAAATACAGAAATTTTCTGCCATAGTGAGAGATTTCAAACTACCTCTCATATTTGATTGGTTAAGAATACATAAAAAGATAGGGAAGATTAGAAAACACAGTTAAGAACTGGATTTAATGGATATATATTGAGTACTGTACCCAATAACTGGAGAATATATCTTTTTCTCAAGAGTACATATAGCATTTGCAAAAACTGACATTTAATAGTCCTTAAAGCAAGCCTAGAAAAACTTCAGAGAAGAAATATCAGAGAGACATTAAACAGAATTATAATAAAAATATTAAATACCAAAACCTAGGGATGAAGCTAAAAGAGTAATTTGAGGACTTTTCAAGTGATTATATAAGAATTATTGATAAGTGTTTGCTTATTGCCATTTTATTCATTGTTTTGTCTTTTTTGTGTGTGTGTGTGTGTGTGTGTGTGTGTGTGTGTGTGTGTGTGTGTGTGTGTGTGTGGTTTCTCTCTGTTCCTTTCTTCTCTTTAGTTTGTTTAGATTCTTTTCTCATTTTCTTTTGTGTATTTACTATAATTCTTTGCTTTGTAGTTCCTATGAGATTTACATGTATCATCCTATGTTTATAACAAACTATTTTAAGCTTATAACAACTTTCATTTGAGGTTACATTTAAATTCTAAAATTTTACATTTTTATCACGCTAGCACATTTTATGTTTTTGATGTCACTTTTTATATCATTTTATTTTATGTATCCCTTAACTAATTATTTTAGTTATAGTTAATTTTACTACTTTTTCTTTTAACCTTCTTAGTAGCTTCATAAATGATTAATCACTACCTTTACTATATATTTACCTTTTCCAGTAAGACTTATCTTCATATCCTTTCATGTTATTAATTAGTGCAATTTCTTTTCAGATTAAATAAGTCCCAACTGCCTGCATTCTCCAACATCAGCAAGTGCTAGGATTCCTGCCCTCTACTTTGGAAAGGTGTGGTGACTGAGCTCATCTTCCTGTGCTAACCTGTTACATGTAGAGTGCAATAATGGTACAATGGTGTCCGCCAGTGTCTCCATCTCCAAGGAGAATTTCATCCACCTCCCACCCCTCCAGCTGTTGCTCTCAGATCAGCAAATAAACCTTCCTTAAGTATAGTATGTGTACTATTTCAAGTTAGGTACTTTTCAAACTGTTGGGTCGCAGGGTGAACAAGACCACGTTTGAACCCTCCCTACTACAACCTATCAATGAAGAGCTATAATATAAAATATATTTTATTTACCCTGTTTGCTAAAACTTTATTAGACTGGTTAATATTAGTAAATATTAACATGTCTTAATGTTTGTATTTAGTAATGGAAAACACACCAGACAGAATCAGAACACATTTTTGTTTTGTTTTGTTTTGTTTTGGTTTGGTTTGGTTTGGTTTGGTTTGGTTTGGTTTCGTCTGGTCTCTACTAGCTCTGCCACTACTAAGTTATAAGACCTTGGAGTAAATCAGGTGGTCTTTTTCTTTTTTCTTTTTTAGGGATATCTCATTTGTTGAGTTTAGGGTCTTACCCCAAATAACTTCTAAGATTCTCTGATTACCACTGAAGTGACATAATAAAAGCTTATTAGTAGCAGCATTATCATTCCTGTAGAGGGAAATTCCTTTGTTAAAAAAATAATATAATAAGTCACATGGGGTTAGCAGGAGAAAAGGAAATAAAGGAGCTAAATGTTCTGTGCAAGAAATAACCCATTCTTGGTATAACACTGGCACTGCTGTGTGAGAGAAGGTTTAGGGAAAGAGCTAGAGGAGAAGAGAGTTAGCAAGATGCCGAGAAGCAGAAGTTTTGTGTGGTGTAACCAGTGAACAGTTCATGACCAGGTAACCAAAAGTGGTTTGGAAAAAGGATTATATTCTGCTCAGTTTCTGTTCTTTGCATTGCTGTGATCTAAATTTCTTTGATATTTCCCCATTTCTAATAAAGTCTGTCATGTCGAGTATTGGTGTGAGCATGGTTTTACTTGCTTGTTTGGTGAGTTTTGTTGGTTTTTTTGTGAAAATGAAGCAAAGCACCATTTCCACACGTGGATTGATTTGGTACAGAACAGAAGGGCATGTAGGAAGTTATGATATGATTCACATTTGCAACTAGTCCTGTAGAAATAAGGAGCTGACATCCAGGAGTAACCATGAGAATGGAAGGCTCTCCTGGGAAGTCACATAAGTCTTTGGCAGGACATCAGACTGTCCACAAATCTTGATATTGTTCAAGCCAAAGGAATTAAAAGATCAGGCAACTCCTGGCTCTCGCCAGCTCTCACAGACTATTCATCAAACTTGTAGATTTTGGAGGAATACTGAGTAAGCAGAACTGTTTTTGACATAATACTTACTTTGCTATAACAAACTAATTTGCATTATTCAAAGCAATTCCTCCTCTATATTTTTTCTGCTTCTGATTGGTATTAATAAAGAGATTTATAAAACCCTCCATCTGGTCATGTATGTCTTTATGTAGCCCTTAAGGGGAATTGGTGGAGAAAAATAGCATGAGTTTAAAACATGTGCTTATATTTACAAGTAAGTCAAAAATTAAACCAAGATATTTTCCAATACAAAAGAAATAGCACTTGTATTTGTGGGTTTTGTCATCCAAGGTGTTTATTGTTTGTCTCTGCAGCATAACAAGGAACAACTCAGCTTGAAGAGAAAAAGATGAACAGACTGTGACCTCATTTGAAAGGTGTCTGAGATTGACTGAAGTCATTTTAAAATTTCTTCTTGTTAATTGTATCCACCATCCAATGTCTTTTTCCTCATTACTTTAAAATGAAAAGAAAAAATAACCCATGATTAACTTTTATTTTTGGATTTTCCTGTAAACATTTTTGTTTTGAACACTGACTTGTGCCTACTGTTCCTATGGAACAATAGCACTTGAAAGAAAGGAGTCAAAGTTATCCAGAGATTGTGAGCAAGCTCTTACTCCAGTTTGCTAACCCTCTGGCCTGGAGTAATTTCATCTCAAGGAATTGGAAGGGTATAGGGGTAAGATCTTTAAAAACCTGGAGAACAGGACAGGGTTGGAAGACTGAAGAAGGGAGAATGTGGTCTTGGTTTTCTAAAAAGGGGATGAAGGTAGACATTGATGACTGATACCAGGTGAGCTCATTGTATTCCTTTCTTTATTTCACTTTTAAAGATGATATTCCGTATTTTGACATGTCATGACTTTTTTTAAAATAGTTTATTTATTTTTGAGACAGAGAGAGACAGAGCATGAGTGGGGGGCAGAGAGAGAGGGAGACACAGAATCTGAAACAGGCTCTAGTCTCTGAGCTGTCAGGACAGAGCCTGATGTGGGGCTCGAACCCATGAGCCTTGAGATCTGACCTGAGCCGAAGTCAAATGCTTAACCGACTGAACCACCCAGGAACCCCATCATGTCATGACTTTTTAGCCAAGCTAACATAGCATTAGTTGAGTGTAGAGTATCAAGCCAGGATGTCTATTTTAGAATTTGACTCTGCTGTATATTGTCTGTGAGACCCTGAGCAACGTAACATCTTTTACTTCAGTGTTATCTTCTATAAAATGGGGATAAAAATATCCTCTTCCTAGGGTTTTTATGGGAATTACAGAGTCATGAGGAAAATACTTTACAGTGACTGGTAAATTGTAAACACTATACATGGGGCGCCTGGGTGGCTTAGTCGGTTAAGCGTCCGACTTTCGCTTAGGTCATGATCTCGCGGTTCGTGGGTTCGAGCCCCGCGTCGGGCTCTGTGCTGACTGCCAGCTCAGAGCCTGGAGCCTGTTTCAGTCTGTGACTCCCTCTCTCTCTGACCCTCCCCTGCTCACGCTGTCTCTCGCTCTCTCCTAGAAATAAATAAAACATAAAAAAAAAATTGTAAACACTATACAATTATTACTATAGAAAATCCAAAGATTTTATTGAGTAATTAAGTATTCCTCCTTTTTTTCTGTAAACATAATTAATGTTCTGATGAATATTCATTTGCAAAAGTCTTTGAAAATATTTCAGATCATTTCCTTAAGATAACTTCTTAGATGCAAAATCATTTGGTGACAAGGTATGTATAGTTTTGAGTCTTTTGACTCTTATTTCCAAATTGGCCACCAGATAAGCTTTTCCTATCCTTCCTAGCTATTTCCATTGGAAATAATATATATATTGGAAATAATATATATTATATATTACATATATATTATATATTATTTCCTATATATATATATATATTGGAAATAATATATATTTTTTTTCCAATGGAAAATATAATAATGCAATAATACATATATATATTATGTGTGTGTGTATCTCAAATTCTTGAGGTGTGGGAATGTGGAAATAGTATTTCACTATTGTTTTAATTTGCATTTATTTGATTAGCTTTCTTTCCTTGATTACTGCTCTAAGCCACTCTTTATAATTCTATTCCTACTTGCTAACCACTCCTCTTATTTCAGACAGTTATTGTATTTCCTTCACTGGTGGATATAGATCACTAATTCCTTCAGCCATTTATCATATGAAATAGTTTCCAGAGTAGGCTGCACTATTCTGAATGTATTCCAGTTTATCATTGTCCCTCTTAAAATACGGCACCAAAATTGAACTTAATACTCCATGTGCGGTCAGACCAGCTGTTATATGTGCCAAGGAATATGATGGTTCAATTATAATTTGTTTTTCTTTTGAGGATCCATTAGCGTTTAGTTTCCTTTGAGTTTCTGTTGAATCTTGCAATGACTTAGATTGGATTTAGGGCATAGTAGTTTTTTGACTAAAGGACTATTTTTAAAGATTGTGTTTTAAATGGCTTTTTTTCCCATCCTACCTGTTATACAACGGTCTAAGACCACATGGTGTAACTATCATCTTTTGAGCTTTGAGTTTTATGCCTCTAGTAGTGTGGCCCTGGGCGTGTTAGTTATTTTAGAAGCCATCCTACACTTTCCATCCTGTAGAGTGGATAGTTAATGGATTTTTTCTATGTAGAATGATTTAGGCACATATAAGAGGAATAGAGGTGGCTGGATCTGATTCTGAGAGATTGTAGCTCAGCAATGGACAACCTTGGTCAGGGAGAGAGAGGACTTACCGGAGTTTTTCTGATTACTCTTTTGGTTCACCAAAGAGACATGGTTATTATTGCTGCTGTTTCAAAATGCATACATACCATAGAAATTACTGTCCTATATGCATTCATTTTATTACCTGTAAACCTTAAGGAAGCAGGTGGTGGACAGGTGAAGTATTTTGAGAAAAGGTAGCATTGCATGTTAATGTCTAAAAGTGACTTAAAAATTACATATCCTTTATTCCATACATTTAAGGTCTGAGTACTATTAGAGGCTTTGAGGAAGCCTTAGGGAATAAGCTAGTCTGACAGAATCAAGAACTTGATTTGAATATAATTGTTGGAACTCTTAAATTGGAGTGTTAGTGTTACTGATATTAATGATAGGAAGGTAAGAATGGTGAGCAGAATGAAAACTTACTTACCAAGTTGGGTATCTAACTTGATTCTGAGCACTAAGATTTTAAGAGCTGTTTGTTGAAGCAGAGATGGAGCATAAATGGAGGAGATGAATAGTGTGCTGAGTCCAGTGGGCTCTGCTAAAAGGGACGAGAGTGGCAGATGAAGATACTGGAAAGCAAATTCACTTGGGTAAGGTTTTCCATTGGTGGTCAACAAGTGCCAATCTTCTACGACCTTACTGTCTAATATCTTAAAGCTGTTGAGACATCTGGCAGTTTTGTGATTTTATGAGATGATATTGAAGAGGTATAAATCTGAAGTGAGCTAAGTCAAAAAGTCTAGGTTGGGAGAAGGAAGAGGGATGGGTATTGTAGTGGAGAATTGTGATCTTATTTAGCCACTGTATCAAACCTACCAACGGATGTTTAGTTGGGTTACTCTTACATATTGTACCAAGAGAAATTATTTTATAAAGTGACATAATTATGATTTCATGAATTGAAAACTCCAATCAATTCTTCAGTGAAAAATTCTGATCAAAATGGTTATTTGTAACTGTGAATAAAAATAACCTGATGTATTAAACTAAAAGGAATTATAATTTTAGCTTTAAGAAGAGAAACAACTTTTTCATTGAATGCTACACTAGGCATGTTTTTGCCTAGGACTTTCATGACATTGATAAGCTCTTAGATCCAGTTATTACATGGCCTGTTTTTCTGATTGGTGCTGATATTTTGTACTCTTTGGTATGAACAAATGTCTTACCCATAAAACCCAATTGTTTTAATTAATAACTGCAAATATCATTTTGTTTGTAGAGTTTGGACTTTGAGATATCAGCTTTCCTTCACTGGCCACGGAGTCCAAGAACCATGTAGGCCATGGTTCCTACATCATTGCAGTGATCTACCTCAAATTTTGTAAGCTCATGGACCTCACATATGCTATTAAGAACTAAATAAGGGATGGTAAACATAAAATCTAGTATAATTGCCATAGGCATTCAGATTCACACTCTCTAGGGAGAAGCTTCTGTAACACATTGTGCCTTTCTAAGGCAGATCTGCTAAGAGATGCATGTCCTGGTGTTGGGGTTTGCCAGAGCACTCTTTTAAAAGAGGTAGCTTCCCTGCTGAACAGCAGTGTTAATTTTTCATGGGCTTACACTGCAATGAGGAGCATGAATTGCAGAGAGAGGTTTATGAAAATAGTGCTGAAACAAAAAAGAAGTCTTGCCCTGGTTTGAGATAGAACATTGAGACTTTTTGAAAGTTTGTTTGTCAGCAAAGACAGAAGTTAAATATGGAACATTTTAATGCAATTAACTCTTTGGTGCAAATTTCCTGGACAAAAGGAAGAAAGGCTGTGCCAAGCCTCACCCAGTTAATGTCAGACAGGAAGCTGCTTGCAGATGATAATAATCACATTTCTACTCTGGCAGGAGAGTCTGTCTTATAAAGAGATGCTTTGACCAAAGAAAGAGATGATTGCCATGGTTGGAGTGAAATCACTGGCCATCTGGATTTGATTCTCCCCCTGCTAAATAAGGGATTGATAAGTTTTTCTCCTTTTATGAAATTACGCAAATCTACATCAAAAACTTTTAGCACCTAGAATATTTTTTATCTTAAATCTGGATTTGAGCTGCTGTTTTTTAATAGAAGCTATACTAATATTCCCCCTTTTCTCTTCCTGTCTCTTACTATTGATCTTAAGTGATAAAACTACTTTTTTTCTGTGCTTCTTAATATTTACATACCTATAGTCAACACTTTGGCCCCAATAGCTACTAAGCCTGCCAGGCATTATTTAATGTCAATTAGCTACAGCTTGACTTACAAATATGTACAAGCCAAAGCCACATTGGTTCTTTTTGCCATTTGTTTTTACTTTTATTTCATTTTCGGACCTCAATTATACAAAGTTGACTTAATCCTACTCCTCAGTTCATGATAAGTAAACATCACTGGTCATGGTATTGAGGGCTGTGGTAGGGGACTTCTAAGATGGTTCTGTGATCCCTACCTCCTGATACTCACTCCTTTGTGTGGTACTTTCCCCTTGAGTGTGGGCTGGATCTAGTGACTTGTTTTTGATAAAAAAAAAAAATATGACAAAAGTGAGACATAGCTTCCATCTTGGACAACCTCTCTCCCACTCACTTGTCAACTCTGAGGGAATCAAGCTGCTATGCTGTGAGCTGCTTTACGGAAAAGACCCAGATGGCAAGGAGCTGAAGGAGGCTTCTGACCAACAACCAGTAAAGAACTAAGATCTTCAGTCCACCAGCCCACAAGGAACAGAATCCTCCTAATAATCACATAAGTGTGCTTGAAAGTAGATCCTTCCCCCTTAAATATGCACTGTAATCTTTTAAACATTTTCCCCTGAATATATGTGAATTATTTGCAAACTTACAATGCTGTCTTAGGTGTTTGTGTTCTTTATATATATAAATGGCATTGTGATATATATCCCATTCCAGGTTTTACTTTTATTACTTATCATTTGCTTTCTTACTTTTAATTTTATATCTCTGAGATCTATTCAAATTTCTTGTGTAACTATAGTCTACTATTACTGGTTATTACATAATATTTTATTGCAGACATTTTAATCACCTATTTCTAAGTGGTGGACACTTAGGACGCTCCCAAGTTCTTGCTACCACAAAATAATATTGCAGTGGGCATCATCATACCTATCTTCTTGTGCATGTGCCTATTCATATCCAAGAGTTGAGACTAGTGGACCAATACATGGATAATTAATTATAGGTGACTGAAATAGTAATGACCTAAATTGTCTCAGATAACAAGAGTTCTAGAGGAAGCATTGGCGGCTCAGTGATGTCATCAAGGATCCAGATGTGTTCCATTCTCTACCATTCCTCTCTAAGTCAGTGTTATTTTTTCCAGTAGTCACAGATGGTTGTAGCAGACCTGGGCATACCATGCAGACATGATCACAGCCATAGAGGTAATGACGGCCATAGCTTCCCATATATCTTTCTTATCACAGAGGACCATATATCTTTCTTATCACAGAGGAAAACTTCTACTTCACATCTTTTAATAGATGTTCCCTTCGGTCCCATGGACTAGCATTTTATACATGTTGAACTGGAGACTGGGAAAACAAGTGTCTGGAATTTTTGGCCCCCAGGATGGAAAGTGTGATGGTTAATTTTAGATGTCAGTCTGACCAGGCCACAAGGTGCCCGAATATTTGGTTAAACATGATTCTGGGTATGTCTGTGAAGCTGTTTCTGGGCAAGATTAACATTTGAACCAGTTGACTAGTAAAGTAAGGTTCATCTCCATTGTGGGTGGGCCTAATCCAATCCATTGGAGGCCTCCATCGAACAAAAAGTACAGTCAGGGAGAATTTGCTCTCTCTTCCTGTTTTTGAGTTGAAATATTGGTCTTCCCTTGCACTAGGTCTGGAACTTACACAAATGGCTGTCTGGGTCTCAGGCCTTCAGATTCAGATTGGAACTATACCAACTATACCAGTGCCTCTCCTGTGTCTCCAGTTTGTAGACAGGAGACTGAGAGACTTCTCAGCCTTCTTAATCTCATGGGTCAATTTCTTATAATAAATATTTTCTCTCTATATATGTGCATATCCTATTGATTTTTTTTCTGTGAGTATTCTGATTAATACGAGATATATTCTCTGCCAACAGAAAAAGAGTAGAAGAGGCTGTGTGGCAGTTTCTGCTACATAATATACATGCTAGTTACATTCATTAAAAACTGAGTAAATACTTCAGCAAATACTATCATCGGTCAGCTGTTGTCAAAATGATGCTGTGAAACAAACTGCCCACAAATTAAATGGCCTAAAATAGCAATATTTTATTATATTGCTCATATATAATATGAGCATATCTCTGTCTGTGGGTCAGCTGGGAGTTCAAATAGGGTGGATCTAGGCTGGGTTCAGGCCTGTTCCATGTGTCTCTCATCCTCTTTGAACTCGTGGACTTAGCTAGGGCATGTTCTTCTCATGCCAATGGCAGAAACACAAGGGATCAAGCTAAATCATCAAATGCATTTCAAGCTTGTGCTCAAGTCATTTTTGTTAGCATGCTATTGGCCAAAACAAGTTATATGACCAAGCTTAAAGTCCAGGATCAAAGAAATGCTTAGGGATGCCTGCTGTTAGGCCAAGTTGAGTCAGATGGCCAAGTCCCTTGGGGAGAGGAAATATATTTTTTCTATGGAAGTGATGGAGAGGTAGTGAATGCATTTAGACAATAATCTGATATACTATAACCAATATTCTCTCATGTGCATGAGTTTCCCATATGCCATCATCATCACTAATGCATTTACCAACATTCAAATTTTGCCAACTGGATAATTATAAAGTTATTTCAATATATAGATCTCTGATTCTTGGTGAATGAAGTTGAGTGTTTCCTTTACATATTTATTAGTTGTTTGGGTTTCTTCCTTCTGTGAATTACTCATTCATATCCCTTGTGTATTTTAAAATCGTTTCCTATATTGTTCTTATTAATTTGTAGGAGTTCCTTCTTTCTTATTGATATTAACACTAATACATTTTAAATGCTGCATAACTTCTCTACCTTAGATAGAAATCTTCAATTTTGTTGTAGTTGACAATTTTTTCACCTTATGTTATTAGAGTGTAAAAACTTCTTCCACATATCTTCATGTCACAATATTAAAAATATTTTTATACTTCATTTTAAATTTTTATTTCTTTACTTATTTTAATTTTAGGAATAGAATTTAGTGATTCATTACTTACATATAACACCCGTGCTCATCCCAACAAGTGTCCTCCTTAATGTCCCTCACCCTTTTGGTCTTCCCTTCCACCCAACACCTTGCCAGCAACTCTCAGTTTGTTCTCTGTATTGAAGAGTCTTTTATGGTTTGTCTCCCTCTCTGTTTTTATCTAATTTTTGCTTCCCTTCCCGAATGTAAATCTGTTTTGTACCTTAAATTCCACATATGAATGAAATAAAATGATATTTGTCTTTCTCCGACTGACTAATTCTGCTTAGCATAATACACTCTGGTTCCATCCACATTGCTGCAAATGGCAAGATATAATTCTTTTTGATCACTGAGTAATATTCCATTGTATATACATACCACATTTTTATCCATTCATCAGTTGATGGACATTTGGGCTTTTTCCATACTTTGGCTATTGTCATAGTATTTCTATAAACATTGGGGTGCATGTTCCTCTTTGAATCAGCACTCCTGCATCCTTTGGATAAATACTTGTAGTGCAATCGCTGAATCATAGTGTAGTTCTATTTTTAATTTTCTGAGGAATCTCTACAATGTTTTCCAGAATGGCTGCACCAGTTTACATTCCCATCAGCAGTGCAAAAGTGTTCCTCTTTCTCCACATCCCTGCCAACATCTGTTGTTTCCTGAGTTGTTAATTTTAGCCATTCTGACAGATGTGAGGTGGTATCTCATTGTGGTTTTGATTTGTATTTCCCTGATAATGAATGATGTTGGGCATTTTTCATGTGTCTGTTAGCCATCTGGATGTCTTCTTTGGAAAAGTGTCTATTCATGTCATCTGCTCATTTTTTTACTGGGTTATTTGTTTTTTGGGTTTTGAGTTTGATAAGTTCTTTATAGATTTTGGATACTAACCCTTTATCTGATATGTCATTTGCAAGTATCTTCTCCCATTCTGTCAGTTGCCTTTTGGTTTTGCTGATTGTTTCCTTCTCTGTGCAGAAACTTTTTATCTTAATGAGGTTTCAATAGATCATTTTTGCTTTTATTTCTCTTGCCTCTGGAGACATATCAAGTAAGAAGTTGCTGCAGTTGAGGTCAAAGAGGTTGTTGCCTGTTTTCTCCTTGAGGATTTTGATGACTACTTGTCTTACATTTAGGTCTTTTATCCATTTTGAGTTTCTTTTTGTGTATGGTGTAAGAAAGTGGTCCAGGTTCATTCTTCTGCATGTTGCTGTCCAGTTTTCCCAGCACCGCTTGCTGAAGAGACTGTCTTTATTCCATTGGATATTCTCTCCTGCTTTGTCAAAGATTAGTTGACCATACATTTGGGAGTCAATTTCTGTGTTCTCTACTCTGTTCCACTGATCTATGTGTCTATTCTTGTGCCAGTACCATACTGTCTTGATGATTACAGCTTTGTAATACAGCTTGAAGTCTGGATTTGTGATGCCTCTAGCTTTGGTTTTCTTTTTCAGGATCGCTTTGGCTATTCAGGATCTTTTCTGGTTCCATACAAATTTTAGAATTGTTTGTTCTAACTCTGTGAAGAATGCATTTGTTATTTTGATAGAATTGCATTGAATATGTAGATTGCTTCGGACAGTATCAACTTAAAATATTTTTAAATTGCTTTACAGTTTTAATTTTTATATCTAGGTTTTTAATCAATTTGGTTGTATTTTTGTATGTCATTAGGTAGAATGTTTAATAATGCTATGAACCAGTTCTCCTAATATCAGCTACTAAAAAATTCCATCTTTTCTCCACAGATTTATAATGCTATCTGTAACATAGAATAAATTCCTACATTTACTTGGGTTTGTTTCTGGGCTTTCTCTTCAATTCCATTGATTTCTTAGTCTTTTCTGATATCAATACTACCTTTTTTTCTTTTGTCTTTTTAATTACTTCATCTTTGAAGTATCTTAATATCTGATTGGGCAATTATCCTTGCTTTGTTCTTCCAGACACCTTTTTGAATAAATTTGTCAAGGTCTTACAAAATCTAATGAGAATTTTTATTGGAATTGCACTTATTTTCTAGATCAGTTTGGGAAGAATTGTTTTGTTAAAGCAAACTCTTTGAGAAAGGAGACAAAGAACTCTTTGTTGAAAGTGTGTAAAGAGTGAGTGAGTGGTTTCTGAAATCAAGATTTTGGAGTAAACTTCTTTGGATTAAATTAGATGCTCTTTTCTATTTGTCTGGAATAAACCGGGGATCTCTCTTTGATTTATATTATCACGATAAGAGCAAAACATGTAAGAGGACGTGTGTGTATTTTGGAATTCAATTAATTGTAATCATTTCTTAACTGTAGCACTTACCCTCTTTTCTTTACAGTATCTGATTGTAAGTGCTAGTACTTATTCTATTCTGTGATTTATTTAGTCCTTTAAGGAATAACACCACTTCTAGTGTATTTAAGTTGGTATTTAAGTTTCAGGGAGCTATTTATATCTCTTCAAACTTGCCCACTGCTGCATTTGTTCAGCTAGGTTATCTAATTATCACACCATGTTAATGAGACCAAGCTCATTAGAACCATCTCTTTCTGAGTCTTTCAGCATCCTCCTAACCCAGGCCAATCATCTTGGAAAAGTATGCTATTGAAAATAAGAGAAACCTAGAGAGCATGCTTGAGGAAGTTCAAACCCTTCACCACTCCTGGAAAACACCTCCAAAGTCGCAAGCTTTCTAATAGCCTAATTTTCATATATAA
Organism: Proteles cristata cristata; assembly: GCA_017311185.1. Classification (NCBI taxonomy): domain Eukaryota; kingdom Metazoa; phylum Chordata; class Mammalia; order Carnivora; family Hyaenidae; genus Proteles; species Proteles cristata. Next base: position 1,522,422 of record JAESUZ010001348.1, on the reverse strand, counting down.
AGGACAGACCTGATCATTATTTGTAGCTCATTTAAGGTAGCTAATGAGGAGTAACCTAATGAAGAGGCTAGAAAAATATAGCACAAAGAGAGTCTTGAATTGGCTTACTCATCTTTGCCCAGTGAACGTCTATTCATCTTTTAACCCTCCAAAGAGAAGTCCAAAGGGGTGACTCATTTGAATATTTAACAGCATATTAAATACAGTTTAGATTCAGTATTTTACTTTTACAAAAACAGTTTAATGAGTGCAATTCTAACATATAACTCACTGAGAGGATAAACATGTCTTTTCAGTGTGCTATTTAAGAAAGAAATGTATTAAATGAGCCCAGAATTGTTAAACTTAGCTCTGTAAATGTTCAGCAATTTTCTACTTTTCCTTTGCTTTGTCTGCATCTCTCCCTTTTCTTTCCAACCTCAGCTGGGTTCTTTTTAAAGTTACTGTCTTCTAAATCGTGTAATTTTAAGTAACAAGACAGCTAGGTGACATATTGCAGTATCAGAATTGTTGAGTCAGGTCTCCTTCATAATTTCACAACTGTTAAAATCCCCACATTGGAAAATATGACTAATTCCTTCTAATTCTCAAAAGTCTTCTCTAGAGAAAAATCACATTTTGTGCTACTCGAATGTCATAAATACAGCTCCTCATGGCTCCTAACTTAGCTCATTGTGGGCTAACCTAATAGTAAGTTGATGTTCATAACCAATTGCATTAGACGCTCTCCTTGTAATTGTGTTTAAGAAATGAATAGGGCAGAAACTGCTGTACAGAAGCTAGGTTGAAAAAATGTTTTGTGTACAGTTCAAACAATGGGTTAATGCTTTTGAAGTCGCTTTTATTTATTTATTTATTTAATCCTTCTTTATATTTGCACGAGAGAGAGAGACAGTGTGTGAGCTGGGGAGGGGCAGAGAGAGATGGAGACAAAATCTGAAGTAAGCTCCAGGTTCTGAGCTGATCAGCACAGAGTCTGACCTGGGACTTGAACTCACAAGCTGTGAGATCATGACTTGAGCGGTAGTCAGATGCTTAACTGACGGATGCACTCAGCACTGAGCACCCTAAAGGTGATTTTAAAATTCCTCATGGATATTGGCCAAATTCTTCTTGCTTTGCAGGGACCTATAATTTCTGGGTAACTCAGAACCCATTCTCCAAATTACTGAGAGAGAAATCTTGGACATGTTTAGGTTCATAGATGACCACTACATCTCTTTGGCAAAATAACCAGAGCCACAGGACCAGGTGTAATTACTTTTATACACTGCGTATAAATATTTGAGGCAGTTGATATTTCTCAGTGTTTAATGTGTACTCCTTCTGAACTGTCCCATCCTTGCAACAACCCAACGAGGCAGGCATTATTTATTACATTCCTCATTTGACAGATAAGAGATCAGGGGTGCAGGATGGTGAAATGGACTCATTTTGTATATGAGGGAACTGAATCTCTCAAATTGTGTGCAGTCTTTGCTCCCTGTGGCTGACGATGTCAATATTTTGCTCAGAGTACCTTTACTCTCTTTTGTGGCATTTTTGTATGCCCATTGGTTTTGGAGTGCCTTCCTTTTCCATAGCCTCAGGGCACTGGAAGCAGGAAGTGCCAGGGGGACTTTATCCCCCTTATCCAGTGGATGATGGCTACAGAAGTATGAAAACCCAAGCCCCCTGTCTCTTCCTCCCAACACTGGGAAGTAGCACTGATGGCAGTGGGTTTTTTTTTTTTTCACAGCCAGGGACAAGGCCTGCACAGATCTTAGCGGCAGTACATACTCATGCGTTCTGTGCACCACAGCCCACACCTATTCACCTTACACTCGTTAGCTCCCTGCAGACTCAGGCTGAGGCTCCTTCTGCAGGACTCTGCCTGCATCTACCTTCTGGCTTGCCCTCTTTCCTTCACTGTCCTGCTCCTCAACACCTCTGAGGGCTTCCCCTAAGAACCTTTTCTCAAAAACTCATTTGCTCATGAATCCTCATTCCAGGCTCTCCTCCTGGGGAGCCCGGCCCTTTAAGATGCCTGCTGTCCTTTCTTCTGGTTCCACAGGACAGACTTCTCTTGAAGCATGAAAGTGGGATTTAATATGCTCAAGCCTTAAAATCTTAGAACTTAAAAAAAGAAAAGGAAACCTACATCTTTAAATACTTTTTGATGTTTATTTATTTTTAACAGTTAAAGAGAGAGAAAGAGAGAGAGCAAGTAGGGGAGGGGCAGAGAAAGAGGGAGACACAGAATCCAAAGCAGGCTCCAGGATCTGAGCTGTCAGCACAGAGCCCCACACAGGGCTCAAACCTACAAAGTGCATGATCATGACCTGAGCTGAAGTCAGACACTTAACCAACTAAGCCACCCAGATACCTCTAAATCTACATCTTTACTTGCCTTTTCTGCAGTGTGCACCTTACCTGGGGGTACCTGAGTTTTGTTTAACCTTCCACTCCTTCATTCCAGGGAATAGACACGTACCTTGTGGTTCCCATGAATTGTTCTGGGAAAAAAAGCCAGATTTATTTTTATTCTTAGGATGTCCTTTTTCTTTAATCCAGTCAATTCATTCTTAGCATTCTGTCCTCAAAACACACTCCACCTTTTTAGTTCTGATATTCCTCTCTGACGTAAAAGCCCCATCTAAAGCAGGATGAAAACTCTTATAAAATGGAGGTTCCCCAAAGAGAAATACAATTTATCCTGGGTCAAGAGAGGATTAGCACTAAGTACTTGGAGAAAAGATCTTTGTTCCTGAAAATCTGGGGATATGGAGGTCAGGGGACAGGCAGGTGGGTCTCGTGTTTGTGTTTGCGTATAGTCAAAGGAGCATGTGACTCCAGAACTATAACCTTATGAGCTCAAGTCAGTGTGGCATAGAATGGAGAGAGAGAGAAAGAGAGTCCATTCTCTTCTTCCTCCAAACACTGGGAAGCAGCGCTGATGGTGGTGTTTTCCTCACTGCCAGTGGCAGGGCCTGCACAGGACTTAATGGCAGTATGTACTCATGAGTACATCAGTGCACCACAGATTCTAGCGTGAGGGAATTGTGCAACAAGATCAAATGCTTTTCAAGAGTGACCCTGGAGAACAAGATTCTTCTCAGCACACTTCTATGGATGCTGAGGGCATTATATTTTGTTTGGGAGAACAAGTTGGGGCTCTTCATTCTCTCTGTACCCTTCACATTACTCTCTACTGTTATGTCGGGTCTCCAATTTCTTTCATATCTTAGACATGCTTAGTTTCCTAAAAACTCCAATCTGATAAAACATGGCAGTGCTTTCCCTGAGGACTCTGGGATGTTTCCTCTGATGCTGAACCTGGGGACACAGCCTTACTGTCAGGACTAAGCTTCTAGTGGTTACACATGATCTGGTTGTTCATCCCATGAAGTCTGTTGCCAGCATGAGGCTCCAAGAGAGTCACATGTCCTGTTCTCTGGATTCCTCCTTTCATGGCCCAGCAGTTCTTTCCATGCTTTGGTGAAGCTTGGTTACTCTTTTCTGGTTCAACTGATTCTATGCTTGGTCCAGGCAACTCACCCTGCTTTCCCTGAGTCCTTAGCTCTCATCTGATTCATTCTTTCTTTCCCAGTAATGAAGTAAAAACAGCAGAAAAGACTTGAAGGTGGCTATTTCAGAGACAAACCTCTGACCTGTACTATGTGGGTGGCTTGGAACACACTTCAAACTGTTTGAATCTGTTTTTCTTCTTTAATTTGTTTTAAGAATTAAATGTGTTAATGTATCTGAAAATACTTTATAAAGTTTAAAGTACTTATTATACAAATAGAAAGCATTATTATGTGGCATTACACACAGCTCAGATTCAACAGCCCCACCATGTCTAAATTTTAGGATTCTATAAGTAGTAGATGTATCCACACCTTCAAAAAACAACGAGGACAACAACCAAACTACTCGCTTTTATCTGTGCCGTGCCAAGAAACGTATCTATCCATTTCTTCCTAAATCTATGAATTCATTTATGAGCATATACAAACACAATCTTTTAAAAATACTTTGTCATTATAGAAGTGTGTTAATTATTGGCTTAGATTGCAGAAATTTGGAAAATGAGAAAAAAGAAAGGAATGCAATCAAATCATTACAGGAAAGGCCCACATCTTGTCACATCTCAAGGCATATTCATGCAGGAAGAGAAGGGTGGGATGGGATTGTGAAGGAATCAAAGTGGTTCCAGAGGGCATTCAGCAATTGATCTGGATATGAGGCAATGCACTTTTTCACATTTTGAACAATTTAGGAACCCACTGCTTCTTTAGAGTAGGAAAAAACAAAGGATCTTATGCTTTCAACTGCAGAGAGGCTCATGCATAGTATGACCCTCTCAGTTATATTTGTTGCATGCATGAATGTTTTTGTCAATTTGGTCTTTCAAAATCCTGGGTCTGACTAGAAGAATAAATTGTTTCCAGAAAGTGAAAGGTAGATATTTCTAAGTTAAGAACCATTATTCTCAGAGTGTCTTGAAATGCCTTGGAATGAGAATTCATGTAAGGAAAGACAAAAGATGGGAGAATCTTCCAGAATGCAGCCTGGGGAGACTCCTGAGGATAGAAGTCATTGAATATGACTTGTTCTTACTGTTGGTGCTTATGCTATAAGGAAACTTGGCAGGGGAGTCTGAGGAAACAGCTGAGCAGAAGGAGTATGTATGCATGTGTGTGTGTCTGTGTGTCTGTGTGTCTGTGTGTGCGCGCGCGCATGCGCGCGCGCGCATGCCCACGCCTGCGCGCACACGTGTAGTGGGGAAAGGAAGAACTGCACTGGGCTAAATGTTTTATCTGATTATATTCTTCTCCTACCAACCCCATGAGGTAGTATTACTATCCATTTTTTTTCATTCATTTAAAAAATTGTGGTAAAAACATGTAACTTAAATGTAACATCTTAACCATATTTAAGTGTACAGTCCAGTAACATTAATTATATTTACATTGTTGTGCAACAATTACCACCATCCATTTCCAGAACCCTTTCCATATTGCAAAACTGACTGTCTGTGACTGTTCAACAACTCCCCATTGCCCCCTGCCTCCAGCCCCTGGAAATCATCCTTCTACTTTCTGTCTCTGTGAAGTTGATGGCTCTAGGAGCCTCCTACAAGTAGAATCATACATGTTTGTCTTTTTGTGACTGTCTTGTTTCACTTGGCATGACATCATCAAGGTTCATCATGTTGTGGTGTGCAAAAGGATTTCCTTCTTTGTTAGGGCTGAATGATGTTCCACTGTCCCTTTTTGCAGTGGAGGAAATGGATAGTGAAGTTCAGATACTTCCCTGAGGAACCCAGCATGGCCGGCTCCAAAATCTGTACTGTTTGTACCATGTTCAACTGCCTCCTCAGAGGATTCACCCAGTGTGTGGCTGGGAATCCTTCACATCTTCTAGAGTTTCCCCCTATCTCCTGCCACCCCACCATATCTTATGGCATGAAGGAAATTACTCTTGGGAAGGTATATGAAATAAACCCAGGAGTTACTCCACAGCAAACACTGACATACTTGATGTGTGCTTTTTCCATGGAGAAAAAAAAAGTCTAGTCAACAGTTCTATGCTATGCCTTTTTAAAAATAAAGTTTATTTACTTAATTTGAAAGAGAGAGCACAAGTGAGGGAGGAGCAGAGAGGAGAGACAGAATCCCTAGCAGGCTTCACATCATCAGTGCAGAGGTTGATGGGGGGCTTGAACTCATGAATTGTGAGATCATGATCTAAGCTGAGATCAAGAGTTGGACACTTAACCAGCTGAGACACCCAGGCGCCCCCACTATGCATTTTTTAAAGGTACACTTGTAATGTCATGTCCAGGTCTCTCCCCAGTATATATTTGGGGGAGGGAGGGGCTGAGGATGATGGCAATATATGAGTGAAGCATAGGTATTGAACAAAGCTTAGCAAAACCAGTAGAGGTATCCACAGTAATTGCTACATGAAAAAACTAAATTGTTAAGTGTGGTGTGTAGTATGATTCTATTTTAGAACAACAGAGCAACAAAATGCATATACATGGGCCAGTACATGTGTGTGTGGATTGGTGTGTATGTGGAAGGCTTGTAACAGCAATCTAGTATGACTACTGAGTGTTTGGGACAGAGCAGCTTTCAAAAATATGTGGTGGATGCAGAAACATGACCTCACATTAGGCCAGGAGAAACTGTCAAAGGATCATTTTCACTAAGGCTTTTAGAATCCCTGGGAACTAACTGTGAACTTCATTGGTGGAGTAAGCTCAAACTCTATGGTGGCCTATAAGAATCTGCATAGTATGTTTTCAAATGCGGTGTTTATCGGCATCTTTCAAAATATTTCACCAGCCCACTCCCTGGACTCTTCTTGAGGTCCAACCAGGGTGGTCTTTTCTCAGTTCCCTAAATAGGTCAACGTCTTTCCTGTCTCAGGTCCTTGGTACATGTTTTTTCCTCTGGTGCACTTACCCCGTTCTATCTGGATGGCTCCTTTTAATCATCAGGTTTCAGCTTTCATGTCACTTTTTCAAAGAGGTCTTCCTTGGGCACCATGGAGGCCAAGAACTGGAGTTTCTTGGAAATTGACTTGCCAGGATACCTTCCCCCCATTGCCTCCAGTATGTGGCAGAAAGAGATGTTTTTGATTGGGCACAAGCAGAACTGGCTGCAGCATAAGGAGCAATGGATGGAGCTAGTGTCCATCAGAGACAAGGCCAGCAGTCAGCGTGAGGCTCTCTGAAACACAGGAATCACATAGTGAAGACTCAGCATGGGTGGCCTTAGGCCAGGGGCTCACTGGGAAAGTGCCCAAACCTTTTGCACCTAACACTCAAAGGTTGAATCTGTGCTGTCTTCCCTGAGAGAGAAGGTAGGAAACTGTAGCCATGAATCTAATCCTAAAAACCAAAAAGCTAGAGGGGTGCCTGGGTGGCTCAGTCGGTTAAGCATTCGACTTTGGCGCGGATCATGATCGTTGCAGTTTGTGGGTTTGAGCCCCATGTAGAGCTCTGTGCTGACAGCTCAGAGTCTGGAGCCTTCTTTGGATTCTGTCTCCTTCTCTTTCTGCCCCTCTCTTGCTCAGGCTCTGTCTCTCTGTCTCTCTCAAAAATAAGTAAACATTAAAACATTTTTTAAAACCTTAATTTAAAGAAACTAGACTACGATAGAGAAGCTATAGAGGCTTGAGCTCTAACAACTTGTGTTGATAATCTGAGAGCATTAGATTTCTCAAGGCTCTTGGGTGAAAAGCAGCAGTAAGCAGCTCTACATGAACCCAACATCTATGAGAAAGAGAGCAATCAGAGACAGAGAGATGGGCTTACCTCCAGAAACCCTACCATGTGGTATAGCTGCTCTGGGGTTTCCTGCCCCTTGCTGTGGCCCTTGCCATCATTTGGTGAACCCTTCTGAGCTCCCAAACCCCCTCTGTGAAGTGAGTGGGATCACTAGTTCCCATTTAGGGACGAGGAGACAGATTCAGAGGGAATGGAGAGCTGAGACTAGATCTTCCCACTTGCTGCCCAAATTATTCACTCTGCATCTTCCAAGGTTTTTAAAAGAAGAGGGCTGGGAGCTAGAAAAGAAATCCATTTAGGTGTGTCTCTGAATGTTGGCTCTCCACTTTGTGGGTTTTGATGTTTGGTTTTGTTGCTGGAGGTAAGAGGAAAAAAATTGCTCCCTGAGCTGGTCTATGATATAGATGCTTTTTTATTATTCCCTGGGAAATGTACACCCCGGATCCCCCGGGTTTGGAGAGGGCATGAAGGAAAATCTCCCCCTTCCACCTCTGGCAAGCATCATTGGGGAATCTACGGTTCTGACCTGGATGCTGTGTGCTCTCTTTAAGTAATGTGGGGACCCCAGCATCCCTCATGGCACCAGATTTTGCACTTGTCTAGAGCTTAAACACTGAAGGACTCAGATTCACGGAGGTGGCACTCTGGTAAAACCGATAAGATCAATTTTGCATAAGTAAAGCGTAGCATCATCCCACTCTGTGAAGTTTCTTAGTCATTTTTGATCCAAAATTCTTCTGCTAAAGACACCCATTTTATGTGAAATTTTTATGTGATGTGATATTACAAATAAATATCACAGTGAAAACAAATGACAATTTTAGAAGATTTTTTTTTCCAATCAGCAAGCCCTCACCCCTTTTCTTACAGGCCTTGCCAGGAACATTTCTGCAACTCTTGAAACTCACTTGGTATTTCTTACAGAGCTTGGATGGAATGCCCTAAGGTAGTGATTTCCTGAAGAGGGGGTCCCGAGGAAGTTGTCCCAAATGGCTGTAGGATGGTTGAAAATCAGGTTCTAGAGCTCTACTTCCTGAGCTTCTAATTGAGTTGGTCTGGTTGGACTAAGTCATCTGTACAACTAAAGAGTCACCCCCAAAGTAACTCACCCAGATTTGGAAGCCAGGGGTCTAGGAAAGGCAGAGTGGGCTCTGGCAGAATCACTGACTACACACGCAGCCTCCGTGGCACCACCTCCGGGAAGGCTAACCCCATCCCTCTAGATCTGCTGTAGAAAATCCCCTCTAGTCAGCAAGCAGTGTGCTCCCACCCAGCTGAGTCCCTATTAGTAGAATAAAACGTACTACTTAAAACAAAAGATCGCTTACAGAAGTCCAACTGAAGGGAATTCAGTTAATGTGAAAGTATGTTCACATAACTCACCACCCATTCTACTTGGGCAGCTTTCAGACCTGTCATCTGAAGTGGGAAGAACTTCTATCAGCCAGATAGAAACTGGGTCACAGAGTGTGTGAAATTCAAGGCTTTCCCCTGTCACCTCTAAGTTCAGATGTCCACCAACTGACTGTTGGGATTCAGCAGAACTCATTAGCCTCCAGGAGACTGCATGCCATCTTGGATGAGCTATCTTCATCCTCACAGGCTTACCAAGGTAGGGCCTATAATGGTCATATTTTTTTTTTTAACGTTTTATTTATTTCTAGGAGAGAGGAAGACAGCGTGAACAGGGGAGGGTCAGAGAGAGAGGGAGTCACAGACTGAAACAGGCTCCAGGCTCCGAGCTGGCAGTCAGCACAGAGCCCGACGCGGGGCTCGAACCCAGAACTGTGAGATCACGACCCAAGCGAAAGTCGGACGCTTAACCGACTAAGCCACCCAGGCGCCCCTATAATGGTTATATTCAAAAAGGCACTGTCTCCTGTTTTCTCCTGGCCAATCTTCTCACTGGGTGATCACTGGCCCTCATGTCTCCCAGGAGCCCCACATTCGAATTTCTCGTTGCCTGCTGGACAGTCCTCAATAATGAGTTAGAACACATTACTTGCCACCCCAGACAGCTCTTCCTTCTAGACATGCTCTGCCTGTTGCCCGACTCTTTCTCCCCAGGCTCCTTTCCTCCCCAACTTGCCTTCCACCCCCAAGCCCCCCTCCAATTTCATCACTGGCTGCCGAGGCTTCTCCAAATCCTCCTTCTGCCTCTCATTGCTATCTTCATGGTTAGTCAGAGTCCCAGCCTCCTCCTTCATTACATTTTATGCTTAACTATTGCCGTGATCACTGACTGTCTCTTCCCCAAGCCTGTCCCTTCTCACACTGTTGCTGTCATTCTTAGTAAAACTTCAGTTTGCAGGTTGCTCATTCCCCCCTTCACAAGCTTGACCCTTACAGATTCCAAATGTCCTCAATATTTCTCAAGACTTATTCCCACCTCTTCTCCTACCCATACTCTTTGTATGTACCAGCTAACTCTACACACACCCTGTAATTCCCCACCTCTAGGCAGTGGGAAGTGCTGTCTTTCTTTTAGACTTTCTTCCAATCCTTGCCTGCAGAAATCCACCAAGTGCCATTTAAGTTTTCTGGGTGTCCTTTATCTGGAATAGGGACTGTCTCTTTGGTTAAAAATGACAAACAGTATTAAGGGGGAAATTTGATAAACTGTTTCCAGAGTTTCACACAAACCCGCAGACCTACTCGTGTAACATACACACAAATGCACATGGCAAGGCCATTTTTCAAATCCATGTTTGTCTCTGATTGCTGGCATGAGGTGGCAGAGATGTAGCAATGATCTGTTAGCTGGCACTGACAACAAGAACATGTGAAATAGATCATAGGGTAGAAGAAGGGGGTGGCGGAGGAAACATCTCCAGATCTAATCCTGGGTTTGTTGCCTTAACAACTTGATGTAGATTTCAAAGAGATGGCCTTTTTTCTTAATAATCCTTTTGGAAGTCAGAGTTGTCATAACAATAGCACTGAAAATAGCCATCCTACTGACAATTGGCCTTTACCACTGATTTCGGTCTTCCAGAAAGACCTGTAGACCCAATGCAGGGAAACAGAACAGGTAATTTGTGCCAAATGCAAAGGGCTTGTGTCTTCGTGTCTGTGATGGCTAATTCCAAGCCCCAGACATGGAGACTGATGAACATTGTTCCCACTTCCTCAATCTGTTCCATCAGCAGCTTTTCATGGTAAGGCAATGTCTTAGATACATTTTTAAATTTATGTAACATGCTTAACCAAAAGGCTAAATTATATGAAAACTATTTGTGTTTTCTTAAAAGAAAATGTGGGGTCTTCTATTCTTCAGCCACTGGCCCATGGCCTAGACTAGTATGATTAACTTAGCAACCTGCTTTCCTGTGTCTCTCTTCCAGCTGTAGCATCCCCTCCTCGGCTTTTCTTTCTCCTTTCTATGCTCCCATGGTCTTTAGCAAGGAATTTACATTGTCACAAGAGTGCAAGTCTGATCGGTTTGCAATCTGCTGCTCTAAATTACAAATGCTCCCTGGTCTACGTGTTTCTCTCTCTTCTGACCTGCTCGTTATACACTCTCAGTCCATTTGGGCTGTTATAGCAAAGTACCACAGACTGGGTGGCTTATAAACACAAAAATGTATTTCTCACAGCTCTGGAGGCTAGAAGTCTGAGATCAGGGTGCCAGCAGGTTTGGGTGAGAGCCTTCTTTTGGGCTTCAGACTTCTCGTTGTGTTCTTACGTGGCAGAAGGGCAAGAGATCTCTCTGGAGACTTTGTTTTTTTTTTAATGAGAGCATTAGTCTTGTTCATGAGGACTCCACCCTCATGATCTAATCACCTCCCAAAGACCCCACCTCCTACTATTACATCACATTGGAGGTTAGAACATCAACATATGAATTCCAGGAGCACACAAACATTCAAACCAAGGGTGAGGTAATATTTTCTGCCCTGTCCCTGGCATTCAGCCAATGTCAATTTGGATAACGTTTCACTGCTGTTTAGTCAAATGGCTAGTGTATGGAAAACGTTTTGTACAGCTTGTCCACCTTCACATAGTTTAAGCCCTTCCAACCAGAAACGGAAGGGATTGAAGGAAGTAGCATTGGATAATGTGTTCCACTGGGCTTTAGCCAGTGCACCATGTGAGAACGGTGTCAGACCCATTAGCTGTCTCCTTAAAAGTGTGAGTGAAGCTCAGGCTCCTGCATCCTCCCACCTGTGGGCTCTGACATTCATGTGGGCTGTGAATATATAGAGAGAAACTTGTGCATTAAGAAGCCCTCATGAATCTTCTCTGTTTCTCAGATTCCCCTTGGGAGCCATTGTGGGTCATTTCATCTTTTTAATGTGAGTTTTAAGATTCCTGGAGAAGAAAAAAGAAATGGTTTTCTGGTTCCTTCCCACTGGGATAACCTTACAAAGAAATAGTGGGGCTGAAAAATGCAGAGTGGGACATAAATTCCAAAACACCCCAGAATGTGTTGAGTTCAGAGTCAGTGCTGGAAAAATTTATCTAAATCATAAGTCCTCCAAAAGGGGAAAGCACCCCAATCATACAAAAACACAAATAAAATACAAATTTTTGCACACCTTCAAATTTATAGTTCTTAAATGATTTTCTTAGGTGCTTCCACATGACATATATCATCGATATTTCTGGTTTCCAGATGGGAAGTGGGAAAGGGTATGCTAATGAATTATAGGTTTGATTCAGAGTAAAAAAAAAAGATGCTTTTCAGTCAGTTTTGTTTTGTTTTGTTTTGTTTTAAATCCAATTATTGTCCTGCTCTGTCACCAAATGTAACATTTGTCATCGTTTTATGGGTTTGATTTCGCAAGGCTGGTGCTCAGGAGGCTGTTGATTTCCTTCTACCTACCTTGCCTACAATTAGGATATGTGAGCAACAAGTGGCTGATGGTGCCTTACAGTTCAGAAAAAAAAAATCTTATTAAAAAAGAGAAAACTGGAGTGTTTTCAATTACATTTTGCTTCTATGTTACCATTTCCCCCCAAAAGTAGCTTATCACAAAAATTGCAACATGATAACCTTCTCGAATATTATTAGTCACCATGCCATAAAATGGTGATTTTTTTCTAAAATAACAAAATACAGAATACATTCTGTATTCCTGGCTGGAATTTGTTCTTATTATCCTAGCCTTGGTTTCCCCCCCCCCTTTACTACCACTTTATTGAGGAGTAAACAGTCTTAGAGAGCAAGAGTGAGGGAGCAGGGTCAGGAACAAGAAAGAAGGGAGCGTCAGTAGAAGATGCCTTGGTGAGCTGCCCACAGCTACGTGTGGTCGGTTGCTCCATCTTATGTGGCTATTCTCTAAAAAACCATATAACTATGTTACAGGAGGACACATCTAGAAAAAGAAGGAGGAATTATCTACCTGCTCCTATATCACACACTTGTCCAAGGTGAGCCTCATGGGGGTTAATCTGCATTTCTGGATTATTCACGCTGTTCTCATATCTCCAGCTAATGTGTTCCCTGATAAACCATGGCTATAGGGCTATATTTTTCACTCTTGGGCTATTGGCAGTGACCTAGGCATCTAGCCTGTTACTTGGAGAATGAAGGCCTGCCAGATTAAAGACACCCTTCTTTGGGGTCACTAACTATGGGAACCAATCCAGGTGCTAGTCAAGTGGTCTAAGTCACTTGTGCAGGAATCATTTTGATCCAAATACCTCATAATACAGCTGCCTCAGAAAGGGGTTATTTCTTGGTGCTTCCCAAGTAATGATCAGGATGAAAGGGATGAGAGTTAATTAGGTCTACAGGGATATTTGGGATTGCACTCTGACTATTCCCAGACATGATCCTTCTTTCTTTCCTCTAACGGCAACTCCAGGTTGGACTGGTTGGTGCACCAAGCCAAAAGAAATCTAGGAATTCAATTTATTTCTGGTTCAGCCACCTGGATTCTCTGGTGAGATTGCCATGATCTTAGGTCATAAGCACACTGCTTACCGAGTCCTTGTACAGTGAGTCCATGTGGGGGACATAATAGATCTTTATAAGTTTTATGAAACATCCTTATGCTTTTTGCACCTGACCCTTCTGGATGAAAGGAATGGGTGCAAGTGGGAATGAGTGTATAAAAGATGAAGTTATACCTACTGGGATAGGAAATGTCAAGTTTATTATGGTAGAGGGAGAACAACAATTTTGACACTTGGGGAGGGAACATCTTTGATCCAGGGTATATAGTAGATTAAGGACATTAATGACCCTTGTCTTTCAGAATCACCCTTAGAGTCTTTCCCACTGGTGTGGCTCTTCTAAATAATTGGAAGCACCTTAAATTTAACTGAGCACTGGGTCTGACATCCCTCACCAGAGAAGTCTATTGGATCGCCATTCCCTTTACTCTTACCAAGAAGTCTTTTGAAAACAGCAGAGGAGGAATTCATCTCCTAACGCTCTCACAGAAAACGCCTGTGAACCACAATTCACAAAGATTAAAGTGGATGGAAGCCACTTGATTAGTGGTGCGTGCAAATGAGACAGATTATACTCTCTCTCCTTAATCAAGGTCTAGACTCAATGATTCAAACTGAGCTGAGCACTTTAAAGCCTAACGGCCTACCAGAAGGCCATCTTCAAAGACACTGTCAACTTGTATCCCTGACTGATATGGATCCTACTTTGGGGCCTCAACAATTATAAGCAGCATATTTCTTCTGAGGCACCATGTGCCTCCTGGGACTGTATTTTCTTGTATGGAAGCCAGGTATTAACTCTCTCCTCAAAATACAATGACCTTCACATTAGAGATGGTTTTCCTTTTGTCACTAAACTGTTGGGTGTATACTTAGGAGTGGAATTGCTCAACCATATGGTAACTCTATATTTAACCATTTGAGGTACTGCCAAGGTGTTTGGGGTACTGTATTTTTCAAAGTGGCTATGATACCTTACATTCCCATCAGCAGTTTATGAGGGTTTCTCACCAACCCTTCGGATTGTTATATATCTATGTGTTTTATTCTGCCTCTGAGTTAGTGTCAAGTGGTATTTCATTGTGGAGTTTTTTTATGTTTATTTATTTTTGGCAGAGAGAGAGAGAGATGGGGAGGGAGAGAGAGAGAATGACCGGGAGAGGGACAGAAAGAGAAGGAGAGAGAGAATCCCAAATAGGCTCCATGCTGTTAGTGTAGAGCTGTAATCAGCATTCTGTCTCACAAACCATGAGATCATGACCTGAGCTGAAATGAAGAGTCAGACACTTAACCAACTGAACCACCCAGGCACCCCTGATTGTGCCTTGATGTACATTTCCCCTGTGGCTCATGAGGCTGAGCATCTTTTTATGTGCTTACTGGTCATTTGTATATCTTCTTTGGAGAAGCATCTATTTAGATCTTTGGCACATTTTAAAATTGTGTCATTATGTTTAATTGCGCTGTTGATTATTGAGTTGTTTTATATACACATAATATATATGTTTATAATTATAATTTGTTTTGTTTTATATATTTGTTACATACATACACTTGTATAACATAGATATAAGCCCCTTATCAGATATATAATCTGAAAAATATTTGCTCCCATTATGTGGACTATTTTCACTTTGAGGCATATCCTTTGAGGCACAAAGTTTCCCCTTTTGATGATGTCCAGGTTATCTATTTTTTGTTTTATTGCTTTTATTTTATTTTTTATTGCTTTATCATTTAATTGCTTTTATTTTGATGTCCTATTTACTTCTTGGAGTTTTAATCTGCATGTCCCTAACTAACAATACTGAGCATCTTATCATGTGCTTAGTTGCTTATTTTACATTTTTCTGGTGAAATGTTTGCTCAAATCTGTTTGTTTTCACTGAGGTTTTCTTTTCTTATTTTTGAGTTGTGAGAATTCTTTCTGTGTCCTGGATACAAGCACTTTATCAATGTGTTTTGAAAATATTTATCCTATATTAGTGGCTTGTCAAAATTTAATATTCTTCACAGTGAATTTTGAAAACCAAAGGTTTAACATTGATGTAGTACAAAGTATATGTTTTAAAACATATGATTTATACTTTTGGTATCTTATCTAAGAAATTTTTGACCAGCTAAGCTCATAAATATTATCTTCTGGAATTTTTATGTTTAAATTTAATATTTAAGTCTGTGACCCACTGGGTGCAAAGTGTGGATGAAGGTGTTTGTTTGTTTTGTTGCATGTGGGTATCCTATTGTTCTAGCACCGTGTGTTGAAAAGACTATCCTTTCTCCATTGAAATGGCTTTGCATCTTTATCCTTGTTTTTTAGCAATTTGACTATGATGTATTTTAGTGTTTTCCTTCATGTTTCTTCTGCTTGGGGTTTATTGAGCTTTTGGGATCTGTGGGGATTTAGTTAGTTCTTATCAAGTTTGGAAAATTTTAGGCCATTAATCCCCCCTCCCCAACCTACTACTGGGATTCAATTACATATATATTAAACTGGTTGATATAGTCCCATATTTCACAGAAGCTCTGTTGCCTTTATCATCATCGTCATCATCATCATTCTTTCAGTATTTTTTTCTTCCTGTGTACATTATTGATAATTTCTATTGTTATAGCTTAAAGTTCACCATTATTTCTTTGCTATGTGTAATCTGCTCTTATTTCCATCTAATGTGGTTTTTATCACTAGAAGATCAATTTGGGCATCTTTTATATCTTTAATTTTTGTCCTTATCATGCTCATGCTTTCTTTGCCTCCTTGAACATATGGAATAATTTTTTTAAGAGAGAGGCCACACACAAGTGAGCAGGGAATAGGCATAGGGAGAGCAAGAATATTAACCAGGCTCCAGGCTCCACACAGAACCTGATGCAGGGATCAATCTCACAACCACAAGATCATTACCTAAGTGGAAGAGTCAGGCAAGAGTCCAATGCTTAACCAACTGAGCCACCCAGGTGCTCCTGGAATACATTTATAGTGGCTACTTCAATGTTCTTGTCTACTAATTCTATAATCTTCATCATTTCTGGGTCTGTTTTTATTGATTGATTTTTTATTCTGATTATGATTGATATTCTCCTGCTTCTTTGAAAGCCTAATGCTTTGTATTGGATGCTGAACATTTTATTTATTTATTTATTTTTTTAATGTTTTATTTATTTTTAGGAGAGAGAGAGAGACAGCGTGAGCAGGGGAGGGTCAGAGAGAGAGGGAGTCACAGGCTGAAACAGGCTCCAGGCTCTGAGCTGGCAGTCAGCACAGAGCCCGACGCAGGGCTCGAACCCATGAACGGCGAGATCATGACCTAAGCGAAAGTCGGGCGCTTAACCGACTAAGCCACCCAGGCGCCCCTGGATGCTGAACATTTTAAATTTTGTTTTTTGGTGCTTGTTTGTTTGTTTTTTTTGTGTGTGTGTGGGGGGGGGGCAGGGGCAGTTATTCTTTTAAAACCTTGGATTATGAGTAATTTATTTTGCTAATGTTCTGCAAGATGAGCAAACGTTTCTGATAAATTTTAACTTGGTAAATGAGCAATGTCTTGCAATAGGAGTAGTACATGACCAAATGTCACATGATCACAATTGAGCCAACAGATCTTGAAATTTGCTTTGATATATGAGTGTTTTGGATTATAAGCATGTTTCTAGAATGAATTGTGCTTGCAGAAAGCTTTTACTGTGCTTTTGTTGTTGTTTTGGGGTAGAGCTCATTTACTTGGAAACTGCTTGATTTTTAAGAGGTTTGCTTTTAAGTTTTGTTGAGCATGTACATGCTCAACATTCCTTCAGATTCATGTAGTGAAGCTTTAACCACTGATGAAATAGTACTTAGAGGTGGGGGATTTGAGTAGGAAGTAGGTTTAGATGAGGTCATGCAGGTGGGGACCCTTTGGTAGGATTAGTGTCCTTTTCAGAAGAAGAAGGAATACCAGAGTGCTCTGTTTCTCCACACATGAGGAGAGTGAGAAGGAGGCCATCAGCAAGTCAAGAAGAGAACTCTCACCAGCAATCGAGTGTTGGTACCTTGGTCTTGGATTTTCCAGCCTCCAGAACTGTGAGAAATAAATGTCTGTTGGTTAAGTCACTGATTCTATGGCTTTTGCTGTAGCAGGCTAAGCTGACTAAGATAGCAGATACAGAAGGGCCTTTCTACTTTGCTACATTACTGAGGCAACTCCCTGTTGAGGACTCGACTCAATATTCTGTGTATCAGAGGTATTTTTCTTTAGCAAACAATTTCTGTCTCAGATTGTTCCACCTGCTCCTTTTCAGTGTTTCATATCTAGTATGGTAGCTCCTTCCCATGGATGCATCCTTTAATACTTGAGTTAACCACCTAATATGAATTTTCTGAAGATGTCCCAAGTTTTCTGTTCATTTCTCTTTCCTCTAGTATCCTGTTCTGAGAAGTTTAGAAACTCTCAATAATTCAACCTGAGTCCTCGACTCAGGAAGACCACTGGGCCCTCCCTGAGTTCCCCCTCCCTGCTGCACTGTGGCTTGCAAACTCCAAGTATCAAGCTGAACAGTCGCCTTATTTGCCTCCCTTCTCTCAGAGATCACTGTCCTGGGATATCTATTACCCAGATAGTTGTTTAAGGTTTATAGGTAAATCAGGTTTCTGTTAACCCACTGTGACCAGAAGTAAAAAAAAGTCTGCATCTCAGCCCGAAGGGAATACTGAGAGAAGCTGCTGGTTTCTGTGTACTGTGGGAGCTAGACATTGGAGAAGCTATAACTGCCACAAGAATCTGGTGCTGGACAATCTGTTCATGTTTTAAGATCTGGGCACTGGGAAAGCCATGTATGCTACTGGAGCTGGGTCCTGGGGAAACCTTGCACACTTCAGGACCCTGGCAAGCAAGCACACCAGAACCAGGAAGCTAAATCTTTTCTTCTTATAATGTCCCTCCAATGCCCTCTACTGACAAAGCTTAATATCACGCGTTCTTGCCAAGAAATACTATTTAAGGGGCCCATATCCATTTTCCTAGAGCAGGTATTGAGGTATGAATTTAGAGCCAAGAGGCAATAGATTGATAGCTGTAATATACATTGTGGAGGATTGCTGCCTACTGGTATTTCAAAATTATGTGGCCATCTGGTAAGTTCAGATCTATAACATCAATTAAATGCTGTTCATGAAAATTTTTGAGCTTGAGTTTTAGATGACTAAGATTTATTTAGTTCTAAGAAGAGGATAGTGGCTTCATCTATTCCTAGCAAAGAACAAAAAACTCTAAAATAGCATACTATATTCATCTCCATTTTTCCTTATTATTTGCTAGAAGAGAAAAAGAAAGGAAGGGAACTGATGTTATTGAGCTACTTCTATGTGTCAGGTGCTTTGCATATATAATTACTTGAAACTCACAAAACCACCCTATGAAGAAGGTTGATCATGTGCCATTTTACAGATGAACAAACAAAATTGAGGCAATTTGCATGGACAAGAATATCCTGGGAGGGTTTTTAACAATGAAGATGACTTGACCAGTCCCACGATTTCTAGTTTAGTACATTAGGGATGAGGTTTCAAGCAGACACCTAAGGGATTCTGGTGCATGTGTCCATGGGCCGCATCATCTGAATCACTTATTTAAATAACTTGTTCAAGTTCACAAGGTTCAGGGGAAGACTTCAGACTGAACAGAGGACTATTTGTCTCTAACCACGTCCATCCTTTTACCCCTGCTATATTAGACTGTGGATTAGTAGTAAGGGCGGAACAATTATTGCAGGTCCGCTGGCTGTTTCAGGGCCATCCTAGAATTATGTATAAAGTAAGTAATCAGTTTATGGACAAAGAGCTGTTTAAAAACAAGCCCAGAGCTTATAGACTGTGTTTCAGAAACAATATCTTATTGGAACAACACTGGTTTACTCTTGTGATCATGAAGTGGTTCCTTCCTTCAGTCTCAGCTCCTTAACGGACTCTCAGAATGACCTTGGAAAAAATCAGTAAATATTCAGTAGGAGGTCTCCTTCTTGGTCTAGGGGGTTGATGGCACTTGATTATAAATTACACTATTAAATTGTCGGATAATGCGACAATTATATAATGAGAATATTCAATAATAAACATTTCCAAGATTATCAGTTGTCAAAGAAATTTTGTCTTTCAAAGCTAATTATTAAATGTTACTCGGTAATGCTTATTTTATTAAGTGCTTCCAAAGGAGCTAATTTTAGATGTTTTCTTCTTGGGTGATGCATCATGCAGTATCTGGGATGAAGAAATGGAACTAAGTTGTGTTTTGGGTTGGGCAAGAACACCTAACTAATTTTAGAGCATTTGGAGGTCAATGCATTATTAAATAGATGCATTCCACATGTGAGTGACTCATTTAGTCTTGGTTCTGCCCTTGTTGTGCAAATGTGACATTCAGAGGAGCCTTATTTAAGTTATTGAGTATCTTTTTTCTGCAAAAATAGAAACAGAGCATCTAAAGCAAAGCAAGGTTTTGTGTCAATCAAATAAATGGGCTTGTAGGTTCTGAATAAAACTTTGTATTAGAATTCTGACATCCCTGGCACATAAAGATTGATTTTCATTTACTTGACTCAATAAAGAACTCTATTGGAAAATCCCATAGTCTTTTCATGGGTAGAAAAACTCAACGTCATAAAGTTTCTCTCAATTCATAAATGTTATGCGACTCCAAAACTCTTTTATTTTTTTTTATTTTTTTTTTATTTTTTTAATGTTTTATTTATTTCTAGGAGAGAGGTAGAGACAGCATGAGCAGGAGAGGGTCAGAGAGAGAGGGAGTCACAGACTGAAACAGGCTCCAGGCTCTGAGCCGGCAGTCAGCACAGAGCCCGACGCGGGGCTCGAACCCACGAACCGCGAGATCATGACCCAAGCGAAAGTCGGACGCTTAACGGACTAAGCCACCCAGGCGCCCCTCCAACACTCTTTTAACCAGATAAATTGATTGTAAGCATAATGTGAAAAAAAATAAATCAGAATGGTCAGGAACATTAAAAAACAGAAACAGGAGGAACTTTCTCTATGAGATATCAAAACATATTCTAAAGCTGCAAAAATTAAAACAATATGATATTGGTACATGGCTAAAAAAATAGCTAGAAAAGAAATCACAATAAGAGGTCCAGAAACATACTGAACTACATATAGGAATTTAGTAAATAAAATAGGTAGAATTTTAATATAGTAGGTGAAAATAAGGACAACGGAAATAATGGTTTCAGATCACCTTAAAAATAATCTGAAAAAAAAATGGATTCCCATCTTACATATTAAATATACAGAAATCTACAGATTGATTAAAATTTAGATGTTAAAAAAGGGATTATAAGAATTAGAAAAATATGAGATTTTAAAATTTTAGGTAGGAAACCATTCCTAAGAATAAATAAAGTCATCAAAGAAAAGACTGATAGATTTAAGTCAGTAAGAAAAGCCAACAACCCAACAGGAAAATGGATAGAAGATATGAAAGAAGAATTCATAGTAAAGGAAATACAACCAAACAAAATGATGTTCAGCTTTATGTATAATAAGGAAACTAGCAATTAAAACTCCAATGACACATTGCTTTTTGTGTTACCTATTACATAGTAATATATATTGCATTGGCTGGAAACTAGAAACTGGGTTCCCTCATAACATTGCTGGTGGGAATGTAATTTGATACAGTCTCTATGGAGTGCAATTTAGCAATATCTTTAAAAACATAAAATACTGATATCCTTTGACCTTCTATGTATTTATCTCAGATGTACTCACACATGTGAAATGACTTATATATAAGGCTATCCATCAGAGCACTGTGTATTGGAAACACATTACAATCCTGTTAATGGACAACAAATATGGTATATCCATAGTATGGAATACTATGCTTCCATTAAAAGGAATGGGGCAGTTCTTTATATATTGCATATGAGAAGTACATTGTTAGTTTTCAAAAACATGCATAATAATGAATAGAGTATGTTGCTATTTGGGTAAACACGATGTATGCATATACATGTAGGTGCATGCATGTGTATGTGCATATGTGTATATGTATAGCATATGTGTATGTGTGTATATAGGCTAACATAAAATATCTCTGGAAGATACACAAAAAATTGGTTACATTTATTGCTTCAAAGAAAGTAAACCGGTATTGTATATAGAGATCGAATTATTTTTGGGTAATCTACTTTTTCCCACTTAATAAATCACAGTCATCTCATGTCTGTAATTATAGACAGTATTATGATCGACTTCAGAAAAGTATGGTGTCTTGCCATGTAGTTAAAACTATACTTAACTAGAGGCGCCTGGGTGGCTTCGTCGGTTAAGCGTCCGACTTTCGCTTAGGTCATGATCTCGCCATTCGTGGGTTCGAGCCCCGCGTCGGGCTCTGTGCTGACTGCCAGCTCAGAGCCTGGAGCCTGTTTCAGTCTGTGACTCCCTCTCTCTCTGACCCTCCTCTGCTCACGCTGTCTCTCTCTCCCCTAGAAATAAATAAAAATATTTTTAAAAAACTATGCTTAACTAATTTACTCTCAGTTTTTGCTACTATAAAAAATGCTACAATGTGAACTTCTAACAGAAGTTAAAATATTTTTCCCATTTTTCTGAAGGATAGAGTTTTGAGTGGAACTGCTGAAACCCTTGTAGATTTTCTGAATTAAGTTAGAAACAAAAACTTTAAATTGGGATCCCATTCTAGATGTCATTAATAAAGAAGATCTCCTGACTTTTCCAAATATTTACTTTTTTTTTTTTTAGTACTTTGTGCATCTGCCTTCAAACGTCCATAATTTCGTGGTGGGGTTTTTCTTACCTTGCCTCTATCTCTGCACTGTCATTTCTACTATTTTCCTTTATATAACATTTACCTTCTGGGGGAAAAATAACAACAGTTACTTTGGAGTTTTATTATAATTTTTCTTTTTAAATGGATTTCCATTTGTTGTGTCTGATTTTTCTTGGTGGAGACGGCAGAGGTCTGCTCAGAGCAGCTTAACGAAGCCATCTGTGTGTATGGAAAAGCAGAGACAATTAAAACCTGTTGACAACTTTGGGCAAAGCTGTGGGCCTCATGTTCTGTAATTTATGTGAAAAGCTGAAGAACAATCAGTTCAAGCTGGTTCTTCAAAGAGGCACAGCCTGTAACATGCTCTTGGCAGTTCAGCATCTTTGCACCATAGCAAAAGGGTATCTGAGTCCAATGAATTCTGAGACGTGCAGTAGGAGCTCATGAACAGGGCCCATGACAACAAACACACATGTTGCCACGAAGAGAAAATGGAAGCTGCTGATGTTTTTTTTCCCAGTTTTTCATGGAACTCCATTTCTCTAACTAACAGACAAGAATATGCATAGCGCTTCCTTCCTCCTGCTTAGTATGTTTTTATGTCAGAAGTATGAAGAGCCCATTCTGATACCTACTTGGGGCATGAATCAGGGTTAAGGACATGAAAGGTGGCAAAGTGGCTTGGGGACACAGTGGTGTATAGAAAGTCCAGGTTTAAATGTCAACTCTATTCCCTCCCAGCTGGGCATCTTAGACAACTCTCCATTTTCTACTTTTTAAAGAGGGGAAAATAATGCCTGACTGAAGGATACATGATGTTTGGAGGTAATATATATGATATTGCTTTATATTTCCATCTTTCCTTTCTCATCTGCCAGTCGTGTGGTTCCCATCCCCATCCTGCCACTGGAATTGTACTGGCCAGTGCCACCTCTGTTGCTAAATCACTGTCTTTGTCGTAGGTGTTTCTCAGGAACATTGACCAAGTCCACCTTTCTGATGCATTCCCTCCCTTTTGCTTCCAAGAATCTCACTAGACTGTTTCCTTCTCCCTCTGTGGGCACTTCTCAGTCTCCATTGGCTCCATCTCTTCTTCTTCCATATTCTGTTCTTTTTTTTTTTATGTTTTATTTATTTCTAGGAGAGAGATAGAGAGACAGCGTGAGCAGAGGAGGGTCAGAGAGAGAGGGAGTCACAGACTGAAACAGGCTCCAGGCTCTGAGCTGGCAGTCAGCACAGAGCCGGACGCGGGGCTCGAACCCACGAACGGCGAGATCATGACCTAAGCGAAAGTCGGACGCTTAACCGACGAAGCCACCCAGGCGCCCCTTCCATATTCTGTTCTAAACTGGTGGTACTCAGTTTCTGTTCTGTATCTCCTTGTTCTTGGGCACACTTTTGCTGCAGAGTCCCATTCATATCTATGACATCAGCTGCCATCCATCTTTTGGAGTCTCCACTACATAATTTAGGTTCAACCAACATATTCCAGTTGGTCTCCAGATGGCCATGCTTGAGGGCCATATGCTGGTGCATGAAATGCAGAGGTCACCCCTTTCTGCATGCCCTATTTCCCTAGCCCTTCCTCAACTCCCTTCCCCTTTATGGGTCCAGGAGTCTCAGAGAACTGGCAGGACTCTGAGAGAGAAGAGACTAGTCCAGCCTGGCCCTATTTTGCCTCTGTGGGCTTGGTGAATGCTGTGTGCTGAACAGTGAATGCTGTGTGGACAGCAGACCAAATCCTCACCTCCCCAGTGGCCACCAGTGATTGGGTAGAGTCTTGCCCAATGAAAGTGACACTTTGAGGGTGAGTTTCTCACACTTCAGGGCTCCTGTCAAGGAAGGGTTCTTCTGCCCAAACTAGGAAATGCCTCAAAATTAAAAATCATTACATTTTCTCCTTTAGGTACACCCTCAAGGCACTAGGGTCAAAGCAAAGGGATTTAGTGTTAGTCACTTAATGTCATTAAATTACATCTAATGCTCAGAGCAACTAGACACTGAAGTATCTTTGATGACACAAGGCCACATAGAACACAGATAAACAGCGGCATTTGAGTCTTCGCTTTAGGGGAGATGAGTCTATTCAGGAATGTGGTGTCAACTGAACTTTCATTGGAAGATGGGGCTACATGAAGGGAAATGTTACCTGTGCTAAGGAAACAGAGCTGGCAGGTTGGCTCCAAATTATGATGGCAGCAGCTGCTACCACGGGGGCTGCTGGGAGCTTTATTCCAGCAGATCTTAAAGTAAAAGCAATACCTAGGTTGCTCCTATGAGACCTGGGTTGGCATAGGCTTCAAATTCACAGTCCCCTTTGCTGTAGTCATTAATATCTTTCACCTAAAATTTCTAGCTTTCTACTTCACAGGTAGAGGATACAATTGCACTTTTTGGCCCTCTTCTCATTTAGTGGGGTCACAAAACCTGTTATGACCAATGACTTGTGAGCAGATGTGATGTGGGCCACTTTAAAATTTTTTTTAATGTTAATTTATTTTGGGGAGAGAGACAGAGCATGAGCAGGGGAGGGGTAGAGGGAAGGGGAGACCCAGAATCTGAAGCAGGCTTTAGGCTCCAAGCTGTCAGCACAGAGCCTGACATGGGGCTTGAACTCATGAACCATGAGGTCATGACCTGAGCTGAATTCAGGCGCTTAACTGACTGAGCTACCCAAGCTCCCCTAATGTGGGCCTTTTAGGCAAGAGCATATTATAGCTGGTCCTAGATACTCCACAGCTGTTTTCTCTCTGGTGGACAGCGACAAGGTTAGAAATATGGTTGCTGTGTCATTATGGGTATTTGAAACATCACAATGAGCAGAACCCGCTGCTGACCTATAATGGACACATAGGAAAAGTGAGAAATGGAACCTTTGCTGTCATAAACCACTGGCATTGTTTATGTTAGTTGTTACTACTGCAGAACCTTGCTTATCCTGACTAATACATACTCTTTCCCACTCAAATACATACTCTCTTGAATGGTATAAGTAGCTTTTAAAACACATTTCAAACATAAGGGGCTTATTATACCCCTGTAGTAAGACAGTGAGGTCCACACCTATCTAACTAAAGAAGGAACCAACCAAGATGGTCTTCACTAAACAACGAAAATCCATGTTAAGATGATTTCTGTTTGTCCCAGGACCTAAAGTTACTAGCAACTTTTCTCAACAAGGAAAATAAAAAGCTCTGGTAGGAAATGCTGTTAGGGTATCTCTCTACCTTGCTTCAACCCAGATCTCTCTTAGGCTTCAGACACATCTCTCAGTGTCTACTAGTTATTTTCACTTGGATATCTCACTGACATCTCAAACTCAACATATGCAAAGGAAAACTCATCACTTTTGCCCTAAACTATGCTTCTCTTGCTGTGATCTCTGTCTCAGTGAATGTTTTCATGCCCATACCATTAAGTACCCTTGACCTCTTTGTCTTCCTTTGCCCTCACACTAAATCTTTTCCCCAGACCCATGGTTTCTACCTCCTTATGTCCCTACCACTTTACTCTGTACTGGCCACTTTTCTTTCTTTCTTTGATCAATAGAAGCCTTCTCAGGGGTCTGCTTGTCCCAAGCCTCTCTTCTGTTCTATTCATGCTTTATATTCCAGCCAGAGTGATATTTCTAAAATTCAGGGCTGATCAAAATATGCCCTTGTTGAATGTCATTTCATAGTTCCTCATTGCTCTTAGAAGAAAGATAAAGTTATAAATGTTGTCTTCAAATCCCCAATTTAGTTCCTGCTTCCCTCTCTGGTTGCACTTTGGCTCATGCTCCACATTCACCCACCCTGAATATAATAGAAAGTTGCTTACTCTAGAAAACTCTCTTGGCCTTGTTCTCTCCAGCTGAAACACCCCTTTCCTCCTGTTTCTTGGCTAACAATTCTACTCATTTATCTGTCCTTAACTCAGATCTTACTTCCTCTGGGAAACCTTTAACGTATGGAGGCAGGAATAGGTTGCCTCTTGCGGAATCCTTTTATACCTACTCTCATGCTTATTGCTCTATAACTCTGTTATAATTGCCTATTCCTGCATATTGTTCCTCACTATAATGACATGTGCCAAGTATTTTACCTCACAATATTCCCGTGAGATAAATAATATTCCCATTTCAAACAAGAACACCAAGGAACAGAGAATTAAGGTAAGTGGTTTAAAGTCAGTCAGCTAGTTAATGGTGATGTAGAACTTGAGCCTGCGTAAGTTATATCCAAATCTCTTTAAGCATAACTGTCTTATACAACATCAGTGTTTATAGGGACCAAACTTATTGTTCGCCGTTGTACTCCCAGTGCTTGGCACGTGATGATGGGTACACAGTAAACTTAGCTGAATAAATAAAAGAAACAATGGAAAGGTGCCTGGCAAATAGTAAGTTCATAGGAAAAACTAGCTATTATTTTTTACAACCTTTTTGCACAGCAAAGCAGAAAAAAAGGGAAGAAAAATCAGAGTATTAGCTCAGTTTCTCAACTGAGTATGAGAAACATATCAAGGACCCAGGAAACACCACGGGCACTACTTTTGAAACTGGGAGGCAGTTTTCTACAGAGCAGCTTCGCAGAACTCAGTGCCCTATTCCTGGTAGTTCAGGTCTTACTTTACCTTGATAAACTGCTGTGTCATAAAAGAACCTTCCCAGCATTCACACCATTGACATTCACCTATATTTCCTTCAGGACAACAGACTATTAAAAAAATTTTCTTTCCGGAAATAAAAGAAAATCAGTGCTAATAGGAAAATAAACGGTTTTCAGTATTTTCAATACCAACTTGCACAGAGCTAATGTTTAAATATAAGAAAACTAAAATTTTTAAGTTGGAATTTGTGTAGGGCAGGAGATGCCAGTAGGGTTTTTGGTATCTTTGAGTACATATCATAGTTAAAATGTTGTAAGGTGAGTTTTGAAATTATAAATTGAGGACTTCAGCCAAGTAACACATGCACATGTAAAATAAAATCGTACACAGGATTATAATGAAGAGTTCTAGTCTCCTTCCACCTCTATCATCACTCCAATCCCACAGTGCAGGGGCAACATTTTACCCATTTTGTTTGTTTGTTTGTTTGCTTGTTTCTGATGGGCAAACGTCATATTTCCAAACACTATGCTTATTATATCCACGTTTCTCCATGCACATATGACTTGATTTCTTGCTTTGTCACATTGAGTGTGACGGGCGCTTGCCAGGTTTCTGACATCCAATGTCTTATGAATACTTTTTTTTCTATTTGTATTCCTCTTTAGGAGATTTCCCACATTGTGGGTGCCATCTCTCCAAGGTGGAAGACAAAACTCATTCTCCAGCCTCCCGTGCTGGAAAGATGCAAGTCTATGGTAGTGACTTTGCTAATCAGATCCACCTACACTGGGCTGTGTCCTAACAGGGTGCAGAAGGAGGAAACTGGTGTTAGGGGATTCACTTTCTTTGCTGAGTATGACAGCAAGGCTTCAAGCTTGTGGGGACAACAGCGGCAGAACATCTACCGTCCAAGCCTGAGTGGCGTTGGGAGGGGCTGTGGAGTCTGTGCCAGAAGTTGAATGGAGATGGGAAGATTTCCTGAGAGAGGCCCCATGCAAAACCACCCACTGCAGAGCTGTTTAAGGAGGTAACATTAGCTTTTCCTTTCTTCTCTGTGGGTTTAATGCTAGGACCCCTGTATCCAGTCCCATAGTGTATCTGGGCTCTGCATTGTGTGAAACTGCATAACCAGTTCCATGAGCCTCTAGGGGACCCTGATTCTAATGCCCTATAAGGAATTTATTCTCTGTTTAAACTAGTCGTGCCAACTTCTGTCACTTGCAGTAAAGAACTAACTGATCCTTTTGACCAGGATATTGACCACTGCCTTAAGAGATGACGGTTTAATGTATTGTTATAACACTCTCCCTTCTTTTCTCCCTTCTTTTCAAATTTAGGTGATTATATTTTACCTTGTGGTGATTATATTTTACCTTTACAACAATAAATATTAATAATAATTCTCCACTTATTATTTCATAAACTTTATCTCTTTTTTTCCAGCTTTATTAAAATATAATTGGCATATAACTTTGTGTAAATCTCAGGTACACATGTTGATGTGATACACTTATGTAATGCAAAATGATCACCACTATAGAGTTAGCTAGCTCCTCTATCACATCACATAATTCCCATTTGTGTGGAGAGAACATGTAAAATCTACTCTCTTAGCGGTTTTCAAATATATAATACAGTATTGTTAACTCTAATTACCATGTTGTACATAAAATCCCCCGAACTTATTCATCTTTTTTTTTTCCTTAAATAGTTTATTGTCAAGTTGGTTTCCATATAACACCCAGTGCTCATCCCCAACAAGTGCTCTCCTCCATGCCCATCACCCTCCTTCCCCTCTTCCTCACCCCCATCAGCCCTTAGTTTGTTCTCAGCATTCAAGAGTCTCTCGTGGTTTGCCTCCCTCCCTCTCCCCAACTATTTTTCCCCTTCTTCTCCCCCATGGTCCTCCATTAAGTTCCTCCTAATCCACCTATACATGCAAACATATGGTATCTGTCCTTCTCTGTCTGACTTATTTTGCTCAGCATAACACCCTCAAGTTCTCTCCATGTTGCTACAAATGGCCAGATTTCATTCTTTCTCATTGCCATGTAGTATTCCATTGTATAGATAAATCACGAGACTATAGATGCTGGCGAGGATGTGGCAAAATGGGCACCCTCCTACACTGCTGGTGGGAATGTAAACTGGTGCAGCCCCTCTGGAAAACAGTGTGAAGTTTCCTCAAAAAATTAACAATAGAACTCCCCTATGACCCAGCAATTGCACTCCTAGGAATTTACCCAAAGGACACAGGAGTACTGATGCATAGCACAGATGCACATGTACCCCAGTGTTCATAGCAGCACTCTCAACAATAGCCAAATCATGGAAACAGCCTAAGTGTCCATCAACTGACTAATGGATCAAGAAGAAACTCTATCTTTAAATTCAACACTCCTGGGGCCATAACCTTGACCCTTCCCTCCATCTCCCACTGCCCTTCCACCTCCCATGTGCTGGCAGCTGGAGCTGTGCTTTCACTTTGTCAAAGTTGAGAACATTTCTATTCTATTCTATGATGATAATTAAATCTTCTGTTTTTTATCTCTCCATGGACTCTAAAACCGGAAAACTAATAAGCAGCATTGACATTGTTAAGACTATATAAATGTTGACTTCAGAGACGTGGAATGAGCTAAGGACTACATGTCCTGCCTTACAGGTCTAATGTCATGACTCCTGTGCACTCGAAGAAAATGTTTCTAGCCTTTGGGTCACATGGATTTTTCTGTTCTTATACTTTATTAGTTACTCAAATTCAAGTCATATTTTTGTCCCTTCAGTTTTAAGGGACTTTTTTTTCTTTATGTTTACCAGCTACTTCTAATTGGAATTCTTTTTTCTTACTTAAAAAAGAATCTTAGGTCTCCACCATAATCTCATATGTATCCAGCCTTTCAATATTATATAGAATCCTTTTATCCACTCAAAGCCCCCCGCAATAAGGTCCTCCCCAGAATGTTCTAATCTGGACCTGTTGTCTGGATCTGCTGCACGGCTGACATCCTTGGGATTCTCTTCAGTGACCTCCTGGATTCAAGGCCAATCCTATATTCCATGTCTTCTTTTTGGCCTTTGCCTTGGTTTTACTAGGGTATATACTCAGAAGGTGTCCTAAGACAGAAAATACAGTAAAACCTTGGTTCATGAGCATCATTTGTTCTAGAAGCATGCTTGTAATCCTAAGCACTCATATATCAAAGTGAATTTCAAGAACCATTGGCTCTGTTGTGATCATGTGACATTTACATACTACTCATATTGCAAGGCATTGCTTGTTTATCAAGTTAAAATTTATAGAAATATTCGTTCATCTTGTGGAACAAGTTACTCGCAATCCAAGGTTTTACTGTATGGTAACTGTACTGTACTGTAACTGAGTCTTTGCATGTCTGAAAATACTTTTATTTTACTCTCACCCAATGCTAGTTTGCCTGGGTATAGAATTATGGGTTCAAAATATTTTTTCCCATAGAATTTTGAAAACATTGACTCGTTATCTTCCAAAGCTAATGTGACTAATGAGATGTTGGGTGGTTCCTTGCATTTTTCTCTGGATTTCCTCTGTCTTTGGTGTTCAAAAGGATATGCTAGCTGTGTAGCTATTTTCATTCCTCGTGCTCATTACTCAATGGATTAATCAAATGTGAGGATTTGTCTTTCTTACATTTGAGGAAATATCCTATTATTTCTTATAAAAATATCTCCCATTCATTCTCTCTTCTCTTTTTTTATAATTCCTCTTAGCCAACTGGTGGATTTCTGCATCTGTATTAATCCTCTAAATTTTATCCTTATCCCTCAAATTTGCTCTTTGTAGACCTTAGGATAGATTTTTGGTCTTATATTTCAGTCTTTCTACTGAATTTCACATTTTAGGTACTATATTTTTTAATTTATAGAAATTCTCCCTTATTCTCTAGTTGTTCCTTTTTCAATCATACTATTTTTGTTTTAGAAACACAATGTCTTCTCAAATATCTTTGAAGATTATTCATTAAATACTTTAAAAAATCTCTTTCTAGTTCCTGGTTATTTCTATTTCTTTGACATTTCATGCATTTTGGACTTTTCATTTCCTTCTGGTAGGTTTCCTCAGATATCTGCTGATCTTATTTGCTCAGTCATATTTATAAATGAAGGATTTCTTAATGATCACTATCCATTGTTGGTTTCTTCTGAATTTGGGTTCATATGCTTCTTGAGACAATTGTGATTTTCTCCTGAATGGGACGGGAGAGAAGGAATTAATTCCACGTGAATGCACATGGCAAGATAACAGGCAGATTTTGCTTTAGGATGTATACATGAAAAACAAGGCTTTAGTTATACATTCTGTTTCATCTCCTCCCACCAAATGCCAGGACATGGAGAGCTTTACTGTTAGACCAATACTCACACTAAAATACAAATCCCTCTTCAGCCAGTTCATTCATTTTTTTAGAGAAGATCCTCCAGTTATCTTTCCTCTACCTCTGAATGTAAAAACCTGGTTCTCTTTGGTCTATCCATGTGTATGGGATGGGATGGGCAGCCACTAACCCTACACCTAGACTTCACTGGCATTCTGCCAGGATAACTGGCAGCCACTTCCCCTGAAATTCCCCTCATACTCACATTTGGACTCTGGCTTCCTCTCTCTGTCTCATCCATCAACATGTTGCCATCTGCTTTCATATTCAAGAAATCTGTTGAAGTCTTTCATCTACAATCGACCTTCATTCCCAGTTTCTTCATTGCTACAGATTTATTTCTTCTTGTACTCTGACACTGTCATTTTAGTGGAATCTCTGGCAAAGAGGGTAGTACACTCATGTGCTCAATCAGCCATCTTGCACGAGACACTTCCCCACCCCCTGGTGGTGTTTTTAAAAAGGAATTTATTTATTGAAAGTCTACTTATCTCTTATCTATATTTCTACTGATCAAGAGGTTATTTCTAGAAATAACAATAGAATCGTGTTAGAAAGAAGAAAGCAAGCAAAAGGAAAGTCTTAAAAGGAAGCAAATAAATGAAAAAAATTTAGATAATAACAAACAGTACAAACCCTCTCTTAACAATTTGTGGTAAGCAGTTAAAAAAAGCCTATGTTATTAATCTCACTGAAGGATCTTTGTCTCACTGACCAATTTACCATGTGCCACAGAGATTATTAAGTGAACAACTTCCCAGAAAAACTTGGTTCTTCATACATGAGGTGAGTGTTCTTGCCAGCAGGGTTTCCATCACACAGAAAACACATGCTCCACAGAGTCTATAGGACAACACAGAGACCAATCCCGTTCATGCAGTTACTTAATTACAAGACTACATAACACTGATATAGCAGGCTCAGTTTTAGAAAGTGTACCTTTGACTTTACTTAATTCCTTTCCATGTACTTAATTCTGATCCGAAACTCTACTGCAATTAGGATAGCAGAAAATGTAATCTCATTTGTTACTGTAGTCTTCTATCTTACTAGGGCTGCAAAAGAACCATGGCACCTACAATATGGAAAGAAGCCAGTCTACCCATCTCATGAATGCTGCTGTCTTCATCTCCCTGGAAGTCCAATAGACCTTCGTTGTAGGTTTTGGTCCAGAAAAGAAATTGAACACTTTAGATATGGTTTCCCTCTGAGGTCTACTTATCTCTTGAAGGCCCTGCCTTGGACTGGTATGACTCCCTTCTCCAGAGACTGTTGATCTTTTACCTCTCTCTAGAACACTCTATTGTGGTATGTTGATGTAATTTCCTTAATTTTGGGGGGCTTTAGGAAATACAAAAGCTAAGCCAGTAGATCATTTCTATCTTCTGTCCTTCCTTGAGGCAATGAATCCAGAAGAGATAGCTGCTTGAATATGCATAGGGAAACTGAATGGGAGCAGGAAATACAAGGGGGAAAGAGGGAAAATATCACAAGGAAAAAAATCAGTGTTTCAAAAATATCATCAAGTCTTAGTATGTATGTACATTCAAACATACAAGTATACTCGGTGGATTATGTGGGGGAATACAGAATGGCACCTAGCCCAGAATGGGTTTGGAAGGTTAGGGTAGGGGCAGGGATGTGAGATAAATAGGGAAGATATTTTTGAAGACAGTTCCAGAGAAATTACAACAGAATCTCTTGAAGAATTGGGATATGAGATGAAAATAGCCTCCAGCTGTAGTGGGTTGTTCATTAGCCATGCTCCCACTCACAGGACATTGTTAAAGGCCTTTTGCCAAAATTGTGTCACACTACATTCAGGAAGAATCCTGAGCCCATGACTAAGGTTCCTTGAGGCTATATGAATGTGCAGAGTGGTCTTGTTGTGTCAAATCTTCTCTAATACTTATAGGAGAATAAGAGGCATTCCTGGAAAACTTTGTGGTTACAAAAAAACCAATGTCCACAGCATTCATGTCATTGCCACAGGACAGCCTTGGGATGAAGTCAGCTGATTTCATCCAGTATTTCAAGGAATCGCTGAATTTTAAGAGGGGGACAATGTGATCCCCTTTTGATCCTACAGTGATGTCTCATGTAAAAACTGCAAAGATTCATTTTGATCAAGGAAAATACATGGAATGTGTTTATGAACAGTTAGTAGAGCAGGTTCTCAAGCCAAGGACATGGACCTCTTCTTATGCAGACTGGGTCCCCTGCTTGCTTATGGCTCAACATGGCCACCAGACTTAAGTCCACATGGTTTTGTCTTGGCTTCTGGTGGGAACTGACCCAATCTTTCACTGTGCTGAATCCAACTCTTTATGAGAAAGAATCTAATCTGATTGACCAGGGTTGAGTTGTATCCAACACTACCTTACAGAATTCTTCCCAGGAGATTAGTTTATTGGTTAAAAACACAATGGTCAGTACATATCCCTAACCAAAGCCATAGATATGGGTAGAATTTTTGTAAGAGCATGAAGGTAGCAAGGCAATGACTAGCCTGTTCAGTACTCTATTCATCCACAGCTAGTCCCTCGATGTTGCTCGTGTAACAAGATATAAGCAACTATGTCTTATTTTAGCACATCCTGCCTTTGATTTAAAAACATTCAATATTTTCCATTTCTGAGTCCGTATGTGGTCCCATCTTCACTGATGAGATGAATAGAAGATTGTCTTAAAGCATTATTTTAGAAAGTTCTACAAGGTTTTCAATAACTAAGGAATCCCTTGATGGTATCATTGCCCCAATAAATTAAAGGGTGGGTGGCCACACGCATGCCTGCTTCAAAATTAAATCAAGGGCTATTATTCATCAGAGGCCTATTTAATTTCTACTTGAACTTCTTTTCGCAAAGGCAATCATTACTGAATAATTTTATTGCCTAGTGGAGAAAGGCATTCCCGGGCCTCAGGACTCATGAATGTGGTTTCTATAGTCTAGCAGTCCTCAACTCCTACTTCTATATCCAACACATGTTAATAAACACAGGCCACCATTTTCTCTGTGCTATTTTTGCTGCTACCATCTTTGTGTTTTCAGCACAAGAGCTGTTCTTAGCCAGAAAATGCCAGATGGCACTAAGGAATCATTCGTACTATTCCAGAGCAATGTCATCTGCAGAAGAGAGCCAATAGCTAATTGACAAAGATACCCTTGCAGTTTTTAGAGAAGTCAAGACGTCCTACTTCTTTTTTTAAATTTTGTATTGTTAATTTATTTATTTTGAGAAAGAGAGGAGAGAGAGAGAGAGAGAGAGAGAGAGAGAGAGACCTTGAGGGGCAGAGAAAGAGGGAGAGAGAATCCCAAGCAGGCTCTGCCTGCCAGCACAGAGCCCAATGTGGGGCTTGAACTGAAAAACCATAAGATCATGCCCTGAGCTGAAATCAAGAGTCAGGCACTTAACCAACTGAACCACCCAGGGGTCTCAAAATGACCTACTTCTATCACTAGGACTTTTCTTTTGCAATTGGCTTGAGTCTCAAACTCTTTTTGAAACTTCTCTAGGCATAATCCTCCCTCAATTCTGTCTTCAGTTGCTTCTATGCCTCCTCCTTCAAATGATTTTCTCTTTGGTTCTCCAGCTTTAGCTGTGCATCCTTTCCTCTCTCTAAATGACCTTAGCATTACTCTACCTGCATTCTTCGATAATTGTCATTTGCTATTTGGAAATTTTAGCTTTTTTTTTTTTTCTTAAATGTCTACTTCTTACCTTCACAACCAGCTGATGATGAGATCTTTCTACAAGACAACTGGATATATTGCTTCTTTCTCTCTCTCTCTCTTTCTTTCTTTCTTTCTTTCTTTCTTTCTTTCTTTCTTTCTTTCTTTCTTTCTTTCTTTCTTTCTCTATTGGGGCCTCCATAGTGCCTTTGCTTAATAGGCACCTAATTAATATTTGTTGATTGAGAGACTGTTACTCTGAAGTTTGCTGTATCTAGATCAGAAAGTTCAGAAGAACAGAGCTCTCTATAGTGTGTGATGAAGTCAGGAATTAAATAGTAAAGTTTAGCTAAAATCACAGAGTAGATTTCCCCAGAAAGTTGTTTTAGTTACTCAATCATTCAGCTAAGCCATAGAAAACAATGACCAGGAAATTAGTCTTTACATTTCATTCCATAGTTTACTTGTGAGTGTGGCTCAAGTCCAGGGATTTTCGATTGTCTGTGGATGGTTTGGCTACAATAGACTCATGCAGGAAATTTGCTGCAGTAGAATCATGTCCACCTTTGTGAATTAGAATATTATAGTGGTATCTGGAAATTTCACAAATACCGGAGGTGATATTGATGATAATTTGGAAAATACTGTTCTAGAATAGCAGTTCCCAAAATGTGGACCCCAGGATAGCAGCATTGCCATTGCCCCAGAGCTTTTAGAAGTATAAATCCTGGGGTTCAAAACCGCTAATCAGAAACTCTCAAGACCCAGCAATAGTACCATGTTCTCGATGATTCTGAAACACACTAAAATGTGAGAATCAGTGTTAATGGATTTCTTATGGTTATAATAATGTACTGTGTCTAGGGAACCTATCTATAAAAATTTGATTGTTTAAAACTAAAAAATATTTTTTAATGTTTATTTACTTTTGAGAAAGAGAGTAGAGAGCAAGTTGGGGAGAAGAAGAGAGAGAGAGACAAAGAATCCAAAGCAGGCTTCAGGCTCTGAGCTGTCATCACAGAGCCCAACGCAGGGCTCAAACTCATGAGCCGTGAGATCATGACCTGAGCTGAAGTCAGACACTCAACCGACTGAGCCATCCAGGTGCCCTTTGGTCTGATTGTTTAAAATATGTGACATTGTTGACAATTTGCTATGTGTTTATTTAACAAAGTTTGACTTAGTGTCTTCTATGTGTCAGGTACTATGCTGGAAATAAAAAGATGAATAAGATATAGTCTCTGCTCCAAGGAGTTCAGAGACTCTTAAAAAATATGCATATATAAACAAATAATTGTGATTCAGTGTGTTCAGTGTGACAGAAGATTAATTTGGTAAATAATTACTTTGGTGGTATAAAAGATTAATTCGGTTATGAGGGATGTGGTGTGGAGAAGACTTCCGAGTTCTGAACAAATTCTGAACACTGAGGCATATACAGATTTCTATACATAGAAATCAGATGGCTATCAAAACATCCGCTTAAGACTTTATGTGAGGGAGCCTGTGGATTGCAGCAAGATGATAACTGAGTTTGAAGTGTATTTACCTAGCCAGAAGTGTGACCATGGTCAGCCTCCCCTAGGAGTAAGTACAACTAAAGCAAAAATCCAGAAAAGGGAACTCACATAAAAGCCTGAGCTCTAGCATGAACTCCACGCAGTGGAGAAAGATAGGTTCACTAATGTTACATTCTTCTTACATGATACCTCTTAGAAGCACTGAGCAAAGGAGGAGAGGAAACCTGGAATTATGCTTCTTATATTATGCCCTTCTGGGAATGACCGTAAGTCTGGTTTGTTTGTTTATTTTTTGGGTTTTTTTTTTTTTTTTTTGCCTCTAATGAAAACATAGGGGACCAAGCAATCAAGCACCTTTCACCAAAAGCCAGGAGTTTGTAGTCAGATGAACAGAAAGCAGGGAGCATTTAAGATAGTGCAAATAGCATGTGTAAAAGTCCTGAGGTCTAAAATAACATGGAAAGTTCATAGATGCATGACATGGAATTTAGTTGTTTGGCTTTTCTTTTCAGTTAGGATATGAGACTAAATTTATTTTTCCAGTTAAAAAGATTTTTTAATGTTTATTTATTTTGAGAGAAAGAGAGAGAGAGAGAATGAAGGGAGGAAGGGCAGAGAGAAAGGGAGACAGAGAATCTGAAGCAGGCTCAGCACTGTCAGCTCATAGCCCAATGTCGGGCTTGAGCTCACAAACCACGAGATCATGTCCTGAGCCAAAATCAAGTGTCAAATGCTCAATTGACCGAGCCACCCAGGCACCCTATTTTTTTCCAGTTTTATTGAGAAATAACTGACTATATCTCTGTATCAGTTTTAGGCACACACCATGATGGTTTGATTTACACATATTATGAAATGATTATCACAATAGGTTCAGCTAACATCCAGTTTTCATATTGATATAATAAAAAGAAAAGAAAGGAAAAAAATTAAAGGAAAAAAACTTTTCCTTGTGAGAACTCTTAGGATTTACTTTGTAAGCATCTTTCCTATAGATTATATAGCAGTTTTAGTTATAATCATCATGTTGTACATTATACCTCTACCACTTATAACTGGAAATTTGTGCCTTTAATCACCTTCCCCCAATTTCCCCTCTCCCTCCTTTCCGCTTCTAGTAACTGCAAGTCTGATCTCTTTTTCTATGAACTTGGTATTTCTGTTTTAGATTCCACATATCCACACTGTTCAAACAGAATCTGTCTTTCTCCATCTGATTTATTTCATTTAGTGTAATGTCCTTCAGGATTCATCCACATTGTTGCAAATGGCAGGATTTCCTTTTCTTTAAGGGCTGAATAATATTCATATATTATATATTTGTAAGTATAAATATATATGCCACATCTTCATTATTGATTCATGTTTCCATGTCTGGGCTGATGTAAATAATGCTGCTATGAACATTTGAAGGTGCAGAAATGCACCTTTTCGAGTTAGTGCCTTCACCACCATTGAATAACTTCTCCAAAGTGGAATTGCTGGGTCATATGGTAGTTTTATTTGTAAATATTTTTTTGAGAAACTCTCATACTGCTTTCCATAGTGGCTGCACCAAGTTACAAACCCTAAATTTATTTTAAACATTGGAAGCAGAACTTTGTTGGCTTTATCATGGAAAGATCTGAGATCACAGGACTAATAATAAGAAGCTGACAAAATAAATTAGGGTAGAGGTGAAATAAAATGCACACATACTGCACAACTTTATTTTCTTTATATTTCACATTATTTATTTATATTCACCTGCTAGTTATATTTAAATCTTATTTATTTATTTTATTGATATAAGAACTAGAAAGCTATGGAAAAGCGTTTCCCAGTATTAACAAAGAGTACCTCTGGAATGTGAAATTAGTGACTATTTTCATTTGCTTTGCTGAGAGATTTTTCTTAGATTTTCAGCTTCTGGCAGTGAGCATGCACTGCTTTTATGAGGTAGAGCTTCCCAATTTTCTGATGAATGGGTGTGGGTGATCTGTCCTTCCGTCTTAATTGTGAGTCTGGATGACAATCCTGACCATCGGTATTGCCAGAAGTTACAATTTAAGGTTTGTTTGCTGAACATAGAACCCATCACAATCTGTTATTCACCATTTAACTTGCTTTCTGTAAATTTGAGGTTTTTAAAAAATTAAATAGATTAAATTAGAAAATTAAATTCTAAAACAAAGCAGATGTAAACAACTCTTTCAAAACCTTTTATTGAATATTTGGGAATTGTTAAAGGAAGCATATTTCTTTCTTGACGATTCTTTGGTGAGCGAGTGGGTTGGAGTCTTTCTTCAACCTCCTTTCATGGGTCTACTTACTTTTATATCGCTCTTGAAAGAGACGATACTTTTATATCGTCTCTTTTCCTTTCTGTTTTGCTGAAATGAGTCTTAAAAGTGAATTCTCCATGAGCAAATCTTGAGTTTTCCCCTTCTATGCTGCCTTTGTTCACATTTTCTGAATTAATTTCTCTTTCTTTCAGAAATCTTGGAGATGTGTGCAACTTTCTCCTTACTTGTGAAATGACAACTTTGCATTCCTTCCAGACTAGCCTCTGTCATGCATTGCTGTGACCACCAGCCATGATTCTTAAGGGCTGAGGTATGACCAGGGTCTTACTTAGGACTCATTTCCTGGCTTAGTGGTCATGGCCATGTCACGCAGGCTTTTCAATCAGGATGGAAACACCCAGCAGCTGGATGTCCATCTGCCAATTCATCAGTTTGAGAAGCTAGTCTGTTTCCGTCCAAGTCATTGTGTGTAAGGCATGGGGGCTGGTTCTGTGCCCACAGAGACTTCCTCCACAGTTCTTTTTCCAACCTTCCCCACCCTGACACATGGCTGGTGACAAAGAGTTGTTGCTGTCATCATCTTCTCTGGGATATATCACACCCAGCAGAGTGAACCAGAAACCTCGCGGTAGATGAGATCTCCTCCAGGAGAATGGAGGCAACAGGGTGAGAACAGAGCCCCAGCATAAGAGATAACAGCTGTGGCAATGGAATTTTGGTGACTGTGGACAGGTCATTTCACCTGTCTGTCTGCCTCAACGACCTCCTCTGGAAATAGCATATCTATCCCACTTGATGTGGAGGTACAGAGACTGGGGTGAACCCTTATAGGAAAGTGCTTTGCCATGTGGGCAGGATCACCCAAATGCCAGCCTAACAAAGAGACTGGTTAGCAAGGGCTTTACCTTGACAGCAAGTGGAAACAGGTTAGGCAACCAGAGGGCCTCAGCTCAGAAGTCAGACAGCTCCGAGGGTGATCACCAGGCAGGGTCTGGAATATTTGTAGAAAGTTGAATAAAGATGTGAAGAAAAGGCACACAAGAAATGCTCTGTGTTCATTCATTTCAGTTTCCTCATAACCCTACAAGGCATATGGTCTTATTTCACAGATGAATTAACTGGGACTTACAGAAACTAAATAACCCAGATGAACAGAGCAATCCAATGGCATGACTGTTTATTTAGGGGTGATTTTGAAGTCATATTTTTCATGTGATATAGATACTTTGTGTGTGTGTGTGTGTGTGTGTGTGCGCGCACACGTGCGTGTGTGTTCAGTGCTTGTAGCTAGGCAAAGTGTTAAATAAGGACTGATATTGATAACTGTATCAGAGGTGTAAGTGGAAAGAATTTAAAGGAGGCACTGTTTATAGATGTGGGGACAGAGCTGGAGGAGCCCCGGAGAGAGGCTGACAGTCAGGGACTTGCTCCAGCAGAAAGCGGTCTGTAGTTCCAGC
Organism: Proteles cristata cristata; assembly: GCA_017311185.1. NCBI lineage: Eukaryota > Metazoa > Chordata > Mammalia > Carnivora > Hyaenidae > Proteles > Proteles cristata. The sequence goes on along the minus strand of JAESUZ010001348.1, from coordinate 1,482,516 downwards.
CTAAAGGATCAGCAGATTTTTCAGCCTTGCATGGGGGGGGCTCCAGCAGGAGCTGTAATTGCTGACAGAGGTTGGACACTGAGGGTGAGCAGAGGGGAATCAATACCCTGATTGGACCCATCTTTCCTTCCAACCTCCCATTTCCAAGTAGTACCTCCCCTACCTAACCATAAGCTAGGGCAAGGAGGCCTGGCTGATGAGGCAAGCCACTGAGGCTGACACCTGAGTACCCAGGAGAAGAACAGAAAGGGATGGGGTGAGGCAAATGGAAAACACTGTCACAGTCATCAGTCACAAGTGTGGCCAACTTGGAGTCAAATCAGAAGTGCAGTGATAAAAGAAATAGTGTGATTTAAGAACAGAAGAAGGGAAAACACAGGTGGGCTTGAAACCCACAGTTTGGTCAGGGAAAGAGGTGGGCAGTGAAATAGAGAAAAGAATCCTCACGAGGGCCATGTGAAGTGCACCTGGACATTGAAGAGGGATTAAAAATATTCCCGGACAAGGGGGTCTTATGCTGGGATTCTGCCCTGGATGGATGGATGACCAAGGCCTGGGATTGCACTTACACCCTTGCAAAGGTTAGGCAAGATTTCTTCATAGGGCACTGTTTGAGAGAGATGTGGGAAATATAGACATCCCTCCAGGGCTGCATACCCGTCTCCTGTGGGCTGTAATTAGTCAGTGACTTCCGCTGGAATGAGCAGTTTGGAAATAGAATGCCAGATTTGATTAGCAGGTACGTCAATCTCAATCTGACTGTTCCATATTCTGAACTCTGTGCTCGTTCTACATGAAACGCACTGGTTGCAAAATTTTAAAACAGGAAGCATGAAGTGCTGGGTTTTCACTCTGAGACAAGACCACAATCTGAGCATGGTGGGACCTTCATGGTTTCACAGTGCAGCAGATTCATCCAGATGTCTTTTCCAAGCAACCGCATTTATTGAGCTCCTGCTGTATAAAGTATGTAAAGAACTTTGATGGTGTACACTGGTTTCCTAGAGCTGCTGTCACATATTACTGCAAACTGGGTGGTTTCAAATGCTGGAAATTTATTCTGTCACAATTGTGGAGGCTGGAAATCTGAGATCAAGGTGCCAGCACGGCCACACTCCCTTCAATGGTTCCAGGGAAGACTCCTTCCTTGCTTTCTCCAGATTCTTGCATTTCCCAGTGTTCCTAGTCTTGGGGAAACCTCTCTCCAATCTTTGTCTCCACCTTCATGTGACCATGTGTCTTTACATCCTAATCTCCCTCACCTTTCCCTGACAAGAATATCAGTAATCAGATTTAGAGCTCTACCTAAATAAAGGAAGATTTCATCTTGAGACCCTTAACGAATTACATCAAGACTTTATTTCCAAATGACATATTCTGAGGTTTCAGGTGGATGTGGATTTTGGTGAAGGACACTATCTAATACAAATTGATTTAATTTGGGCCTTCCTGTTTTGAACTTGGGTGTTATTTCCCCATATATTCCTTTTTCTCATTTTTCTTAGTTATGTGCAAAGCATTTCATGTGTGTGCATGCATGCATATGTGTGCATGTGTATGTGTGTGTTTTCATTCACTTTGGAATGAGTTGAGTGCTCTGTCCACCCCTTTGTCTTTTCTAAATCATCTTATTTCATCACAGAATTTTCATGTTGTTGCTTGTACTTTCCTTATTGTAATGAAGAAAAATCTTTTCAGCTGCTAATGTTCAGCCTCCTAGCTGATGGACTCCCCACGCCCCCACCCCAGGGACATTTTCAATGGCCTGTTTTCACCTAAGGTCTGCAGACAGGTCACAGCCTATTAAATTGGAAATGGAAAACCTTTTTCTTGAGTTCAAAATTGTTTCATTTTGTGACCTATTGATTTCAGCAGCAAGGCCTAGTCTGGAGGTATGGATTCATTCATCAGAGAGGGGGTTTCCTGCAAATTTACAAAGTTTACCTCTTACCCTCCCCCAAAACAGACATCAGTTACCACTAAATCTCAAAACATATATAACATTAAGGGTTTCACTCAAGACCCTGCAGTAACAATATTAAGAGAATAGCAATTCATACATGTTTAAATTTTTAAATCTATAGTAGGTCTGCTTATTATTTCATGCCCTTTGGAGAGGTGAAATTCTGGGACCCTCCTCAAAACTGTGGCAAGTCTGATCCCTCCCTGGTTGTTTTGCTGTGAAAAAGAGGGAAGGAAAAACAGTAGCCAATAACAGTGGCTTAAAAAAATAGTGCTGAGTGCTTTTGATATGCTAACAAACAGCCTTAGGCAGATTTTCTTAGTCACTTCTTTTAACCGCCCTGTGAGGTGGCCCCAGATTCACAGATGAGGAACCTGGAGGCTTAGAAGGTTAAATGCCGTTGCATATTAATAATTTCTCAGAATGCTTATTTCTACATTTCCCATTTTCTCCCTGTCAGTCAGGGTCCCCACAGGAAACAGTGGCTCACTCAACTTTAGATAATTCCAGGAAGGTTTATTTGGAAAAAGACTATTTACTAAAGTATGGAGAGTAGAGAAGAACCACAAGGAATGGTATAGATATTCAAGCTTAGTAGCAGCCAAGCTGTCACCACTCAAGGCCGCAGAGATACAGAACAATTACAGGAGCCTGTAAGGGAAGAGTTGGGTACCACCTAAGAGGAGCCATGACCTTTGGTCAGAGGATAAACCAGACTGAGGTGACCTTGAAAGGATAATAAAGACTTTGATCCTACTCTCCTTTCATGTAAGCTATCAAAGACCTTCAGAAGTCTCTAGGTAGAGGGACCCTTGGTGGCTCAGTAGGTTAAGAGCATCTGATTCCTGACTTTGGCTCAGGATATGATCTCAGTGTTCATGGGATTGAGCCTTGCATTGGACTCAGTGCTAACAGCACAGAGCCTTCTTGGGATTCTTTCTTTCTCAAAATAAATAAATAAACTTAAAAAAAAATGTCTCTAGGTAGAGTGACCAACTTGTCCAGATTTGCCCAGGACTTCCTCAGCCTTAGCATTGAAGGTTTCTCATCTCAAGAATCCCCATGGTTCTACTTGTTCATCCTAGCCCTTGGGCTCTAAGCTAAGGGTAGGCACTGCCTGGAGTAGCCCCATAGGGACACAGAGGCATACAGAGGCCTGACTCTACCCAACCATTTGTGGCCTCATTCATCAGTGCACACCAGCTCAGTGTTTACTGAGCACTTACTATGTGCTAGATACTGTTCCAGCCTTTGGGAGACTCAGCAGTAAACAAGTTGCTGGTGCTACCTCATAGATAATGAGGGAGACAGGAAGAAGGAATATAAATAAACAAGGAAATAACTATATGCTATAATTTCAGGCAATGATAATTGTCATGAAGAAAAAAAATAGAGTTCTTAAGGTGCAGAATGGAAGGCTATGACTGTGGGCATGCATCCCTTTAGACAAGGTGGTCTCTCTGAGGAGACACCTGCACACGTATTCCTGAAGGAAGATGGTTCACCTGTTTCAGAATTTGAGTGGGTGGACCTGCCTGTGGATAATCACCCCATGCTCTCCCATCTTCTGTGCCTTTCCTTCAGCTTTCACCTTCTTCCTCAAGCCTTTTCTCCACTCCCTCTGCTCCCCTCTACTCTCCTGGAATTCCAAAGATAGAATACCCCTCTGCTTTACCCAGTAATTACAATATTGGACATGGAAAGAAGAGAGGAGAGAATTCAGAAGCCTAAGCCCACAGAGGATAAACTCTCATTCCCTGGGATTCTAGCCCTTTCTTCCCCAAGAGTTCATTGTAGCCCCTGGGTTCTGTCCTACCTTAATGAAATCAGAGTCAGTAGACCAGAAAGCATTTTCAGAAGGCTGTCAATGCAGGGTTGAAGGCTTAGAGAGGTTAAGGGCTACCCTAAGGTCTCCTAGGAAACTGGTATTGCTGGATTTCTTTGGGGAAAGTTCACATTTGCCCCGAGTTCTATCATTTCTACCATTTATATTGTTCAAAGAGATCTAGGGAGCCATGTTGAAGCTCAGAGTTCCCTTGATGTTTTGTAGTGTCTGTGGAGAAAATATTTATAACTTCATTCTAAAAGGAAAAAAAAAACCAACCCTGTTGTATCTCAAGATTCCTCCTCTTCACTCAATAACCATAAAGCCAATACAACATTATCGAACTTCCTTTGCCTCTGGAATTTAAAAGAACATAACGGGCAGTAATTGCTGGCTTGTTCTTAGACCACAGGAAACCACTTGTCACCATCCATTCACAGCTGCTTTTCAAGAATATTTTCCTTGTCTGCATTAGGAAGATGTAGATGACAAAGCAAAACTAAAAAGCTATTTGTTACATTCCAGTCAGAGGAACTAAGCTAAATTTTCCTGGATGGCCATGTACTTGCTCGTGACATACATTCATGTGTTTGCACGTGGTTTGTCTATATATTTATTTATATTTGGTTTGTTGGTTTTGTATTACAGATACATTAACCCAGATACATTATAGGAGTGGCTGGATTCTGAGTGGTTTCTCCATAGAGTAATGATTATGTAAAGCATAACCACTGCCTGAAGGATTTGGTTATGTTTTCTCTCTCTCTCTTCTTCTCTTGGTCTCTCTCTCTCTATACACGTGTGTGTGTATATATATATATATATATATGTATATGCATATAATTACATACACATAAATATAAAGTATATATAATGTACACATACATATAAAGTATACATAATATATATGTATATGTAATATATAGATATGTCAGTGCTTAGAGAAGAGAAACTTAACCTTCAAACTGATGGATCTCTCTTGTTTTTATATATTTTCTCCAAAGAACACCATTTACTTGATAAAATAATTCAACACAAGGAAAACGTTGACTCTGACAACCCATTCTCAACTTACTGATGGAAACTGGGGACAAGGTGCCAATCTTGATTTGGAGTTTTCGGCTTCTTGTCAGTCTGTGTCATGGCCTTAAGATCTCTACCTCCAAAAAACAATTGGCAAAAATGTCCCTGCATATCTTTTTTTAAAAAAAGAAAAATCTCTCATTGAACCTCACAGAGCTTCCTTTTTTTCCCAATGTACAGGAACATGTTACCTCAGAAGTAGAGGCTTAGCTGTAGCAGCTGTTTCCTTAGTTGTATTAGAGATGTTGTGTCCCTCTTGATTTCCAAAGAAAGGTGGAATCTAATGGATTATACGAGGCCACTGAATCTAGGTGTTTTCCAAAAGTTCCTCTCTTGATAGACTCACCAGAGACCTCAACTCTTGGGGTGGGGATCTAAAACTGTGGTGATCTCCTCTTAGGTGAGAGGGCATGTCACATTATTCAGTTAGCATTCAGTGTCTTATAATCTCTAGAAAGCCAGAAGTTTTATGTGTCCATGGCTGTTTTTCTCATAGTGTGTACCATCAGAACTTTCCAGAGTGCATACTTGTTCAAAGTATAGACCTGAGCTCCTTCCCTACCTCATGGACCAGACTCTTTGGGAGGCAGAACCAAGGATATGCTTATTTAGTAAGTCCTGCCTGTGAATATTATGCTCTTCAATCTTGAGAACCTCTGGTTTAAACGGGCCACTTCAGGTAGGAGAATTCAACATATTTTCATCATGGATTATCTGATGGTTAACAGAAGTCCATGGGGGAAGGGAAGGATTAAAAAAAGAGAGAGGGGCAAACCATAAGAGACTCTTAAATACAGAGAACAAATTGAGGGTTGCTGGAGAGGAGGTAGGTGGGGGGATGGGTTAAATGGGTGATGGGCATTAAGGAGGACACTTATTGGAATGAGCCCTGGGTGCCCTATGTAAGAGATACATCACTGGGTGTCCTACTCCTGAAGCCAAGACCACATTGTATGTTAACTAACTTGAATATAAAATTTTTTTTTAAATGAAAGAAAAAAGACATGGTGCCCATCTGCAAACAACTTACAAATAATAGGGAAGGCAAATAGTTCCTCCTCAACATGGTAAATACAGAGCTGGAGTCCTGTAAAGGACCTGGAGAAGAAAAAGAAGCAGCTTCGTACTACTTTGCAACTTTTTGATCAGTGTGTAACTTACACACAGGGAAGCACATAAATCTTATGTGTGCAGCTCAATAAATTTTCACACATGCATACATCCATTATAACCACCACCTAGATCAAGATAGAGAACATTTTCAGCATCTCAGAAGGCTCCTTTGGGTGCCCTTAGTGCCAGTAACTCTCTTTAAAATGTGACTATTATTCTGGCTTCTGTCACCATAGATTACTATTGTATGGTTTTCCATATAAATCAAATCACTCATGGGTTGTTATTCTTTTGTCTGGCTTCATTCATTCAATATTCTGCTGTAGCATAATACTACAATTATACGGTATATATATATATATATATACACACACAATGTATATATACTACAATTATACTATATATGCATATATATATACATATGTATATATATATACACTACATAGTATTAACTACAATTATACTACAATTGATTCATCCGAGCACATAAGGTCATTTGGGTCGTTTCTACTTCGGGGTTATAATGAACAAAGCTGCTATGAACCATCTTTCCTGTCATTTTGTGGCTCACATCTATTGAGGTTACACCCATCACTGAAGTTGCTGGGTCAGAATGTTGCAGAATATTCATCTTTAGATAAAACTACTAACTTTTACAAAGTGGTTGTACCATTTTCCAATCCCAGCAGCAATATACAAGGGTCTCAGTTGTTCTGTATTCTTGCCGACATTTGGTATTTTCAGTCTTTTTAATCTTGGTCATTTGTGTGCACACACATGTGTGTATGCATGCGCATGGAGACAGTATTTGCTAGTATCTCAATTATGTTTTAATTTGTATTTCCTTCATGAGTCATGTCATTGAGTAACTTTTTACATGCTTATTGGACATCTGTATATCTTGTTTTGTGATGTGTTGTTGCAAGTCTTTTTAAAGTTTTAAAGTTTAAATATTTTAAAATCTGATTACTCCTACTGATATGTAGGATTTTTAAACATATGCTAGTTACAAGTGCTTTGTACTGCAATACATCTATTGCATGTATCCTTTCCCAGCCTGACACTTGCTTTTTGTCTTTTAATAATGTCATCTGAAGATCTTTGTTTTAACATCTAATTTATAGGCATGCGGTCCTAATCCTTTGCACACACAGCCCCAGCCTCACTGACTTCTTTTCAGCCCCATCCCTGGTATCAGTTGTTGCTTTAGTCATCTTTGTATGGCTGTTTCCATCTGATAAGAGAGAGAAAGGGTAGTTCTTCATTTTGTATCCCATAAATGTAATTTATTTATAAAGGTGAATAGTGTACAATGTTTCAGTTTAGCTTCCTGTTTCCATTAAGCTGTCATCAAGACCTGGGTGACAACTGTAAAAACATGGAGTGAAACACATCTCTTTTGACACTATACTGAGCTGTCAACAGTCAGACCCAACCCAGTTGTAATCTGCCTCTTTCTGCCCCCATCACAGTGTCCACTTGTCCCTGTTGCTGTTTGAGTTTGCTGTGACGTTTGCTGCTTTTCTTGGCAGAGACAACCCCTCCCCCCCTCCCCCGCCAATTGTCCTCTGGCACTGTTCCACAGCCCTGGAAGTTGGAAGGTACTTTCCTTTCTCATGATTCCAGTGTGCTGGGGATGGTGGGGGGGAGGGGGACACACTCTCTTCTGGAAGGGTCCCTAACAGGAAGTCCACCTCATTCTTTGGGGTTCTAAGTCTGCCTTGCCAAGCAACTTCAAAAAAAGTTTTCCTCTGTCCAGACCAGGAGACCTCTAAGTTCAACACTCTGGGCCATTCTAAGAAAAATATTTTAGAATAAAAAGATGGTTGTGGTGGTTTGAATACTTTCCTAAAGTGATTTTCCTCTGAACACCTCCTACTTACCCCCATTGCCATGCCAGAGGGCTTCCCAGGCTCATGTCATTATTCTATCTCCAATGTGACTGCAGGTAACAATCAGCCCAGGTGGAAAAAATGTGTCAAAAGCACCAAACAAAACTAGGCTTTGACATCCCATATTCTCATATTGCCAAAGCTGAACCTCTTGGCCACATGTCCTGGAGGACACCTATAAATGAGGACACCAACCAATAATATCTTTCTTCAGCACATTCCTGAGGAAATAGGTCTCAGTCCTTTCCCTCTTTTCTCTCTCATTTGTAGGAGTGGAATTGTGACAAAGCATTTTTGTTTGAAAGATTAATTTACTACTGCCAAAGTGGAGTGTTTACCCAATGCACCCTGGAGCCGGCAGCCTCGGGAGCCCTGTGCTAAGGACTCATTGTTTTGCTCATTCTCTGGGCAATCAAACTGGTGTGTCAGATGTGACAATAGCACCTGACACCAAGAGAAGGACAGTAATTGCTTTACGGGAGAAAAAAAATAAAATGGACTTGTCTTTTGTAGATAGTTTGGCCTGATGGAAGCTGTGAAACTACAACTTCCAGTTCATTTCCCTGGATAATTGATGTTTTCTTCCTTTGGCATTAAAAAAAATACAGAAAACAATGTTTTAAAGATAGAATACTGTATTTTGTTTTCCACTGTATGAAGATGGGATTTTCCCCACAGCACACATCTTCATTCCAGGAGCTAATAGGGTTGGTTAATCTAGGAAATACCCCATCCAAGCATCTAATGCTAGAGAGCGACGGGAGCCCAGTGTCTAGTGGTTTTGTTGGCTGCTGGTGGCTCTGACGCTCCCTTAGGAGGTGATGTGTAGTGCGTGGGCAGATTTGGACTTCAGGGTTTTAAAAAATCCCCTTAACATGGAGGTTTCTGAAACCCAGGAGATTTTCCATCTGTCTCCTTTGCAGGGTTCATGTTGGGGAGGGGCAAATAACACAGGCATTTTGGATTCCCAGAATCACGTTTTGAAAACTCTGTTTAATACTCTCCCAGTTAATTTGTGTCTCCTGTTCATTTTTAAGGGAAATAAAATCCTTGGTCTTTTGCTTCATTGGAACCAAATTCATAAAAGATGTTACTTTCTAAGTATCATATTTTGGAAGAGTCATTGTTCAAAATGACTTCTAAAAAAAGATAATTTTGAGAAAAATATTGTAATGCTGGTGAATGGAGGTTTAGTCTGGTCCTCAACCATGAATTTGGAATGGAATCTGAAATTAACTATGGGGTACTCCCAGGCTAGTTTGAAGAGGAAAAATAAGCAAAAAGAGAAACAAGTGTTCAGATAGCTTCTTGATTCTCTTCAGACTTTTCATGGGGCCCTGATTCCTTCCTAGATGTAAGCCATTAATCTACCAGCACTCAAAGGCAGATCACCCCTGTGGTTTCAAATGGAAGCTCTCCTTTCAGAAGACAGTCTCTTTATAATTCTTTAAGCTACATGCTCACTATTGGCTTTATGAGATAGCATATTTGGAAGGATTTTGGCTGAAGAATTCATTTCTTCTCCACTTCTCATAGAATCCTAAATTTATAAACTCCTCTAACCCAATCAGGTCTTTGCTTTTACCCACCTTTATAATTTGAAAATATATAGTTTATTTTTTCCTTCAATGACTTCCTAAATTTTGCCAATTTTGGAATGTCTCAGTTTAACCAGACAAATGAAGTGCTTTTCTTAGAATTGAGCAGACACACTGATGCAAGTTCTAAAATCTGAAGATCCTGCCTACTCTCTCTGAAACCCAAATGATCAGCCAAGCAAAAGGATCCTTTTTAGCCAACAAAGAATCCAAATGTTTTTGATCCAGTAAATGGAAAGCACAGACTGAGACATTCCTGTTATATGGGTGAGATATGAAACCCTTACTCCAAACTACCAGGTTAAACTGTGGCTTCCACAATTTATAAGTCTTATTTATATAATTTCCTTAGTAATGAGATGCAGTTCTTGCAAATACTGCCAAGGGCCAGGCATTATATGCATTCATTCTATCTCTTTGTGGCCATGAAAGCAATGATCTAATTCTGTACCATAAACCCTATTACCTGCAGCCAGTGTGTTCTGTGGCTCTAGAGGCCCAAAGAGTGGATTGGCAGTACTGTTGGTAATCCTGGAGAAATGATTAGTTTCATACTCTATGCAAATGTAGGCAATGCACTTTATTCTATCTCTGGGGTTCCAAAGTCTCTGATCTAGGAGAGCACTGAGTTTCACAACACAGTTGGGTCATCTTCTCCTCTGAGATGTTTTCTCCAAACTCCTTCCAATTTGGATTTGGTACTTCCTCAAATCCTCCAGTATATGCATATTGTAATTTTGGTTTATGCCTCTTCCTATCTCTATAGACTGTGATCTTCTTGTCTTTAACACCTGTAATGGTGGTTAGCACATAAAGGCCCTCTCAAGATTTTTTTGAATGAATGAATACAAGCATGTCAGGTGTACATGCTGGGAAGTTGCCTCTCATCAGCCTTTTGCCTGATAGGATTAACACTTGCTTCCCTTGCAGTGGGATATTCAGGCTGCTTGTCCATGATGGCTGGCCCAGGTGTGTTCTCCATCAGCATCCTGATACAGTACCTTGAGCAGAATTATCTGAGAGTCGACTCGGGGAACAGCCATAGATGAAGGGTCCTTAGGAATTAGTTACCAGTGGCTGACTTTGCATCATCAAATCATGGGCAGAGTTGCATCTTCACCTTGGCTTCGGGGACCAAGCAGACCTCTGTTCTCTGGGTCATTCAAAGGGTATGAGTAACTATATGACCAAGGGACAAAAACTTTTCAGGAGCCAGTTCTGGAAGTGAAAAGGTGGGAATGTTTGCTTTACACTCAGTAATAAACTTCAGAAGACCCATGGTCAAAACAATTTGACTAGCTCAATGGGCCTCAAAGTTTGAGCTCTGTGCCCTAACTCAGAGCCACAAAATCATCCTAGTTGCTAACAGATGGTCTGTGGTTATAAACACAAGTAGAAGTCTTTCTATTTAACAAATGGGAGTCAGAAGGGCATACTGCAAAAGTTTGAATATATATGAAAATATTTCTGATTCCCTCAACTGAAGGGAGGCTTGTCTTTTAAATCATCTAGGTTCTCATTTCAGCGTTTGTCCAGAGGGAAAACTATTTCTTAGGGACATCAATCTAGGTCAATCTAATTCCTTTTGATTTGATCTTCAGCATACTGATCTTCTTTTCTCTCTCTGTTGAATTTCCATCACCTGTACTTGAAAAGGTAAACCTTAATCCACAGCCTTGCAAACTGGAGGCAATGATACTAAGTGTCCAGGTTTCCAGTGCGATTCCTAAGAAGCAAAGAAGGAAGATTTCAAACTGTTCCCTTTAGAGACATGTTCTCTTTAAACCTTTCACTTAATTTCCCTGTTCATTTTTCTGCATTTTTTTTGTGTTGTGTGTTTACTTAGCTCAGATGGCTATTCATTTATTCAACAGTATTTGTGTAGCATATACTGATGTCAAAACTGTAATTTAGTAGATTACAAAACAAAAACAAATCCATTGTTTAAGACTTTAATAATAAATCCCAGTGCCTCTAGTAATAATAATATTATTAGATAATATTAGATAATAATTATTAGATAATCCAGTGTGTCCTACCTTGGGTTTTCAGAGATCTTTGATGTAAGGACCAAGAAACTATTACCCTTCTCTTTGCTCATAAGTCCTTCCATAAAAATCCTGCTTGCATTATCATTAACATTAGTGTGCACTTTTTATTTTCATATTATCTTTTCAGATTAAAAAGTGAATTTATGCTTATTATGGAAGTTGTGAAATCCAAAAAGGTGGAAAAGAGATGAAAGGAAAAACACTCAGTTTTTCTAAAAGAGATGCTAAGAACATTTTGATGCAACTCTCTTCTTCTCTGTCATTTAAAAATCTAGTCAAAGGTAGATTGGTTGAGCATTCCACTGTTGATTTCAGCTCTGGTCATGATCCTAGAGGTGTGGGATCAAGCCCCATGTCAGGTTTTACACTGAATGTGGAGTGTTCTTGGGATTCTCTCTCTCTCTACTTTTGTCCCTTCCTTACTCGCTTGTTCACACATGCTTTCTCTCTCTCTAAAATAAAAAAATTAAATCTAGTCAAGAACATATTAAATAGACCACCCAAATCCCAGTTTCACTTAACGTTATAACATAACCATTTCCTCTCATTATTATGAACTATTCACATTATTTTAATGGAGTCATACTATGTTATTCTATAGGTATAACATTATTTAAGTAATCTCCTTTTGTTTAAATTTATCTATTTTACTTTTGTTTACAATTATAAACAATGCTGTCATAAACATCTTGTGGATAGAGGCTTTATATAGTTCAGATTTTTTTTAAGGAAACAATTCCCCAAAGTGTAATTACTGATTGAAACATGTATAGCTATTTTAAGACTATTAGCATATACTGCCAAATTACTTTCCAAAAGGGTGTTTCCAATCTATACTTTTTCTAACAATGTATCAGAATGTCTAATATAGCTATGTAAGTTCTTATTTTTTAACTTAATTTTATTGCAATAAGAGCCCTTAACATGAGATCTAGCCTGCTGATGTATTTTTAGGGGTACAATACAGTATTGACAACTATAGGCACAATGTCAAGTGAGCGTGATAACCACTACACTACGGAAACAATGTTGTATAGCACCTGCTTTGTGGTCCTTTGTCATGGCAATCCTAAGATACTAATACACAGGGTAAATTCAAATGTCTCATTATCAATTAGGGTGTTTACATTTACATGAAATTAGCATGTCATAGCCAAGCAGAGTTTATGTTATTTAAAGTCACTGATCTCTACTAGGCTCTGTAAACAGAATGGCAAGCAGTCTCAGAGAGATCTTCCTAAGTGACAGGTGAGCTTACTCAGCTGACAGACCCAAGCCAACTGTTGTGTTCCCACCTATCCTTCCTACCCACCCCCACCCTCCACCCCTGTCTTCATGAGCTTCTTGATGGATCTCTGCTCTGATCAGCCAGTGGTAACATGGGCTCATTTCCATGTCCACTCTGCTGATAGACTGTAATGATGATTGATTCACATAGCAAATGGCCTAAAGTGGCCCTCACAGCCTTATTATTGCAGATACAATTACCACCAGGCTGAGCTTGCTGCTACAGTGTCTGATAATGGACTCTAATTTGCCAGTGGGGTTTGTGATTCTTTGTTCCCAGACAGAGATCCGTTTCTAAACTGGAGTGTAATTCATAAGTATTTTTCTCTCCAGTCACGGGGGAAGGCCAGATTTAATTGCATGTTGAAAGGTAGTTCTATCCAGAGGCCACTAAGGGAGGATGTGGGCTCAGGCCTGGGACAGAGCTCACTTGATCCAAGCTGTTCATTTTGCAGAAAAGCCTTCTGAGGCCCAGAGAGGTAATGTGACTTATTCAAAGTCACACAGATTGTACTTTATGCTCTCTAACACTGCCCCCTTGCTCTGAGTTGGAGAGTAACAAAGTGCGGGGTGGTTTCAGCAGAATTTTGGATTTGAGCCAGGCTGGCTTTTGCATATTTGAAATAATGGTAGGAATTTTTTTTAAATAGTATATTTTTTTGTTTCCATAGTATAATACTTTTGGAAGCTTATTGATGAGAAGTAAGAAAACAGAACAATTAAAGAAAATTTCACCATAATTATTTCACAAAGAGGTGACTACAAGTTAGTACGTTTTATTCACCTACAATTATATACATACATACATACATACATACATACATACATATAAATTTTTTATTTTGGACAAAATTTAGATCATATTATATACACACTCTCCCCCACCTCCAATCAATAGAGAGCTCTTATTTCATCTTTAAAAATCACAAATAGATCTTAAGACTCATCCAGAATCTTGTTCTTTCTGTGGTTGGACAGCTCTTAGATTCTATTCATCAGTCTGCTGAACTGTTCCTTTTTCAGAGACATAGCTACTATCCAAAATTGTTCTCTTATCCTTGTTTGTAACTGTTGTGGCTTGCTAAATCAAAGCAGCTGAATTTGAGACAAGTTTAATGTCATTTCCTTCAAGAATTAACTCATTTTTCTGGACTTGAGATACTGGACAAGTGATGCCTGGCCTCATCTGAACTCTGCATATGTATTTTTCACCCGGGAAATTTCAGATCTCAACAAGAAACCCTTTCTCCTGAACAATGACCTTGATGGGGAAGTGAGCATACATAGACTTCCCCTAGTAACAAGTTCATATACAGTTTACATTCTGTGTTTTTCTGTATATTGCAGATTGGGTACTTTCTCTTGTGATTAAATGTCATGTTATATCTTTAAAAATGTGATTGTATAATATTAAAAAATACATATTAAATAGTTATTTAAATGTTTTTGCTATTAGACATTTTTCAGTTTGTGCAATTATAAATAACAGTTGCATTTTAACTTGTGCATACATATTTAAGACTACCTCTGATTATTTATTTATGATAAACACTTAGAAATAGAAATTGAGTTTATAAAAAGTATAAATACGTATATTTTTAATGTTAAACAGTACTTACCACCAAATTACATGGCTTCTGATCAGGATAAACATTAAAAGTTGGACTTACCACCAGAAATTCCAGATTTGGAGGCACCTGGGTGGCTCAGTCTGCTAAACATCTGACTCTTGATTTTGAGTTAGGTCATGATCTCATGATTGGTGAGATGGAGCCCTTCATCAGGCTCTGTGCTGAAAGCATGATGCCTGCTTAGGATTCTTCCCTCTCTCTGAGTCCCTCCCCACTCATGCTTTGTCTTTCTCTCTCTCTCTCAAAATAAATAAATAAACATTTAAAACAATTTTTAAAAAGAGAAAATCCAGGTTTGAATCTCAAGTTTGCCACTGATTAGCTGTATGATCACAGACAAATTCTTTTATTTCTTAACCTAATGTGTAAAATAACAATTAGCTTATTAGGTTATTATGAAACTTAAATAAAATAAATATCAACATGTTTAGCACAATGACTAACAACGTAACAGAGTCTCAAGAAATATTCATTGCTGTTATTTTGAATTTCTGCCACCAGTGATAAGCCAAAGAACCAGAATCTTTTAGGAGAAGACCAAGAATTTTAATTTTCCAAATACGTGGCTATTGATGGGTAGTAAATTCTTGTATAATCCTTGTGTCCACAAGCATATAGGTTCACTCAGTGGAAAACCCCAAAGAAAGCTGTTTTCAGTACTAATGCAATGAAGATGAAAAGACCCAGTTCAAAGGGCAGAGTCAGATCAGGCATGTTGATGACATCAGTCTCTTTCTATAGAGGATAATTTGACAGGTTGCATCACTGTCAGAGAAGTAGGATTTACCAAACACAATAGCCAACTGCAGACAAGTTTGGCTGCAGTCTCCTGCTGAGGGGGGGTGTGGAGGGAATGGTTGTATATGGGGGTCAAGGAAAGAAAGCTATGACTCCAGATCCTGAAGGATCCTTAGGTTCCCAAAGGCTACAAAGGAGGCTGGGCTGAGGAAACTGGTAAATTCAAACACACACAAGCTTTTTCTTTGTTTGTTTGTTTTGGTTTTATTTTTTATATAGTTTATTGTCGAGTTGGTTTACATATAACACCCAGTGCTCATCCCAACAAGTGCCCTCCTTCATGCCCATCACCCCCCTTCCCCTCTCCCCCAACCTCCCCTCAGCCCTCAGTTTGTTCTCAGCATTCAAGAGTCTCTCATGGTTTGCCTCTCTCCCTCTCCCCAGCTCTTTTTCTCCTTCTTCTCCCACTTCCTCCTCCAATAACTTCCTCCTAATCCACCTATATATGCAAACATATGGTATCTGTCCTTCTCTGCCTGACTTATTTCGCTCAGCATAACACCCTCTAGTTCCATCCATGTTGCTACAGATGACCAGATTTCATTCTTTCTCATTGCCATGTAGTATTCCATTGTATAGCTAAATCAGGAGACTATAGATGCTGGTGAGAATGTGGAGAAACGGGCACCCTCCTACACTGCTGGTGGGAATGTAAGCTGGTGCAGCCCCTCTGGAAAACAGTATGGGGTTTCCTCAAAAAATTAACAATAGAACTCCCCTACGACCCAGCAGTAGCACTACTAGGAATTTACCCAAGGGATACAGGAGTGCTGATGCATAGGGGCACTCTCAACAATAGCCAAAACATGGAAAGAGCCTAAATGTCCATCAACTAGTGAATGGATCAAGAAGATGTGGTATATTTATACAATGGAATACTACATACTACACAAGCTTTGAGTCAACAAACTGGGGAGCAAATCCAAGCTCTGACACTCACTAGATAT
This sequence comes from Proteles cristata cristata, assembly GCA_017311185.1. Classification (NCBI taxonomy): domain Eukaryota; kingdom Metazoa; phylum Chordata; class Mammalia; order Carnivora; family Hyaenidae; genus Proteles; species Proteles cristata. The sequence continues at coordinate 1,466,328 of JAESUZ010001348.1, read as the reverse complement.
TTGACCTAGGACAAGTCACTTCACAGTGACCTCCCTGAGCCTATTTCCTACTCTGTAAAAGGATGTTAATATAGCCTACTTATCTAGATTTTTATCAGGCCCAAAGAGAATGAATATAAGATATAAATTACCATGTTTACTATTATCGTGTACTATTGCAGATCTAACTTACCTTAGTCTTTTTCTCTCTGTTCATAAAATGGGAAAAATAATTATGTTTAAGGTGCAATATCGTCATGGGGATTATTGAAAAAATGTATGTGAAAGGATTGAATAATCTCTGCAGCAGTATGAAAAAAAATCAGGTTTGGGAAGGAGAATCCTCACCTCTGAGCACGGGGAAATGAGGACAGTAGCTCTTCAAGCCCTGTGGGCCTGGAGTCTGGAGCTCCCTCCTTTCCCTTAGCCAATGACAAGTGTATTCACTTTGTGTAGCACTTGCATAGGCATTGTTCTCCAGTCATTGTTTCCAGAGCACAAAGATCATTCAGATGTTTAGTGTTACAAAATCACACACGCAAGGATTTATGCATGTCCCACGGAGCCAATTTAGGATAATCCATGTTTGTTTCCCAACAAGCACTGAGACTCCTGTGGTCTGCTTCCAAGGTGGAGGCCCAATTATAGTAGTCAGTGAGCACCTTGTAGAAACGGGAATAGTGGGCAATGCTTCAGTGTATAAGCTATGAACTTTGAACACCAGGCCAGCCTCCACCTGGCATCCTGGTGGTTACAGATTCATCTGGGAGGATTTAAAGTGTCAGGAAGAAGCAGTGTTTTTACATCCAGTCTGCTGCCCACCCAGCCATGTGCAATGATACAATCCCATCTCTCCAAAACTTGCCCTGTGCAGCCATCATCATGTACAATAGAGACTGTGGCCAGCTCAGGGGTAGGAGCAGATGACGTATGTGAAGCCAAATGCTGTTAATGAAATGATTCTGAGCTGTTTAAGTTAAACATGAAAAGCATATGAAACTAGGGCAATAGGCATGATTACTACCAGAAAGATCTGTCCTTTTTCTTGTGTTCTTGCTTTACATTTATTTCCTGTGTAATGCTCACACCAAGCCCAAATGTATTCGACTCATTATTATTTGTAGTAAAAATTAATAAAGCCTGCAGACATTTAGACTCTTCATCATGAGACCTACTATTAAAAAGAAAACCCAATGGCAACAAAAGATGATTTTACCAAAGTTATTGTTGATTTGGGAGAACACAAGGGGAGATCTCAAAAGATTATATTTCACAAACTTTTCTTTAATGACCTGATCAGAGAGAGATGTGAGTTGGTGAACTTCTCGTCCTTGAGAGTTACTCAGCAAATACTTCTTGGGAACTTGCAGTGTGTATATGATTGCTGGTGGCTGGAGCTCTCCCAGGAGTGGCAGTACAGGCATCAGTGGATGGCTATGAAAGGTGGTATGGGGGTATAATGGATGGAAAGATGTGTTCTGAAAGGGATGATGGAGAAGAAGCCTTGGGTTACTCCTTGATTGTGGCATGTGTTATCAAATGGGTAGTTGGAGGTGATATTCTCAGGAGGAGGAAATGCAGAAAGAACAGCAGCTTCACAGAGTCTGTGGAGGCAGACAGTAAGGATTTAATCTGTCTGAGTGTCTGAGTCCTTTCCTTGTAAAGCAGGGCTCTGAGAGACATAGATGCAAAATGGTGGACATTTTATCCAATATTATACAGCAGGAAACCAGTAGTTAGAGATGGTTTATTCTTCAAAAGTGCCAGGGTTCAAATAAGGGAGAGACAGTCTCAGTCATTACAGTGAAAAGCAGAGAACAGGAACCAAAATATGGGATATGTATCCATTAGCTATTTTGTATAACAAATCACCCCAACATTTAGTGGATGAAAATAACAACTATTTCATATTTCTCATGAATCTGTGGGGCAGCTGGGCAGCTCCACTAATCAGGACCAGGTTTGGCTGATCCTGGATGGACTCATTCCTGTGTCTGTAGTTATGTAGCCAGGTTGGATGGGGGCTAGTTGATCTGAGTGGCTTTATTTGGGATGATTCAGTCCTGCTCTATGCTGTCTCTCATCTTCTAGCAGCTTATTCTCATAGTAGATGTGGGGTTGCAAGAGTGAGCAGAAGCATGCAAGGCCTCCTGAGGCTTAGGCTTGCACCTGGCATACTGTCATTTCTGCTAAGTAGAAAGGCCAGTCCTGATTCAGGGGTGAGGGAATAAACTCCATCTCTTGATGGAAGGAGTTACAAAGTCACACTGCAAACTGTGTGAATACAGGGAGAGGTGGAGAATTGAGACCAGTTTTTGAAACAGTCAACTCTATATGAAGTTCTGACACCAGGAAAGCTGAGGAGAGCAGAGAGAATATTGACACTGACTGTGGCCTCGTACAAGGTCCAGGGCACTCTTGTGGGCATGGACCTGATCCACTTAAAGAGTTTAGAATCAAGTGGACTTTGGTAAAAATGACATAACGTGGAGGCAAAGTAGGCATGATCTTAGAGGAATGGCTGGCCTCTTTTTGTCTTCCAAGCACTTCTGTTGTAGGGGGCATGTTGATTTAGTTGAAAGCTTTGGATGCTATAAAAATGTGACTCACTCAAAGATAGGTAACACTTTAGTGTTGTGAATTTGTGAAGGAGTTTTGAATCTTTTCTTGAGAGTTAGTTTTGTCAGTAGAGAACAAGAGGACAGTTGGCATTTGGCAGTAGATTCACCCCTAAAGGCTCACCCCTATCATTGTTCTGCGGCGAAGCTAACTTCCCTTATATGGAGCCAATAGAAATGTCATTTGCTATTTGATGTCTGTACACTGAAGGCCTGAATGTGAATCAGCAATGTTGTGCAACTTTTAGAAAATCCAAGGAGTGTCTGAAGAAGGGCAAAGGAGTGAAGAACTTAGCAACCCAAGACAGACTCTTATGATTTCCAAATTAGCCAGAAATTACCAACAGAATGTTCTGTTGGCCTCTGATCATTGCAAAACAGCATCAGAGATTGCATAGAATCCAGGAAATGAAGGTGGGAATGAGGTATGAGAATAAAAGCCTGGTAAAGAAAGAACCAAGAATTTGAGCAACTAAGCTAAAAGAAGAAGGAACTGAAGAGAGATCAGTGTTTTGATTTGTGATATTTAAAGAAAAAGGCATTCATGGTGATAACATGGTCCCCATCTCCTTTGAGGAAAATAAAAAGGTGAATGAATCTGTAACACATGATATTAAGGTTGGTTTAAAGGAAGAATGTACTGAGTGACTTTTCTAAGTACCACTGGATTAGCTCTTAGGATGAAATAGGCTGACTACGGCATCCATGCAGCATGCCAGTGTTAATGTTGTTTAGCATGAATGTTATTTGTGGAGCTACTTTGTAAATAACCCAACTTTCTCCCAGGGGGGGTCTTTACGATGAGATAACTACTCTGTAGTGAAGGGCTCAGAGTAGGATTCACTGTCCTCTTGTGTTTGTCTCCAAGTCCTCCAAATGGAGGACCAACATGTTTTGTGAGTCCCTAAGAGTTTTCAACGATTATGCCTTTGCTAATCACTCTTAGCTTTTAATCTTGAGGCTTTCCTCCCCATGTTGAATGCCAGGCAACAAGTGACTTCAATCACAGTTTTCAGTTGGTCTTTGCGAATTCTTTATTCTTTTGTGAGACCAGGGGCAAGGTGGGCATCTAGCCATGGCCTTAAAACACTCTCTCTCTCTCTCTCACACACACACACACACACACACTCACAACATGCATGCACACACACACATACGCACATACAATTCTCTGGAGTTTTCCACTAGAATGTAGCTCTGGTTCTGATGCTAACACATCTTCTGTGAGATTTTGCTAATCACACACCACTTTGCCAATGTGGCCTTAGTCACCTGTGTCAGGAGCACTGTTATTAGGGCCATAGGCTTGTGGTAGATCGGACCAAGATTCCCTGAGTGACAAGCATTGGAAGCAAAATCTGACACAAGCAGGGAATGTGGCTTAATTTCCTTATTTATAAGACAAGTTGGGATCCATGCTTGATAGAGTCGGAGGGAGAGGCGATACACAGACTAGATACAATACTGGAAAAGAGCAGTGGTCTGTATGGTGAATGCAGAGCAAATATGTGTCAGGTATGAGATTGCAGCCAAATGAGAGAGAATGTGAGTCTGGGGATGAATCAGATCAACAGAGGCAAACGAAATCAAATGCCATCTATCAACCTCTGAGCTACGTGGGCAAAAAAGTCTTAATATGAAGGAGGTTGTAAATAAACATCTTAATGTTGGGAGGCGAGAAGAAGCCCAATGACCTGCAGGCGGGACTTGGATGACGAGATTGCTTGGGTGTCTGAAATGAATGATTCACCAGGGAGTTACAGCTGTTTACAGCTGACCCATGTGTTAAATATTCATCACCTAGAGCTCTCTTGGGTGTGCAGTGAGTTTTTTCCAGTCCCCCCAAGCAAAGCAGCAGCTTTTCTCTTTTATTAGAGGGAAAGTAAAAAAAAAAGGGAGGGCATTTTTTTCCTCCTCCTAAATTTCCAGGGTGTCTTTGAGATTATTTACAGGGCTTGAGTTAGTCAAAGCAAACTTCTGTTTATGTGACATCATCTTTTGCAGAGTGCATGCATGGGAAGAGGTGGTGGTAAGGACAAATTCAAAGTGATTCCCATCGAATGGGCCAAATATCCAAGACCTGTGTGGTCTCCCTTGACTCCAGGTGTCTGCAGGAACCACTTAGAGAGATGGTTGAACCATTCGATACCTGGTTTACTTGTTAGGTTCACAGGAGATGTTATGTTTTTTAATGGATAAGAGAAGCAATACTATAAGTTGGCCAAAATGAATTATCAGACCTGATGGTTGCCTTTTGGGGTTTATCTGAAAAATACAGATGAAGACTACATTCCACACCCTTGTGGGGATGGGTGAAACAGTTGATGAGGATTAAAGGTACTTAGCACAATGAGCACTGAGAAATGAATGGAATTGCTGAATGTATTATACACCTGAAACTAATAAAACACTATGGTAACAACACTGGTCTTTTAAAAAAAAAAATGCCCATCCAAAGCAATACAAGTCAGGCAGGTTGAAAATAGAATTGAAAATGTTCTAAGTTACCAACTGGGGAGGTTGTAAAAGTTATCTTTTGTGTTACAGCACAGCAACAAAGGATTTATAATCTAATAAAAAAGACTGCATTCTACACCTTAATTATTTGTCACTGATAAACACTTTCCCTTGAGCTAGTTCAATAGATGCTTTACAATAATTAGGCAGTGATAACATATAAGAACATGCGTATTTGAAACTTATACTTTTTTTCACATTTCTATGAGATAGATTAGTATCTTTAATAGAGTCTAAGAAAATTCAACTGATTTGCTTGAGTTCACATAGCTGGAGAATTGTAGGGGTGGAGTTTTTAATGGAGACTTTTTATATTTTAGGTTCATTGTTCTTTATTTTACATTCCAGCTAAGGAGAAATGTTGAAAGAGGCAAAGTAGGATGTTAAACCAGCAGATTTGGGGGACAAAGCTCACAAGGAGTGAAGGTGATGTGGACCTAAAAGCAGCTTTTGCTTCTTTAACCAATTTTGCCTTCTACCAAGTATTGTACGGGAGGCAGCATTGATACCTCTGGAAAGGGAGGTTTTGGAGGCCTCACTGATTGTATGATTTAACTGAGTATCTTCTTCATGCCAAGCCCTGATCTCATGACTGAGGATAGATTGGGGAGCAAGGCAGAGAAAATCCCTGCCCTCAGGGAACTTTGGTTTTGGAGATATAAAAGAGGTAAGCATCACTAATCCTTATGGCTTAAATGCTCTGGTCCACAGTGACTACTTTACCAAATAATGTCAAGACTGAATAGATAAGTAGTTACACGTATAGGCTTAAATCTCTACTGCTAAACTTTTTCCATAGTAAAATATAACACAACAATAACCAACTTCCTGGTCTCTTTGAAAAATTAATGTAGGTGATCCATTCCACACAATGCCTGACATAGTCAGGATTCAGGAAATACCTAGTGCTGTTATTATCGTTATTTTCATATATGATGCCCAGTGCGTGAGCAGTAGGCTTCCCCCAAGGGAAAATGCAAAGAGATGTGATGAGAAGCCAATGGCGCTGAGTCCCGTTGCTGAATTGTCAGTACAAAGACCAGCAGAGAACACATTCCTGGTGTGGATTGTGTCTTGCTGTATTAGAGACAGCTGAGTCTCTCTGGTGGTATCAGCCCATCAGATGTGGCAGAAGAAGCAAAGTGTGCTTTGCTTCACCAGAGTGACCCCGGTGCTGGGTCTGTGTAACATCCAGGAAAGCTTTGTTAGGATGCTTATGACACGTTCAGCAATGTGCTGGCTGAATGAAAACAGTGCTTTTCCCGCCCAGTTATACAGCTGTGAAATATCTTCTATTTCTTTTTCTTTAATGTTTATTTATTTATTTTTGAGAGAGAGAGGGAGAGAGAGAAAGAGAGAGAGCAAGAGCACATGCAAGTGTGGAGGGGCAGAGAGAGAGGGAGACAGAGAATCCTAAGAAGGCTCCACGCTGTCAGCATAGAGCCCGATGCAGGACTTAAAACTCATGAACCATGAGATCATGACCTGAGCAGAAATCAAGAGTCAGAGGCTTAACTGACTGAGCCACCCAGGCTTCCCCTATTTCTTTTAAATAAATGCGCCCTGTTTCCTACAGTGGTAAGGCAAGGAGGATTGTCCAGTGAGTGCCTGGAAGTCAGTTGCCAGGCAGTGGGCTCACCAGATTCAAGGACTTCCCATTCTCCAGTGGTAGAACCTGTGCCCAACTCAGATTTTCACAGGGTGGTGGTGTTCCTCCCTGCTTCCCCATGTAGCAGCCTGAATCCAATGTCTCACAGTGTCTCTAGGTGTATAAGCTGATGTACTCAGACAGCTTCGCCTCCAGCTGGAACTTGCAGGCAGATGGCCTGACTGCTTATTCCTCAACCGAGGTTGTTTTTTGCTCTCCTATCTGAAAGAAGGTTGGAAGGCAATGCCCCTCGTCTAGAGGGCAGATGTGGAGTATGTACCGCAGCATCACCTCACCCCAGCACAGCTCTTCCTGGGACTGTGAGAAATGAGAAATTGTGTACACGTGAAAGTCAAAGGGAATATGAAAAAGTATCTATGAGAACTTGTAATAAGAAGCCATTTAAGCTCCCCCCATGTTCTAAGTTCAGCAGCTCCAGATACCATAGGGTTGAACATGATTTTGAATAACCATAGGGATGTAGTAAATTTAAGTAAAAAAATGTGAGACTATCCCAGTCCTACTTTCCAACTTAAACAAATGTAGGCTTGGCACTTAACAAACACTGTTTTAGCCTGTGACCGTGTCTTGTTATCACACAGGATTTCTTGCTTTTTTATACTGTTTGCCTTGGATTTGTTTTGTTTTCCCACTTTGGAGTGTGGCCAATATTATTTTTCACTTTAGATGTTCATTACTCTCAAATTATGTCATGAGTGTACATTTGGTTTCCTTAGTATATAAGCATCCCAAGGCTAAGATCTAGGTCTTATTTATTTTGCATCTTTCAACAGTAGATATTTAACAACTGATTTTATTTTTTAAAATAAAAAGATAAAAAGGTTTTCTTTGGATATGCCCAAACTTAAAGTTTAGGGCATGGTGAAAAAATAAGGGAAGCCAAGAACTATATTTTTATTTACCCATTCATTTGCAAAGCAAATTTGATAAAAGTATAAATTATTTTGTGGTTCACAGTATCTTAACATGATTCAAAAGGCAACAAAGTCCATATTTTTGGTTGGTATGCCCATGCCTCAGCCTCAGTGTATTTCAGAAATCAGTTCCTTGGGTTCTAATTTGGAGAAGTTGTTAATGTCTCCTCTATAACTATTATGGTTGGGTTTACAAATGTGCTCACTCTCCCTACTGCATTTTCATTAGATTTAAAGTAGAGACAGACATTACTGGGAACAAGACATAGTTATGATGAGCTCTTCTCAAGTTTTTGTGAGTGCAAAAAGGGGGCAACAACTTCAATCTCTGGCTAGTATCCATTAGACTTTCAAAGTATGTTTGAAACTCTCAGGTTTTACTTTGGTTAAAAAGATAGGCTCATCAAATATTTTCACATGGTAGTCCCTCCATATGAAACAGAAAACCACCACTAAATAAACAAATGGCTTTAGAGATAGAATTGTACCACAAAGCACTTAACCAGCAGATGTTTTTAAAATGATGTTATAAGGTATAGTGAAACAATTGCCTTATTAAACCCTAAGGAGTCTAAATGACACTTTGGAATCAAATATTACTCTCTCAGTTTCCCAGAGATTTTCTCCCCCTTAAATAACTGATTTACCTGAAAACATATTCATGCTTATTTTGATTGTATTTATTTTATTTATTTTTGAGAGAAAGATAGAGACAGCATGAGCAGGGGAGGGTCAGAGAGAGAGGGAGACACAGAATCCAAAGCAGACTCCAGGCCCTGAGCTAGCTGTCAGCACAGAGCCTGATGTGGGGCTTGAACCCACAAACCGTGAGATCATGACCTGAGCCAAAGTCGGATGTTCAACCGACTGAGCCACCCAGGTGCCCCTGATTGTATATTTTTTAATCAATTAGTTTTTAGTATCTGAACTATTGTGTTTATATAGAATCAGCAGCAGCCCAAGCTAAGAAATGATGTTACTGTTGGGAAAGTAGGAGGGGAGGAAAGAGAGGGAAGAGAAATAGTTAAAGGGAAGGAAGAAGTACAGTGAGGTGGGAAGGACAAGGGTTAGTAAGAGGGGAACCAGGGTGGCTCAGTAGCTTAAGCGTCCAACTCATGGTTTTAGCTCAGGTCATGATCTCACGATTCATGGATTCGAGCCTGTGTCCCGCTCTGCTGACAGTGCAGAGCCTGCTTGGGATTCTCTCTCTCTCTCTCTCTCTCCCTCTCTCTCTCTCTCTCTCTCTGATCTCCTCTACTCACATTCTCGCTTTCTCAAAATGAATAAACTTAAAAAAAGTAAGACGAGCTCACTGGTTGGCTTATAAAAGAATACAGAAGAAGGATGGGAGAGAAAGTCTAGTCTGGGGAGCCTTTTCTAATCCTGCAGCAACAGAGCAATTATATCAAACTAGTTCTGATGAGTAGCCCAGAAGCCCTTTGTTAGAAAGATGAGCACGGATGGCTTGTGCTTTTGTGAACAGAGGTCACACTTTCTTCCTGAGCTGCCACCAGACAAATTTTACAAGCAGTGGACTCTGTAGCAGATGCTGTATCTGCTCCACCCACATCTCTTTGGTGCCTTTGCCATTTTCTTGCACTGTGGCCCTTATATGCTTTCATTCTCAATGACCTGCATGAGTGTCTGAGGACCATTGGTGTTTCTCAGGGTGGGAGGACACTTTTAACTTTGTTTCATTTGTACATCCTAAAAGCTACAGGTACCTGGCAACTTCCACCCCTCTCCCATCCCCCAGGGTAGCCCATGACTGGTGAGTGATGGATGCAACAGTATCAGTACCCAGTTCTCTGGCCCCCAGAATCTGAGGTGTCATCACAGTTTCTACAGCTCCCTCTGTAGGACTGAACCAAATTTACCCTCTGTGGGACAACTTCCTTCCTTCCTTTCTCCTTTTCTCATGCCTTTACTGGTTGCTTTAAATACACTTCCTAATAAACTTTATGAAACTTTATCTTGGAGTCTACTTCTGGGTTCTTGACCTGAGATGGCACCTAATTACCTAAACGTCCAGATTATTCCAAAGACCATCGAAGCAATCTTTCATTGTTTGATCCTCAGGGGTGACCCAGCAGGATGAAAAATTTACTCTATGTGTGGATCTATACTTACAATTAGAGAGGACATTCCCCTAGCATACAGTCTCCCTCTGCCCACACTTTCCACTTCCAGAACTTGGCTTCTTCTGGAACATGTGAGCATCTGTCCTGACACAGATGAACCCTATCCTTAGAGACTTGGCTCTCACAGTCTCCCTCCTCTCAGGCTCTGCCGTGGCTGCTGAAGTTCCATCTGGAAGCCTGACAGACATTTTTATCCAGAGCTGGGAGTTATTGCTGGGTGTGTTTGGTAGTTGGCTCAATTTTAAGAACCATCCCATCAACCACTGTCTGACGATGTCACCTTTGCTTGGGTGGGTTGGAAGCCACAAGGAGCAGAAGGCAGACATATTCACTCACAGCCTTGTGGTTTTAATAGACAGTTATCACTCAACTCAAGATGAGTGTTAGAAGCAAAGTCAGGGGTTATGTACTAAAATAGCACCTGGGTTTTTATAATTTTGAGGGAGGCAGCTAAGGCGGTGTTTTCTGGTTCCTTGTGATCCCATAATTGCTCTGTGAAGTCACTGTGGCTCACTATATTAAGTGAATCAGTTCTTAGGATTCTAATTTAAAGGGGGCATATTTTTCTTATTCTGAAATACTATGAAAAAAAATGTGTCTGAACCTAATCATTTCTTCACCCACACATATGAAAAGAGGACAGGAAATAAGTCCTCTTTTCAAAGTTAGAAATTTGGAAGTGGTGATGACTGTCCTTAGGATAATTGTTCCAATGTGAATCCAGAGGCTGGGAAAAGCTCTCTGCTATTTTCCAACACACAGAGTAGACAGATCAGAAATCAAGATATACTGTGACAGATCTCACCAGGAGGCCAATTTGGGAGGCATGTGGTATAGATGGTACCAGGCTTCCTTTTGAAAAACTCTGCACAGGGGCCTGGGTGGCTCAGTCAGCTAAGCGTCTGACTCTTGGTTCCAGCTCAGGTCATGATCTCACAGTTCATGTGATGGAGCCCCACGTCAAGCTCTGTACTGACAGTCCAGAGCCTGCTTGGGATTCTCTCCCTCCTTTTCTCTCTCTGCTCCTCCCCCGATGTGCATTTTCTTTCTCTCTCTCTCTCTCTCTCTTTCTCTCTCTCTCACTTTCTTCCTCTCTCTTTCAAAATAAACTTAAAAACAAGAAAAACTCTGTAATGAATATTTGTTGAGCACATACTATGTCCCCAGTAACCTGGGGATGAGTGGTAGTGGTGACGGGGGGTAAGTTAGAGTGATTTTTTTGCCCTCCAGAAATTCATTGTATAAATATTATACTATAGAGTAAAACTATGTTGATTTTGACATCTTTGATCAGAGATTTTATAGCGACATGGGAAATGTCCTCAGATTGAAAACATGAGTTTTTATTTAAAATGCCGCATACTTGACAGGAGCAGTCTGATTGTTCCAGAGATCCCTGCGTCAGTGGTCAGAGGCTCCCTTCCCACCCTAGTTGCAGATAAATTGCAGCGAACTATGATTTTATGGGTGCTGTTGCTCAGTGTGTCATTTCTTTTTTTTTTTTTAATTTTTTTTTAATGTTTTTTATTTATTTTTAGGAGAGAGAGAGACAGTGTGAGCAGGGGAGGGTCAGAGGGAGTCACAGGCTGAAACAGGCTCCAGGCTCTGAGCTGTCAGTCAGCACAGAGCCCGATGCGGGGCTTGAACCCACGAACCGCGAGATCATGACCCAAGCGAAAGTCGGACGCTTAACCGACTAAGCCACCCAGGCGCCCCACAGTGTGTCATTTCTATACCTCTTATTTCTTGAAAGCTTCTTGTAAGAAAGTCAGTTTCCAAGATACTTTGTTTTTGCAATAAATTAATGAAAGCAAACATTCCCATCAGGGATTATAAACTGGAATGTGTAACAGTTATTTTCACCCAAAGGGTAATTTTTATTAAATAATTATTTGTTACAGAAACTATGAAGCATGTTAAAAAAATCAAACAGTACAGAAGTATAAAGTAACCTGTCACAAACTCCACTTCCTAGATTTGACCTCAGCAATAGTCTGTATATTTAAACATTAAAATGGAAATGTTATCTGGAGCATTGAGATAGGAGATTCCACAAGAGGGAGAAATGTATACAAAGGATATAACCAGGTAATAGTTATACAACTCATAAACCTCTTACTCACATTGCATAAAGGGTTAGTTTTTTTGGAGTTAATTAGGGAGGAGAAGATTTTTTGGTTTTGTAAGTTTCCCCTTGAAAGTAAGGGTGTTTTCCCCTTCACCTTACAATCTAAATGGGTTTTTAGGAGACCACTTAGAGATTTTGGTACCCTGAAATTTGTGGGTTTGCTGGGCCAGTATCTGAGTATAATTTTAAAAATATATCTAAAAGGTGAGAGATTGGCCAGAAGCTCTGAGTAAAGAAGAGATTATTGGCAGTTGAGAATGGTATCCTTCCAGAGTTGCAAGGACTAAGGATGGATAAATCTTTCCCAGGGACCGGATATAGGTTGTAAGAGGGAAAACTGATGTGGGGTCAACTACAGTCCAGTTAAAGGCTCTAGTTCAGCAGAGAGAGACCAGAGGTGAATGGCAAGACTCTAGAGGCTAACAGAGGAGCCTCCAATGAAAGTAGGAGCAGAGATGTGTCTGCTGGTATTGGTGGAAGTATAGCAGAAATTTCTTCAGGGATAAGTGAGGAAGTCTCTGAAGAACCCAGGCAAGTGTACACAGGAGAAAAAATCCAGCTTAATCTTTTGTCAAGAGAGAACACTGCATCTGCTCACTACAGTGTCAATCAAGTAAAAATATACTGTCTCCCTTTCCTCTGTTCCCCCCTTGAGTTCTAACCCTGGAGGGTCAGGAACTCAAGGAATGGGAATAAGGAACCAGACAACCGTTGCTTCTGAATGATGACTTTCCATCCACAGCAGACCTTGGCTGGGGAAAAGGGAGAAATTTCAAATTTAAATCAAGTTGATTTATTAGATGAATATTACATTGTTACTAAATCGAGACTCTTTACTGTGACTTAAAATGACTAGAAATTTTTATTTTGTAAAAGTAACAGAAAGGTCCTGCCATGCCTAAGTTTTTATCCAGAGTCAAAGGGAAAATGACTAACCTCACCAAGTAAACATCTATGGATAGAATACAGCTCTAGAGTCATGCTTGTGTAACATGAGAGTTATAGAAATGCATATATGAAAGTCTATATACATATGTTTTTAAAAATTTTTTTTAATGTTTTTATTTATTTCTGAGAGAGAGAGAGAGAGAGACAGCGTGAGCAGAGAAACGTCAGAGAGAGAGGGAGATACAGAATCTAAGCAGACTCCAGGCTCTGAGCTTGCTGTCAGCACAGAGCCTGACATGGAGCTCAAACTCACAAACCGTGAGATCATGATCTGAGCTGAAGTCAGACGCTTAACTGACTGAGCCACCTAGGTGCCCCAATATATACATATGTCTTGAAGTCATACTTCTCAATACATGTGCTCATGGACTAAGGATTGGTATTTACTCAAGAACAGTAGTTTTATTTGACCCTTCTAATAGCAGCAATGAGATGTCAAGGAACAAGTAAATGGACACCTAAATAAATACAAAAGACCCTCTCAGAATTGCATATTACCATATTAATTGTGCTCATTTACTCAGTCTCCTTATTATTCAGAGTAATCTTTAAAATCTTAGTAACTTAACCAATAAAAGTTCACTTCCTGTCACATCACTATCTGATTAAGTAGCCATCTGAATGGTCTCCATCTTCCCCCTGGTAGAGCCTAGTCACATGGCCCCAACTTAACTGCAAGAAGGGCTGGAAAATGCAGAGGAATGCATGAGCACTCATTGTCTCTGCCATTTAGCACGTGTTCACCAGTATTTCTTGAGGAACTACTATATAAATGAGATGCTTTTAGGTAGGGAAAAATCACAAACTTTAGAATCAGATACATCTGAGCATGAATCCCTACCACCTGCTATGTATTAATAGTTGGTAAGTTCTTAGCTCAGTCTTACTTTTCCATAGGTAAAGTACCTCCAGAGGATTATTATAGGTAGTAAATGAGATAAGGCTTTAAAGCCCTTGATGCAACAGTGACATGAATAAATGCTGGCTCTCTTCCACCATTTTGCTATAAGTCACTACGACAGGGTTATATAAATTATAACGATTTCTAAGTAATGATTTCCATCCTCAAAGAGCATGCAACTTTGGAGATCTCAGTAGCATGAGTGCACAAATAAAAGACAACATGAGAGAGCTAGGGTTGATTTAAATGAGGGATTCAATAAGAATTCAAAGAAAAACCCATAGCTTTTGTTATAGAGGACTTGGTCGGAGAAGTTGTTGAACTTGGTTTTGAAGAATGAGGGGATTTCAAGAAGAGACCATTGGGTTTGCAAATTCTGTTGGACAGAAGGTGCAAAGTCAAAACATTTAAAAGACTATTTGAAGGATGAAAATTAGACCAATTTTTACTGCAAAGAGGTTTTTATTTTTTATATTATTTTTTAAAAAATTTTATATTGTTGTAGTATTTATTCATCTTTGAGAGAGAGAGAGAGAGAGCAGGAGAGGTGCGGAGAGAGAAGGAGACACAGAATCGGAAGTAAGCTCCAGGCTCTGCACTGTCGGCACAGAGCCTAACGGAGGGCTTGAACTCACAAGCTGTGAGATCATGACCTGAGCTGAAGTTGGATACTCAACCGATAGAGCCACTCAGGCTCCCCAACTACAAAGAGGTTTTAAAATAGGGGTTTGATGAAAAATAATCTTAAGAAGTAGGCAAGGTGGATAGTTGAGGGAGGGTCTTGAAAGTTAGCTGAAGGAGTTTAAACTTGATCTTGTAGTTAATGGGGAATTGTTGAGGAATAAGGCGATAGTATTGAAGCAGTGCACATAGGAAGAGACACAACATGATGACAAGTAAGTAACAAAGATCCCCTCTGCCTCACTCCCAAGTACAGCAGGGAGGAGAATCAAGAGAGAAAGATTAGGGAATGTCTGATCCAACCTTGTTCATTTATAGATGAGAGAACTGAGAGGAAGAAATTCAATGACTAGACTGAGATTATTTAATAAAGCAGGAATGGGTACAAGAGGTTCCAATGTTACCATTTTGATGCTGTCACTTTAGTGACTCCTTTTTAACACCCTGTTAACATTCTGATAGTTCAGAGCAATTTGGGATTCTCAGGGTGTCCTCTGTCTTTCCTTGCAGAAGAAAACAAATCTGGATACCTTTAACATTAGTACTGAGGTTTCTGGCATTCCCGGCTATGATTATATTTTAATCCATTCTGTATGTTTTGTTGACCACTCAGAATATGCCAGGCACTGTACTAGGTGCTGTGAGTACCACAAGACAATAGTGAGACTCCTGTCCTCAAGCATATGGAAAATATTACATGATAACTCAGAGAAAGCATTTGAGAATTCAGAGAAGGAGCAGAATATTTTAGCTGGGGCTTCTGAAGGGGAAACTGAGGAAAAATGGCCCAAATATCATGTTTGCAAAGGAATGAATCTCTGAAACTAGATATTTACACACTATGAAGACTGGTAGTGTGGGGCAATCTGACATCTTTCCAATCATCCTAATAAGGCTTTATCTACTTCAACCTGTCTATGTGTGCAATCTTGGTCTCCAGTATGCATATGTGTGTGGGTGTGAGGATTGTAGGTGTATGTGAAGAATAATTGTACACACACACACACACACACACACACACACACACACACACACACATACTTCTCTGTAATCATTATCAATTCATTGTGGTGGAAGTTTGTTCTGTTTTTCCTCGGTTGTCCACTATCTAATCACCTCCCTTCGACTCAGGGAATATTTAATACAGGATTTCAAGGTTGATTTTTCCCTTATATCTTGGAAAGTTATCAATGACCACATCAATAATCCTCATTTTAAAGTTAGATAACCATGTAGTTATGTCCCAAAGGTGGAAGTGGGTGGAGAGGTTCAGTCTGGGTTGCAGGCTACAAGGAAGTGCACTGTCTTCAGAGAGTTTACAAGTAAAAGAACCAATTAAAAACTGGTCCCTTTCTTATTATCCGCATGCTAACTCCACCCAAAGTCTAAAGTCTCACAATCGCCTGCTTCCTCTGCCCAACCCTGGACTGCTGATGGTTGGGGTCACAGCTCACTGAATGCCATCAGTTCATAGGACCACCGCCATTGCCCCCTCATCTTTATCCACCCCATCCTCCTTGATGGAAAAGGCAAACTGGAAAAGGAGAGAAACATGGTTTGGGAAGTTCAGTGTTTGTGGGGGAGCGTTCTCTCTTTCAATTGTCACCCACTTGGGAGGGTGGAAAAGGCTCTCCAAAGACAAGGGAGCACCCCCATCTCCAAAACCACCCCTGCTCCTCTCCCAAGGCTATATGCATAGCCCACCCACTTTCCGATTTGCCCCTCATGACTAGAACAGGAAAAAATAACATAACTGGGGAGGGATAGCATGGTGTGGAATTGCCAGCTACAGTGTGGCCATTTCGCTTCTGCAAATGCACTGGTTGCCAGGAGGCATGGTACTTGCAGTGCGGGAGGTGTCCACAGAGAGATTAGACAGGGGCTGCAATCTTGCTAATTCTGTTATCATGTGGAGGTTGGGAGATGGAGGGTGAGGAAAAGTCGGGAGGTGGGAAAGTAGGGACCAAAAACGCTCTTGGCATTCTTTCTTCTCTACCCAGGAGATTTCTTCCAACTCCTGTATTTTAGATATAACCTGTAATGGTCAGGACTTGTTTCAAAAAATGACTGTGCAAAATCAAACTCATCTTCCTGATTTACAACTTTAATTAGAACTTGTTAATTGAGACCTGTGCCTTGCAGATTGGCAGATATTGGGGAATTTTCCCTTTGAGGATCCACCTTTCTCTTGATAGCTCAAGAAGTCCTGGGAATATAAGCAGTTAAAAATGAGGCCGTGGTAGGGCAAGTGTGTTTCACACTGAAAAAGCCTGGAATCCTATCACTCTCATTACTACTGGTGCTTTTTGCTGCTACAACTGTTGGCAGCACATTGCACCCAGGTGGGAAGGTGCCACTGCTGATAGAGAGCCCGAGTAGATTTCCAAGGAGGGCATTCCCTCTCTCAGTGCCAGGTGGGGCCAGACATGCTTTCTCGTGTTTGGATGTCACAGCTGAGGTTTTAGTGTTCCCTAAAGCTCCCACTGCCGGAAATCTGGCTATATCAGAGTGTGGAGAACTCACTCTATGAATATCTAGAATTGCAGTTCTTTTTTCCCCTTGGAATCCATCTGTTCACATCCAACCACTCCTTCTTAACAGACCCTCAACACCAAGGTCTCAGTAACCTGATTTCCTCCATAGTGGAGGAATATCTAATATCCTCTTAGAATCTAAATTCAGCAATAAAGAAATTCCCCCTTGCTCTTCTTTCCTTAATACTGTATCCTGATTAGATCCAGAATCCACTCTCCACCATTTCAGCAGGACAAGTGCCCTTCTGGTGACTTTCCTGCTAAAGGCAGACAAGGTAGTATATCAGCCTCTACTCACTAGAGTAGTAACTGTCAAAAGAATTTTGTTTTGACCATGACCCACAGTAAAAAACATATTTTATAAAAAAAATAAGATTTAGGAAATGTTCCAGATTAAAAGGCACTAAAGAAACACACAACTGATGAATGCAGCACATGATCTCAGATCTCGTTTTGCTACAAAAGACATTATTGGGACAGTTGTCAAAAACCTAAACATGATCAGTAGATTAGACAATAGTAGAATATAATACCATCTCAATGTTAATTACATGGTGCTATACAAGATAATTACTGTTTTCAAGAAGCAAATCCTGATTTGAGGTAAGTGGGCATTATGTCTGCAATGTTTGAATGGTTCAGAAAAAATATATAGTTATAGATATATAGATATGTGACATAAAGAGAGATAGAGGAAACAAATGCAGCTAGATATTAACTTTTGGGGAATCTTGGTAAAGGATAAAGGGTATCTGGGAATTCTTTGACATTTCCTGAAAAGTTTCTTTAAATCTGAAATTGTCAAAATAAATATAAAAAATACATTTAACATCATAACCCAGTGAATGTACACATATGTATATGTCCACATATTTACTCATTTAATTAATTTTTAGTGAATGCTCATCATATACCATTTTAGGCAATGAATATCCATCAGTAATCAAAATGAACAAAATGTCTTCCAAGTTTACATGTATATATACCTACCCATGTGAATGTATGTATATGTGTGTATGTGTATGTATGTGTCTATTTAACATACATACAGAAAAAGGAAACAGAGGTTTTATTTAAATTTTATTTATTTCGTGGTGTATCATGATTTTTAAATTCCATGTCGTTTTTTTAGAAGGAGAGAGAATCTTAAGCAGGCTTTATGCCCAACATGGAGCCCAAGTGGGGCTCCTTCTCACAACCCTTAGATCATGGCCTGAGTTGAAATCAAGAGTCATACTCAACTGACTGAGCCACCAAGGCACCCCAATTCTATGTCATTCTTAAAAATAAAGCCAATGAGGTAAAAGATGTATATATTGATAGCATGAGTAATGAAGGGATCACGATATTCAGTTTACAAAACACTGGATCAGAGAAAGAAAAGCAACAGCCAAAATCCCCTCAAATTTGAAATTTTCATCGACAGCGTCCCACAACACAATTTTGTGAGTCCTACCTAAACCTGTCTTCTGATCTCCACTTCTTCCTTTCCAACTGCAAACTTGCTACAGCCTCAGCCATTTCAGACTTATTCAGTCCAAAATTAAACTCTGATCTTTCTCTTAAGCCTGTTCTTCCTCCAGGTTTCCCATTTCAGGAAATAGCACCTCAACCCACCCATTGCTCATCTTAGAAAGACTGAAGTCATCCTTAACACCTCCCTTTTCTTCACTCCCTACAACGATCGGTAACCAAGCCCTGTTGATTCGCTATCCTAAATATATCTCAAATTCTTTTTTTTCTTTTTGTCTGACACTGTTTTAGTCTAAATTCCCCAGCATCTTTAACCTAAATTATTGTAGTAGCTTCCCACTTGGTCTCCCTGTATCAAATCTATTCCCATTTCAAGCCTTTATATGACAAAATGATCTTTAAAATCACAAGACAATTATGTTCTGACCTTTATGATCTTCCCAATACTTGTAAGAGAAGCTAACACATCCTTAACAATATATCAATTAAGATTATGTTTAACCATGAAGGACAACCCCCCACCAAATAACAGTGGATTAACAACATAGAAATTTCTTCTCCATCACATAAGAGAAATAAGAGATAGACAGACCAGGGCTGACTTGGTATAACTTGGTATCCAAGACCTAGACACCTTCTACCTTGTTCTGGTATTGTAACATGCAGCTTTTACTCATGGTCAAGATGGCTGTTTAGTCATTATACCCATCTTCTAGATAATGAAAGGAGAAAGTGATATAGAAAAATACCCTCCCTCTCCTAAGAGACCATTCTGCTTACCTGTGTCATCCATAAGTGTATCACACAACCATGCTTAGCTGTAAAGGAGGTAGGATATAGAGTATTTTTTTTTAAGGTGGACATCTGGTTTCTATTCCTGGGAAATCTTGATACTTCTCACTACCTCTCACAATTTGCATGGAAAAGGGATGGGTAGTAGAGAATGTGGTCATCCTGTCTCCCACTGCAGTGACATGGGAAGTGGTAAGGATATCCAGGTGTGATGAACAGGAAGTGGTAAGGTAACAAGATGTCTTGTGTCTGGGTAGGATTATGGCCAATAGTCCTTTTGGCCTGACTTTACCTCCTCAAGGGGAGGTCTCCATGGAGTGAGCATGGTTGAAAACATGACCAGAAAAACATTTAGCCCACCCATGGGGCAGATAATGAGAGGGGCTGCACTCTTCCCTCCCAAGTAGCTCAGACTAAAGCAGGGCCAGACAGGCTTACAGAATGTAGTGTGATTGAAATCAAAGGTGTGACCCTTCTCTGTAGTGTTATAGAAGGAGACCTATGTGTAAAGTGTTTTATCCAAGCAGATGATATCTGGTTAAAAATAGGTATTAATAATTGGGCATTCATAATGAAAAGTTTGAAAATGAATATTGGGGAACCACTATCAGTCTCTGGCCTTTAAGGTTCTGTGAGAGTTGGCCCTGGCATAAACTTCAGTCGTGATGGACATCTCCCTTCAGTGAGCAAAATTCTCCTATCTCTAGATCTTTGCACATGTTGCTACCCTCCTAAAATAATTTTTGGTCTCTTTCCTTGGAAAGAATTTCCTTGACCCCAAAGACAAGGCAATTATTGCTCTATTAACTCCTTAAACATTTCATTCATCGTATTAATTCAGTTACATGTTTATTTGTGTAAGCATTTAATTAATATTATTATATTGTAGTATACTCCAGCATCAGTGGCGAGGTTTATGCATATACACAGGTTAAACTTAACCTGAAAAAACAATTTAGAGCTAACCAATAATCTTATAAAGTAAGCAGATTTAAACTAGTCTATATCAACAGTGTAGAGTTGCCTTATGACAGAATGAATAATAGAGTGATAAAATTTGGCATCTTCAAGATATACAATTGGTTGAGTGGAAGTTGGTAGACCTACTGCCCTTGTAGAAATAAGAGTTTAAAAAGGGTAATCAAAGAGGCACCTGGGTGGCTCAGTTGCTTCAGTGTCCAACTCTTGATTTTAGCTCAGGTCATGATTTTGCAGTTTGTGAGTTCGAGACCTGCACTGGGCTCTGTACTGACAGTGTGAAGCCTGCTTGGGATTCTCTTTCTCTTCCTCGTTCTCTCTCTGCTTCTCCCCTGCTTGCACTCTTGCTCTCTCAAAATAATTAAATAAATGAACATTAAAAAATATATTTTAAAAAAGGGTAATCCCATTAGTCTATTTCAGTGGTACTTACGGTTGAGAGCCCAGTCAGGCTATGGCACATAATAGGCATTCATTTTTTGCCTGAATAAGTAGGCCAATTAACTTTGTATTCACTGTGGAATTAGCTAATTCTTAGAACAAAATTTAAAACCCAATTGAGAGATCTAAAAAACATTATTTTTTTGCTGTATGTTGGGGTAACTTTGCTGCCATGTAGAATGAGGTGAGCACTTGTATTTGTTGCAGATTATTAATACCTTTATTATTATATAACTCATGTAACATAAAATTTATCCATTTAAAAGCATGCAATTCATTGGATTTTAGTATATTCACAGAGTTGTACAACCTCTACCACAATATGATTTGGAACAACGTAATCATTCTCAAATGAAATTCCCATTCCCTACTCATTTATTCTGTTCCTATAGATTTGCCTATTCTGTACATTTCATATAAATAACTGACTTCTTTCACTGAGCATGACATTTTCAAAGTTTATTCATGCAGCAGTTCCTCATTCTTTTTTTGCTGCAAATATCATGCCATTGTTTCAAAATACCACATTTTATTATCCATTCATCAATTGATGGACATTTGGGTTATTTTCACATTTTGGTAATGTGAAAAGTGCTGTAAGAACATTTGTATACAAGCTCTCATGTGGACATATGTTTTCATTTCTCTTGAATATTGTACTAGTTTCCTGCCATTGCTGAAACACATTACTACACACGTAGTGGCTTATTATCTTCTGGTTCTGGTGGTCTGAGATTCGAGAGCAGTCTCACTCGGGTAAAATCAGGTGTCGGTGTTGTTATCCAGCTAGAGGCTCTGGGAGAGCCTTTTCCAACTTCCAACCCACATTCCCTGGCTCCTTCCAGTAACAGCATCACAACCACTTCTGTTTCCAACATCTTGTCTCCTCTCTCTCCTGTTGCTTCTTCTTTTTGCTAAATGTTTATTTATTTATTTTTGAAGAGAGAAGATCTCAAGCAGGTTCTGCACTGTCAACAGAGTCTTCAACAACATTTTGTAATTTTCAGGGTACAAGTCTCATGTTAGTTCTGTTAAATTTACTCTTAAGTATTTTATTTTTTTCAAATATTTTTAATGTTTATTTATTTTGAGAGACAGAGTCAGAGCATGAGCAGGGGAGGGGCAGCAAGAATCCAAAGCAGACTCCAGACTCTGTCAGCACAGAGACAAATGCAAGGCTTAAACCTACAAGCTGGGAGATCATGAGCTGAGCCAAAGTTGGTTGCTTGATCCACTGAGCCATCCAGGCACCCCTATCTTATTTTTTGATGATGTTATAAGTGGAATTGTTTTCTTAATTTTATTTTTGTATTGTTCTCTGTAAATGTAGAGATGTAACTGATTTTTTTTTTTTTACAAATAGTTTATTGTCAAATTAGTTTCCACATAACACCCAGTGCTCATCCCCACAAGTGTCCTCCTCCATGCCCATCCCTCCTCCCCCCCACATCCATCAGTCCTCAGTTTTTGTCAGCATTCAAGAGTCTCTCATGGTTTGCCTCTCTCCCTTTCCCTCACCATTTCCGCCCTTCTTCTCCCCCTTGGTCCTCTGTTAAGTTCCTCCTAATCCTCCTATACGTGCACACATATGATATTTGTCCTTCTCTGCCTGACTTATTTCGCTCAGCATAACACCCTCAAGGTCCATCCAGGTTGCTACACATGGCCAGATTTCATTGTTTCTCATTGCCATGTAGTATTCCATGGTATAGATAAACCACATCTTCTTGATCCATTCATCTGTTGATGGACACTTAGGCTCTTTCCATGTTTTAGCTATTGTGGAGAGTGCTGCTATGAACATTGGGGTACATGTGCTCCTATGCATCAGCATTTCTGTATCCCTTGGGTAAATTCCTAGCAGTGCTATTGCTGGGTCATAGGGGAGTTCTATTGTGAGTTTCCTTAGGAACCTCCACACTGTTTTCCAGAGGGGCTGTACCAGTTTACATTCCCACCAACAGTGTAGGAGGGTGCCCGTTTCTCCACATCCTCGTCAGCATCTAGAGTTCTCTGATTGGCTCATTTTAGCCACTCTGACTGGCGTGAGGTGGTATCTCAGTGTGGTTTTGATTTGTATTTCCCTGATGAGGAGGGTTGCTGAGCATCGTTTCATGTGTCTGTTGGCCATCTGGATGTCCTCTTTGGAGAAGTGTCTGTTCATATCTTCTGCCCATTTCTTCACTGGGTTGTTTGTTTTTTGGGCGTGTAGAGATGTAACTGATTTTTAAATATCAGTCTTTTATCTTGCAACTTTTCTAGAATCACTTGATAGTTCTATTTTTTTTTTTTTTTGTTCCTTAGGATTTTCAACATACAATATCATGTCAGTTGGAAACAGATTGTTTTACTTTTTCTTTTCCAATATGGAGGCCTATTTGTTGTTCTTGCCTAACCGCTCCAGCTAAAATGTTTAATATAATACTGAACATATATGGCAAGTGTGGACATTGTTGTTCCTGATCTTAGGGGGAAAACCTCTGTCTTTCACCATTAAGTATGATGTCAGCTGCAGATATTGTTGTCGACACCCTTTATCAGGTTAAGGAAGTTTCTTTTTATTCCCAGTTTGTTGATTGTTTTTGTCATAAAAGAGTGTTAGAGTCTGTCAAATGCCTTTTTATATCTATTGAGATGATCATGTGGTTTTTGTTCTTTATTCTATTAATGTAGTGTGTTATATTGATCGATTTTCAGATATGAAAGCAACTTTAATTTTTAGACATAGGAAGCTTTGGTTCTTATGACATTTATAATAGCTGATTTAAAATATTTGTTTCATAAGTTCAACATCTGAAAGTCCTTAGGAAGTTTTTCTTTTGATAGGTCTTTTTCCTTTTATGAGTCTTTATACTTTTATTTTCGGTACTAAATTGGGCATTTTATTTTAAAATTTTTAAACATACATGAATTTCTTTAAATTTGGGTTTAGTTGGCACACAATATTACGTTAGGCATACAACTAAGTGATTTGACGAGTTTACATATTATGCTATGTTCACATGTAAACCTCCCATTTGTCCCATTATATAATTATTACAATATCATTCACCATATACCTTATGCTCTGCTTTATTTTTAAGTTTATTTATTTATTTTGAGAAAGAGAGAAAATGAGCACAAGCATGGGAGGGGCAGAGAGAGAGGAGGAGAGAAAGTCTCAAGCAGGCGCCATACTGTCAACACAGAGCCTGACTCAGGGCTCAAGCTCATGAACTGTAAGATCATAAACTGAGCCAAGATCAAGAGTCAGGTGCTTAACTGATGGAGACACCCAAACACCCTGCTCTGTTTTTTATTCCTGTGACTTACCCATCCCGTACCTGGAGACCTGTATTTTCCTCTTTCTTCACCCATTTTGCCCCCTCCTCTCGGGAAACCATCAGTTTGTTCTCTGTATTTATAGTTCTAGTTCTGCTTTTTGTTTGTTAATTGATTATTTGTAGATTCCATTTATGAGTGGAATCACATGATATTTGTTTTTCTCAGTCTGACTTATTTCACTTAGCATAATAACCTCTAGGTCCATCCATTTTTTTCCTCAAATGGCACATTTTTATCCTTTTTATGGCTGTGTAATATTCCACAGTTACACAAAACTAGAAAAATAATATTAATATTTGTCTGGAACCACAGAAGACCCTGAATAGCCAAAGCAATCCTGATAAAGAAAAGCAAGGCTAGAGGTATCACAATTCCAGATTTCAAGATATAAAAGATGAAAAGCTGTAGTAATCAAAACAGTATGATACAGGCACAAAAGTAGACACATAGATCAATAGAACAGAATACAGACCTCACAAGTAAACCCACATTTATGTGGTCAATAAATCTATGACAAAGAAGGCAAGAATATACAATAGAGAAAAGACAGTCTTTTCAATAAATGGTGCTGTAAATTAGGCATTTCAGTTCTGATTCAGTGTGACAACTTTTAATATCAGATTCCACTCTACCCCCCAGACTTTGTTTTTTGTTGTTATTTTGTTATCACTGATGTTTGTTTAGTGACTTTCCTTAAATACTTCTTCAATCTGTATTCCCTGTATAGTCAAATCACTGAAGTCTTTACTGAGTTAGCTTAGTGGTCATCTATTGAGTGGTGACCCACTAGGTTCACAAAGCCCCTTTTCTTATTGAGGTTCAACAGGATTTTTAAAAGATAACTGCTCCTTGGGGCACCTGGGTGGCTCAGTCAGTTGAGTGTCCGATTTCAGCTGAGGTCATGATCTCACAGTTAGTGGGTTCAAGCCCCGCGTTGGGTTCTGTGCTGACAGCTCAGAGCTTGGAACCTGCTTCGGATTCTGTGTCTCCCTCTCTCTCTGACCCTCCTCTGCTCATGCTGTCCCTCTCTCTCTCAGAAATAAATAAAAAACATTTTTTACAAAAGATAAATGCTCCTTAAATCACTGCAAGCCTTTCATTAATTTCTAGAGTTCTGAAAACATTGATTTTGATGATTTGTTTCATTGTTTTGTTCCTTTTATGGAGACGCAGATTTATATCAGTCCTCATGCTGCCATTGCAGAAGTTCTGTCCCTTCACAAAAACCTCACTAATTTATTAGGACTTGAATCTCTTCTAATTAGAAATAGAAATTATGGGAAAAAAAAACAAAAGAACAAACTTAATTCAATCTTGGATAAAATTAAAATAGATTATAAGTCATAATAGTATATAATAAGCCTTAAGAAAGACTCAGGCTTACTATTGAGTAATCTGACTTTTAAAGTACTCTTCTTGTAAATAAGAATATATACAATACAGAAATCAGATAGGAGTTCAGAGAACAAAGAGTACATAGACAAAATGTTAATAAAATATTAGTTATATTTATATCAGTCCTGATAATTATCCAAACTTTTCAATAGGACTAGAAAATTATTCCCATTTGTTAGCTCAGTATTAAGTACAAAATTCTTCTTTTAAGGTTTATTTATTTTGAGAAAGAGAGAGTGCATGCAGAGAAAGGGCAGAGAGAGGGATATAGAGAGAATCCCAAACAGACACTGTGCTGTCAGTGCAGGGCCCAACACAGGGCTCGGTCTCAGGAACCATGAGATCATGACCTGAATACGAGTCAAGAGTCAGATGCTTAACTGACTGAGCCACCCAGGCATCCCAGTACAAAACCCTTCTTTAATTTTTCTGATGCTAAACCTCCAACCAGGAACCATGTAAGACATCCTATAGTTTGTTTTGTCAATATGTAATATTTGTTATAGGATACGAAATTTGCTCTTTAAGTTTATAATTAAATTTGCCAGTATTGGGTTAACCACACTACACTTTATGTAAGTTCTTCTAGTAATCAAGAAAACCACATCTTGGGATCAAATTTTCTACCATGTGCATGAAATAAAATGTGAATTAATAGATTCAAATGCAAATGTAAGAAGAATCCTGGAGTTTTAGACAGAGAGTAGCTTGTTACTGAACATTATATACATTGAGTGTATGTGATAAACACAGTGAAGTGTACTGACAGAGACATGTTTAAATTCATGTAGATTACTACCAGCAGTAGGTATAAAAGATGACTGTTAATGTTTTAAACAATGTTACTGGGTACAAAAGAATTTTTAAAAACTATAAACTCTTTAAACATTTTGAGGATACATTTATGTTTCAACTTCTTGTACTATATGTTTTAAATTTTTTTTTAAACATTTGTTTATTTTTGAATGACAGAGAGACAGAGCATGAGCAGGGGAGGAGCAGAGAGAGAGAAGGAGACACAGAATCCAAAGCAGGCTCCGGGCTCTGAGCTGTCAGCACAGGGCCTGACGTGGGACTCAAACTCATGAACCACGAGATCATGACCTGAGATGAAGTCGACCACTTAACTGACTGAGCCACCGAGGCACCCCTTATACTATGTGTTTTAAATTGGCACTGAAAAATTATGTTGTTTCTTATGTTTCACATATAAGTGAGATCACATATTTTTCTTTCTCTAGTAATTTCACTTATCATAATACACTGTAGTTCCATCTACGTTGTTGCAAATGGCAAGATTTTACTCTTTTTGATTTCCAAGTAATATTCCTTCGTATATATATACCACAACTTCTTTATCCATTCATCAGTCAATAGACATTTGGGCTCTTTCCATAATTTGGCTAGTGTTGAAAGTGCTGCTATAAACATTAGCATGCATGTGTCTCATCAAATCAGCATTATTGTATCCTTTGGATAAGTACCTAGTAGTGCAATTGCTGGATCTTGGGTAGTTCTATTTTTAACTTTTGGAGGGAGCTCCATATTATTTTCCAGAGTGGCCACACCAGTTGGCATTCCCACTAACAGTGCAAGAGGGTTCCCATTTCTTCACATCCTCACCAACATCTGTTATTTCCTGGTGCTGTTAATTTTAGCCATTCTGACAGGTGTGAGGTGGTATTTGATTGTGGTTTTGATTTGTATTTCTCTGATGATGAGTGATGTTCAACATCTTTTCATGTGTGTTAACAATCTGGATGTCTTCTTTGAAAAAGTGTCTATTCATGTCTTCTGCCCATTTCTTCACTAGATTATTTGTTTTTTGGGTGTAAAGTTTGACAAATTCTTTATAGATTTTGTATACCAACCTTTTATCTGATATGTCATTTGTAAATATTTTCTCCCATTCTGTCAGTTGCCTTTTAGTTTTGTTGATTGTTTCCTTCTCTGTGCAGAAACTTTTTCTTTTGATGAGGTCTCAATAGTTCATTTTTGCTTTTATTTCCTTTGCTTCTGGAGACATAGTTAGTAACAAGTTGCTGAGGCTGAATTGCTGCCTATGTTCTCCTCTAGGATTTTTGATAGTTTTCTGTCTTACATTTTGGGCTTTCATCCATTTTGAATTTATTTTTGTGTATGGTGTAAGAAAAGTGTCCAGTTTTATTCTTCTTCATGTTGTTGTTCAATTTTCCCAGCAGCATTTGCTGAAGAGACTATCTTTTTTTCATTGGATACTCTTTCCTGCTTTGTTGAAGATTAGTTAGGCATACATTTGTGGGCCCATTTCTGGGTTCTCTATTCTGTTCCATAGATCTATGTGTCTATTTTTGTGCCAGGACCACACTGTCTTCATGATTACAGCTTAGTAATACAGCTTGAAGTCTGGAATTATGATGCCTCCAGCTTTGATTTTCCTTCTAAACATTACTTTGGCTCTTTGGAGTCTTTTCTGGTTCCATACAAATTTTAGAATTATTTGTTCTAGCTCTGTGATGAATCTTGGTGTTATTTTGATAGGGATTACATTGAATGTGTTGATTTCTTTGAATAACAGGCATTTTAACAATATTTGTTCTCCCAATTAATGAACATGGAATGTTTTCCTTTTTCTGTGTGTCTTCTTCAATTTCTTTACTAAGCTTTCTACAGTTTTCAGCATTCAGATCTTTTACTTCTTTGGTTAGGTTTATTCCTAGGTATCTTATGGTTTTTGGTGTGATTGAAAATGAGATAAATTCTTTCATTTCTTTTTTTGCTTTTTCATTGTTGGTGCATATAAATGTAATCAATTTCTGCACATTGACTTTATATTCTGTGACTTTGCTGAATTCCCGTATCAGTTCTAGCAGTTGTTTGGTGGAGCCAAACAACTTGGGTTTGGCTTGGGGTTTACATGTGGAAATTTTTCTTTTAATTTAAATACAACTTAGTTAGCACATAGTGTAATAATTGTTTCCAAAGTAGAACTTAGTGGTTCATCACTTACATATAACATCCAGTGCTCATCCCAACAAGTGCCCTCCTTAATGCTCATCACTCATTTAGCCCGTAAGAGTCTCTTATGGAATTTAAGAAACAAAAAAGATGAGCATAGGGGAAGGGAAGGAAAAATAAGATTTAAAAAAAAGAGAGAGAGAAACAAACCATAAGAGACTTATATACAGAGAACAAACTGAGGGTTGGTGGAGGTGAGGTAGGTAAGAGGAGATGCTAAATGGTTGATGGGCACTAGCACTAAGGAGGGTACTTTTTGGAATGAGCACTGGGTGTTATATATAAGTGATGAATCACTAGGTTCTACTCCTGAAACCAATACTACACTTGTTAACTAACTTGATTTATATAAATAAATTTAAAAAATAAAAAATGTATGTCAGTCATCATGAAAAACAATGCACCTGGTGATTTAACATTTTCTGTATTATGCCTTTAACCCCCCAACACTTGTTTTGATTCAAAACCTTTGAGATAGTGTAAAGAAGTTAGTGAAGAAGATAAGTCAAGTTGCCACGCTGTGAGCCATTCAAGATATACTGATTCTGTGGGAGCTGTGTGGTGTTCCATCCTGGCTGCAAACATCCCCTTCTTGAATTGGATCAAATAAAAACAAAGGTGACTCTGTGACTGCATTTGGACAGAGGACAGTTATTGATGAATCAACTATTAGCAATATGTCTTTCATGCAGAGAGCGGAGTCAGAGCAAACTTAAGGTAAATACTCTGACAGCTTTTGTAGAAAAATTTACAAGTTGTTCTCTCTAGTCTGGCATAAACCCAGATAACTGAACAGAACTTTTTTTTAGTTGTGTCTGGGTGTTTTTCTTTCCTTAAAAAAAAAATTGACTCAAAAGTTTCCACTGAGTTCCAATCAGTATGTCATGGAGGCGGTCAAGTCTTCCTGGCAGAGGGAAGAGCTGAGATTGTATTCCTGAGGAATGTGCCAGGTGGTAGAATTTTCTAAGAGAGGACAGGAGTAAATTCAGAAGCTCTGGGGACCTGGTGGCAGCAAAGATAGATGGCTGCACATGGTCGTACTTGAGGCTATGTGCTGCTCATTGGTGAATACTGGCAGGCTTCTGTGGCTTGTCTCCTTGTGTCATTACTCTGTGACTTGAATAAGCCATTTGGCTACATTTACACTTCCTTTCTCCAGCTTCTGAAAGTGGGAGATATCGTGGTGAAGGATGGTGTAAATTTCCTGCAAAAATATATTCTTGGATAGCTGAATATATACTTAGTAAATTAAAACATATAATTTCACTGACAATATGAGATTTGTTCTTCTCCTTTCTGATTGCCAATTGGCAATATTATTGACATATTAGCTTCATTTGTCTCTCAGCCTGTTTGACAAGGAGAATTAATCATTTTAATGGAAAACTTAAGAAAAAGTTTTTTCAGAGAATATTTTTTAATTTTATTTATTTATTTTTGAGACAGAGAGACAGAGACAGAGGGAGGGGCAGAGAGAGAGGGAGACAGAGAGTCCCCAGCAGGCTCCACACTGTCAGCACAGAGCCTGATGCAGGGCTTGATCTCACAAGCCGAGAGATCATGATCTGAGCCAAAATTAACAGTAGGATGCTTAACTGACTGAGCCACCCAGGTGACCCTGGAGAATATGTATAATCTCCTTATGTATAATAGATTTGGAAATATCTGTCAGTTACAGGAGCTCAGAATAAGAAGGGCTATGAGTGTTAAAATGGATTATTTCATTATGACAAAAATAAAATTTGAGGTATTTGTGTTCTTAATGTGGCTGATATTAATACTTTGATTAATGACAAGTTGTCAGATATAACAGCAACAACTAGTTTTGATGGGAGCAGAAAATGGCTTTGGGATCCTTACACTAGCCCACACTGGAAGTGTAGTCAAGTGTGTAATTATATGCACATGTTTGTAGTAGCACGCACAGCAGGAAGACTGGTTTCAATTGTTCTGAGGAAAATGGGGCATCTGGGTGGCTCATTTGGTTGAGATTCTGACTTCAGCTCAGGCCATGATCTCATGGTTCATGGGTTCAAGATCCATTTCGGGTTCTGTGCTGAGAGCTCAGAGCCTGGAGCCTGCTTCAGATTCTCTGTCTCCCTCTCTCTCTTCTCCTCCCAGACTTGTGCTCTGTCTCTCTCTCTCAAAATTAAATAAACACTTAAAAAACAACAACAGCAACTACATTGTCAATTGTCCTATGGAAAACATATCTAAGTCTCCTTAGGAGAAGGAGTGGTCATGGGGAAGAAAATGAGACCAATGGCTCTGGATCCATGGGAAGCTGAAATGAGAGCTTAACCCAGTCTTTCTAGGACGAGTTCGTACCCTGGGAAGTAACTGTGTATTCAAACAAAAAAAGCCGACTCAGTAAGCTGTGACAATGAGGTGTGAAGCATGCTTGAATGAATTCAGTGCTGTAAGTATGGACTTACCTTCTCTTAAATAACTATCTATATAGAAATCTGGACTTATATTGCTACAAAATACAAAAAAACTTAGGCATGAAGCACTACGCTTCAAGACCAACACTGGGTAATGTTAATAAAAATTTATAATAGTGAATTGATGAGATTCAACATTCCTTTATACCTGGTATTAGAAAAGGGTCAATTCCTCCCTTTGGAAAAAGTAAATCTGTAGGATTAGTGGGCAGCATATATCATGGAGATGGGTGGTCCTCAAGGGGTAACTACTAGACTTTCTGATTGGAAGGCAGTTGAGTGTTCCAGTGATTATTTGGAAACATGAAATTCATGTAATCATGGTATCACCTAGATTTTAAATCAGTAGGTAAAAGACAGCTGAAGAAAAAATAACACATTACCTGTGGGAAAAGAGCAATAAGAATTATCAGACTTCTCATCAGGAGCAAGACAATGGAAGACAATAGAATTACATCTTTTAAAAGTTTAAACAAAAATAAAATTGTTAATCTAGAATTCTATGTCCAATAACCAAATTCTTTAAAATTGAAACCAATTTTAATGACATTTTTAGATGTATGAAAGTTGGGAGAATTTGTCACTAGCTGACCTACACTATAAGAAATGTCAACAAAAATTTTTCAGACTCAAGTCAGCTAATGTTAAATGGAAACTCAGACCTTCAAAAAAGAATGAAATACCCCAGATACAATAAATGCATAAGTAAATGTAAGTTTTTATTGTTTCCTAATGTCCTTAAAAATTGACTGTGAAAACAGAAGTAACAAACAATGAAGATTAAAGAAGACGGAAAAGGAGAAAAAGAGAAATGAAGAAAACCTAGAAAAAAATATTATGATGATAGACTTAATCCCAGTCATATCAATCATCAATGAAACTCAGACTAGATGAAAAGCAAGACTTAACTGTATGCTATGTATGAGAGATATACTTTAAATATGAAGACACAAACAAAATTTAAGGATAAAAACTATAATGAAAATGCTAATCATAAGAAATCTAAAGTGGTTATGTTAGTATCAGAGTAAACAGACTTCAGTGCAAGAAACTTGATCAGAAATAGAGAGATATTTCATAACAATAAAAAAGCCAATTATTCAAGAAGACATAACAATCTTAAATGCACGTACTTACAACAAATAGTTTAAAAAAAACATTAAGGAAGAATGGGAAGATCTGAAGGGTGAAATAGAAAAATCTGCCATTATGATTGGAAACTTTAATACTACCTTCTTGATAATTGAGAAAAGATAAAGGGTTTTTTTATGTTGATTTATTTTTGAGAGAGAAACAGAATGAGATCAGAGAGAGAGGGAGACACAGAATCTGACACAGGCTCCAGGCTCTTAGCTGTCAGCACAGAGCCTGATGTGGGGCTCCAACCCACAAGCCATGAGATCATGACCAGAGCCGAAGTCGGATGCTTAACTGACTGAGACACACAGGCACCTGAAAAGATAAAATTTTGAACAACTTTATCTAGATGCTTTACGTAAATTGCTTTCATTTATCAGCAGATGCAACAAGTTCAGAATACATTTTTTCCCAGTGTCCATGGAACATTTGCTAAAATAGGTATGTACATCAAAGATAGGCTATAAAATGAGTCTTGATACATTTCAAGGGATTGAAAACAAAGTATATTCTCTGGCCACAATAAAATTATACCACAGATCAATAACAAAAAATTCAAGAAAAATCTTTTTTTTTTAAATATTTTTATTTATTTCTAGGAGAGAGAGAGAGAGACAGTGTGAGCTGGGGAAGGTCAGAGAGAGAGGGAGACACAGACTCTGAAATAGGCTCCAGGCTCTGAGCTGGCAGTCAGCACAGAGCCCGACGCGGGGCTCGAACCCACAAACCACGAGATCATGACCCAAGCGAAAGTCGGACGCTTAACCAACTAAGCCACCCAGGTGCCCCGAAAAATCTTTAAATAATTGGAAATTAACCAGGTATTTTTAATAATCCTTGAGTAAAAGAAAATATCACATTTGAGCCAAATAATAACAAAAAAGGCAACTTTTTAAACATGTAATACGGAGGAAAGCAGTAGTTAGGAATAAATTTATAGTTTTACATGTTTATATTAGAAAAAAGATATTTTTAGAAAATAACTTTAACCTTCCATTTAAGAATTTAGGGGGGAGAAAAGGAACAAATTAAACTGAAATAAATAGAAGGAAAAAAATAAAAAGAGAACACAATAAAACAGAAAATGGACAAAGAAGAGAGAGAGAAGGTATAAACTATCAGCATCAGGAATTAAGAAGGGAAATCACAACTGATGTAACAGGCATTAAAAAGATAATAAGACGATATCACAAACAACTTTATGCTAATAAATTATACAATTTAATTAAATGTACAACAGTTTTGTGAGATATAAATTAATAAGGAATGAACACATAAAGAAATAGAAAATGTAAATAACATTGTATCTCATAAGAAAATGAACTTGTAATTAAAAACATTTCTACAAATAAAACTTCAGGCTTAAATTGCTTTACAGTAAAATTTCTCAAATATTTAAGGAAGAGATAATAACAAAATTACAAAACAAAATCATTCCACCTAGAAAATGAACAGTTATAGTGAGAACAATTCCTAACTCATTTTTTTTTTCAGGCCATCATAACCCTGACACCAAAACCAGACAAACACATTACAGTAAAATAACACTATACCAATACATCTCAAGAGCACAATGCAAAAACATTAGCAAACTAACTATAGCAGCATACTAAATGTATAACATCAATGAACATCTTTGTTTTTCAAATATTAATACTTTAACAATTCATTCGATTCACCATATTAACAGGGTAAAGAAAAAAAGATCATCTTGGAAAATGCAAAAAAATGCATTTGACAAAATACAATACTCGTTAATGATAAAATTCTCAATTAAAAATTGAATGAACTTACTCAACTTGATAAAAGATGTCTATGAAAACTGGCAAATAACACCATTCTTTATAGTGAAAGATTAAATATGCAGCCCTACCTCCAAGATTGAGAATAACACAAGAATGTCTGTTCTCATCACTATTCAAAAGTGTACTTGGGATCTTAGCCAGTGTAACAAGGCAAGAAAAAGATTAAAAAGGCATAGATTGGAAAGGAAAAAGTGAACTGTCTATATTTATAAACATATAAATATTCTTTATGTAAAAAGTTGTAAGGACTCTGTATAAAGAAATGTCAAGTAAAAAAATTATTTCAACAGAGTTATAGGATGCAAGGTCAATACGTAAAGTTTAATAATGTTTCTATACACTATCCATGAATAATTGGGAAATACCATTTATTATAGTATAAGAAACAGAGTATCATTAAAGGTAAATTTAATAAAACACATGTGCAAAGCTTATACACTAAAAATGTAAAACATTGATGAAAGAAATAACTGAAAACCTAAATAAATGGAAATATCCATATCATGAAAGACTCAACATTGTCAAGAAATAAATTCTTCCAATATGAAGCAAAACTTCGATGCAATCTTAATCAGTTTTTGTAGATATTAAAAGGTTGATTCTAAAATTTCCAAAAAAATTAAAAAGATTTAGAGTAGTGAAAATAATCTTGAAAAAAATAAAATTGGAGAACTTATACTATGTGAATTACACTTAACACACTATATTTACAGTAATTATGACATCATTATATATGCGAAATAAATAAATAAATATATATATATATATATATATATACATACATATATAGTATCAGTCAGTATAATAGAATAAAGAGTCCAGAATTAGACCCTCATGTATGTGGTTGCTTCATCTTTGGCAGATTCATAAAGGCAATTCAAAGAGGAAAAAAGTCTTTTCAACAAATGATGCTAGAGCAACAGAAAAAGTGTGGAAATTTTACCTTAACACTACACACAAAAAATTTCTTAAATATTTCATAGATCTAAATGCAAAAGCTAAACTTATAAAATTTATTGAAGGAAACCTTAGAGGATATCTTTATGAACTTGGGCATTCAAAAATTTCTTGAGCAGAATCCAGGAATAACTATCCATAATATAAACTATTGAAATTGAACTCAATGAACTAAAAAACTTCTGCTCTTTGAAAACCATTTAACACTGTAAGAAAAAAAAAAAAGGAAGATCCACAGACTGGAAAAAAATTCTCAATACACATATCTGACAAAGGACTTGTATCTAGAGTAGGTACATATATTCATATAAATTACATACATACATACATATATATATGTATATATATAAACTCTTACAACACAGCAATAAGAAAACAATCCAATAAAAATAGGCAAAGACTTGAAAAGACATTTAACAAACAAGATTTATCAGTAACCAATAAGCACATTTAAAAATGCTATCTCACTCTCTCTAAACAATCATATAGTACTAAACTATCATATAATGGCTAGCATTAAAAAGACTAAGAATGCTTAATATTCATGTCCATGTGGAGCAACTAGAAAATCATACATGACAAAAAGAGTGTAAACTTATATAACCACTTGGGAAAACAGTTTAAAGATTTCTTGTAAATTTAGAAACAAACAAAACAAAAGTACCCTATCACTCAGATATTACACTTTTAGATATTTACTCAAAAGAAATGTAAATATGTCTCGAAAAGATGTGTACAAGAACATTCATGCAACTTTATATATAATAGTCAGAAACTGGAAAAACCTAAATATTTATCAATAACAGAACAGATAAACTGTGGTGTATTTACACAATGGAGTACTACTCACACATTAAAGGAATGAATTGCTAACTCATGCGTAACATTCATGAACCTCAAAAACGCTGAGCCAAAAGGCTAAGAGAAAAGAATATGTTTCATGTGATTCTATTGATAAGAAATTTAAGTACAGGTAAAGCTAAATTCAGATGAGAAGAACATTATTACTTGGAATTCAGGGCCTGGTGGTGTTTTAGGAGGGCACAGGGGAACTTTCTAGAGTGAATGGAAAGTTTCTCTCTTGATAGTGGTGTGGGCTACATAGATGCATGCATTTGTTAAAACTAAATAAACTGTACACTTATTATTTCTATGTTTCACTGTGTATAAATTACATATATTTAAATATAATAATTTAATATGTAAAAATACTAGAAAGAAACAGAACTTTAAAATAAATCAAGGAGTAGAAAAGCACAGATATTGGAAAGAAAAATTGATGAATTTACACATTTGAGTATATAAAACTTATAATTTATGTATGGCAAAAAAGGGACATAGGTAACGTTAAAATTTCGGTAATCAACTACAAAAAAAAATGTATCTAATAGGGCAAAGGACTGATTAAAATCTAAAGAGCTCTTACAGATCATTAATATGAACAATTATTCACTGGAAAATGAGCAAAAGATAAGAGAACCAAATGTACATGATGTATACACACACACACACACACACACACACACACACACACACATCACATGTGAGAAGATGTACCCTACCCATAATGAAAGAAATGCAAATTAGAGAATATTTCAAAAAATTTTTAAAGTTTTATTTATTTATTTTGAGAGAGATAGTGCACAAGCAGGGGAGGGGGAGAGAGAGAGAGGAGAGAAAGAGAATCCCAAGCAGGCTCCATGCTGACAGTGCTGGGTTCAAACTCATGAACCATGAGATCATGACTTGAGCCAAAATCAAGAGTCAGATGCTTAACCAGCTGAGACACCCAGTTGCCTTGGAATCATTCAAAATTTTAACCAATCAGATTTGTAGAACACATAATATTTGATAATATACAGTACTGGTTACACAAGTCCTTTCCTACACTTTTGGTGCAATATAAATAAGTACAAACTCCCTGAGAAGCAATTTGCCAATTCTCATGTTTTGATGTATATCTTTTTTTTTTTTATTTTTTTTTATGTTTTTATTTATTTCTAGGAGAGAGAGAGAGACAGTGTGAGCAGGGGAGGGTCAGAGAGAGAGGGAGTGACAGACTGAAACAGGTTCCAGGCTCTGAGCTGGCAGTCAGCACAGAGCCCGACGCGGGGCCCGAACCCACGAACCGCGAGATCACGACCTAAGCGAAAGTCGGACGCTTAACCGACTAAGCCACCCAGGCGCCCCTTGATGTATATCTTTGAATGTACATACCTTTGAACTCAGAAATTGGACTTCTAGAATACATATACAAAGCACAGTGTTGTTTGTAATGACAAAAATGACGGGGAATTGGTTTAATAAATTATGGTTCCATTTAGACATTGTTTACATAAAGTCATGAAAGAGGAAAAGGAAACTCTACACGACAATATGGACTTATCTAAAGATAATTCGTGAATTAAGGAACAGAAGGGCATATCTGTGTATCTGTGTAAATAAAAACGTGTAAATATAAATGTAACATATGTTCAGAATACGTGTGGGAGAATTGATGAGAACCTCTAACAGAAGTTATCTAAAGGGAGTGGAACAATAGTACTAAGAGACAAGGATGGGAAATGTGCCTACCTTTCATACACAACAAAAAAGACACTACTATTTGTGCTGGCATAGAGAAAATGGTAAGAAATGTTGAATCAATAAATGAAGTTTAAGTTAGCAAAAATTTTTTTCGACACAGACATTCATTGTCTACTGTTTGCTCTCTAATTTATCTCCACTCTAAGCTTTTTTATTTCATTCCTTCTACAATCTTTGGGTTTACTATCTTTGCTCTTTTTCTAGTTCCTCAAGGTGTACAGTTAGAGTACTGACTTGACATCTACCTTCTTTTTAAATATAGTTGTTTGTAGCTATAAGTGTCCTGCTTAGCCTGCTTTTCACTGCATCCCCTAGGTTTTGGTGAGTTATGTTTCTGTTTCCATTCGTCTCAAACTATTTCTAGTATCCCTTGTGATTTCTTCTTTGACCCAGCGGTTAGTTAAAAGTGTTAAAAGTGTGTTGCTCGTTTCCAAAGATTGGTAAATTTTCCAGTTTTCCTTCTGTTACTGGTTTGCAATTTCATTCCATTGTTTTCATAACATATCTTGTATCATTTCAATGATTTTACACTTCTTAAGACTTTTTGGTTTCACACATGGCCTGTGGTGGAGAATGCTCCATGTACTCTTGAGAAGAATGTGTGTTTTGAAGTGGCTGAGTGGAATGTTCTGTACAAGTCCTCTGTTTCCTTTGGATCATCTGTCTGATTGTTTAATCCCTTACTGAAAGTGGATTGTTGCACATATCAAATCATCATGTTGCCTACCTTAAGTTTACACAATGCTATATGTCAATTATGTCACAGTAAAAACAAAGAAAAAAGAACTTCAAGTCTCCAGTTAGTATTGTAGAACCATTTATTTCTCCATTCAATTCTATCGATTTTTGCTTCATGTTTTACGATTCTGTTTTAGGTGAGGATATGTTTATAATTGCTATATCTTCATGGTAGTTTGAATCTTTTGTCAATTTATGATGTACTTCTTTGACTCGTATAAAATTTTTTGACCTACATTCTAATTTGTCTAACAAGATGACCTTCTTGGCTCACTTTTGATTGCTATTTGCATGGAATAAATTTTTTCATTTTTTTTTTACTTTCAACCTCTTTGTGTCCTTATATCCAAATTTGAGTTTTTTTATAGACACGATGGAGATTGATAATATTTTTTATCCAACCTAACCATTCTTGTTTTTTTTAAGTTTTAATTTAAATTCCAGTATAGTTAGCATACAGGGTATATTAGTTTCAGATATACAGTACAGTGATTCAACAATTTCATACATCACACAGTGTTCATCATGACAAGTGCCCTCCTGTCCCATTCTTGTTTTTTAACAGGAGAGTTTAATGCATTTTCATTTAAAGTAATTACTCATAAGGAAGGATTTACATTTGCTATTAAGTTATTTGTTCTGTATATCTCACATGTCTTTCTTTCCTTTCTTTCATTACTGCATTCTTATATATTTCTATTCTTTTTTTTTCTTCTGTATGTAGTTGATTTTTTGTAGTATACCAGTTTGATTCCCTTCTTCTTTACAGTCCTACATACTTTAGAAACTATTTTCCTAGTGATAACCTTGGAGATTACAATTAATATCTTAAACTTATAATGATGACTTCAAGTCAGAGCAATATCAACTTCATTTTAGTAATATGAAGGCACTCTATTCCTAGTCCTTTCCTGTCCTCCTCCTTTAGTTTGTTATTGCTACAGATATATTTTTACCCATTTTTATGTTTATTTATTTATTTTGAGAGAGAGTAAGCATGAGCAGGGGAGGGGCAGAGAGACAGAGAGAGAGAATCCCAAGCAGGCTCGATGCTGACACCTCAATACCATGAACCCTGAGATGATGACCTGAGCCAAAATCAAGAATTAGACGTTTAACTGACTGAGCCACCCATGTACCCCTCCATGGTATGCCCTTTAACATATATTCACAATTACTGTATTATGCATTTGAATTTTAATTCATATGGGGGAGATAAAGAAGAGTTACAACCTAAAGTACAATAATACTGAATTTATATTTACTTATGTAGTTTCCTTTACCCATATTCTTTATTTCTTCCTATAACTTTGAGTTATTCTCCAGTGTCCTTGCCTAAAAGTCTGAAGAACTCCCTTTAGCATTTCTTGTAGGGAGGATTGTTGGTAATATACTAGCTCAGCTTTCATTTTTTGGGAACTGTCCAAGTTTTTCTTTTATTCTTGAAGGATAATTTTGTCAGATAGAGCACTCCTGTTTGGCAGTGGATTTGTTTTTTACTTTAAATATGTCAGTCATCCTACTGCAATTGGCCTCCATGGTTTCTAATGAGAAATCAGTTATTCAGCTTATTGAGGTATAAGACATGTCACTTCCCTGTTGCTCCTTTAAAAATTCTCTCTTTTGTCTTCAGGTTTTGACAATGCGACTATGTGACTCAGCGTGGGGATCTTTGAGTTTCCTATCTATAGTTCATAGAGCTTCTCAGATATACGTTTTCATGGCTTTCATCACACTTAGGAAGTTTTCAGCCATTATTTCTTCAAATGTTTTCTTCTGCCCTCCTCTCTCTGGTGTCCTCCTGGCATTCCTATGATGCAGATGTTGGTGTGTTTGCTGGTGTCCAACAGGTCACTTGTGTTGTATTCATTTTTCATCCTTTTTTCTTTTGGCTCCTCATTCTTAATCATTGTATTTCCTGTCTTCACGTTTTCTGAGGTTTTCTTCTACCTGCTCAAATCTGCTGATGAGCTCCTCCAGTGAATTTTTCATTTCAGATAACTTTCAACTCCAGAATTTGAGTTTGGTTCCTTTTTATAATTTCAGTCTCCTTATGGATATGCTCATTTTGCGGATACATAGTTTTTTTTTTAAGTTTTATTAATTTATTTTGAGAGAGAGAGCCAGTAGGGGAGGAGCAGAGAGAAAGAGAGAGAATCCCAAACAGGCTCTGAACTGCCAGCATACACCTCCCAACTCAGGGCTCTACCTCAGGAACTGTGAGATCATGAACCAAGCCAAAATCAGGAGTTGGACACTTAACTGGCTGAGCCACCCAGGTTCCCCTCATACATAATATTTTAAATTTCCTTTAGTTCTTAGTCCTGAGCATATTTTAGACAGTTGATTTATCATCTTTGATTAGTAATTTTAATACCTGTGCTTTCTTAGTGATGATTTTTCTCATTTTTTCCCTGAATGAAATATACTTTGATTCATTTGTAATTTGTCATTGTTGTTGTTGACAACTGGATATTCTGGGATTTATAACATGGCAACTGGAAATTTGATTCTATGATATCCTAAGAAGTATTGATTTCTGCTTTTTGAGAGCTGCAGCAGTCTGTTCATGACTTTTCAAATCCATCTTTTGCAAAATGTGTATTTTTTTGTTGTGGGTGGTCCCTGACATTTCCATTCTATTTTCTCTGCTGTCATCTGGTGACTTAATGAACATTTCCTTAAATATTTGGTTCCAAAAAGACAAGATAAAATAAAAGGGCATTGGATCTCCAGATTTTCTCATAGAGGTCACTGAGGATCACCAGTGCAGTTGGGAGGGCTGAAACCAAGGCAAGCATCTCTGCCAGCCCCTCAGGACACTCCCCCAGGAACATGGGCAGCTGTCCTCAAGGCCAAGGTGGGGCTGAGGAATGGGGAATGGTAGCTGGTTCATGTATCCCACTTACATAAAATTTTTCATGAAGTGATTTGTATGGGTATATTTTTAAAGTAGTGTAAAAAACCTCCTTGACATCAATTGCAGCAATTTATTACTTGACACATCCCCAAAGGCAAGGGAATCAAGAGCAAAATGAACTATTGGAACCTCATCAAGATAAAAAGCTTCTGCATGGCAAAGGAAACAATCAATAAATCTAATAGGCAACCAACGGAATGGGAAAAGATAGTTGCAAATAACATATCAGATAAAGGGCTAGTATCCAAAATCTATAAGGAACTCACCAAACTCCACACCCAAAAAACAAACAATCCAGTGAAGAAATGGGCAGAAGATATGAACAGACACTTCTCCAAAGAGGACATCCAGATGGCCAACAGACACATGAAATGATACTCAGCATCCCTCCTCATCAGGGAGATACAAATCAAAACCACACTGAGATACCAGGTCATGTCAGTCAGAGTGACTAACATGAGCAAATCAGAGGACTCTAGATGCTGGTGAGGATGTGGAGAAATGGGCACCCTCCTACATTGTTGGTGGGAATGTAAACTGGTACAGCCCCTCTGGAAAACAGGGTGGGGGTTCCTCAAAAAATTAACAATAGAACTCCCCTAGGACCAAGCAATTGCAGTCTTAGGAATTTAGCCAAGGGATACAGGAGTGCTGACGCATAGGGGCACATGTTCATGGCAGCACTCTCAACAATAGCCAAAACATGGTAAAAGCCTAAGTGTCCATCAACTGACGAATGGATCAAGAAGATGTGTTTCATCTATACAATCTAATACTATATGGCAATGAGAAAGAATGAAATCTGGCCATGTGTAGCAACCTAGATGGAACTTGAGGGTGTTATGCTGAGCAAAATAAGTCAGGCAGAGAAGGACAGCTACCATATGTTTGCACGTATAGGAGGATTAAGAGGAACTTAATGGAGGACCATGAGGGAGAAGAAGGGGAAAAATAGTGGGGGAGAGGGAGGGAGGAAAACCATGAGAGACTCTTGAATGGTGAGAACAAACTGAGAGCTGATGGGGGTGGGGGGAGGGGAAGGGGGTGATAGGCATGGAGGAGGGCACTTTTGGGGGTGAGTACTGGGTGTTATATGGAAACCAACTTGACAATAAACTATTTTTTAAAAAAATCATACACCAGGTACATGAAATCTAAAGAAAAAATAAATAGTGTAAATGGTATATGTCTATTTATCTAGCTGTCTAAAATTTCATTTCTAAGTTTTCACTAACCATCATGTTTTTTTAAATTGTGGTGAAATACATAAAACACAAAATTTACCGTATTAACTGTTTTTAAGTGTACAGCTCAATGGCATTAAGTATATTGATTTTTTTTTAAATGTTTATATTTATTTTTGAGAGAGAGAGACAGAGAGACAGAGCTTGAGCAAGGGAGAGGCAGAGAGACAGGGAGATACAGATTCCAGAGCAGGCTCCTGGCTCTGAGCTGTCAGTGCAGAGCTTGATGTGGGGCTTGAATGCACGCACTGCGAGATCATAATATGGGCCAAAGTTGGACACTTAACTGACTGAGCCACCCAGGTCCCCGGCACTGAGTATATTCATATTGTTGGGCTACTATCACCACCATCCATTTACAGAACACTTTCCACTATAACTCTATACTGAAATCCTGTACTCATTTAACTCTAACTCACCCTTCCACCTACCCCCAGAGCTCCTGGCCACCACCATTCTACTTTCTGTCTGTGTAAATTTGACTACTCTAGGTACCTTAGCTAAGTAGAATCATGTAGTATTTGTCATTTTGTGACTGGCCTATTTCATTTAGTATAATATCCTTCACATTCACCCATGTGTCAGAATATCATTTTTCAAGACTGAATAGTATTCCAATGCATAATATATCACATTCTGTTTATCCGTGCATCAGTTGATGGACATTTCAGTTGCTTCCACCTCTTGGCTATTATGAATAATGCTGTTATGAACACAGGTGCACAAATACACCTGTTTGAGTCCCTACTTTAGATTCTTTTGGATATATATTTCAAAGTGTAATTGCTGGATCATCTGATAATTCTGTTTGATTGTTTTGAGGAACTACAATATGATTTTCCACAGCAACTACATAATTTTGCATTCCCACTAACAATGCAGAAGGATTCCAATTTCTCCACATCCTCACCAACACTTGATATATCTTTTTAATAGGAACTACTCTAATAGGTATGTCATCATTTTTTTCAGAGCCAGACATGTTTCTTCCAACTGTCACATTATACCCGACGAATGTGACTGTACATCATTTTATCTATATTCTCTTTCAGGGTGGACACTCAGGTTATATCCATTTCCTCACTGTCATGCATAAAGCTGTGGTAACATCTTCACTCATGTTCTTTTGAATGTGTAAAACTTGTTTATGCCCAGGAATGGAATCGCTAGATCTCACTGTGTGTGCTCTTAATTTGACTAAGTCATTGAAGTTAAATCGGATTGCTCTCTGGAATACCTACACTGCTTTATACGCCTGCCAACAGCATATGAGGATTCTTCATCTCCACATTCATTTACTAAAACTTAGCATTATACAGCTTTCTATCTTATGCAGTCTATATGTAAACATTTAATTTGTGTGTTTTTTATTACTAATTATTTTGAGCATTTCTTCCTATGATTATTAACATTGTGAAGTTTCTGTGATGAAAATGCCCTGTTCATGTCTTTTGTTCATTTTAATTTTGAGTTGCTGTAGGTTTTGTTTTGATTTGTTTTTTATTTTGTTTTGGTTTATGGCTGCAGGATAAGCTCTGATGCTCTGGGTATTAATCACTTTTTTAGATATTACATATTCTTATAATCTGTTATGTTTTTATTAAATTTGTCCGAAGTGTTTTTCATTAAACAGTTTTTAATTTTGATCTAATCAAATTAAACAATATTTTTAACCTATGCTTTACATTATTTTATTTTAATTAGCTTTTTTCTGACCATTTCACAAAAATGTTTCTTCTACATTTTGCTCTATGAATTCAGAAGTTTTACTCTTCCTGATTTGCAATCCACCTTTGCACCCACCTATGTATGTGCTATCATTAGGAAAATATTTGTTTTATTTTTCTTCATGTAATGGGAGAAATTTTCTTCCCATATATTTTCTTTACTTAGTTTTTCTCCATTATCCACAAATCAAGTTATCTTTTCTCCATTAATTTGTAATGATCTCTTCCTCAAATATTTGGGAATATTTCTCCAATTTGTATTGGGAATATTTCTCAAATATGTATATTCCCATATACATATAATACTCTGTTTGTACTCTCTCTTCTATTTCACTGCTCTATTATCTGTTTTTTCACCAGTTTCACAGTTTTTTAAATCATAATAATATTTTAAATATTTTAAATTATATGAAATTGCTAATATTCAATCATTTTTGACCTAATAAATGGTAATTTCATGTGGTTCCACTCAACAGTATATCTTAACATATGAT
This sequence comes from Proteles cristata cristata, assembly GCA_017311185.1. NCBI lineage: Eukaryota > Metazoa > Chordata > Mammalia > Carnivora > Hyaenidae > Proteles > Proteles cristata. Next base: position 1,421,846 of record JAESUZ010001348.1, on the reverse strand, counting down.
GGTGAAAAGTCCTTTTTCTTTACTTTTTTAAAAAAGCTGTTTATAAACATTTATTTTGCTATATAAATTCCATATTAAGTTTAATGAATTCTTTTTTTAATACATACATATTTTTTTAATTTTTATTTTAATCCAGATTAGTTAACATATAGGTTTAATAATGGTTTCAGTGGTAGAGTTTAGTGATTCATCACTTACATATAACACCCAGTGCTCATCCCAAAACTGCTCTCCCTAATGCCCATCCCCCATGTAGCCCATCCTCTACCCAACACCCCTCCAACACCTTCAGTTTGTTCTCTTATTTGTTCTATTTAAGAGTCTCTTATGGTTTGGCTCCCTCTGCTTTTATCTTATTTTTAATTAATTTCTTTTTAAAATCCAGCTAATATTTTAATTGTTTCATTTAATTTTAGATCAATATAAAGAAAATCAATACTTATATAATATCAAGACAGATCACTTAAGAACATGGAAGGTTTTCATTTATTCAAATAAATTATGTTCTTTATTAAAGCTTTAAATTCTTCTACACAGAAATATGTATATTTTAATTTAGTTAATTCATAAATCTTTTCTTTTTGTTACTTTAAAAAATATCATTTTAAGTTTAATTTAAGTCAGTTTCCACTGGAATGGAGAGATACTTTTGATTTTTCTAGACTGAACTTTTTTTGAGATATCTTACTAAACTCTCTTATCACTTCTAATTAATCTTCTATTAGTAGTTTGTTGATTCTATTTGTTTTTCTAGATAGATGAATCTAGATGGATTATCTATAAATAATGATATTTTCTCTCTTCCTTTCCAATCTTTGAAACTGTTTCCTTTTCTTTCTCTATAACATTAACCACTATTGTGTTGAAATACTGGTGGTAATAATGAATTCTTATTTGTTCTTAGTCTTGAGAGGAAAATTTAGTTTCTTCATGCTTGCAACCTTTAACATTTGACATTCTCTTTGTACATATTACACCTTCAAAATGACCTCAGAACATTCAACCAACTGCCTGGCCCAAATCCCCAGTCTTCATGGCTTATAATTCATGTGCATTATTAATACAACTAAAACTAGAGTAGAATGTAATTTTTTTAAATTATGTATTTCCCTAGTCCCTGTGCTAGTCAAAGATGCATCTTTTTTTTTATTATTTCTGTATAAAATAACCAAAATCCTTGTTTCCCTAAATTTTGACACCTCATGAAAAACTGAAAGGAAACAAATATGTTGCTTAGTGAAGGGCCTATTTATTTCCTGTAAAAGGGAACTCCTTGTTTCTTTCTAACCTGTCAAGGGAGACATCTTAATTTTCTGAGTCATGTTTTGAATTTCTGTATTAATACCAACTCTAGTATACCTACAATATTTGTGAGATGATTAGTAACCTTCTTGGCTCTTTCCCATAGCAACCTCAGTATGTACTTATCACACAAACCATCTTATTACTGACAATGTTGACATTCCATTCACTGTTTTAAAAGTGTACTTTACTCTTTTCATAAATACTTTTATGAATGTATTTTAAATGTTTGTCAAACAAAAGGTTTGGCTAATTTGAAAAGCACTTTGATGTGAAATATCTATTCGCTATCTAAAAGACAAAATTAAACCTGACTTCCAGTATTATGCCACTCAGTCATTATTACTCACAATTAGATAAATCTTCTTCCTTGTTGCTTGAGAAGACAAAGTATTTGTATTCTAAAATACAACCCTGGGGTGCCTGGGTGGCTTAGTCAGTTAAGTGTCCAACTCTTGATTGTGGCTCAGGTTGTAAGATCAAGACCCACATTGCTTAAGATTCTCTCTCTCCCTCTGTCCCGCCTGCTCACGCTCTCTCTCTCTCTCTCTCTCTCTCTCTCTCTCTGGAAAAAAAAGTACTGTCCTTAAAATCGAGGCTTGAAACTTGACTTTGGTTCCTACATCTTGCACCCCATTCCATTGCTCTAATATTTTGGTGTAAAAAATTGCTATAAAACTGCAAACCTTAATTAAATGATTGACAAGTTAATATCCAATTTGCAATCAAATGGAACCTGATAATTATTCCAAATTTTTTAAGGGAATAGGATATAACAAGGTATAGGAGAAGAGGGGCCTATTGATATTTATCCCATTTAGTACTCAGAGAATGCTATGAGACTAATCTCATTTCGCCTTTTCTAAAGGAATAAAATGCAGATTACTGAGATCACAGGGTAAGTAAGGTAACAAGGTATTTATGTGGGAGAGCCAGATTTAAAACCCAAATGAGTTTGACTCCAAATTCCTCACTTTTTTTCCCCCAATTCGGCACAGAACCCACAGGCATTTCTTCACTGAAATTAACAAGGCAGCTTTCTTTCAGAGAAGGAATTTCTGCTTAATTAGTAGGTCATGAAAGTTGGACCTAGAAGTGGAAACCCAGCTGTTACTGACTCCCAATGTGGAAGATGGAGAAACTATGTAGTTTCAGCAAACAACGGCAACAACAAAGGTAGGAGTCTTAAAAACGGGTTAGAATGAGAATCAAATGCATCTTAAAAACTGGTGGCTTTGAATAGAAACATATCTGATTTTAAAAATGGGTAAATAATTAATAATCTTCCAAAATAGAAAGCACCAGGACCAAATGGGTTCATTAGTGAATTCTACAAAACATTTAGGAAGAAATTATGCCAATTGTCTACAAGCTATTTCAGAAGCAGAGGGAATACTTCTTAACTCATTTTATGAAGCCAGCATTGTCCTAATACCAAAACCAAAGATATTATAAGAAAAGAAAACTAAAGACCAATGTCTTTGTTGAACATATATGCAAAAATCTGTAACAAAATATTAGCAAATTGAATACAATAATTTATAAGAAAAGAACTATATGCCACAATCAAATGGGATTTATCCTAGGTATGCAAGATGGTTCAACATTTGAAAGTCAATTAATATAATCTCATTACATCAACAAACTAAAGAAGAAAAATCATATGATCATATCCATAGATGCAGAAAAAGCATTTGTCAAAATTTGATAGCAATTAATGATAAAAACTGTTAGCAAACTAGGAATAGAAGGAAACTTCTTCAACTTCATAAAGAATGTCTATAAAAACACCTACCACTAACATCATACTTAATGGTGAGAAATTCAACTTTCCACTAAAATCAAGAACAAGAAAAAGATATCCCTTCTCTTTATTCCTTTTCAACACAGTACTAGAAGTCCTAGCTAATATAACTAGGTAAGAAAAGGAAATAAAAGGTATTAAGATTGGAAAGAAAAACCTAAAACTGTCTTTGCTCACCGATGATAAGATTGTGTAGAAACTCTGAAATAATTAACAAGAAACCTGGGGTGATAAATGATTATGGCAAGGTTTCAAGATACAAAGTTAATATATGAAAATTCATTGCTTTCCTATGTACTAGCAATGAACAAGTAGAATTGGAAATTAAAAAATTATTATTTATATTAGCTACAAAAAAAAGTATATTACTTAGGTATAAAGCTTACAAACTATGTATAGGATTTACACAAGGCAAACATAAAACCCTGATGAAAGAAATAAAAGAAATAAATAAACATAGAAGAGATAGTCTATGTTTGTGGTTACAAAGGCTCAATACAGTCAAGATGTCAGTTCTCTGTAATATGATATATAGATTTGATGCAATCCTAATCAGTATCACAGCAAGTTATTTTGTAGATATTGACAAACTGACTCTCAAGTTTTTATAGACAGGCCAAAGACCCAAAATAGTCAATTCGATATTGAAAGTCCTTTCAACAAATGGCGATGGAACATTGGACATCTATAAACAAGAAATAAGTCTAGACATGGACTCTATATCCTTGACAAAAACAAAAACAAAAAACAAAAGTTGTAAATGGATCGCTGACCTAAATGTAAAATACAAAACTGTAAAACTCCCAGAGAGAACATAGGAGAAAATCTACACAACCTTAGGTATGGCAATTGATTTTAGGTAAAATCTAATCCATTAAACAAAGAATTTGTAAGGTGGCCTTCATTAAAATTAAAAAAAAAATTCTGTTCTTCAAAAGATCATGTGAATAGAATAAAGCCATTGAGTGAAAGAAAATATTTTCAAAGACACTTCTAATAAAAGGCTGTTATCCAAAATGTACAGAGAACACTTAAAACTCAACAATAAGAAAATAAACAATCTGATTTTAAAATGGGCAAAAAACCTGAATGGGCATCTTACCAAAAGATATATACAGATGGCAAGTAATCATTTGAAAAGATTTACAACATCATGTTATTTAGGGAATTGCAAATTAAACAACAATGAGATACCACTACAAACTTATTAGCATTGCCAAATTCCAACACAATGGCAATACCAAATACTGGTGAGGATATGGGGAAATATGAAGTCTTTTATTGCTGATGGGAATGCAAAATGGCACAGCCACTTTGGAGGACAATTTGGCAGTTTCTTACAAAACTAAAGGTACTCTTATCATACAATTTTAAATCATACTCCTTGGTCTCCTTGGTGGTTTTTTATCCTAAGGAATTGAAAATGTATGTTGCACAGAAACTTACAAACAGATGTATATAGCAGTTTAATTTATTATCGCCAGAACTTGGAAGTAACCAAGATGTCCTTCAGTAGGTGACTGGATAAGGAAACTGTGACATATGCAGACAATGGAATACTATTCAGCAACAAAAAGAAATGAACTATCAAGCCATGAAAAGATGTGTAAGAAACGTAAATGCATATTATTAAATGATAGAAGCCAATCTGAAAAGGCTACATATTGTATAATTGCATGCTTCCAACTATATTCTGGAAAAGACAAAACTATGGAGACAGTAAAAAAAAATCAGTTGTTGCAAGAGGTTAGGGGGGAAGGAGGGATGAATAGGCAAAGCAGAGAAATTTCCAGGCAGCGAAACTATTTTGTATGATACTACAGTGGTGGATACATGTCATTATATATTTGTCAAAACTCATAGAATATACAACATCAAGAGTGAATCCTAAGGTAAACTATGTACTTTAGATGATAATGGCATATCAGTATAGCTTTGTCCATTCTAACAAATGTACCACCATGGTGCAGAATGCTGATAGTGGGGGAGGTTGTGTGTATGGGGTTTGGGAGTGGGGAGGAAGCATACGGGAAATCTCTTTACTTTCTGTTCAATTTGCATATGAACATGAAAATTGCTTTAAAAATTGTCTATTTTTTTCAAAAATGTTTACGTATTTTGAGAGGAATGGAGTGTGACAGGGAAGAGGCAAAAGAAAGGGAGAGAGGAAATCCCAAGCAGACTCTGCACCAATCATGACATCATGACTTTTGCTGAAATCAAGAGTCAGAAGCTCAACCAACTGAGCCATCTGGGTGCACTCAAATTGCCTATTTTTTTTTTTTTTTAAAGAGCTAAGTAAAAATCTTTGAAGAAAAGTTTTAAAGTAGTAGAAAAGTTTAGTGAAAGTAAATTCTTAACAATGAGCGCTGTTTAGTTGTTTTATAAGCACTTAATACTGTTATCTGTTGTATATTCCAGGTTTCAAGATGTTCTCTGCCACTGTCTTAACCAAGCCTTGACCTTCTGCAATAACATTGATGCAGAAGCTTGTGATCCATCTTTCTTCATCCAATAAGCTTCTGGAATACTTTTTCTAAGAAATAAATCTGATTTTTAAGCAATGATGTTCCACAGTTTGAAATCCTACAGAGGAGAGGGGCACCTGGGTGGCTCAGTCAGTTTAGCATCTGACTTCAACTTAGGACATGATCTCATGGTTCATGAGTTGGAGCCCCGCATCAGGCTGTCTGCTGTTAGCACACAGCCTGCTTCAGATCCTCTGTCTCCCTCTCTCTCTGCCTCATCCCTGCTCATGATGTCTGTCTCAAAAATAAATAAATAACATTTAGGAAAAGAATGGGCACCTATAGAGGGAGGCAAGTACTTCTACACGTGTGTGCTCAGCTGTGCTGGATTCTGTAGCTAGTGATGGCTGTTAGGTAGGAAAATGAGCAACTTGCATTCAAGCCAGACTATTCGCCCTGCTTAACAAAGTAAGTGAGAATCTGTGTAATGTATGCCTGTGCACACACACGCACAGACATAGACACACACGCACACACACACACACACACACACACACACACACAGAGAGAGAGAGAGAGAGAGAAATGACTTAGGGGCAGCCCCACCACTCAGACTTCTTGCTCTCCCAGAGTTAGTTTTGTAAAAAGGAGACCAGAAGTTCTGGAAAGAGATGTCCAGAAGGGCCAAAACACATTTCTGTGTCCCTATAGTTCTTCCTTTAAACTGCTTCTCCAGATGGCTCCTCACTCCACGCACACCTACCATCACACATGGGTGAATGCACGAGTCTGTTTGTTTTTGGTTTTGTTTTTCTCTACCCTAAAGTGACTTTCTCTTCATCACCCAGCCCATGCTGCTTTCTTCTTATTTTCATGGCCTCCTGGCATTACCTCAGAATAAACTAAAAGCTCTTCAAATTGGATCCTTGAATAACTCCAGAGGGGAGAGTTTCTTTGTACCTTCTGTTTGCTTGTGGATTCCGTACAGTGTTTGCAAATTCTACAGTGCTGGAAAGCCTCCAGACCTATTTAATTCCCTTTTCCAATTACCCAGCACCATCAAAGATGTCACCGGCTTGAAGCAGACATCTGAAAGGATTCTTTTCTTCAGAGTGTGTGTATGAAAGTCCAGAATTTCTAAAAAGCACATTGCTTGCAGGATAGCATCAGCTGGACACCAGGATGTGAAGATTCTAGCAATTAGTCTTGTCCGGTTGGCCACAGAAGGTAGAGGCAGCAGAGCCCTCCCTCTGGCAAGTGGTTGGATTTGCCAGCATGTGGAAGATTTAGAACAAATTGGACAAGAACATTCTAGAGCGGTGCCATTCACATTCAGTTTGGGTGTTCCCAAGAGCCACAGGTGAGCCATTGCTGCCAGTGGGTGGTTAGAGATGTGACTCTCACCTCCTAAAAGTCTCTGAAATGTTGGAAATCTGCAGGATTGTTTGTTACCAGGATTTTTTCCTTTTCCGATAAAAGCAGCTGACAAATTGCTAAATATTAGGCCTGGGAGGCTTTGTCATCTTATTTCATAGCCCGTGGACTTTGGGGATTCCACCTTTGGAGTGGAAATCTTGTGTTGTAGCTGCTCCGAGGCCCAAGGGCCTTTTGCTGCCTCTTAGAGCTATCTTATTGGAGGAGGATAAAGTCCCAGAATATCTCCCCCTAGGATAGCCCAGGTCCCCACAGACAGAAATGATGAGCCTATGCCTCCAAATTGAAGTCTTATTAAGGAGGAAATCCACAGATGCCTGGGTGGCTCAGTCAGTTGGGCATCCAACTTTGGCTCAGGTCATATCGTGGTTCATGAATTTGAGACTTTTGCATTGGGCTCACTGCTGACAGTGCAGAGACTGCTTCAGATCCTCTGTCTCTCTCTCTCTTTGCCTCTCCCCTGCTTGCATTCCCTCAAAAAGAAATAAAACATTAAAACATTTTTTTAAAATAATAAAAAAAGAAGGAAATCCAGCCACAGATGCGATCATCAGGATTCCAAGAGTGTGTTCATTAATGTTCCTGTCTCCCAGGGTGCTGGATGCTCTTTCAGGACCATCTTAGTCAGCTCAGATAGCTTGTAAAGTATAAGCTCAGGGTGGCTTATAAGTGACAGAATTATTTGTCACAGTTCTGGAGGCTGGAAAGTCCAAGATGAGGCAGCAGTATGGTTGGGTTCTGGTGAGAGTCCACTTCCTGGATCACAGATGGTGGTCTTTCTTTGTTCTCACATAGAGGAAGGGGCCAGACAGCTCTCTGCAGTCCAATCATCAGGGCTTCACCCTACTGACTAAGCACACTCCCAAAGCCCCATCTCCAGATATGATCACACTGAGGATTAGGATGCTTGTATATGAATTGTTGTGGGGGAGAACACAGACATTCAGCCTATAAGGGGGCCTTCCACATACTCTTTCAGCCCTTCACTGGAGCAGAGGCACTATCAGCTGGGTCTTTGATGAGTCACCAATGCTTCTTTCTAGGGATCTCTTCTTCAGGGACTTAGAGTCTTTTCTTATTAGATTCTCACCTCTTTCCTATTTTGGGATTGTAGGCAGGAAGTCTTTGATGGTCATGAACTGATGCTACAGAATCCTTCAAAACCAGCTGGAGGAAGTGTCTTGTCCAGGGACCTCATTCTTTTGGAGGACACTTTTCTAACCCAATTGTTACTTTTGCCCCAGCCATGACACTGTATTGATCAGCTCTTATGTGTCTTGTGTTCCCCCACAAAGAATCAGTCTTCATTTCCATGGGGCCCGACTCTATCCTGGTCTTCTGTGGCTAGGGTGACTGACTTATCCAGTTTGACCAAGACTGTTTTATCGCTGAATCCCTTTTGGTTGTGGTAGGAGGTAGACAAATTACCTGGGACTCAAGTAATATTCACAAAGAGCTACCAGGTCTCCTGCCTCTTCATCGATGAGGCTGTATTTCCTGAATGTTTCTTCATGTGCTAAACCAATGGGTCACACTGAGCTCTGGCAGATATAGGGCTTCAGAGGAGGCTGCTCCAAATACCTGGATGAGATCCTGTAGTGATAGGGCTGAGAGATTCCGAAAATGTAACTAACCCTATGCAGTCATGTTTCCTGGGCTCTGGATAACAAAACCATATCACCACATGCTCACTGGACAGTAACTGGGTCTTGTTGCCACTATTCTCTAATAGTCTATGAGCCAAATGAACCCTAACATTTCTGAGAGGGAAGGGTTCCAGGTTTTAGAGACCTAGAAATGCATCCAGAAAGCATGAAAGTGAGCTGTATTTTGAAGAACGAGATTTGAAGAATGGAAAAGGGAGTCATGTTCCCAAGTGCAGAGCCAGACCATCAGTCCACAAATACAAATATATACTCACGCTTGGCTTACTTTCACTGCTACTTACAACCATTCTGGTTCAGGAGACATGAGAGTACCTCAGACAAATTTTGACCCTGACCTTCCTCCCAACAATTTGTCCTGAAACCACCCAAGTGTTTCCTGGACTATCCTATTTAAGCCTTCCAAAAAAAGAAGCAACAGCAGGGACTTTCGTAAACCATTTTAGCAATAAAGCATGTTTGCAGTCAGTATATTTTTAATGTTTATTTATTTTTAAGAGAGAGAGACACAATGTGAGTGGGGGAAGGGCAGAGAGATAGGAAGACACAGAATCTGAAGCAGGCTCTAGGCTCTGAGCTGTCAGCACAGAGCCTGATGTGGGGCTCAAACTCATGGAGCAAGAGATCATGACCTGATCTGAAGTCAGATGCTTAACCGACTGAGCCACCCAGGCACCCCTGCTATATTTTCCTCTTATTTTTTCCTGCATTGTTAGTGGTTTTGTTTCACTGCAAATTATTATTTTTTCCTTTATTAAATTGCAGAAGGACTCATGCTGGAGACAGATTTGCCTTAGTGTCTGAATCACATCCTGGGAATAAGTTGGAAAAATGTCTCTTCTCTAATTTGTGTATATGAGTGTGGTGTGTAAGGTGAGGGAATATTAGTGGAAAGGATATAACAAATCATTGAAGCAGTTGGGAAATACTGAGTCAAATGGTTGTGTGTGACTGTGCACTGATTTGCTCCTAGTAAACACAAAAAGCTCTTTCAAAGGTATGCATTACATTTTCTATGAGCCCCACCTCCATTCTGCATTCTGCTCTTTCTTCCATTCAGTTTCATATTACTTTATTTTCCTGGCTGCCTCTCTCATCAAAACCTGCTCTCAAAATATTTATTTACACCAAGGTATAAATGATACATGGCAGGTCAGAAGAGAACCTAAGGTTAAGTTGTGGAATATCAATTAGAGAATGATTTCTTGAGAAGGAATTTTAAGGCTTTGGTGATCCTGCAGGATACAAAAGTATGGCAAATATGACTACACCTAAATATTAGGCCAACTTTGACAGAGAGGGATCTAATCAAAAGTGAAAACCAAGGCCAAAAATATACACTTGAATACAACAGTCCAGCCAATTAGAAAACTAATGTTCTTGAATTGGGTTAATATTCTCTCCCTTTTCTGTTTGCTGCTCAGCTACAATTCTGTAAAATTCTGAATTACTTCTTAAAAGTTTAATGGATTTGGACTCAGTCAACATATCATGTATTATTTCCATCCAATAAGTCAATCTGTTAATGTTCCTTGAGGATCTATATACAAAAAGCACTTTGCTTCTTCCTTTGAAGGATGTAAAATGAACACATGAATACCTTCCTTACAGGATTCTTTTAGTAATTTCAGGTCATCTATGTAAAGTGCTTAGTATTTAGTACAAAATAAGCACTCAATAGAAGGTTGCAGGACACCTGGGTGGCTCAGTCATTTAAGCATCCAACTTCGGTTCAGGTCAAGCTCTCTCCCATTTGTAAGTTCAAGCCCCGCATCGGGCTCTGTGCTGACAGCTTAGAGCCTGGAGCCTGCTTCAGATTCTGTGTCTCCCTCTCTCTCTGCCCTTCCTCTGCTCATGCTCTGTCTCTCTCTGTCTCTCAAACAAAACATTAATTTATTTTTAAATAGATGGTTGCTATTGTTGCTTTATTATTATTCTAACTCACATGTTCTCTGCCTGCTTGACTTTGAACAAATTGATTGACTTCTCTGAATCTCAGTTTCCTCTTCAGAGAAAGTGGAGATATATGTAGTACCTATTTTACAAGTCTGTTGTAAATCTAAGATAAGATAACATATAAAGTTGCTTTCAAAACTGTGAATCATGAAGCAAACATAAGGAATTATCATAATTCATCTGTTAGAGTGATCAGAGTCCCAAGTGAATGGAGGAAATCAAGTGCTCTTGTTATGTCTCCTACTACCTGGAACAGGCTTGAGAAGAGATCTGAGGACATCTCTGCTGTTCTGTCCATTGTCCAGGTATAAATCCAGTTCTTTATTCAATTGGATATATATGATATTAGAAGGTAAGTTTGACATTGGTCTAAAGTTTCACCTCTTTCTTGCATCATCCATTTGATCATTCCTTCAACCTTTATTTTCTGGCGGACATATGAGAAAGAGAGACAGGGAGAGAGACAGAGAAAAAATCTGTTTTTTGGAACTTCTGAGCCTTCTGTGAATTGAACCAAGAGAATCCCTATTGCAGAGCAAAAGTAAAAGGTAGGAGGACACATATGTCCAAGAAATGACTAGGTAACAGTTTCCAAAGTGACCCATAACTCTGATCAAAGACTGTAGTTGCTGCCTTTGAGGGACCAATGGAGCTGGACTGCTGGAAATGTCAGAAAAAGCTACCACAAAGTAGGTTGGAAGAGTTAATGGTTTGTTAAGTTCCTTAATCTATGATAGTGGCTGTGGAACACTGTGTTAAAAGTATTGTGTAATGAGCCTTTGGTTCACTAATATGTATATGTTTTTATAATCTGTCTAAGGGAACTGAACTCCCTTATTAAAACAAAATGCAGACTCTCCAAAGTTTTAGTCTTCATAGGAGGTTGCCAAGGTAAGACAAGGTATTTGGGCCAAGTCCATCTAACCTCTATTCTTCTTAAATTTCATCTGTCCCATGAGATTTCTTTCTCTAATTACTATGGCCACCATTGCATTGGCTTTCTTTCTAAACTCTGTCCCAGAACAAAATGAAGATCATTTTTCTGAACTCTCAAATTTTAAGAACTAGAATTTTCCAAAACACTTTGTTTGCTTAATGTCATAGAAGGCAAGGAGGAAATTAGATAAGTAAAATGTAAAATACAGAGCACTGGTTTCTGATGGACAAATGCATCATCATTCTTACTCATTCTCCTCTAGTCTAAGCAGAGAGGTACACATTCTTAATCCCAAAGATGAATCCACATTTACCCAAGCTCCAGGTTTCTCAAGTCTTCACATGTCCTCAGTTTCCTGTCCCTGTAGACTGTGTCTTATATACTTCATACATTATGAACACTAGCCAAAGGCAACAAGGAGATAGCCTTAGAAGACCCTTTACCCAGTTATTATTTCTAGTCTGAGATGCAGACATTTTCTTGGGTGATTGGCAGGTCTAGGATGATATTCATGATGAATGAATGATCTCATACTTCTCATTTCTATACACAGAATCCTTGTCTCCATCACAGTTCTTTCTATTAAAAAAATAAGCTAATTCATTGACAAGCCATTTATGTAAGAATGGCATTAACCAGTGTGGTGACCATCACAATGCACCACTGAGATCTGCTGCAGGAACATAAGTGACCAACAGCACAGCCACTGCCCTCCAAATCCACCATCATGCTCACTTGAGGCCAGGCTCACTGTGGGCTGCTCTCAGCCAGACTGAGCAGGACAATGGTCCTAAAGCAGCTCCATTCTGGTGAGACACAGGACTCCTATGATGGATGGAGGCCTCTTCATCAGCTGGACAGAACCTGACCTGGGATTGTGCTGCAGTCTACACCTCCCCTTGCCCAATTTTCCAATCTTCTCTCTTCCCACATTTGCCAGACCTGTGGTATAGGCTGAAAATGGTGCCTACCTGAGTGCATCCCCCAGTAAATCCCTTGGAGATCTAATCCCATCCTGGTATTTGCTTCTCAGCAAACACAAACATAACCAATAACTGAGGATATGTTTGGCTACAGACTTGAGATGTGTTTGCCAGTGTAACCTGTGTGAATTTGGAGGTTCATATATTTCAGTCCTCCAGGTATCTGCTGGCCTCTGGGCTGTCCCAGGTGTCAGAGCCCTGGGCGAACTGGTGAAGTCAGGGCTGAGTGAAATCTGGGTTATTCACCCTGGGTTTTTCCCCTGTATTTTCTAGGGTAGCTATAATCACAGAAGGAGACATTAGCACATAGCTGCCTCCAGACTGGGAGCCTAACTCCAGGAATTCAGCCAAGGTGCCTCATCTAGGCCCATCCAGGTTATATTAGTCAAGCCATTTTGTTACTATTTTGCAGTATAACTGGTCAGGAGTTTCTGTCAGCACCAATAAATAAATAAATAAACAAACAAACAAACAAATAAATAAATAACACCTTGTTTGGGAAACCTTGAAATGTATGCCTGTGGTCATTGGCACAGTAAATATGCTTCTTGTTTGAGAAAGCAAAATAAAATTCCAACTGCATCCACTGCTGAAGGATGAGCTTAGAGAACCATCAATGCAGGGATACCAGATCGCTGTATAGAGTTCCATTTCCCATAAATATATCCAGAATTTTGCATTCAGAAGGCTTTATTTACATTTGGTGTATGAGTATTTTTTTTATTATATCATGTAACACGGTTTTCATTTTGCGATTATTTATGGAAAGGAACCTTACAGTATTTTCCACACTCGGGATCTCTCAAGGCCTCCTTTGAGTGCACAGGCATGGCCCCTAGACAATCTGTCCCTGCCCACCGTCACAAATGGATGCGATCAGTGGTGTGTTGGTAAATGTTTAATGACTGGATCTCTGAGAAAAAAAGGCTCTGACTTGTTGTAGGGGTTTCTGTTTTCCATGGTGAATATTCTCCATGATGGACAGTTTCAAGTTGTCAATGTGATGTCACTGAACACGCTGTTGGGAAGAAGTGTGTGACTGGCCCCTTGAGCCCCTGAGATCAGGATCCAACACCCCATTGGTTCCAAACTGACCTGCTTTCCTTGCCTTCTAATGGACCCAGGGCATCCTGGGTAAGGGACTACTTTTGCAAAACCTCAGAAGTGTTTTTTTTTTTAATGTTTTATTTATTTCTAGGAGAGAGAGAGAGAGACAGCGTGAGCAGGGGAGGGTCAGAGAGAGAGGGAGTCACAGACTGAAACAGGCTCCAGGCTCTGAGCTGGCAGTCAGCACAGAGCCCGACGCGGGGCTCGAACCCACAAACTGCGAGATCATGACCTAAGCAAAAGTCAGATGCTTAACCGACTAAGCCACCCAGGCGCCCCCAAATCTCAGAAGTTTCTTGTCCAATTAATGTCACTGTGTTGCATCTAAGGTCCAGGTTTCTTTAACATTTCTGTAAGTCATGTGCTGTACTTTCTAGTATAAAATATCTATGGCCATCACTGGAAAACTGTTACAGTAACTACAAGGAACATAAAAGCAGGGGTGATTCTTGTCTTCCTCAAAATTCCAATCTTGCTCCTTTGTCATGAGACAATGACTTTGCTGTCAGCATGTGACAATACGTAAGATGTTTTAGCCAATCAAGTTTAAGAATTAGCTTAGTGGTGAAGTCATCACCTCAACAACAAGATTCTTTGGGAACTGCTTTAAGGGTCTAATAAATGCTACAGAAAAACATGCACAAGCACTTAAAAGTATGCCTACAGGTTCACAGAAATCTGACTCCCTCACTTCCCCCTCTCCAGTTCATTCCTGACATTTAGAACACCTGCTTTAGGGGTGCCTGGGTGGCTCAGTCAGATAAGCAGCTGGCTCTCTGTTTTGGGTCAGGCCATGATCTCACAGTTTATGAGTTCAAGCCCCATGTTGGGCTCTGTGCTCACTGTGAAGAGCCTGCTGCAGATCCTCTGGTTCCATCTTTCTGGCCCTCTCCACTCCTTCACTCTTTCCCTCTGTCTCCCTCTCTCTCTCAAACATAAATAAATATTTAAAAAAATTCACACACACACACACACACACACACCAACCTACTTTAACTCTACAGAAACTCTTCTCTCAACACTTAAAAGGTCCCATATCTAAGGCAATGGAACCCAAGAGAATTTTGTATAAGAAATGCATTGCTATCTACATATTCTTTGCAGGATTTATTCAAACTAAGCATGTTGGATCTCAAAAAGTGGTATTTTTAAACCCTAATATTAGCCTCTGCAGAGACACTTTCATGCACGGAGGACCCTGCCTTCCCTCAGGATTCTGCAGAGCTGTTCCAGTAATTAACATGAACCAGGGCAACAATATTTTGGAGCTGCCTCTTTCACAAGGGTTAGTGTCGATTAATGAGCAGAAGTGTGTAGACATGACAGGGGCAGGGAGAGAAAGTTGTGAGGATCCCAGAGATGAGGTCCTTAGGTGAGAAGGGCTAGAAGGTACAAAGCAGTCTCATTAAAAATGCATGCTGTTGAGCAAGAAACCTTTACATGGCCTCATTTTTACTACCTCCTAAAAGATTTCCTAATCCAGCAGGCATCTGATGAGTGTATTAGGTCATTTTCTTTTTCTCTACTGGGCGCCCCTTGCACTTCCTTTAAGTTCTGCTGAAATCATCATCACCCCTGGGTCATGCATGGGTTCCTGTGCCATCTTTTTATAGAAACAAACTTCCTAATCTATAAATTAGGCCTCAGAAGAAAGAAAATTAGCTTGAGAAGCTGCTTCAGTTTTGCTAGTTTTCTTTAGCTC
The DNA here is from genome assembly GCA_017311185.1 of Proteles cristata cristata. Lineage (NCBI taxonomy): Eukaryota > Metazoa > Chordata > Mammalia > Carnivora > Hyaenidae > Proteles > Proteles cristata. Next base: position 1,406,489 of record JAESUZ010001348.1, on the reverse strand, counting down.
TGTGGGACAAATTCCATTACCTCTGGGGGATCTGTATGCATGGTTTTTGTTGGTCATTGCTGGTATGTGGTTTTACAAAGAATTTTTTTTCTATGGGAAGGGATTTGTAATTTGTGGCCAGAGGGCTTTGATCTTTAAAGTACTTATAAGATGGGTATTCTGGGTGGCTCAGTCAGTTAAGTGTCTAGCGCTCAGATCATGATCTCACAGTTGGGTTCGTGGGATCCAGCATGGAGTGTGCTTGGGATTCTCTCTCTCTCCCTCTTCCTCTGCCCCTCCCCTACTCATGGTTGCTTTCTCTCTCTCTCTCTCTCAATAAATAATGAAATTTAAAAAGATAAAATATTTGTAAGAGATTCCCAAAGTCTAACGTTAAGGAAAGTCTTGCCCACATATATTCAATCAGAACTGAGTGTCTTCTATGTGCTGGCCACTGAACTTGGTGCCAGGGTAGAGTGTTGAGTGAAAACAGACATGAATCCTATCATCAGGATCAGAGTGGAGACATCTATTAATAGAAAAATAACACAGAAAAAAATGAAATCACACTTGAGTTATCCGGCACAGAGGGGAGGTGTGAAGTACCTGGAGAACTTGTAATACAGGACCTGACCTACTAAAAAGACAAGGATGCTTCCCAGAGAAAGTGATGATGTAGTTGAGATCTGAATAAAAAGCAGGAGGTAACTGATAGAAGCACCTAATCAGAGAAGAGAACTGTGTTAAACAAATTTGTGTTTCAGTGCTGGGGAGCATAAAATGTTCGAGAACCAATGAAAAGCCTCGCTGTTAAAGAAGAACACAATAAAGGATGCAAAGAACATGAAATCTGGGATCATGGTTGTGGTTGATGCACCAGGAATGATGGAAGGAGATGCGCCCTAGGAGGGAAATGCTAGGGACTTCAGCTGTATTATATTTTTGCTTTTTGTTTCAAGTTGGGCAGTGAGTATATGAGTTTATTATAATGCTCTTTATGCTTTTGCACATCTGCTATTAATTTTTCCATTGTTGTTAAAGAAAGACCAGTGAGCCTGACTGAAAAGAGAGAATAAAAGAGAATGGCAGAGGGATAGAAAAGGTAAGAATATTGATCGTTCAACTTAACTGAATTAAAACAGCATGATGGCTGTTTTCGTGGTAGAGTTCAAGTGACACAATCCTGCTGAAGTTGTGATTTTTGTTATCACATCTTTAGGATGTGACCTAATTACTTACTACATAATAACTGTCCTATTACTTATTAAAAGACTGTGCCTCGGGCGCCTGGGTGGCTTAGTCAGTTAAGCGTCCGACTTTCGCTTACGTCATGATCTCGGTTCGTGGGTTCGAGCCCCGCGTCGGGCTCTGTACTGACTGCCGGCTCAGAGCCTAGAGGCTGTTTCAGTCTGTGACTCCCTCTCTCTCTGACCCTTCCCTGCTCATGCTGTCTCTCTCTCTCTCCTAGAAATAAATAAAACATTAAAAAATTCCTTGAAAAAAATAAAAAAAATAAAAGCCTGTGCCATAGGCTTTTAATGTGCAACTGACAACTTCATCATAAAAAGGGTAAGGTGTTAACTTATCCAAATAGTAAGAACTCTCTTATTATTGGTTATAAATATACAAGAAAATGGGCGGCCGACTCGGTGGCGGCAAGTAGTTAGTTACTTGTTAGTGTCAGTTGCTCGGTGGCAGTGACCGTGGTCACCAGGAAGGGGACAGGCCGGCCGGCGATGGTGGTCACCACAGCGGCATGTGATTCTTTCAGGTATTTGCCTGAACTGAAACTTATGCTGTAGACATTTCTTTGTGGATTTGTCTAAAAACGTGAGACCCACCAGCCTCTAGATGAACAGCCCTTGGATTAATGTAATGGAGTGAGCAGAAGTCTCACTGCCGTGGCCTGGGGACTGAATGTGGTGAGGGGACAGGCAGAGCCTAAGGGGAGGACACCATAGGGAAAAGAATATTTGAGGTCCATTCCTAAAGAAAGAAAAGGAAACAATGACATAATGCCTAGAGTTGGATCCAGTTAAACTGGTAAACATTGCTGTCTTCATAAATTAAGGAATGAGAGGCAAGGAAGAAGTACATTCATAGTGGGAAGACCCAAAGCACTTTGAAACTGTAAACGAATGTAATGATAGTTACTAAGACCACCTTAGTCACCATAATGGATGAAGAACTGCAAATTTAAATGATTCTGGGAGGAGGGGGCAAGATGGTGGAGAAGTAAGGAGCTCCGTATTTGCACTCGCGCCCACATATGACACACAAAAGATCGGAAGTCATTGGAAACCTTATAAAACCTGAGAGATTGAGAGAAAAAGGACGCAGAATCCACTGAGAAAGGCTTGTAATGGCTACCTCAAGAAACAAGCCAGTGTACACAAGGTGGAGAGTCCCAAATATCACTAAGAATAGGAAAATAAAATAACCAAGATCCCAACAAGAGAGACCAAGAGATACCATTCAAAAAACACTCTCTGAAAGGATAGGCTCTGGACAGTCAAAGAGTCTTCTTGGATAGAGCAGCGCTCATAGATACGGAGAGCATTAACAGGTCTTTAAAACCAACAAGAGCCGGAAAGCTAACTAAAATGATGAAACGAAAGAGCTCTCCTCCAAAGAAACTCCAAGAAGAGATGACAGCTAATGAACTGCTCAAAACAGATATCAGCAGCATAAGTGAACAAGATTTTAGAATAATAATGGTACAATTAATAGCTGGGCTTGAAAAAAACATGGGGACATCAAAGAAACTATGCTACAGACAGAATGAAAAATAAAAACAGGCATGAAGAATTTAAAAATCCGATAAATGAGATACATAATAAATTAGAGGCCTCCAATGCACGGATTGAAGAGGTAGAACGGAGAATAAGTGATTTAGAAGACATCATTATAGAAAAACAAGAAGCTGACAAAAAAGAGACAAACTGATCCAGGAACATGAAAGAAGAGTTCGAGAGCTCAGCGATACAGTCAAACGCAACAATATCCGTATCATAGGAATCCCAGAAGAAGAAGAGAGAGGGAAAGGTGCTGAATGAGTCCTGGAACAAATTATAGCAGAGAACTTCCCCGACTTGGGGAAGGAAATAAATGTGGAAATACAAAGGGTCAGAGGACTCCCCTCAGACGTAACTTGAATCGATCTTCTGCACGACATATCATAGTCAAAATGGCAAAATACAAGGACAAAGAGAGAATTGTGAAAGCAGCTAGGGAGAAAAGGTCCTTAACATACAAAGGGAAACCTATCTATCGAGTAGTGACAGACCTATCTACTGAAACTTGGCAGGCCAGAAAGGAATGGCAGGAGATCTTCAAGGTGATGAACAGTAAAAATATGCAGCCAAGAATCCTCTATCCAGCAAGCATGTTATTCAAAATAGAAGGAGAGATAAAAACCTTTCCAAATAAACAGAAATTGAAAGAATTTGCAACCACTAAGCCAGCCCTACAAGAAATCCTGAGGGGAACGCTCTGAAGGAAAGGTTGCAAGGCACGAAGATACCAGAGACACTACCACAAACATGAACCCTACAAAAGATACAAAGACTCTAAACCCACATATTTCAATAATAACACTGAATGTAAATGGGCTGAATGCTCCAATCAAAAGACATAGGGTAGCAGAATGGATTAAAAAACAAAATCCATCTATATGCTGTCTACAAGAAACTCATTTTAGACTGGAAGATACCTTCAGATTAAAAGTAAGGAGATGGAGAAATATATATCATGTTACAGGAAATCAAAAGAAAGCCGGAGTAGCTATACTTATATCAGACAAACTGGACTTTAAATTAAAGACAATCACAAGAGATGAAGAAGTGCACTGCATAATAATTACACGGTCCATCCATCAGGAAGAACTAACTATCATAAATGTCTATGCACCAAATATGGGAGCACCTAAATATCTAAAACAATTAATCACAAACAGAAACAAGCTTATAGATAAGAATGTGCTAATAGTAGGGGACTTTAATACTCTGTTTATAACAATGGATAGGTCAACCAGACAGAAAATCACTAAAGAAATAATGGACTTGCAAGACACATTGGCCAGATGGATCTGACGGATATATTTAGAACTTTACATCCTGAGGCCAGGGAGTTTACTTTCTTCTCAAGTGCACATGGCACATTCTCCAAGATAGATCACATACTGGGACATAAAGCAGCTCTCAATAAATATAAAAGAATTGAGATCCTACCATGCACACTGTCAGATCACAATGCTTTGAAACTTGAAATCAATTACCGGAAGAAGTCTGGAAAACCTCCAAATACATGGAGGATAAAGAACACCCTACTAAAGAATGAATGGGCCACTCAGGCAATCAGAGATGAAATTAGAAAATGTATGGAAACAAATGAAAATGAAAACACAACAATCCAAAATCTATGGGATGTGGCAAAGGCAGTCCTAAGAGGAAAGTACATTGCCCTCCAGGCCTATTTCAAGAGATTAGAAAAAGTGCAAGTCCAAAATCTAACAGCTCACCTAAAGGAACTAGAGGCAGAACAACAAGAATGCCCTAAACCCAGTAGAAGAAGAGAAATAGTAAAAATTAGAGCAGAAATAAACAAAATAGAGACCAAAGAAACAATTGAACAGATCAATCAAACCAAGAGTTGGTTTTTTGAAAAAACAAACAAAATTGACAAACCTCTAGCCAGACTTATCCAAAAGAAAAGAGAGAGCACCCAAATAGACAAAATTATGAATGAAAATGGACTTATTACAACCAACCCCTCAGAAATACAAGCAATTATCAGGGAATACTATGAAAAATTATATGCCAACAAATTGGACAACTTGGAAGAAATGGATAAATTCCTAAACACACACTCACTACCAAAATTCACACGGGAAGAAATAGAAAACCTGAACAGACCCATAACGAGTGAATAAATCGAATTAGTGATCAAAAATCTCCCAACAAATAAGAGCCCTGGACCTGATGGCTTCCCTGGGGAATTCTACCAGACATTTAAAACAGAATTAATCACAATTCTTCTCAAGCTATTCCAAAATATAGAAATCGAAGAAAAACTCCCAGACTCATTTTATGAAGCCAGCATCACTCTGATTCCCAAGCCAGACAGAGATCCAGCAAAGGAGAACTACAGGCCAATATCCTTGATGAATATGGATGCGAAAATCCTCAACAAGATCCTTACAAATCGAATCCAGCAGCACATAAAAAGAGTCATCCACCAAGATCAAGTGGGATTCATTCCTGGGTAACAGGGCTGGTTCAACATTCGCAAATCAATCAATGTGATCCATCACATCAATAAAAGAAAAGATAAAAACCATATGATCCTGTCAATAGATGCAGAAAAGGCATTTGACAAAATACAGCATCCCTTCTTAATAAAGACTCTAGAGAAAGTCGGAATAGAAGGAACCTACTTAAACATCATCAAAGCCATCTATGAGAAGCCTTCAGCTAACATCATCCTCAACGGGGAAAAACTCAGAGCTTTCCCCCTGAGATCAGGAACACGACAGGGATGTCCACTCTCACCACGGTTGTGTAACATAGTGCTGGAAGTCCTAGCATCAGCCATCAGACAACAAAAGGAAATCAAAGGCATCAGAATTGGCAAAGAGGAAGTCAACCTTTCACTCTTCCCAGATGACATGATACTCTACATAGAAAACCCGACAGACTCCACCAGAAGCCTACTAGAACTGATCCAAGAATTCAGCCAAATTGCAGGGTACAAAATCAATGTACAGAAATCGGTTGCATTTTTATACACCAACAATGAAGCAACAGAAAGAGAAATCAAGAAACTGATCCCATTCACAATTGCACAAAAAACCATAAAATACCTCGGAATAAACCTAACCAAGGATACAAGAGATCTGTATGATGAAAACTATAGAAAACTTATGAAGGAAATTGAAGAAGACACAAAGAAATGGAAAAACATTCCATGCTCATGGATAGGAAGAATAAATATAGTTAAGATGTCATTACTACCAAAGCATCTACACATTCAATGCAATTCCAATCAAAATTGCACCAGCATACTTCTCAAAACTAGAACAAACTATCCAAAAATTTGTATGGAACCACAAAAGACCCCGAATAGCCAAAGTAATACTGAAAAAGAAAACCAAAACGGGAGGGATCACCATCCCAGACTTTAGTTCTACTACAAAGCTGTCATCATCAAGACAGTATGGTATTGGCACAAAAACAGACACATAGACCAATGGAACAAAATTGAGAACTCAGAAGTGGACCTAAAAGCATACAGCCAACTAATCTTTGACAAGGCAGGAAAGAATATCCAATGGAAAAAAGACAGCCTTTTTAACAGATGGTGTTGGGAGAACTGGACAGCAACATGCAGAAGAATGAAACTAGATCATTTTCTCACACCATCCACAAAAATAAACTCAAAATGGATAAAGGACCTGAACGTGAGACAGGAAACTATCAACACCCTAGAGGAGAAAGCAGGAAACAACCTCCTTGACTTCCACCGCAGCAACTTCTTACTTGACACATCCCCAAAAGCAAGGGAATCAAGAGCAAAAATAAATGATTGGTACCTCATCAAGATCAAAAGCTTCTGCACAGCCAAGGAAACAACCCAGAAAATTAATAGGCAACCGACGGAATGGGAGAAGATAGTGGCAAATGACATATCTGATAAAGGGTTAATATCCAGAATCTATAAGGAACTCACCAAACTCCACACTCGAAAAACAAACAACCTAGTGAAGAAACGGGAAGAAGATATGAACAGACACTTCTCCAAAGAGGACATCCAGATGGCCAACAGACACATGAAACGATGCTCAGCATCGCTCCTCATCAGGGAAATACAAATCGAAACCACACTGAGATACCACCTCATGCCAGTCAGAGTGGCTAAAATGAGCCAATCAGAGAACTCTAGATGCTGGCGAGGATGTGGAGAAACGGGCACCCTCCTACACTGTTGGTGGGAATGTAAACTGGTACAGCCCCTCTGGAAAACAGTGTGGAGGTTCCTAAGGAAACTAACAATAGAACTCCCCTATGACCCAGCAATAGCACTGCTAGGAATTTACCCAAGGGATACAGAAATGCTGATGCATAGGAGCACATGTACCCCAATGTTCATAGCAGCACTCTCCACAATAGCTAAAACATGGAAAGAGCCAAAGTGTCCATCAACAGACGAATGGATCAAGAAGATGTGGTTTATCTATACCATGGAATACTACATGGCAATGAGAAACAATGAAGTCTGGCCATGTGTAGCAACATGGATGGGCCTTGAGGGTGTTATGCTGAGCGAAATAAGTCAGGCAGAGAAGGACAAATATCATATGTTTGCACGTATAGGAGGATTAGAAGGAACCTGACGGAGGAACAAGGGGGAGAAGAAGGGGGGAAATAGGGGGAAGGGGAGAGAGGCAAACCATGAGAGACTCTTGAATGCTGACAAAAACTGAGGACTGATGGATGTGGGGGGGAGGGGGGATGGGCATGGAGGAGGGTACTTGTTGGGATGAGCACTGGGTGTTATGTGGAAACTAATTTGACAATAAACTATTTGTAAAAAAAAAATAATAAATAAATATAGAAGAAAATGATAAAAATACCAAAACTAGTATCTATTCAGTACACTGTAATTTAAAACATTAGAAACATTGAAAATAAAGTATTTTATTTTTTGTAAAAAACACTCACCAAGAGGGGTCTGAACAGTGTGTATTCTTCTTGCCATATAATTTACTCTATGGAGCCAGCATCTCTGCTGGCCTTGGCTGTCATGTTCCTTTCGAAGTTTGGATCAACCTCCAACATTTTATCCTGTGAACTTTCAATGTTGTGAAAAATCTCTTAAATTCGTTTAGTATGAATTTTTGTTGGTGTTGGCTTTGGTGTCACTGCCCCAAAGCATCTCTATCCATTTTCCTAATTTTGTGTCTAAGTTCACCTTCTTGATGTCCCTCTGGCTGCATGTTTAGAGCCTGTCCAGTGGGGGCATTGTTCGCATTCCCACAATCAGCTATTTCTTCTACAACTCCAAAGACTTACAATTTGAATTTCATGTCCAGTGTTACCATTTTTTTCTTTTTTTGGTTTATTTGCTATACTTTCATCTCTGTTGTCTTATTCTCTCTTTGAAACTTTGGTTTTGTAAAATATCATGTGGGTTTATCTCTGACAGACAAGGAGTCTACACAATCGCATACTTTGCTGTCTGTGTGTGAACTGATGACAGATGTACAGGGACCAGTTGCCGGCATGCTCTGAAGACAGTGATATGGTAGGGCCCTGATCGTGATGCACATCTGTTATTTATGTGGTGATCTTTGGGCCGAAGAGCAAGTTGCAAGGTTTGAACTCAATGGAATTAGTCACATTTAATACAGTGGTAGCTGAAATTCACATGTGTCAAAACTGTGCTAAGTGAGGGTGGCTTGTATTTACATATGAGTCAGGAAGAGTCTTTCAGTTTAGAGAAAGCAGAGAAAAATAGAGCAAGGCTCTGAGGAAATGAAACACAGGGCAGTTTAGGCGGTAAGAAGGAAAAACTTGGAATTTGCGGTTCCCAATAGGGGAATGAAACACTGGAAATGGTACCAGATACCTGGTTAGGGGTCTTAGGAAACGTGGCCAGTGCTGGCCGCAGGAAGAAGACTCCTGAGGGAAAAGTCAGAGGATGACCAAAACAACTTCTACTTTAAGGATTTCCTAGGCTGGCCAAGGTGTAAAAACTACCTTGAGTGTTTTCTCTTACTTTTCAAAAGAAAAGGTATTATAAAAAAAGATTAGTATCATTAAGCAAGCTTGAGTGACCACTTATCTACTGCATATATATTCATGTCAAGTTTATGTGGGATCTGCTGCAGGAGAGAGACGGCAAATACCTGGATGAGAGTCAGTGAACAGGTTTGGAAGATGTTAAAAAGAGTTGAGAATACACACAAAACACTTTACCCTGTCAATAAAATTATCTTTAACATAATTGTTCACTTTAAAGTGATAGAGAACTTTGGTTTTATTGTTTTGTTTTTTTGACATTGTAGGTGAATCCAGATCTCTTAGCAGCTAATCCAGGTTTGGAAAGAGGTTTTTGCCTGGAGGTCTCTTGGTCTCTGACTGTTCACAACAAATAATGACACAACATTTTAGCAACAGACTGAAAACAGTGCCATGAGCAATTCGAATGAATCCAAAACAAATGCATTCAGGACATATAAAAAAAAAATAAGTGCTTTGATACAATTAAAGTTGCTAGGCTTTGGACCATGGTTTGTGTTTCTTGGAAATCACAGTTGCTTTGATACAAAATCTCCATCATATTTTGGTATGGAGAAAGTCTCCATGGGTCTCAGATTAGCAACCTTTATGGGGTAACTGATGAATTTGGAGAAATTTCATCTGCTTTGGGTTAGGTGCAAAGCGTGATTTGTAATTTTGTTATTTTGGCTCCCCTAATCTGCAGCCTAATGGTGTAGTAAAGTCAATAAAATGGGGTATGCTATTAGACTTGAAATTAAACAGATCCAGCTCTCACTTCTTTCCTAGGCAGGTTTTGGGAATAAAATGAACCATTTTCAGAGTTTTCAGAGTTCGGCTTATTTTCATGGACTCACTGGATTTGGAGTAACTTAGAGATTTTTAACACGATATTTCTGCTACTTTGGGATTCTACTGGACTTGTTTTTATTTTTAAGAAAGGCAAAATTAAATCATGAAGTTTGAGGCACTCTCATAAACAGAATGAAAAATTACTCCCTTCATGTGGGAAGTGTATATTTTCAGTTATCACTTGGAAATCCTTTCTACTCTGTTCATTTATTTATGGTAGTAAAATTGACTTCTTTTGTTAGGAAAACATTTCTCACTATTTGAGAAGTCTGAAACAGAGCAAATCCTTAAAGTAAACAGAAAAAGAGAGCTTGAGCATATTATTTGTGGTTTTTGTTAGAGACTTTATAGTGACCTCAATTTAGAGTCTGTTTATGTAAAATAACCTAAATGGCACTACAGTAAAACAATGACAATATGTTTTTTACAATCTTTATCTTGCTTAATATTTACAGGAAAAGAGTGGGTTCACATTATTATTGTTGTTGTTGTCATTATTACCCTTGTACAGATGAGATAAAACTGGAATTTGGGACATAAAATATTTTTCAATTGTGATCTTCTGCTTCCAGTAATGGTAAGATGATTTGGACAAACCCTCTTGCTCAGAACAAGTGAAAAAGCCACACGAAATAGGGAAAAATCTTTAAAATTTTTGCTGTGAGGGCATTTGCTGACCCAGAGAGAGCAAAGAAAAAACAGAATCCCAGGGCAAGGGAAACACAAGTCCAAGTCCGGAGCCCACCCAAGGAGAAAAGTCTGATACATCCCCACCCAAATGTAAAGCTAGGATACCATGGTCTTCACTTTGGAGTCAAAGCAAACCAGAAGCAAGCCAGCATTCACACTGACAGCCTATGTTCTCTTCCTTGGGTTGGTCTTGGGAGCTTCAAGACTTAAACTTGCATTCAGGTGGTCTCACACAGCCTCCCCCTAACCCCCGCCCCACAGCTGAAGAAAAGAATAAACCTTTAGTCTGAAGGAAGGCACCACCATCAAAGGCCTCAAATTATTTACACAACATTTTTTTCTTTTTTCAAATACTACAATCAAAGATAGGCAAGTACACAAGGAGATGAGACACCATGATCAACTGACAGCAAAAACAACAGAAAACTGAAAAAGTAATTTCAGATATTACAATGATCAGACACAGACCATAAAACAACTATGCTTAAAAAATTTGAAGAAACAAAAGAGGAACTTAAAATATAGAAGCATCCAAAAGAAACTTTTAAAAGTGGCGTAGCTAATAGAAAAAATAGAAGAGCATAAATTATAGATTTAGACTATAAATTTATACGATAAGACACTGCACCCAAGAACTGAAGAATACACTTTTTTAAATTATTGAAAATATTTTATTGTTTATTGTTGAGAGAGACAGAGTGTGAGAGGGGAAGAGGCAGAGAAAGAAGGAGACAAAGAAGTGAAGCAGGCTCTAGGCTCTGAGCTGTCAGCACAGAGCCCAATGTGGGGCTTGAACTGAAAAACTGTGAGATCATCACCTGAGCCAAAGTTGGATGCTCAACTCACTGAGCTACACAGGTGCCCCTATTATTATTTTTTAATTTGTTTAACTTCTTATTTCTTTTTGAGACACAGAGAGCAAGCAGAGGAGTGGCAGATAGAGAGGGAGACACAGAATCTGAAACAGGATCCAGGCTCTGAGCTGTCACCACAGAGCTTGACACAGGGCTCAAACCCACAAATGGTGAGATCATGATCTGAGCCAAACCCAGATGCTTAACTGACTGAGCCACCCAGGACCCCATTTATTATTTTTAATGTTTATTTAAGAGAGAGAGAGAGAGGCAAAGCTTGAGTGGGGAGAGAGGCAGAGAGAGAGAAATTACAGAATCTGAAGCAGGCTCTAGGTTCTGAGCTGTCGGCACAGAGCCTGACCTGGGGCTGGGACTCATAAACCACTAGATTATGACCTGATCAGATGCTTAACAAGCTGAGAACTGAGCCCACCAAGCACCCCAAATACTCTTTTGAAGCACACACAGAACAGTTACAAAATTTGTTCATGTATATTTGATCATAAAGCAACATATCAACAAATTTTACAAGCACAGGAATATATTCTAGTAATTATGTAGAAAGCAATTTTAAAGAAAGGAAGGCTAGAAAAATTATTACATATTTTAAAGTAAAGACATAAATTTCTATGTAACTAATGAATCAAAGAAGAAATCATAATAGAATCTTGAAAATATTTTAAACTGAATAATAATGAAAATGCTGTATACTCACATTTATGGGATGCAGTTAAAAACATGATTAGAGGAAAACTTATATCCTCAAGATGAATATATAAGTTAAAAAAGAAAGGCACAAGGCAATGATTTAAACATGAGTCTAGGAAACTAGAAAAAGAACAGCAAACCAAACCAAACCAAAACAAAGATACTTGATACGTGTTTTTTGCAGACCCCCTTAGCAAGTAAAGGGAATTCTATTCTGTTTGTGGTCTACTATACTATTTTATTATAAATTAATATTGAAATTAACCAAACACTTTTATGCATCTATTGACATTGTTTATATGGACTTTTCCTTTAATCTGTGAATGTGGTTAATCACAGTAACAGATTTCCTTATGTTGAAACAATCTTGAATTCCTGGGGTAAATCCAATTTGGCCATGATTTATCCTTCTTTTTATAAAAAAAAAAATTGCTAGATTACATTTGCTAATGTTCTGGTTACACTTTTTGCATTAATTTTATAGATCTTAATGAGTTTTTTAGCTTATTTTACTATCTTCATTGAATTTTGGTATCAAAAAATTGCTAGCATCATAAAATGAATTGAGGAATAAGCTTTTTCTCTTATCTAAAGAGTCTGGAAAACACTGCTAATTCTTTTTCTTAAATATTTTGTAGAACCATCTAGTGAAACAAAATGGCCTTGAGGTATCTTTCTGGGAAGAATTCAGTTTACTTAAGTTTACCAATGGTTACAGTACTATCTATTCCTTTTGTTTCTTCTTGAATCAGTTTTGATGAAAGATATTTTTTTGAGGAATTGGTTTATTTCATCTACATTTTAAAATATATCAACATAGGAGAGAGGGCAAATTGGTGGAGGAGTAAGGAGCTCCGTACTTGTACTCGCGCCCATACATCACACAGAAAAGATCTGAGGCCATTGGAAACCTTACGAAACCTGAGAGATTGGGAGAGAAAGGATGCAGAATCCACTGAGAAAGCCTTCTAACGTGAGTGTGAACTGGGGAAGAAAAAATCGGGCCAGGATTGGAGACTCCAGGGTGGGAGGAGATGCCCCTCTGCAGGGAGTGAGAGGGAAAAAAGAGAGAGTCCGAAACAGAAAAACCTCCGCTCGAGGGAATAACCTCCGCTCAGGGCATAGAAACACCCTGCGTGCCAAATACTTGCACGCCAGGTCCCATCTCACCAACTGGTCCCAGAGGGGCTGAGCGCACAGACTGCTTCTTTGTGCTGCTCCTGGCGGCTGGACTTCAGAGTAGCGGCGCGCCTGCTGCCATTGTCCTCCCGGGTGGCTGGGGCCCCTGGAAGAGCCGCGCGTGGGCACTGGGCGTCCCCGCTCCTGGCTGGCTGGGGCTCCAGAGGGAAGGCAAAGAGCTAAAAACTGGGAAATTTGCTTGTGAGTTCGTGTTTCGGGTGATGAGCCATAGAGGGACCTGGTTTTCCTCACTCCAGCGGGCTCTGCGCACCCAGCAGGCAAGCCCCCGCCCAGGCTCGCCAGCCCTACCCAGAGAAGGAAGCAGCGATTCTGACTCCACCCCCAGAGCTCGGCAGGGGGCCTGGAATTGTCCCGAGGGGGTTGCCTGGATAGCTGTGTCTAAGGCAATTTCAACAGGGCACACGGACTGGGATTTGGAGATTGGGACTGGCCTGCGTTGAAGAGTGCAACCAACTTTGGCTGCGCTTCTAGTACGGGGAGTTTACACGCCCCAAAAAAGCGAGGTGCAACGCTTGGCTCAAGAAGGGACTGGAGCACTGTCACTATCCTCCCCACAACCGCCAAGGCAGAGCTCCCGCCTGAGGCATTGGATCATGCCACGTCCATCCCTGCCTGAGAGCTGCCCTCCTCCCTTTTTTTTCCTTTTTTTCTTCTTCTTTCTCTTTTCTCTCTTTTTTTCCCCAGAACACTGACCTGATTAACTCTGGTCGCCGGCTTGCTTAAACAATCACAAGGAGTCCATTCTGTAGATGTAAATTCTACACCTACCGACATTTTCATCTCTTTCTCTCAGGAGTACAGGAAGAAGTCTGGAAAACCTCTAAAAACATGGAGGTTAAAAAACACCCTACTAAAGAATGAATAGGCCAATCAGGCACTGAGAGATGAAATTAAAAAATGTATGGAAACAAATGAAAATGAAACACAACAATCCAAAATCTATGGGATGCAGCAAAGGCAGTCCTAAGAGGAAAGTACATTGCTCTCTAAGCCTATTTCAAGAGATTAGAAAAAGCGCAAGTCCAAAATCTAACAGCTCACCTAAAGGAACTAGAGGCAGAACAACAAGAATGCCCTAAACCCAGTAGAAGAGAAATAGTAAAAATTAGAGCAGAAATAAACAACATAGAGACCAAAGAAACAATTGAACAGATCAATGAAACCAAGAGTTGGTTTCTTGAAAAAACAAACAAAATTGACAAACCTCTAGCCAGACTTACCAAAAAGAAAAGAGAGAACACCCAAATAGACAAAATAACGAATGAAAATGGACTTATTACAACCAACCCCTCAGAAATACAAGCAATTATCAGGGAATACTATGAAAAATTATATGCCAACAAATTGGACAACTTAGAAGAAATGGATAAATTCCTAAACACATACTCACTACCAAAATTCACACGGGAAGAAATAGAAAACCTGAACAGACCCATAACGAGTGAAGAAATCGAATTAGTGATCAAAAATCTCCCAACAAATAAGAGCCCTGGACCTGATGGCTTCCCTGGGGAATTCTACCAGACATTTAAAACAGAATTAATCACAATTCTTCTCAAGCTATTCCAAAAAATAGACATAGAAGGAAAACTCCTGGACTCATTTTATGAAGCCAGCATCACTCTGATTCCCAAGCCAGACAGAGATCCAGAGAAAAAAGAGAACTACAGGCCAATATCCTTGATGAATACAGATGCAAAGATCCTCAATAAGATCCTTGCAAATCGAATCCAGTAGCACATAAAAAGAATCATTCACCAAGATCAAGTGGGATTCATTCCTGGGTTACAGGGCTGGTTCAACATTCGCAAATCAATCAAAGTGATCCATCACATTAATAAAAGAAAAGATAAAAACCATATGATCCTGTCAATAGATGCAGAAAAGGCATTTGGCAAAATACAGCATCCCTTCTTAATAAAGACTCTAGAGAAAGTCGGAATAGAAGGAACCTACTTAAACATCATCAAAGCCATCTATGAGAAGCCTTCAGCTAACATCATCCTCAACGGGGAAAAACTCAGAGCTTTCCCCCTGAGATCAGGAACACGACAGGGATGTCCACTCTCATCACTGCTGTTTAAGATAGTGCTGGAAGTCCTAGCATCAGCCATCAGACAACAAAAGGAAATCAAAGGCATCAGAAATGGCAAAGAAGAAGTCAACCTTTCACTCTTCCCAGATGACATGATACTCTACATAGAAAACCCGACAGACTCCACCAGAAGCCTACTAGAACTGATCCAAGAATTCAGCCAAGTTGCAGGGTACAAAATCAACGTACAGAAATCGGTTGCATTTTTATACACCAACAATGAAGCAACAGAAAGAGAAATCAAGAAACTGATCCCATTCACAATTGCACAAAAAACCATAAAATACCTCGGAATAAACCTAACCAAGGATACAAGAGATCTGTATGATGAAAACTATAGAAAACTTATGAAGGAAATTGGAGAAGACACAAAGAAATGGAAAAACATCCATGCTCGTGGATAGGAAGAATAAATATAGTAAAGATGTCATTACTACCAAAGCACTCTACACATTCAATGCAATTCCAATCAAAATTGCACCAGCATACTTCTCAAAACTAGAACAAACTATCCAAAAATTTGTATGGAACCACAAAAGACCCCGAATAGCCAAAGTAATCCTGAAAAATAAAACCAAAACGGGAGGGATCACCATCCCAGACTTTAGCCTCTACTATAAAGCTGTCATCATCAAGACATTATGGTATTGGCACAAAAACAGACACACAGACCAATGGAACAGAATTGAGAACTCAGAAGTGGACGCAAAAGTATACAGCCAACCAATCTTTGACAAAGCAGGAAAGAATATCCAATGGAAAAAAGACAGCCTTTTTAACAGATGGTGTTGGGAGAACTGGACAGCAACATGCAGAAGAATGAAACTAGACTATTTTCTCACACCATGCACAAAAATAAACTCAAAATGGATAAAGGACCTGAACGTGAGACAGGAAACTATCAACACCCTAGAGGAGAAAGCAGGAAACAACCTCCTTGACTTCCACCGCAGCAACTTCTTACTTGACACATCCCCAAAAGCAAGGGAATCAAGAGCAAAAATAAACGATTGGTACCTCATCAAGATCAAAAGCTTCTGCACAGCCAAGGAAACAACCCAGAAAATTAATAGGCAACCGACGGAATGGGAGAAGATAGTGGCAAATGACATATCTGATAAAGGGTTAATATCCAGAATCTATAAGGAACTCACCAAACTCCACACCCGAATAACAAAGAACCCAGTGAAGAAATGGGCAGAAGATATGAACAGACACTTCTCCAAAGAGGACATCCAGATGGCCAACAGACACATGAAACGATGCTCAGCATTCCTCCTCATCAGGGAAATACAAATCAAAACCACACTGAGATACCACCTCATGCCAGACAGAGTGGCTAAAATGAGCAAATTAGAGAACTCTAGATGCTGGCGAGGATGTGGAGAACCAGGCACCCTCCTACACTGTTAGTGGGAATGTAAATTGGTGCAACCCCTCTGGAAAACAGTGTGGAGGTTCCTCAGGAAACTCACAATAGAACTCCCCTATGACCCAGCAATAGTACTGCTAGGAATTTACCCAAGGGATACAGAAATGCTGAAGCATAGGAGCACATGTACCCCAATGTTCATAGCAGCACTCTCCACAATAGCTAAAACATGGAAAGAGCCATAGTGTCCATCAACAGATGAATGGATCAAGAAGATGTGGTTTATCTATACCATGGAATACTACATGGCAGTGAGAAACAGTGAAATCTGGCCATGTGTAGCAAAATGGATGGACCTTGAGGATGTTATGCTGAGTGAAATAAGTCAGGCAGAGAGGGACAAATATCATATGTTTGCACGTATAGGAGAATTAGGAGGAACTGAGGGAGGAACAAGGGGGAGAAGAAGGGGGGAAATGGTGGGGGAAAGAGAGAGAGGCAAACCATGAGAGACTCTTGAATGCTGACAAAAACTGAGGACTGATGGATGTGGGGCGGAGGGGGGATGGGCATGGAGGAGGACACTTGTGGGGATGAGCACTGAGTGTTATGTGGAAAATAATTTGACAATAAACTATTTGAAAAAAAAATAAGTAAATATATGAATACATACATTGTTTGAAAAAAAAACAGTTCTGTATTTTCCTCTAAGTGCTTTAGCTATATTCCATGAATTTATGATTCATTTTATTATTCAATTAAATATATTTTAAAAACTGTTAAAAAAATAAGACAATAAAATGTGTTTTTTTAAAAAAGTAAATAAAATAGGGGCGCCTGGGTGGCTTAGTCGGTTAAGCGTCCGACTTTCGCTTGGGTCATGATCTCACGGCTCGTGGGTTCGAGCCCCGCGTCGGGCTCTGTGCTGACTGCCAGCTCAGAGCCTGGAGCCTGTTTCAGTTTGTGACTCCCTCTCTCTCTGACCCTCCCCTGCTCACGCTGTCTCTCTCTCTCTCTCTCTCACCTAGAAATAAATAAAACATTAAAAAAAAATTAAAAAAAAAAAATAAAAAATAAATAAAATATATCAACATAAAGTTAATCAATTTCTCCTTTATTAAATATCTGCAGGATATTGTATAATATTGATTGTTCATTGTTGATATTGATTATCTATCTTCACAATAAATCTATGAGATAGATACTCTTATCTCCACTCTATGAGTGAGGGAACTGAAGCACAGAGAATTTAAATTGTCTATTAAGGGATGGATCATAGACTTGAATCTATGTAGCCAGGCTTCACTTCCTTGACTCTTAACTAACTATGTTTTATTCTCACCATTAAAATAATGATTGCAATGACACTTCAAAGACCTGAGAAACAGTTGGATAACATGGGCTTTATATAATTTTATATTTTTATTACTATACTGTACTATGTTAACTGATCTAATTGGAACACAGTTCTGAAGAGGTCAGTGTTCTAACATCCATCCCCGGTTGGGCAAATTGATTTTAAACAATTCCTTTAGTCCAAACTTGTAGTGCTGAGACAATCTTATTAGGTTAAAAATTAAGGCTTCCGTTTATAAGAGGACTAAATAGAATCCAGATCCATTTCTGAAGTTGACAAGCAAATGCATTTCTACGGCCAAAACCCTGGATCAAGCCACTATTATCGCTTGCCTGAGCTACTACAGTAATTTACAATTGGTCATTCTCTGATTATTTTCCATGGAATAGTCATTATTTTGCTTAAAACATAAACCTTGAGGCACCTGAGTGGGTCAGTCAATTAAATGGTTGACTTCAGCTCAGGTAATGATCTCACACTTCTCGAGTTCGAGCCCCATGTCTGGCTCTGCAAACAGCTCAGACCTAGGAGCGTGCTTCAGATTCTGTATCTCCTTCTCTCTCTTCCCCTCCCCCTCTCCCACTCTCTCTCTCAAAAATGAATGAGTGAATATTTGAAAAAAAAACATAAATCTTAATGTCATATCCTTAATTATAACCCTCCTTTGGGGAGTAAAATTTAAAAATACTAATAATGCTTCCTTCCTTCTTTCCTTTCCTTCCCTCCTTCTCTCCTTCCCTTCTTCCTTCCTTCCTTCCTTCCTTTCTTTTTTCTCTCTCTCTCTTTCTCTCTCTCTCTTTCTTTCTTCTTACCAAGGACACAGCTTTGCTCTGGTCTGCTCAAGACACTCAACTCTAAAGAAGATGTCAGGGCTTCTTAATAACGGAAGGAAACACCGGGACTGAGAAAATGAGACAAGGAAGGGAAGGAAGCCAATATGGGTGACGTTAATGAGCGAACTATCCTATTGGCATCTGGGGCTTCATTCCACCAGAGGGCCTCTGGAAGACTGTATATAATCTGCTTCAGTTTGTCCCACCCGAGGGTGGGCTGAATTGGTCATTTATTTAATCAATACCCTACTGACATTAGCTGAGGTCTCCTTTTGAGGAAATTAATTTTCTAGCACTTCAGGCCAGTACTGAACATAGACCAAACATGCTTCTGTGATTAGAGAATGACTCAGGAAGAGAGTTACAGGTGCTTAGGCACAAAGTCCTTGAGTAAAGTGTCAATACTTGCATGACTGTGATCAGCTTCTGGACCATCTTAAGTTTATTCTGGTAACTAATTCCTCAAGGTGGAACTAATACTTCAAGGTGTATTTTCTTTAAACTACAACAAAACAAACATCAACAGTAGTATATGGGACACACCACAGTGTCTGCTGCTACAGTTGGTTCTAAGGGACATAATGGATATTCATCTCCCTCTTCTACTATCCACTTTAGGTTTCCTTCACCTTCATCCAACATTTCTATTAGCTTATTTTGCTTATGCCATGGGTAACCCAGACATTTACACTTGAGAGGTCTGAACCACTGGTTACTGTGCCCTAGTCATGCCACGTTTGCTACAACTGCCCATTTGTAGCTATCACTAGGCACAGGAGCACAAAAAGCCATCTCTGAATTACTGATATATCCCTCTCCACCCTCTTTATCTAGCAGTAACCAGAGATCCTGATGATAATCAAGGTTGGTTATGTCCACCAATATAATAATTCCTTCCCCCCCCTTATGCATTGGCAGTCGGAGCCCCAAATGACCAGGCAACAACCATAGCTTTGATTTAAAGGGTTTAGTGGGAATCTTGCTGTAAACTCTGGGCTCCCTTCCGTGGAAACCAGAACCTAAAGTCAAAACGGTTCTAAAAGTATAGGGTTAGAAAGCACACATTTCACCAAAGGGGTTACTGGGGGTGATTATGTCAGAAGTCATTCCTTCCTAACTGTTGGCTCCTGGGCTAATGTAGTCTACCTATCATGAGTAATGTATCTTACAAAAAAAAAAGATTCAAATTATTTGTATCTCAAATGACCATGTTCCGTGTCAATTCTATGGAGTGTCTCAACTGTTCCAAGCTCATGCTTGAGCTGTGCTTTCAAGAGGCCATTCATCATTCTTTCAGCCTGGCAGTTTCTAGGCGATGTGATATAATGTAGGAATGATAATCCTACAGTCGTGTGCCCACTTACTTTGCTGTATTTGAGTGACGGAGTGGCTGAGCTTCTGATATTGACCCAAAGACTCATTGTGCTCATTCCCACAGGTCCTTCTAATATTTTCTTCTCCACAACTTCTTGCCTCTGATCTTTCAAACTTGTACATCTTGATCTATGTCCAGACTATTAATCAATGTCCAAGGAGTCCTGTGGAGCTTAGCTCTTTGCACACAAATGTGATATCAGTGTGTGTATGCTGCCCTGTCCACTGAAAGTATTTATCCTCTCCACTCTGCACTAGGGCAGCTCCTCAGTGGGACTCTAGTTTGTAAATAATCTATGTTTTAGCTCACATAGCCGTGAAGTGAGGGAAAGGCATTTGTGCAATTGAAATAGGTAGCAATAATGTCCTGACATGTTTGTCTAACTTGCTTGAGCTTTTCAGACCTGCTTGGGTCCAATTTTCAATGAGTGATAGATTACTACAGAGTCTGACTAATCTTATAAATTGTTGGCTCTGGTTAACCCCTGTTCATGATGGTAGTCATGTGATAATCTGTTGCTATTCCATAGTTAGGCACTCAATCCCTATCCAGACTCAACAGTAGGCCAAGAGCTGCTTTTTGAATAGTAAATAGTTCTCTGAAATGGATGATATTACCTTTCTCTAGAACTCTTGGGTTCTGCACTGTGCCTTTACCACTGAGTTTTGCGTGAGATGCCACACACTGCCCCCTTATACCAAAGGCATTTCTATGTCTATTAGGTCCATAGACCATATGACCCAAGTAGTAGGAAGGCTCATACTGCAGCCTGAACTTGCTTCAGAAGTATTTCTTGCTCTGGATCCACCCAAAAACGTGCAGCTATCTGAGTCACCCAATAAATAGGATAGATTAGGATTTCTAAGCCTATGATATGATATCTCAAAATTTCAAAGATGCCTGCCAAACATTGTTACTTTTTCTTAGTGGCAGAAAATGCAAAGTACATTAGTTTGTCTTTTTACCTTAAAGGGATGTCTTGGTATGCTTCAGAACTTAACAGTCCTAGAAACTTCACTAACTCTCTGTAGGGTTTTTTCTATTGCTTTCCAGTAATGCACCCATCTTACAAGAGCATAGGAAACATTTGCCATTTCCTACTAACCAAGTCTGACTAACATGATGGTAACAATATAGTGGACCAACAAAATTTCTTTGAAATTCAAGATCATCAAAAATCAGTTGGACTTTAACAGAGCTCAGAAGAAATAAAGATGATTAATGCATGAGGTTATTTGTCTAAGGTTACTGTGAACTACCTTTGATACCCTTTTTTTTGACAGGCATAGGAAAGAATGCATTTGCCAAATAAGTAATCCACATACCAAGTATTAGGGTCTATGTTGATCTAGTTCTAAATCTAGCAGAAATGTCACATCCAGAACAATTGTAATTGGGACTATCACTCGGTTAAGTTCATGATATCACTCCAACAGCTTCATGATCCATCTGGTTTTTGCAAGGGCCATATGGTTGAATTAAATGGGGAAATGATAAGAACCACTACTTTAACATGCTTTTAAATCTTTGAAGGTGGCACTAATATCAGACAAACTCCTTGGGATGTAGTATCACTTCTGGTTAAGGAAAAGGAGACAATTTCAGGGTCTTCTACTTGACCTTGGCTATTATTATGGCTCTTACTCCACAGGTCAGGAAACCAATATGATGGTTCTCTCAGATGCAATCAGGGACTAAAGAAATGACTACAGGTGAATCCATAGACCCACTGAACACACTGTAAGATGGACTTTAACCAGGACTTCATTAATTTCCTGGATCCATGAATCTCAACTATAACAAGGTGTCATGGTGGTGTTTGTGGTTTCATGGCATGCACACCAGGTCACATCTTTATCCAAAGGTGTCAATAGA
This sequence comes from Proteles cristata cristata, assembly GCA_017311185.1. Lineage (NCBI taxonomy): Eukaryota > Metazoa > Chordata > Mammalia > Carnivora > Hyaenidae > Proteles > Proteles cristata. The sequence goes on along the minus strand of JAESUZ010001348.1, from coordinate 1,384,522 downwards.
TCTGGGCATTTCTCTTTCCCTGTTTTATATTTATTCTGCTAAGCAGCATCAGTCCTTTGGGAGAGGGATTAGAATAACAGCTACTGATTCTTAACGCTATATTGCAGGGTCTTTCTTCAAGAAGATCTCACTTCCATCAATGCCTTGTCATGGCACCCTCCTTATGTACTCCTGGGCTAGTCTGGGGCTTTTTGACATTAGCAGAGGTAGGATCTCAAGAAAGCAAGCAGAATCTCACAGTTGCTCACACTGTCATATATTATCACATTTTCTTTCTTTACTGAATCATTCCAGGTGCATATAATTCACCTACAATAGATCCCTCAATAAAAAAAAAAACAAAACCCTCCCTTGTCATATTGCCCCTTCCAGTTTGTACCTCATTCGCTGTTCTACTATATTTCACTGTGAAAGTCTGCTAAATAGATTCTCACTGTTTTTTTCTCCATCTCTTCTCTCCTGAGCCCAGTTCAAACAAAACTCTGTTCCTACCACTCCAATGGCACTATTCTTGTCCAGATCCCCACCGGCCATCAGATAGCCAAGTCTATGGTCATTTTTCCATTCACACTTCCCCATCAGTGCTTGGTCCCTGTTCCCTGGCACTCACTGTTCCCTTCTACACAGAGGCCCTTTATTGTAACTGCCTGTGATTCTCTCTCAAAGAAGCAAGCTTGGCTAGCTATAGGAAGGCTAGAAGTCCTAGGGTGTCAATGTCTCTAGGAGCAGCCCTCAGCCAATGACAGATGGGAGCTGGTGTATACATGCACTGTCTTTCCTTTCTTTCGATGGGGTGCCCCTGACACAGGTTTGGTACAGGCTCCCAGAGGCTTCCAGTGGGATTGAGTTCAGTTTTCCACAGTGAGAACCTTCTCATGAATAAACCCTGCAAAGACTCTCCTCCCTACCCTGTCTCACCTCCCCACTCCCCTCCTGCTACTCCTTAAAATCACCTCTTGAGTCAACTGCTGGCAGTAAATCCCTTATCTCAAGATCTGCTTCTGGCAGGGGTCCAAATTCAGTAGATTCAGGGTAAAAATAGCTGCATTTTTTTCTTCACTCTATCTCCTTTGCAACATGACTTTGCAGCTTCTCTCATCAAGAGATATACACTATTTTCCCTACTCTTTGAATCTGGGTTAATCTTGTGAATTGTTTTATCCTAAGGAATGCATCTGAAGTGCCAGTGTGGCAGTTCTGAATTTAGATCTAAATGGTCATTGGGGCGCCTGGGTGGCTTAGTCGGTTAAGCGTCCGACTTTCGCTTAGGTCATGATCTCGCGGTTCGTGGGTTCAAGCCCCGCGTCGGGCTATGTGCTGACAGCCAGCTCAGAGCCTGGAGCCTGTTTCAGTCTGTGACTCCCTCTCTCTCTGACCCTCCCTTGCTTGCGTTGTCTCTCTCTGTCTCTCCTAGAAATAAATAAAAATGTTTAAAAAATTTAAATGGTCATTATTACATGCTTTTCCTTATATTGGTTTACTGTAATATAACCCCCACAAGAGCAAGGCTTGTGCCTATCTTATTTAAATGCTTAGTCATATTCCCACTGCTAAGAACTAGGCTGGACACATAAGTATAGAGGGGCCACACTGTACACTTAAGTGAATAATCAAATCTATATGCATACTATACACTTGACCACTTCTTCTAATTGGGAAATTTCACTTTCAACTTGGGATCCTGGAAAAATCTGTTTCGCTGAATTGGTGGAAGGATTTTGCCAACCAACACATCAGGTCACTCCCTTACCTTCATTCAGTTTTACCCCCATCTCAAATTCCACCTGTTTCCTGTTTCAATTCCTAACTCTCCCCACCATGTCCTCAACAAACAGTGCAAGTTCTAACACAAGTGAAATGGATTCAGTAATCTGATTGATTGATCTATTGATTGTCTCTGGTTCTTTTTTTCTGGTTACTGTGTTTATTAGCTTTCCTTAGCAGCAATTCCCTGCCTGCCTCTCAAGGGTGGTGGTACAAAAGGGAGAACCAATCTTTCCTGCAGCTAGCGTGCCTGTGAACTCTCTGTGGGCGTGTGACATTACAAAAATAGAAGTGGCAGAGCAGTACTCTCAGTTACTTAGGATTGCAACAGAGGGAGACGTGAAATTTGCTTTTGCAGCTGTTCTTTACAAAATGGCTACCATTGAATAATGAATGTCTAGCTTTTTATTTAAAGTTTTTTTTTTCTAATTCATTTAGTTTCCAAATAACAAGGTCAAGTTTGTTGGCCAGTACTTGTTGGCACATGAGTAGGCGCCAGTCCTTCTTCTGCTGAATGTCTGGTCAATCATAGAGACTAACATGAGTACAATGTTGGAATCATTGACATTTAGTTCTGAACACTGTTTTGACTTTAGAGTCCTGTATTTTACAATTTAACTTCTGCTTGAAATGATTCACTGATGGTTCTGTGGAATTTAGCTTCTGTTTTTGGTGTAGTAATCAGTGTTTGCTATTGGTTCAGGATTCAGTTAAGTGTTGCTTTTTAATTTGAGTAAGGTTCATAGTTCAAATCTAAATAGTAGTATTGAAATTGGTTTGCTTAATTATGTGATAGCCAAAAAGCTAGTAGCCATGTATAAGAAGCTTGGCATCATGTTTATTACATCCTGGGGATGAATGCTGTTAATTCTTGATTGTGTAGGTGTGGATTATAAATGTCATCTGATGCTCCCTTTTCAGACTTTGGGCAGTAACCTATATTAGAAAAACAAAGTTCACAGTATATGAGTTACTGAATATACACAAAGTCTTCCTGCCCAGTACATGTATTTTGGGACATTTATTACCATTCACGGGTAACTTGCACATTACTTGATCTAGCCAAAGCAAAAGGAGGTAGCTTGGTATAGGTAGGGAGTGCAACTTTGGATTCCAGCCCCTGTGTGCTCTTGCACAAGTGATCTTCCATTCTGAGCAAGTTTCAGTTTGCTCATCATTACATGGGGCATAATCCAAACAGAGGACCTTTATATTTTTCAGGAGTACTGTGAACCAAGGCAGGAACTGTGTCTTATTCAATTTGTAGCCACATTGCTACAAACACTATGTAGTTGTTTAATGAATATATATTGAGGGTTAAATGAACATGAAGATACCTTGAAAACTATAATGCAATACACACATCCAAATGGAGCTGTATAAACTGATTAATTATCTAAGTCCTTCTTTCTCTTCCTCCTCTTCTTCCTCCTTCTTCATGTTATGATATAGAATGAAAAAGTGTTTTTCCAGAGAAGCTTTTGCCCTGATGTCCAGCGCTAGGGCAACTCATAGTTAACACAACTCACATAGCTGGCCTTCTTAATTGTTTATGCATTCACTCATTCACTAACTAACCATATGTTTCTGAGCACCTTTAGGGCATATAGTTGGTTTTATGGCTGATGTTGAGAGACCAGGATGTGGCCCACATCTGGGAATAGGTTTTTTTTGCAGACAGATACAGGAAAGCCACTTAACTTTGGTGATGCACCACAGCCTCGCTGTCTAATCACATCAAGAAAAAGTGAAACAGGAGTTCTTTCCCCTGACCCATATGTCTTGCAATAGTAGGAAATCAGGAGAAAGGAGTAAATTTTTCTGTTTCCATGGAAACAGACCTGCTCCTAAAGGCAAGAGATATGCATAGCAACTACCTAGATAGTAGAATATGTTTGTCCTGCAGAGTACATGTGGCTATGGAGGGCAAGAGACACCAGCTAGGTGCCTGGACACTGGAGAGAGGAAAAGCATAAATGTTTGGAATTGTTTTGTTCATAAGACACTGAGATGTGGTTGAATATTTGTAGAAATGTTGTTGGTTTGATAAGGGGTAATGAATTTTAATTTTTAAAAAACGATTCTATTCACAAACAGACACAAATCTACAGATGCTCTCAGAAACACTAACAGTCTTGTGGAGCATGCTGCCCTTGACACATATAGAACTGGAGATATGTGCAGGGTTAGCTAATAAGAGGATGAAAGGGATGACTTCCTGATGATGAAAATAATGACAGCCACGAAGCAAGAACTGACAGATATTGGGCACTTCCTAGGTGCCATAAACTGTGCTAATTGCTGACATGCATTTTCTCTTTTAACCCTCAGAACAAATGTGTGAGGCACACAAAGCTTATAAGATGAGGAAAATGAGACCCAAAAAGTTTAAGAAAGTTGACTAAGATCATGTAGTTGATGAGAAACAGCTGATTTGAGTCCATGTCTGTTGGACTCTAAAGTCTAGACATTTAAATATTATATCCACTTCCTGTGGGGTCCTTACTGTCCAACCATTCCAAAGTGAATCATTTAAGGTAACATAGCACCTATATGAGTCTTGGTTATGCCATTTGTCTGAATCTCCACAGAATCCAACCATGTGATAAAGGAATATTGTCACAAAGGAGTGTGTGATGGAAACCACTGAGGCCTGGGCTTCCTTCCCTGCATCTTATTGTATAAAGGCCATCCTCAGGCCAGCCTACCATAAAGATGTGCAGTTCTACTTTGGGAAGTGGAGTCACTGTGGTATTTTATGTTGATAGTCTCTTCAGAAAAAGCATAAAGTGCACATGTTAGAGATGAGTCCAGAATTCCATCCCTTCATATGTTCAGGAAATATTTATTGAGAACCTACTCTGTACTGAAGATCTAGAAGTCAAAGGTGTGGCCTCCACCATCACAGGTTTCATGGAGGAGAACAGCTTAGAAAATCATTGCCACCTGTGTGCCTTAATAGAGGCATGCTCAGGATGCTATCAGCATGGCCTGGAGGAGCATGGGATTTGGTCTTGAATTAGGTGAAAGGAGAGGGAAATACCAGGAGTGCTTCCAAGAGAAGTTAGTGCTCCCATTACATCTTAGACAGTGAATAAGAGTAAGACAGCCAGGATGATTTGAAGGGTAGCTGTGGGAATAGACAGTAGGCAATGGGAATTTGCCAGTTTCAAAACCTTTCAGCCATTTGATGGTGAACAAAACTGAAATAGGGCCAGTGCACAGGTGTGAATCTTCAGCCCACATAAGTCCTCCTAAGGGCTGAAGTGAGACACTTGTATTTCAGTAAGATTTTTACTGCTTGCAAACTATTTTACATCATCATCTCATTCAATCCCTTTCAAGACAGACATTACTATCCTCATTTTATAGACAAAGATGTTATATAATTTTCCCAAGTTTACACAGCTCTGATGAGTGGGACTATAGTTCAAATTCTCGCCCCCACCACCCCACCCCAACTCCAGGGAACTTTCCTTGTACCTCCCTCCAATCAGAGTGTAAACTTGCCAAGAAGCTCCAGGCTTCTGAAATATGCCCTGAGGACAAAGGATGTTACACTGGATATGGGTGGCTCCTGGGCAGGAGGAGTTGGAACAGATGAGGTGGTGAGGGGGAGGGGGAGGTTGTGGTTAACAAAGGGCCTGGAGAAGAGTCTGACAGTGGCAGAAACAAGAAGGCAGGGATGGGCCCAGTATCAGAAGGTCAGCCAAAAGGTGCCAGTGGTACGGTTGCAAGGTTTTAAATAAAATGCTAAAAGTTTGGGTTTTTTACCCCTGTTGGCCCACAGGTGCTAATGACTCCTCCAGATCTTATCAGCTCCCCTCCCCACTGCCCAGGTTGCATTCTCTTCTACTGACCAATCAGAATAAACCTCAGCTGTAAACACCTAGCTGAGATGTTAGAAGTTAGCCTCCCCACGTCTCCCCTAACATCGCTCTCTTCATGCAGTGTCATGATTACCTGTTACTTGTTTTCACTCCTTAAATTCTCCAAGTCCAGTACCTGGCTTGTTGCAGGCAAGTAAATATTAAAGGAATTACTGAAAGGAGCACAGGCCATGCTGAATTTTACCTCTGGTTAAGCTAGGAGCAGATAAATCCAGGTTCAGGTATTGATTCTTCTAAATTTAATAAACATATATTAGCAAATATATGTTTGCTCAGGAGAGCAGACACATGGCTTCTAACTTCTAGAGAGCATCAGGGTCCTAGATTCGATCGTCTGTACCAATTGAACAGGTTTGCAAACAATTGGCCTTTGGATGTTCCAATTGTCCTTAAGTGATGGGAAAATTAAGACATGCTGTCTTTCATGGAAACAACGTACACCAAATAGACAATTGTCTTCTCTCAGTGCAGCCCAACACAAATGCAGTACCACCAACCTGAGTGCCAGCCAATCCCTAGGAAAGGGACTCACTGATAATTAAGGAGTTCACGGCTCACAGTCTGATCCTTTTAAGGGATATCTTCAAAAGATCCCTCAGAAAACCGACAAAAAAATCTTTAAAAATCAAACAATGAAAATGTAACTATAGGCTGTATATTTGACAACTTTAGATGAGAAATATCCTCTGAAGTCATTCTGCCTAAGGGGCTGCCCCGCTAAGAGCTGACTAATGCAGAGGACAGTGATGACCAAAAGTAAAGCTAGTCTCTTACTGGAGTCTTCAGAGACCATGGTTCTAAGAAGGAGAGTTATTTCACATCCTTATTTAGAAGAAAGAAAAAACTCAGACAGAATAGCACAAGCAGTCAAGGGCAAGTCTTCAGTGGAACCTTGCTCTGTGTGGAGAGTGTGGTAAGGCTGCCAGAGACTCCTCTCCAAGGAAAATGTTGATGCTTCTCTGGATTCTTTGTTCTGGGTTCAGCAATACATCTCAGATGTGGTTCTCTCTGGGTTTTGTAACAAGATACTTATTTCCCCCTCTTTGAAGCTGCTGGTAGATCTCTTTTCTTTTCACTATGCATTCCCTCTGCAGTGAAGTGGGGGCAGCCTTCCCACGACCCCACTCCTAGGGGCTTCCGTGCCCTGCCTCCCAGGGTGCAGAAGGTAGTACAGAGCCATCCCAAGGCAGGGAGCCTGGTGAGCTGCCACCCCCTCAAGTTGGTTCCAGCTAGATATTTATGATGGTGCTGTGAAGGGAATGCTTTATAAAACTCTCAGAGGTGCCAAGGAGTGTAAAAGAAGCTGATAAAGAGACTAAGGGGAGATCTGAGTGCTGCCTGTGGGGATTTGGAGGGCTGTTGTGTGGAAGGGGGAGCAGGGCAGGAATCCAGGATTCCTGGATAGGTGGGTGAAGGCAGGACCTCAGGATCATTGAGTCCAATGGCCTCATTGGACAATGGAGCTACTGAGGTGAGGTCACTTCCTTAGAAGGGATGGATAGACATGATAGAAAAACTAAATACCTTTTTAAATAAGCTGCTACCCTACAGTGGAATGGGTACCAATGGAAAAAGAACTCTTCAATGCCAGAATATGAACATAGGGTTAAATGAACACTCATAGAAAGGGCGTTAAATGAACAGGGGTTAAATGTCACTCATAGAAAGTTTAATGGTTACTTTGATGTGTCCACTTGACTGGGCCACGGGATGCAAGTATTTGGTCAAATGTTATTCTGGGTATGTCTGTGAGGGTGTTTCTGGATAAGGTTAACATTTGAATTTTTAGACTAAGTAAAACAGATTGCCCAACCCAGTGTGACTGAGCCTTGTGCAATATGCTGAAGGCCTGAATAGAACAAAAAGACTGGCCTCCCATGGATAGGAGGGAATTCCTCCTGCCTGACTGCCTTCAAGCTGCTGCATCCGTCTTCTGTCCTAAGACTGGAATCTATGTCATCGGCTATCCTGGTACCAATGCATTTGGATTCAGACTGTAGCTGAACATTGGGTCTGCTAGGTCTCCAGTTCACTGATGAAACTAGCTTGTATTTCATTATTTCATTTCTTTATCATTAATGAGGAGAAGGTGATAATCAAGAATTTATTCATTAAGTTGATAAAAAAAATTCATATTTGACCAAAATCATCTTCTCCATTGCTGTGATGATGTTAGCTCACAACCTCCTTAGGAGCTTCCTGGATATATTCTGAAACCAGGTTCAGTACAGGGAGTGCAGGGAAAGATCAGAGAAAGAGGTCGGCGACTCCAAGTTAGCAGGTGGCAGATTTAATAAGCAAGGGGACTTACATATGAGGCTTGCCTTGGGCAGCTGCAAGATAACTGTATCTCTGCACCTGCCTGCCAAATTTTAAAAGTTTGCATAGAAGTCTTAACTGGGATCAGTCACATATACCATCTTAATGGTTTCAACACTACATTACAATCTTAAGGCTATGTATGTCCTTGGGGTAGTTTCTGGGATTGGGGAAGGCAAGCAGAATGCACATTCCAAAGACAGGAGAGAGGGTGAGGAGATTTAATGGCTAGCATCCAGCTCACAATGACCTCCCTCAATAGACGACTCATACAGCAGGCCCATACTTTGGGTTTTTACAAGCCTCACTGATTAGCTTTGATTGGACCCATTTTGACTGATAACAAACTACAGTATCTCTTATTCATAACCCCAAGTGAGTGCTTATGTATCTTTTTTGAGAAGCTGGGTGATTGAATAAATGGTTGAATCAGCACTGAAACAGGGAAATTGAAAGGAATGCCTGGAGGGTAAGATGAGGAGTTTGAATTTAGTAATTCTGTGATTGAAGAGACAATGAGATATCCAATTAGAAATCCAGCAGGGAATTGGAAATATGGGCCTGGCAAGAAGTGTCAGACATTTAGGCACCTTCCCCATAGAGAATGAAGGTTGAAACCATATGAATGAATGAAATATTAGATGGAGAGAGCAGTGAGCGATGGGCCAGGGTTTAACCATAAGGAACATACATACTCATGGAGAGAAATAATCTTCAATTCATCTCAACACATCATTCTTTGAGTGCTTACTATGTGCTGAGTGCTATGTTGAGTATGGGATTCAGGAGTGTAAAAGATGGTTATAACCTCTGCTTTCATAGAACTTGTGGTCTACACTTACTGAAAAGATCAGGACATTCCAGGAGTGAAAGACAGCCCAAAGACCACTCACTTTAACCCTAATATTACAGCTCAGTGTAACACAGCTTTACTCTGACCCCTCCAGGATGAACAGTAGTCCTTCCCATTCTGGGCAGGCACTAAATCAGAATGTCCTTCGACAGCCCTCACAGATCTGAGGACAGACATAGTGCCTTCACACATTATATCGTATGGAGTTCTACTCCTCACTGTTGGGCTGCTTCTTTGTGAGAGCTCTTCATGTTAATGCTCATCTTAAAGTACACACACACCTCAGAGGAGTCCATAAAACTCTAGCTCCAATGTAGCTATCAAGGAAAAGAAGACAACTGTCTGACGCTGAGCACATAATGTCAGAAACACACTCCCCTAGATGTTTCATGGCCATTAAATCAATCATTATCTCATTAATCAATGAAAAGAGTTAAACTCCCTTGTTCTACATCCCAAACTGCTCTTAACATCCCCCCAATTTCACTTACATAATTTTCCTAAAGAAACCTATAACCTTCTTACATTGCTCTTAACCACATCTCTTTTTCTCCATCCTCAATCTGGACATTGTTTTGGAGGCCCAAAGACAAAGATTTTGCAATTGGTTCATTGTTCCAATCTGTTGATTTCTTACTGTCTTCATTGTGTAATCCATCACTTTAGATAACTTTTTCAACTTCACTGCATCCAAAAATGTGAATAGTATATGGTCCTTATCTGACATGCTATTAAATTTTAATAGACCTACCTCCCTATATCCCCTATTTTAGAGAGTTCTCAAGGTCCGACTCAGAAACAAAGCTGTAAATACTGGAAATACATTTTCAAGAAGTGAGGTGGTTAACAGTGCCAAAGGAAGCAGGGAGGTTGACCAGTGAGGTTCCTGGGAAGGTACAAAAATTAATTGCATGTGGGGGTGGACACGAATGTCACACTACAGGGGGTAAAGATAAGAACAGGTAGAGATGAAGGAAAGGTTACCTTAGTGCACCAATGAATTCCTTAAATGTGAACCCCCTCCATTAACTGACTTCCTGCCACATACACATATAGGCGTTAGACAGAAGCCAGTTCTTTCAGTGCTTTGAATCCTTTGAAAGAATTTCTGCTAAATTCAAATTTTATTGCCTATTAATAAAGATGGTGTTTTCATCACCAATTTTACTCCTCTTAGCATGGGACCACTTGAAAGTGTAGGGAATGAGACTAAGGGAGCAAGGCAAACTCAATTATTTTCATTTTGGGTCATCATTCTAGAATGGGCTCCATTCTTTGGTAAAAGAAGAGCAAATATTTTCAGAATCTAATTTCTTGTTTGCTTGCTTGCTACTATGCAGCTCATTCATAGTTTTTATCTATGGAAGAAAAGCAGTGAAACAAAAACAGGAAATTTCACCACCCTGCAGCAACTGTCAAAATGGTTGTTTTAGCAAGAAACTACATATTTTCACTAACCACAGTCCCTGTCCTGCTTCTTCATTTTCTTTGCAGAATGATTGGTCAGAAAAGAGAAGACAGCACTGAGGATAAGGTCAGACAAGGATTCTTTCATATTTTTAAGCCTGAAACAGACTTAAGAGCAATAATGGAGTAAATAGGTCGATTATTAAAATACACTTTTGACCATTTCCTGTATGATAGCCTCCGTATTAATAACTGTACATGTTTCTAACTATTTACATTTTCATAACTTCTCAAGGTCCCTATGTTTATAATCTTTATGAGAAAGTGAGCGCTGGCACTAGACAGTGGACACCAGAGCCCCACATCTTAATCATATTATTATCTTGTCCGTACTTAACAAACCATACTCTCTAAGCATGGAGAACACACCCTCTACAGGTATTCAGCAAATGAATGAAAAATAAATGAATGAATGTCAAGAACAGGGAAGCAATCAGAGAAGCAGAGCACAGCTTAGAAGTAAGTTCTCTTTAGATCACGTGCATGGTTCAGTCAGTTAAGCGTCCAACTTCGGTTCAGGTCATGATCTCACAGTTTGTGGGTTCAAGTCCCACACTGAGCTCTGTGCTGATAGCTCAGAGGCTGGAGCCTGCTTCAGATTCTGTGTCTCCCTCCCTCTCTCTCTACCCTTCCCTTGCTCACACTCTCCCTCTCTCTCTCTCTCTCTCTCTCTCTCTCTCTCTTAAAAATAAATAAACATTGAAAAAAAAGAAAGAAGTTCTCTTCATCACATAAGTGAGTTATATCTGCCAAACAATAAATAAGGAAATCAGTCACAAACCTGGCAGGTATATTACTGTGCATCAACTTAGTAATAGCAATTAAGACAAATGAAATACATCTTGTAACCTTGTAATCTTTTGTTGTTGGATCAAATCCATGTGTGTGGCAAAAGGGCCATAGGGCAAAAAAACCAGTTACATTTCACAACCAAAGGTCAGAAATAGAATAATTGAAACAGTGGTTATTTAGAACTAAATCTAGTAACACTTGTTGCAAAGTTGCCAATGTTATATGTGTGCCTGTTCAAGGAGGTAGCACTAACCACATGTGCCTACTGAGTACTTGATATATGGCTAGTGTGACTGAGTAACTGGATTTTTAAAATTTAATTAAAAAAAATTTTTTTAATGTTTATTTATTTTGAGGGGGACAGAGACAGGGCACAACTGGGGGAAGGGCAGGAAGAGAGGGAGACACAGAATCCAAAGCAGGCTCCAAGCTCCAAGCTGTCAGCACAGAGCCCAGTGTGAGGCTCGAACTCACTAAGTGCGAGATCATGATCTGACCCCAAGTCAGATACTTAACTGACTCAGCCACCCAGGTGCCCCTAATTTTTAAAAAAAAAACTTAATTAATTTAAACTTAAATTAAACCATGAGGCTGATTGCTCCTGTACTAGACAGTGCAGAGACTGAGAATACAATGATCTTTTCCTAGAATCATGTTGTCCACAAGAACAAAACAAAACAAAACACTTGGTGTATTACTTTAGCACCAAATCTGAACTGGGGAGCCATAGGATTTTCCTCACTCTGGCTAAGAGGAGTAGAGATACACTAACATGTCCAATCCTGAATGAAAAGGGGGTAAAACAATAATTCCAAGTTACTGAACATTACTTGAGACACTCCCAAAAAAGAGGGAATTGAGACCCTGACCTACTTGCCTGGGTGAGGGTCCCAGGTGCAGTGGGTGATGACCACCTGGAAATCACTAGGCACTTGGTATCAATTCAGTGCAGATGATCCATAGCTGGGAAGAAGTAAACTTGTGAATTCAGATCTTGGCCAACAGGTCAGACTTCGGAATGATAAATGATAAAAGGAGGAGTCATTCCCACCAACTTTGAAGTGAAGACTATCAGAAATGCAGTTTATGAGAGAAAAAGAAATCTTGGAGAGAATGAGGGCACCTTCCTTTTACCAAGTCTCCCCGATAGCCCTTTACTGTTGTATCTGGGTTGCCCTGTGCACCAGCTCCTCTGGTTCAAGCTCTGCTCCCTGCTCTTTCTTCGCCCCCTTTCTTTTCTATCGAAGGAATAAAAGTGTTTCTCTTTGGCCAACTCCAAGCTATGTGAGGGACAAAGATTACTGATTCCAACCAAACTCATTTCTTTGGAGGACCGATAGGACAGTAGAGATGACCATGTCTCCTCTGTGTCAACAACTGCTGTCACAGGGCAGGGAGCTGCAATGGGAGAACATCAGCAAGCTGAAGACCTGGCATTACTGTGTCAATGACAGATCCAGGAGTAGAGTGGGCAGCCCAGGGGCTGACCCATGCATCACTACCCAAAGGCAATACAGGCCCAGAGAAGAGAGAATTCTTTTTCAGGTAGAATGCGTGCACTCCTTCACCAAAATATAGGCTTTGGTAAGCTTAAAATAGAAAGGTATCCTCATGGCAATTTAGTGCAACATAAAAGTGGACAGAGAATGGCCCACAGCTAATCCTAACAGGAAAAGCATTCAGCAGCAAACAGAAAGATAAGTCATCCATTAAAAGATGATAGAGGGATAGTAGAATTGATGATATTTCCCCAGGGCAAGGGGCCTATCTGGCCATCTACTACTTCAGGAAAAGTCAAGTTTGCAAGTGCATGTGATTCTTGATTTTTAAATACAAATTTTAGGGCTTAAAGCATTTTTTCAGAAGCAGCCACAGATAGGTGGGCAAAGTATGATTTTTGAGTTCAGAGTCCTCTGAGAGATGCTGTGCTTTGAGGAGCACTGGTAAAGCACCTTTAGTCGGGCATGGGCTGACATCCCTTTCTTCACCTTGACACTACCTGAAATGCCACCAGCGGTGGATCCCTTAGGACTGACTTGCATTCCTTTGGGAGATCATCGGTTTGTCTTTCTTCTACATGATTCAGAACACACAGGATCTGGCTGAGTTGTCAGGGCATCTGCCTTAGGGTGGAAGAGAAGAGGCAATTTGGGAGCATGTGGGCCTTGGGAGACAATAGGATGGGAGGCAGAAAGACCTCAGTGACAAATTTTCCTACTCAAAAGCTTGTCACAGGCCAGCCCTACTCTTGAAAATATGACTCTTGGTGAGGCCGAAGCTCTGGACTGACATACCACCTGCTTTTGCAACAGTTCCTCCTCAATGTCATACACGCATCTCAAAATCACCATCAGGCCCCAAAACTATACTCTCCCTCCCCCACACCACCCCATTTCTCCTTTTCCTATTCCCATCTCAGTGAGTATGGCCCCCTTGAGAAACCTCAAGATGGTCTTTCACTTCTCCCTTATCCTCACCCCTGCATCAAATTCATCACCAGATCCTGTTTATTCTCTTAAATTTACCCCTCCCCCACCCCGGCCCCACTTCTCTTGCTCCTATTTGCATTTCTATTTCTACTGTCCTAAATCAGACCATTGCTACTTCTTGCCTACACTGAGGCAATAGTCACCCTCGGGTTTCTCTGCTGCCAGTACATCCTACACACTGCCAAAACTGGGCTAGCTTGTTGAAAAACAATAACTTGGATAATATTTTTCCCTGCTCACAAACCTCTACCATCTCTTTATTATATACAGAAAAAAAATAAACTCCCAAACTGAGATTATAAGATCTTCCCTGTTATAAGCAGAATTGTATCCCTCCCAAAATTCATTTATTCAAGTCCTAATCACAGTACCTCAGCGTGCAACATCTTTAGAGAGAGCCTGCAAAGAGGTGATTAGAGTGAAGCCTCTGGGGGCAGGTCTCATTCAATAGTACTGGTGTCCTCATAAGAACAGGAGCCTAGGACACACACACACACACACACACACACACACACACACAGAAGGAAGACCATGTGAGGACACAGGGAGAAAACAACCACCTACAGGCATGGAGAAAGGCCATGGAAGAAGCCAACCCTGTAAACACCTTTATCTCCAAGTTCCAGCGTCTGGAACTGTGAGAAAATATATTGCTGTTGTTTAAACCACTCAGTATTTGCTATAGAAGCCCTAGAAAACTGAGGTACTCCCCAGCTAGTCCCAAAATTTGTGTCTTCTAACTAATCTTCTAGTACCTATCCTCACTGGCTTATTCACCCTAAGCTCTAGCCTCACTGGTTCTTACCTGAGTTATGGTCTCTGACTTTCTGTCATTATTGTGATGACCACTCTGTGTAGACTCCCCTATCCCCCGTGTTTGTCTCTGGATCAACCTCACATCCCATATCCTCCAAAAATATTAATAGAACATTCTAGATGAATGCATTCCTCTTTGTCCTACACTTGTACTACCTACTACAAATCCATTGTCCCCTTCATTTCTCCTTCTCAATTTTGTTGGAGAGGTGCCTAGGTAAAAAATTCATTTCTCCCCTTCTCTTTCAACAAGCGCTTCTATGGTACATTTCTGGCCATTGACATATTAGTGAAGGTTGTAAGGGGAGATTCAAGGAGAAAGCCCTTAAAGTGGGCAGCCATAGTAAAACAACTCAAACACACAGCTCTGGGGGCTCAAAGTCTGAGATCAAGATATCAGCACAGTTGGCTTCTCCATAGACCTTTCTCCTTCACTTGCAGATGACACCCTCTTGCTGTGTCCTCACAGGGTCTTGTCCCTGTGTGCATGCATCCCTGGTGTCTCTTCTCCTTCTTATAAGGACACCAATCATATTGAATTGGGTCCCCACCTAACAGTCTCATTTGAACTTAATCACCATTTCAAATATTTTATCTCCAAATATGGTTACATTGTGAGTTACTAATGGTTAGGGCTTCTGATGTACTGACTTTTGGAGGTCACACAATTCAACCTGTAACAGCTTCATAATGTGGTATACATTGTGTGTGTGTGTGTACCAATTAATACAGAAAATGATTAGAACTGAAAGGACATCAAAAAATACCTCATTTCTTGTTATGATGAGCGAAATAAGTCAGGCAAAGAGGGACAGATAGCATATGTTTGCATGTATAGGTGGATTAGGAGGAATTTAAGGGAGGACCATGGGGGAGGAGAAGGGGAAAAATAGTGGGGGAGAGGGAGGGAGGCAAACCATGAGAGACTCTTGAATGCTGAGAACAAACTGAGGGCTGATGGGAGTGAGGGGTAGGGGAAAGGGGATGATGGGCATGGAGGACGGCACTTGTGGGGATAAGCACTAGGTGTTATATGGAAACAAACTTGACAATAAACTATTTAAGAAAAAAAAACTACACATATTCTTACCACACAATCCAGCAATCACATTCCTCGGTATTTCCCTTAAGGGAATGAAAATTATGTTCACACAAAAACCTGCACACAGCTTTATTCATAACTGTTAAAACTTGGAAACAACCAAAATGTCCTTTATTAGGTGAATGGATAGATATACTGTGGTCCATACAGATGACAGAATCTTATTTAGTGCTAAAATGAAGTGAGTTAGCAAGCGACGAAAAGACAAAGAGGAAACTTAAATGCATACTACTAAGTGAAAGAAGCCAATGTGAAAGGCTATATATTGTATGATCCAAATCGTATGATATTCTGGAAAAGGGAAAACTATGGAGACTTAAAAAGATCAGTGGCTTCCAGGGATTAGGGGTAGAAGGATAAAGAGGCAGAGCACAAATGATTTTGGGGCCATGAAAATATTCCTTATAATACCATAACGATGGATACATGTCATTATATATTTTTCCAAAACCACAGAATGAATGTACAACACCACGAGTGAAAAATAATGTCAACTATGGACTTTGGGTGATTATGATGTGTCAATGTAGTTCATCAATTGTAACAAGTATATTACTCTGATGGAGGATGGTGGTAATGTGGTAAGTCACACATGCATGGGAACAGGGGATATATGGGCAATCTCTTTACCTTCCTCTCAATTTTGCTGTGAACTTGAAACTGCTCTAAAAACATAAAGTCATAAGAAAGAAATTAAAGCAAACTCTCCCATCAAAAAAAAAAAATACCTCATTTCTAACTCCCATTGTATACATGAAGAGATTTAGGAGTAATTTAGTGACCAAGTTGGCCCTGGGACTGGTGAATTTCCACTATATAACATTCCACTACAGATGTAAAGATGAGGACTTTTTAAAAAAAGTTTTTTATTTATTTTGAGAGAGAGAGAGAGAGAGAGAGAGAATGGGAGACAGGGAATCCCAAACAGTCTCTGTAGTACTGAGCCCAACATGGAGCTCAGTGTCACAAACTGCGAGATCATGACCTGAGCCAAAATTGATGCTTAACCAACTGAACCACCCAGCACCTCAAAAGTGAGAACATTTTCGTTTATAAGATAGGTCTGGAACATTCCATGGAAATGAGAACACAATAGATTTTCAATCTCCATTCAATTCAATTTTTCAGGTAGTATTTCCTGAACTATTTTTCTAAAGAACATTAGTTTTACAAGCTATTGGTTGTAATTTTATGAGACAAAGTTTCTATAGTTAAATGAGTTTAGGAAATCATAGAGACAGAGGGAGAAATGAAAAGAAAAACAAGAAGAAAGAAGAAAAAGAAGAAAGTTGGCATAAAAACAGATATATAGATCAATGGGACAGAATAAAGAGCCCAAAATTGAACCCATACATATATGATCAATTAATTTTCATCAAAGGAACCAAGAATATACACTGAAGAAAGGACAGTCTCTTCAGTAAATAGTGTTGGAAGAATTGGATATCCATATGGAAAAGAATTGAACTAGACCCTGTCTGACACCATACACAAAAGTCAACTCAAAATAGAACATAAGACATGAGACTGTAAAATTCCCAGAAAAAAAAACATAGCGGGCGAGCTCTTTGACATTGGTATTGCCAATGATTTTTGGATTTGATACCAAAAGCAAAGGCAACAAAAACAAAAATAAATGGATGGGACACCAAACTGAAAAGCTTCTTTACAGCAAAAGAAGCCACTAACAATACAAAAAGGCAATAGGAGAAAATATTTGCAAGCCACATATTTGATATGGGGTTTATAGCCAAAGTATACAAGGAATTCATATAACTGAATACCAACACTTCCCCCACTAAAACAAACAAACAGTAAAAATTGGGCTAAGAACTTGAATAAACATTTTTCCAAAGAAGACATACAAATGACCAACAAGTACATGAACAGGTGCTCAATATCACCAATTATCAAGAAAGGCAAATTAAAACCGCAATGAGATATCACTTTACACCTGGTGGCATGTTATTATCAACAGGAGATAACCAGTGTTGGCATTGAAGCCAAAGAAAGGGAAACCCTGTAAAATGGTGTGGCCTTTATGAAAAACAAAATGGAAGTTCCTCAAGAAACTAAAAATAGAGCTACCGCACGATCCATTAGTCCCCCTTCTGCGTACAAATGCAGAGGAAATGAAATCACTATTTCAGAAGATATCCATACCCCCAGCTTCATTGCAGCATTATTCACAGTAGCCAAGGTAAGGAGGACAAACTAAGCATCAGACAACAGGTGAATGGATAAAGCAAATGTGGTACACATACATACAATGGAATACTGGCCTTTCAAAAAAGGGAAATCCTGGGACGTCTGGGTGGCTCAGTCAGTTGAGCACCCAATTCTTGGTTTCAGCTCAGGTCATGATCTCACGGTTCATGGGTTTGAGCCCCACACTGAGCTTTGTGCTGATGATGTGAGGCCTGCTTGGGATTCTCTTTCTCTCTCCCTCTGCCATTCTTCTGCTCATGTTCTCTCTCTCAAAATAAATAAATAAACCTAATAAAAGGAAATACTGTAGTTTGAGGGAAACATGGATGGACTTGATGGACATTATGGTAAATATGAGCCAGACAAAGAAAGACCAATACTATGTTATATCACTTATATATGGAATCTTTAAATAAAGATAAACACATAGAAACAGAGAGTAGAATAGATGGTGATTGCTAGGGGCTAGGGAGAGGGGGAAATAAGAGAAGGTTGGTGAAACAGTGCAGACTTTCACTTATAAGATGAATAAAGTCTGAATATCTGGTGTATAATATGGTGGCTGTGGTTGATTACACTGTATGATACAATTGAAATTTGCAGAGAGAGTAAAATGTAAGTGATCTCCAAAAAAGGTAAATATGCGAGGTGATGGCTATGTTAATTAAAACTTGATGGTGTGAATCCTTGTATAATGTCGACGCATACACATATCAAATCATCACATAGTACATTTGAAATATATTTCAATTTTATTTGTCAAGTATAACTCAATAAAGAAAGAAATTAACATAGTGCTTCATAACAGACAACTTAAATATAAAACTATTTAACAAATGGAAAGGAAAGGAAAGGAAAGAAAGAAAGGAAAGAAAGAAAGAAAGAAGAGAAAGAAAAGAAAGAAAGAAAGAAAGAAGGAAGGAAAGAAAAAGGAGCAGGGGAAAGGGGAAAGGGGAAAGGAAAGGAAAGGAAAGGAAAGGAAAGGAAAGGAAGGGAAGGAAAGGAAGGGGGAAGGAAGGAAGGGGAAAGGAAAGGAAAGGGAAGGAAAGGGAAGGAAAGGGAAGGAAAGAAGGAAAAAGGAAGGGAAGGGAAGGGAAGGGAAGGGAAGGGAAGGAAAGGAAGGAAAAAGGAAAGGAAAGGAAAAAGGAAAGGAAAGGAAAAAGGAAAGGAAAGGAAAGGAAAGGAAAGGAAAGGAAAGGAAAGGAAAGGAAAGGAAAGGAAAGGAAAAAAACCCCAAAGAAGTAAGAAAGAAAGGAAAAGAAAGGGACAAATAAATTTGTGGCTCTTTCCTATTTAACTGGGTTTAAACTACAGAAAAACACATCCCGTGGATAAGATACTCTCTTTTTGAGGGGTGGCCCCTGCAGTGAAATAGCTGTGTAGGTGGCATTTACACCTGCAATTTCTGTTTTATAAGGGAAATAAATTTGCCTGTTATGTGAGAAACAGTGGAAAATGAGCAGTTCTTACTGCATGCTGAGATCTCACCTTGAAGTCACGAAGGATAATGGCTAATAAAGCTTTGGAGTGGGAGAGACTGAGCTTGAAGCCAGCCCTCTCCTGATGAGCTGAACAGGGAAATATCGGTGCTCAATGAAATGTCACTGTACCGATGATGGCTCACTAAGCATGATGCCATGAGACAGAAGCTGCTTTTAATGATGAAACACAAATGCAACTTCTTTAGGTGCCTCAGCCCCTCTGAAGGTGTTGTTACATATGTAATACGGCTCTTTTTGGCCATTTAGAGAAGGGAGAGGTAAGAACCACATTTATGCATGCCTTATTGCTTCTGTCTTGAAGAAAGCCATAATCTTGGGTTTATGGCTGCCCCAAAGCCATCCGATTGTTTTTTAAAGATCAGAGTTACAAAATCTATTTTCCAAAATGCATTTGCTTGCCCCACTTAGATTGCAATGAATGAAAGTTACAGAGTATAACAAGAATAAATACCATGACATTTTTCTCCTAGAATCCTAAAATAAACATATTGACGGAGTTTATATGTGGATATTAATATTTAAGGTGTAAACCAAAAACATCCAATTTTTAAAGCTTATGAGTAGAAATAGCCTTTTGTATGAAAGTCACGTATTTCTGGTTTTACACGAAAATGTCTTAGAGAGAAATGAGTTGGTGGAGTGTAAGAGTGGGTTTTGCATATTTTTAAATGAGGTTGTTCCTTCATTCATTCATATAGCAAATGTGTATTGAGAATCTGCTGGGCATTACTGTGTTAGAGGCAAAGGATGAAAAGCCATTTCAGCCTCTCTGGGACTGAGCATTTTACTGGGACATAGGGTTTCTAGTGCTGAAACTGGAATGAGGTGGTTGCCCTGGTTAAAGTGGGGGCATCAATGGTAGATAAAATACGATTGAGTAGAAATATGATAGTTCCTTAGGAAGAGTATTTTCTCCATTTGCTTGTAGGAACACAAAATAGGCTGTGATCAACTAACGCTGGATGTTTTCTGACTTCAATTTAAAAGTCATGTACCCCAATGTTTATAGCAGCACTCTCAACAATAGCCAAAACATGGAAGAGCCTAAGTGTCCATCAACTGACGAATGGATCAAGAAGATGTGGTTTATCTATACCATGGAATACTACATGGCAATGAGAAACAATGAAATCTGGCCATGTGTAGCAACATGGATGGACCTTGAGGGTGTTATGCTGAGCGAAATAAGTCAGGCAGAGAAGGACAGATACCATATGTTTGCATGTATAGGTGGATTAGGAGGAACTTAATGGAGAATCATGGGGGAGGAAAAAGGGAAAAATAGTAAGGGAGAGGGAGGGAGGCAAACCATGATATACTCTTGAATACTGAGAACAAACTGAGGGCTGATGGGAGTGAGGGGTAGGGGAAGGGGGGTGATGGGCATGGAGGAGGGCACTTGTGGGGATGAGCACTAGGTGTTATATGGAAATAAACTTGACAATAAACTATTTAAGAAAAATAAAATAAATAAAATAAAGTAAAATAAAATTATTGACAATTGGAAGTTAAAAAAAATAAATAAAAGCCTCTTGTATTTGCTGGTGGAGGAGGTTAAGGTTGTGTTCTAGAACTATTTGGCCAGGACTGGATATTGAAGTAATAATTTTCAAAACACAATGAGTATAAAAGTTTTGTCATGATGGGGGAAAAAGCAAAACAAGGAAGGAAAGAAGAAAGGAAAGAAAGAAAAAGGAAGGAAGGAAGGAAGGAAGGGAGGGAGGGAGGGAGGGAGGGAGGGAGGAAAGAATAAAGAAAGAAAGAAAACTATAGTTCTAAGCTTAGGTGGACAGAGTTTATAAGACATAGCCTAGAATTTTACTCCACCACCTGCTTTTAGGGAAAACATCAGCACATTCACTATAGTCCTGCAAGGGGTAATTCAGTCTTGTTAACTTCCAAAAATTTGTGGTGTGGGTAGAAGCGAAACCCAATATAGTTGCCACATCTTTAGCTACTCCGTTGCACAAGAGACCAGGTCTCATCTGTTTCATTCAGCATTGCCGTCCTGGCATCGATTTACTCCTGCATTACAGGAGTTCAGGAAATGTCAGTTAAACAAATGAATAAATAAGAATGAATTCCTATGATTGTACAATTGATGCTTATTGTATATTAGACACTTTATGCTTAACTTCTACACAACTTATGATTTCTTAAAATAACTAGTGTTTCCTTGACCACAGTTAGCAACCTATTTGTACTTATACACATTACAAAGTGCTGTTTTTTTTATTTTTTGTTTTTGTTTTTGCTTTTTGTGCTACATTTGACTTTCTTAGGACTATGCAGGCTTATTACTTAATCTGAGAGTTTACTTGAAAGCGGATCAGTCTTTAGAACAATGGTGTATATGGTTTTAGTATGCTATCACATTAGGGGATGCAAAGGACTCATTCACTTTCTCGGAGAGGAAAGTCTATTTCAGATGCCTGCTCCCCACAGAAACCATAGCTGTGCACATCATGGCACAGAGCCTGGTCAGGTGTCAGATGTGGCCGTGTCCTCATATACAGGTTCATTTTGGGGACTGAAGGGAAACAATAGCACTGGTCTGTAGGTCACACTTGTGACATTGTGTCTTAGTGTCTCTTCTATGGACTTAGCCCACCCCATGTCTGCCTTCACCCACACTTCAGCCATTCAGTGCTTTCTTGCTTCCCAGCCCTCTCCCCAAAGACCATGTCCTTAGGATGTGTCAGGGGGGCCCCACAAAAGGATTTCTTTCCTAAGGTGTTTTGTTTTTTTTTAAAGCAGAATCCAGAGCCCTACTAAGATCTATTACACTGGTTATTCTGTTTGCCTTTTCTCTGCTTGCTTCGTGCCTGGCCAGGCTGCCCCTTGCCAACTGTGTCCCTGGCTCCTAGTCCGCTTGCCTGGCTTTGAGTAGGGTTTGGTGAATGAGAGCCTCAGCAGGAGATGAAAAAGGACAACGGGCAGGGGTCACCATACTTTTTCCAGCCCCTGTCCTACTTTGTCCCCACATCCCTGGAGCTCTGGTCCCCTCATGGCTACTCCTGACAGACAGTCCCTCATCGTGGCCTGGCCCCATCACGGTGCAGGCTCTCACTGGGCTCAGGCAACACCATCTCTGTCTTCTTCAGCCCAAAGAGCAGTGATGCCATTCCATTGTCACTGGTCTCCAGGTGCCTACACACCCTTGTTATGCTTCTTGAATCCGTTCATACCTTCATCTTAGTCCCTTCAGCTGAGTCACCTGGGGTGAATCTTGTCCACTAAGAAGACCCTAACAAATATGGCTACTAAATCAGACATTCTGATGGCAGGACCCAAGAAACTGCTTTTGTTCCCTTTGTACTGTTATTATTTTAAATTGTGGCAAAACATACATAACATAACATTTACCGTTATAACTCTTTTTAAGTATGCAGTTCAGTGGCACGAAGCACTGTTATGCAGCCATCAACACTACTCACAACTTTTTCACCTTCCCAAATTGAAACTGTGTCCCCATTAAACACTAACTTCCCATTCTTCCTCCTCCCCAGCCCCTGGCACCCAAATTAACCTGTCTCTGAGAATTTGGCTATTCTGGGTGCCTCATGTAAATGGAAGCATACAGTATTTGCCTTTTTGTATCTGACTTATCTTTTTAGCATAATGTCCTAAGGTTTACTCATATTGTAACCTGTGTCAGAATTTTCTTTTTAAGTTTGCATGATATTCCATTGTCTGTGTTTACCACCTTGGCCTCATCCTATCATCTGGCAGCAGACACTTGGGCAGCTTCCACATTCTGGCCGTGGTGACTAATGCTGCCGTATATCTGTTATGCCCATATCTGAACCTGCTTTTGAAATAGACTGCCTAGGTAGTTCTTACTCGCTTTCCTGTTTAAGAACCATTGCCCTTGGAGACTTGCTTATAAGAGATTTGACACCTTCATTTGTCTTCTTTGGCCAAACATTTATAAGTATTAAGACATTACTTGGTCTAGGGCATTTTATTTCTAATTATAGAATGAAACATTTAGTCTTCCAGGTTAATTTTAGCCACCAACTACTGACCAGATAGGGAGATATTTTGGTGGCTCAGGGGGCTCTCTTCTTGCCCAAATCATGTTGTCCTGAAGGCTTATCCAAGGGCAAACCCATTTTAACCGGTTGGTGATTTTTAGAAAGTGTTGAGTCAGAAGGGGGACTAATTGCACTCTTTGGGCTTTCTTAGCATTTGCCATTACTCAGACTGCTGCACAGAACACTTATCCACAGCTTCTCTTTGCCTCTATCACTCATCTTATACATGCAATGCTCTCTGAGGGCAAATGTCATGATCTTTCAGTTAAAATCTATCTTTGTCACCTAAGATAAGTGTATGATCGGGGGTACATATGTCTGCAGGCTCTTTTAGGACTGTCACATGGGTTTCACACTTTGTCCTTACAACAGCCCTGAAGTGCGGATAAAATATTCAGTATCCCAGATAGGGAAACAGGCTCAGTGTAACTAAATTTTATACCACCAGTGAGTATCGGATCTGGATCTCAAACCCAGATCTGATTTTAAAGCCCATGTTCTTCCCATGATTTCATGCTGCTTTTCAAGTTTATGGCAAAACCTTTCCCTTTAGAAAATTCTACAATAATCAGCATTGTGTAGGGCTCAGTCTAGCACACCAAAATCCATTCAAAGCACCAAAAAGCTGCATGTCATAAGTTTTTGGCATTTCAAAATCGCTGCTCATTCCATTTGTTAGAGTGGTTTTTTTCATACAAATATCTGCAACAATTTTGAATTTCCCCAAACTATTCATAGATATGCCAGGAAGCATAAAATTTGCACAAAAATACGTTACAGTTTAATACTTGTTTGTTACAAATAAGAATATATATGGAAATGAAAACTGTTAAAAATATTTTAATGTTTATTTTTGAGAGAGAGACATAGCACGAGAGAGGGAGGGAGAGTGAGGGTTTTTTATTTTTGAGAGGGAGAGAGAGAGAGAGAGAGAGAGCTCACCAGCAGGGGACGAACAGAGAGAGAGGGAGACACAGAATCCTAGGCAGGCTCCAGGCTCTGAGCTGTCAGCACAGCTGATGAGGGGCTTGAACCCACGAACTGTGAGATCATGACCTGAGTGGAAGTTGGTCGCTTAACCCACTCAGCCACCCACGTGCTCCTGAAGTGAAAAAAAATAAATAAATTAGATGGCACTTTGTTGCAGAAGGCTTTTTGAGTCTAATCCCCGAGATGGGATTACCAGGCTACCCTGTTGACTTGGCCCACATTGCCCTGTATTATTACCTGTTTACCTGTCTTTGGTCCTCACTGTATGTTAAGTTCTTTGAGGGTGAGGCTTGTGTTTCCCCCAGAGTCCAGTCCTCCTGAAACAGCTACCCAGCCATCTTAGCTTGAAAGTGTAGATGTGTGGCTGTGGAGAAAGCAATGGGGTGTGCACAGAGGTGAGGCATAGGAAACCTTGTTCTGAGCAGGGTGGAATGGAAGAGGGCAAGGAAAACCTGGATATCTATTTTTTGATTGTGTGTGAGCACCCGTGTGCAATGCCAGGTGTGGTGAGCATTTCTGGACAGCAGCTGAGAAGTCGTCCACGCTAACCCTGACTATAGATTTAACTAAATCAGAAGGGAAATATCATTTGTTATTTATTTATGAGAACTGACCATCTGAAATCTATGCAGTGTTACAATAATTATATATGCACACATATATAATCAATTGGAATTGGAATTACAATTATTGGAGTTGGAATCAATTCCAATTGGAATCAATTATTGCAGGATACCTTATACTTGTTTATTGTCCTTGTTTTCTCTTGGAGCATGTTTGTCTATTTGCAACTCAGAAGAGCAGACTGAACTCAGGGAAATAGATGTGTTCCCATGATGCTACAGGGCTCAAGACTGAGGCAATCCAAATCCAGCTGGGGTGTAGAAGGTTGGAGAAGATTCCCGGAGATATCTGAACTATGTTTTAGAGGATAAGGGAGTATGGCTTGATGAATAAAAGTGGGAAGGGGATTTTAAGCCCAAGGGACAGCATTCGGGATTTTTAGTTACTCTAGAGCTATGAGACGTGGCTCTATAAACCATAAGTGCTAACTCATTAGATCACTTAACAGTGGAATCTTATATCCTGAATACATCTCCGAATAAGTATCCTGTGTGCTGTTTTCACTTATGTCACCACATTTGCACTTTGCTTCAAACATCTTTCTTGCCCCCATCTTTTGGAACATTTCCTATTGATACTCCAATAAGGCAAAAATGTGATGGACATATTTAAAGAAGAGATTAATTTTCAATTAAAATATTTAAGATTAGTTTAAATTTAAAGTGCATGCATTTTCTTCTTTTTTTTTTCTTATAATTTTTATGTTTATTTTTTGAGAGACAGAAGGAGACAGAGTGTGAGCAGGGCAGGGGCGGAGAGAGAGGGAGACACAGAATTCAAAGCAGGCTCCAGGCTCTGAGCTGTCAGCATAGGGCCCAATGTGGGGCTTGAACTCACGAACTGAGAGATCATGACCTGAGCTGAGACCTGACGCTCAACGGAATGAGCCACCCAGGCGCCCCAAAGTGCATACATCTTCTGATAGGAAGGGTTACTTTAAGGGTTTTTGGCGGAAGGTGAGTAAGAGCTTCCTGAAAGGAAAGGGATGAGCTATATTTTATGGCCAGAGAAAGGAAAGTCAAGTGAGCTGAGGAAGGAAATCGTGGGGGTAGAAACTGACTTCATTCATCACCCTATAGCCATATGTTTGGTTGCCTAGGGGTGTGTGTGTGTGTGTGTGTGTGTGTGTGTGTGTAAGAGGATCCAAAGGTATCCCCTAACAGGATATTCTATGTATGTTCTGAGAATGGTGCAACCTCTCCAGGCACAGGAGGGAACAGAAGAGTGGAGTGGGGGGAGACAAACTGATGAAGAGCTGTTTTGCTTAAATCACTATGGCCTCAGAGGAGATTGGTTTAGCCCTGTAATAATTTAAGTATAACTGTAGTTCTGGAAAGAAACTCCTTAGATTTAGTGGACTTTGTTCAGAGGAAATTCATTTTCTCTTTCTTGATATGATCGAGTAGGTAAGAACATAACTCCCACCCCATTCCCAAGAACTAGTTGAAGTGGCCAGGGAGTAGTCAGAAGACCTGGTTCTCAAAAAGGGTGATTTTAGCATCAGTTGGTAATGTCTGAAGATATTTTTGGTTGTTACAATTTAGGGAGGGGTTGCTATGGGAATCTAGTGAGAAGAGGCCAGACATACTAATAAACAGCCTTCAGTGCACAGGCCAGCCCCCACAGTAAAGAATTCTCCAGCTCCAAATGTCCATAGTGCCAAAGTTGAGAAACCTTGTTCAAGAGGGAAAATCTAATACTCAACAGAGGAAACAGCACTTTTTACAGTTCTTCTCTGTAAGTCTGGCTGGGGGAAGTTATGGCAAGTTCCATGCCCTGAACTATGGAGAACCAAGGATAGTATGTTGCTATGCTTTTTCCCCCTTATAAAGTGTACACTTCTAAAGTGAACTATCATTTCTCAATAGATTTCATTTAAGGTGCTGAAATAAACTCTAATTGAATGCACCATCTGGAAACATTGAACTACATGAAGAAAGCAGTGGGATCAATTCACATCATCCTCCACACCCTCACTGGGTAAGTCTAAATGTGAATTGCCTATTTACTCAAGAGTTATCATGCCGGGTATTTTGACACACCTTCTTTAAAGAAGCTCAGAGTGCTACATCCAATGTGGCAATACCACTCTTCTATTATATATTGCATTTTAAAGGAAACTGAGGTACATGGCATTGTTGAGGTCATATCTCAAGGACAGTAGGAGACCTGGGATCATGAATTGACTCTGTGGGTTCTAGGTTCTAGGTTCTTGGTTCTAGGTTCAACCCGTTAGGGCACTTTGCTCATTACGGAGGTTTCTGCTACATGCAGGTGTTTCATAATAAGCCTCTTCAAGAGAGGCTGTTATAGATCCTACTTGTGAGATTAAATGAGACAATGTTAAGCAAATATCTCATGTAAAGTAGATGCTCAGGAAATGTTTGTGTTCTCTGAAAGGAGCAAGCTAATGCTGAATGGCAGCAGTGGGGAGACCCTGAAATTGAATGTCACCTCTATGCCACTCCTTCTCCTCAGCCCATTTCCTAAATTGAATCAGATGGTGATTGAAAGTTAAGGAGGTTTTCTCTCTCCTGATCTGAATGTGTTTCATTTTGGACTAAAACAAGGGAGTAAGACAAGTGGCCTCCAAACTTCCTTGTCTCAATGCTCCAGTGACCACGAGGACTAATTGCTGTGCTAACAAGAATGAGAATTTGTTCAGACTTGCTGGATCAATGGACTCATTCCATTTTCTGCATGCACAGCTCAGTTCTGTTCTTGTCTCTTGATGTGCATTCCAAAGAGGCACCAGTGTGGGGAAACCGCTGGGTGGCTGCAAGCCCTTATTCCACAGCTTGGGATAGCCATTCTGCAAGGGAGAGCCTGCAGGTCTGTTTCAGCCACTATCATCTTTTTTCTGTTTCCCTATAGCCTCTTCTCCCTGTCCTTCTACCTGTCAAGGTTTTTTGTTTTTTGTTTTTTTTGTTTTCAAATTCAAAATAGGCATACTATAATTAGAATAATTCCTGGGAGGCTTTATAAAAATTCAATTTTGTTCTTGCTGGAAAGCTAAAGGAATCAAGATCTTGGAGGGAAGTTAGAATGTGAGGGAAGAGGGGCACCCAGGTGGTTTAGTCAGTTAAACAACTGACTCTTGATTTCAGAGCAGATCATGATCCTAGGATCGTAGGAATGATCTCCACATTGAGCGCTGTGCTGGGCATGAAGCCTGCTTGAGATTCTCTGTCTCTGTCTCTCTCTCTCTGCCCCTCTTCCCTGCCCCCTCCCCTGCTCTCATTTGTGCTCTTTCTTTCTCTAAAAAAACCACAGAGAGAGAGAGAGAGAGAGAGAGAGAGAAACTAGTGTACAATCTAAAAACAGAGACATTTTCTTTTCCTGTATAGAGATGGACTTCAGTTTGGATGGACTGTCCCACTGTTGTGCTGGAAGCATTTTCCTAGGTAAGGCTTGTTACTGGATCGGTTTAAGAGCCCTCAGTGTTTCACAGAATAACATCATTTCTTTCTGTAGAAGGATCTGTGGCATTGCCCCACTTTGAAGATGGGCTTTATGGGTTGCTCAAATACCAATGTAAACTCAA
Source organism: Proteles cristata cristata (assembly GCA_017311185.1). NCBI lineage: Eukaryota > Metazoa > Chordata > Mammalia > Carnivora > Hyaenidae > Proteles > Proteles cristata. The sequence goes on along the minus strand of JAESUZ010001348.1, from coordinate 1,356,125 downwards.
TGTCCCTATATACTCTTACATATAAAATGCATTATATAATCCTAGTCTCCAATTAAGTTGCTGATATAAGTAAAAGTCTTTAAAGAAGATGATCTGAACAAACTTCCTGGAGTGACAGGGAGACCAGACTGAGTTTAAGCTATGTTTACCCTGCATTCAGTATACCTGGATATGTTTGGGACACTTGCAGATTGTGGTAAACAAGAACTTGCTTAAGCAAGAGAAACATTCATCTGGATTATTTTGGTTGTAAATTTAAGAAATACACTTTTTAAAAGGGGATAGGGGACAGTGTGATGACTGTTCCAGTTAATGTGAGCTTTGGGCTTGACTGGACCCAAGTGCTCAGTGGTATCAAGAATTTCCATCTGTTGACAGGAGGTTCTCTGTTGGCTTTATTCTTTCGTACCCAAGTTAATGGCAAATAGGCTGTTCATAGTTCCACCAGCTTCAAGCCTATTGAAAAGAGTTGGGAAAAGAGATAATTCTTCATTCCACAATAGAGCAAAATTTTTGAGAACAAAATTTTTTTAAGTGTATTTATTTACTCTTGACAGAGAGAAAGCATGAGTGGGAGAGGGAGAAAAAATCCCACGCAGGCCCCACACTGTCAGCATGAAGCCAGATGCAGGGCTCAAACCCACAGACCTGTGAGATCATGACCTGAGCCATAATCAAGAGTTGGAAGCTTAACCAACTGAGCCACCCAGGTGCCCCAGGACTGAATTTCATTTGTATGGTTCTCACCTCTAGCATCTACTCCTCTGAAATGATTCTACTCAAAGTCACCAGACTAGGACAACCATACATTTCAGTTTGTTTCAGATGGTCCCTGCTCACATATGTTATCTGGGCACAAATATTAGTAACACCCTAGTGTAGTCAGCCTCTAGGAAGGCCCCCAATTATCCTCTAAGATGGTTTCCAAGTATTCAGCCTCCTCCATGGTCCCCTCCCAGACTGAGTAGGGCTGACATGTGTAATCATTTCAGCCATGCTTTCTTAGATCACTTGCACTGAAAGAAATCAGATTCCTTGGTGTTAATACTTGGGTTGCCTGTAGGGGAGCCATGGAGGGAAGTACTGGGGCCTCTGGTAACAACCAGCACTAACTTGCCAGGTGAGGGAGCCACCTTGGAAGCAGATCTAACAGTCCCAATCCAGTCTTCAGATGACTGTGGCTCTGACCTGTCAGAGTGCCTGAGTGCCATCTTGTGAGAGGTCCTGAGATAGAACTGTGCAGCAAAGCCACTCCCAACTTCTAAACTCACATAAACTGTATGAGATAATAAATGTTTGCTGTTAAATGAAGTCACTAAGTTTTGGGGATAATTTGTTACACAACAGTAGATTACCAAAACACATCATCTTTCATCTTCAAAAGTGTCTCAGTTTAGAAAATAAATGTTCATTTGCCCTACCAATAACTTCTATATGGACAATCTTACTCTTAGATTCTCAGCCAATCCTTACACTCAATTTGTTCCTTGTTTCAACAGCATTTGCTACAGCTGATCACCCCCTGCTCTTTGATAAGTGATCTTGATTTAGTCTTTGAGGTACCACTCTCACTGGAGGCTCCTGCTAAGTCACTTTTGTGCATGGCCATCACTTCTTCAGTTCTGGACATTGCAGATATCCAGGATCCTTCATGAGAAGTACTCAGACCATTTCTCTTATCTACTAATGCTTAGTACCTATTTGATCTCACTTAGTTCCACTGATCAGTATGATGAAGATCCCCAATTTCAAATAATCAATTCCGATCTCTTCCTATACTCTAATCTTGTATATTCAGCTGCCTAACCAAAATCTCCACTAGATGCTTAGCAGGCATCTTTTCAAAAAATGTTTATTTATTCATTTTGAGAGAGAGCATGAGAGGAGGCTCACAGAGGAAGACAGAGAATCCCAAGCAGGCTCTGTGCTTGCTGTCAGTGCAGAGCCAATGTGGGACTCAAACTCACAAACTGTGAGGTCATGACCAGAACTAAAATCAAGAGTCATATGCTTAGCTTACTAAGCTACCCAGGTGCCTCTGGATACTTAACAGGCATCTTGAAATCAACATGTCCATAACTAAAGCTTTAATACTACCCTGCCACAGTCTGCTTCCCCCTTAGACTTCCTGTCTCAATCAACTAATATCATTCCTCAAGTTACTCAGGCTAAAATAAACGTGGAGTCACCCTAATTCTCCTTCCCTCCCACATCACATCCAATATACAGTAAAATTTGAGTCCAGCCATGTTCCCCAATCCCACTGCCATTACCCTGATGCAAGTGACTATCATCTTCCATCTGTATTACTTCAAAGCCCCCAGATGATCTCCCTATCTCTCCTTTAGGCTCCTTTCAGTTTATTTGCTACACCCTAGCCAGAGTGTGATGATTCTCAAACCCAAGTCACATCATGCCACTTTTCTCCTCAACTTCTCACAATGGCTTCTTGTGTAACTCAGAAGAAAATCCAAATTCCTTCCCAAAGCCTACAGGACTCTGTGATCTGATTTTTCTACTCCCTGACCTCATTTCCTCCTCATTCACTCTGCTCCAACAACACTCTCTTCCTTGAGGTTGCTTAAAGACATCAGGTGCGATCTTACCTGAGGACCTTTGCACTTGTTGGTTGCTCTTCCTGTGATGCTCTTCCTCTACATATCCACATGGCTCCTTCTTCACTTTATTCTGTCTCAGCTAAAAGTTCACCTTGTCAGAATGGCCCTTCCTGATCACTCTATATAAAAGATATCCCTGCTATTACTCTCTGTCTGGTGACCTTACTTTGTTTTTCTTCTTAGCAATGGTCACTATCACCTGATGGAGTTCTAAGACGTCAGCAACATGGGTTCATTTCCATGCTGGGAAATGGCACTGATGGCTTCAGCACCATCAGCTGATGGAAGCCTGGGCATGGTCCTCCACATCTTTGACAGGTGCACTACTATCTGTGGAGCAGTTTGATGAGCACCATCAAACTGGGAACTGACAGTGTAGCTGGTTGTATGTGGCTAGTGGTACTGGTCATCTCCAAGGCAAATGGGATGGGGAGAGGAGAACAGTGGATGTCATGGGAGTCAACAGAACTGGCACTCAAAAAGCAAGTGAGACAAATATCAAGAGAGCCCAGAACCCTTCCTAGGTCATCAGTTGCTTAGGGTGAGGCTTGCAATTATCCTTCTCACAGCTGCATCCACACACCATGACTGGTACATGATTCTGTCTCAATAGGTATTTATTGAATTAATCAGTGACTCTTCACGAAAAATCTGAGGGTAACCAGAATTCCACTGAGAATACAGAGATAGAGATCCAGGAATATTGACACATAACTGTTTAAATTCTACTTTTATTTTTGGATTTCTCTGGTCAGGGGCATATATATACACTAGGAAAAAACTTATAAAATATCCTTTCTAAGTAAAATCTCTCCCTTTGTGGACCCATGGACTGTGGAATTCCAGAGCTGGTGCTATGCTTTCTGGGGTGCTTTTATGACTCTGAAGCTAGGGGATCTAGCTTATTTCACTGGCTACTCTAAGCCTTGAAACTTTATTCTTTTTCTGCTGTTGTCACCCCTGGGTTTCACTAACAGTAGAAATAATACTGGCCTACCTCCTTTCTTTAAATACTATGAAGTCTTCTGGTGTTTGCAGGGCTAATACTTGACTCATGCTAGAGGAAATACATTGAAGATATAACAGAATAATGATGTCTTAGCTCTTTCAAATCAACTCTTCCCTCCCTCATCTTATTCCTCCCTTAACTATAGTCAACAATGTGCTAAGCACTGTGTGATATATTGGGTCTGCAGGAATAAAAGATATATCTAATTTGTTTTAAAATGCTTTGATACATTTAAAAAAAAAGACTGAACCACGATGTTTGAAGAAATACAAATTGTCATTTTAGTTTAGACTTCGAAACATTTCCCTGCTTTTAGCCCATATGCGTAAGGCTGTATCTTGTGCTATGAAGGAGATAAGTGAATATGTAGGGAATTAGATCCTTCCAGAGGATGGCATCCAGATGTGAGATCAAAGTGATCATGATTCATTCACCAAGGAGCTGGACTTCTGAAAGCCTATCTAAATCTTGATGCCTTTGAGGTTCTTTTGTTACCATTAAAGACTTGGTATGTGTAACTTTGTATAAATATTATGCCATGATTTGAAAATGAACCCCAGATTGAGAGATGTAATAACAGTGTTTTGCACCGTGAAATCCCACCTTTGTGAGGAGAGGTTACAAAAAAACAAAAAACAAACAAACAAAAAAACAAACAAAAAACAACCATAGTAAATGGACAACAGCTCACAGGTCAGGCTGCATGTAGGACTGAGCTATTTCCAGAGCCTCCTGCTATTCAAAGCACTTCTTGAGTCCAACCAGGCTGCCATTCTTTTCTGATTAATTTCCTTCAGCTGCTTCGTTTATTGTTCTTTCCTCTTTATTGGCTGTTGTTTGATTTGGCCTTTCTGTGCATCCCCATTAAAGTACTTTTGTGCCTATATTTTCTGCTCTAAATCACAATCCCTGTGATGATGACCAGATACCCTTTTGAAAGTTTCCCAACATCTGTGTAATTGTTCTCGCCATTTCATGTTAGAAGTGGCTGGAGTGAGGAGTGCCTGGGCGGCTCAGTTGGTCAAACATCCGACTTCAGCTTGGGTCATGATCTCACAGCTTGTGAGTTTGAGCCTCACATTGGGCTTTCCACTGTCAGCACAGAGTCTGCTTTGGATCCCCTGTATTCCTCTCTATTCCCTGCACTCCAGTGTGTGTTCTCTCTCTCTCTCTGTTTCTCTCTCCCTCTTTCTCAAAAAATAAGTAAATGTAAAAAAAAGAAGTGACCAGAGTGACTATTTTCTGAGCCAAACTTAGGCTAAGTATCAATAAAATATAATATGCATTTAAAGCCCTAGAATTAGACAAGAACATCCAGAAGGTATGGTTGTGCTAGGTTTAGTTCAAAAGATAACAGACATGGCAAGTATATCCAGGTTTTGTAGACATCAAGAGTGTGGCCTTCACCTTTGGCATAAGAAGCTTCATCCTATGCTGAGAATCTCAGAGGCCCCACAGTGAGTCTACCCACACAGGTCAGGATGAATTCTTACTTGTTTCTCAATTAGTGCTCTTCCCAAATAATGTGTTTACCTCTTGGGCTGGGTGCAGCTGTTGCCTTCAGCTCATTACCTTCATTGATGTAACATAAGTAAAATATGAGTATGGCTGCAATAAGCCTCTCACTAAGCAAGGATAAGACATCAGAAGACATTTCAGACTAATTTTTTTTTCAAATGGATTAATTAAAGTTGAGTAGCAATTAAAGTTGAAGAATATAGGAATATTTTATGTAATATTCATGGGTATTTTTTCCTTTTATAATATTCAGCATGTGATAAAGAAAGCAGAGAAAATGTTAATCAAGTTTGTGAACATTCAATTAATGCAATATGCATATTTAAAGAGGCATTTTTGGGTCGCCTGGGTGGCTCAGTCGGTTGAGCATCAAGCTTCTGCTCAGGTCATGATCTCACCATTCATGGGTTCGAGCCCTGCTTCAGGCTCTGTGCTGGCAGCTCAGAGCCTGGAGCCTGCTTCGGATTCTGTGTGTCTCTCTCTCTCTCTGACCCTCCCCTGCTCACGCTATCTCTCTTTCTCAAAAATAAAACAAAAAAATTTTTTAAAAAAGAGTCACTTTCTATAACTTCTGTGCTTTGCTATTTCCTGGAGTCACCATGGACTCAATAACACACGATGACTCCAATCTAACATGTTTTCAATGAACTTATGAGCTTCCTGCTTTTAATATCCTCACTCTGCTTACAGATGTTTTCTTACATTGCTGCTCTGTTGCCAGATGCATACACAGTCCCATCCACAGAACTAAGAGCAGATAGGGTTTAGGATTCTTGTTTTTGTAAAGCCCCATCACTACGACATTCATAAGAGGTGTTTAGATATATAGAAAAGCCATACATGTTGCCATAAATTGGGTAAGCAGAGAAACTCTTCAGCAACCTGATTTTTTTTTTCACTTGCAAACATAATGTTGATATATAAAGCTCTATCCTTTCCTTTTTAAGGTAGCATAGCTTTCCAATGGAAAGTTTCAGGTAACTTGTGGGTATGATCGATTCCTTGTAGGTCCACTTTTGCAAGAAGAGTCTTAAATATTTTTGAATATTTATATATTTTGAAAAAGAGAGAGAGTGAGCATACATGAGTGGGGGAAGGGCAGAGAGAAGGAAAGAAAGAATTCCAAGTGTTCTTGGGAATTTGTGCTGTCAGCACAGAGCCACACATGGGGCTCGATCTCATTCATGACCTGAGCCAAAATCAATGCATGTGTGTGCTATAATTTATTTTGACAGTCTCCCATTAGTTAACATTTGAGTTGTTTCCTCTTTCTTGTAATTTGTAAGCAATTATGCAGTTAATGTTTTGGGAAATGTATCTTTGCATACTTGAACAAATATTTCTGTAAGATAAATTTCTAGAACTAGAATCTTTGGCTCAAAGGAAACATACATTAAAGCTATGATAGATATTGTGAAAAAATCATTCCTTTTCACCTCTTGCCAACTCTGGGTACTAGCATTTTTTTAAAAAACGTTTATTTACTTATCTTGAGAGAGAGAGAGAGAGAGAGAGAGAGAGTGCATGAGTGGAGGAGAGACAGAGAGAGAGAGAGAGAGAATTCTAAGCAGTCTCCACACTGTGAGTGCAGAGCCTGATGCAGGGCTCAGTCTCACAAACCTTGAGATCATGACCTGAGCCAAAATCAAAAGTCAGATGCTCAATTGACCAAGCCACCCAGGTGCCCCAGGGTACTAGCATTTTGAATCTTTGCCAATTTGATAAGTCAAAAACTATACCCTTGTTTAAATTTGCATTTATTTGAGTTATAATGAGGCTGAATATCTTTTCATATATTTATTTATTAGTCATTTTTATTTCATTTGAAGCCTACCTCTTCTGTAGCATTGGTCATGATTCCATTGGCTTGCTCTTTTTCTCAATAAGTTATTTTAGTTCCTTATATATCATAGAAAGCTTACTTTGTTATATTGTTGCAAGTATTTTTATATTGATCAATTATTGGTTACAATGAAGTATTTATCTATTCTACTCTATTATTAAAGTCACCCTCACTTGACTTCATGGGAAACTCTTCTAAATTTTTATGAGAAGTTACAACAAACACATTTATTTTAGCATTATGATAAAAAGGGAACAGGAATCACTGCCTAAATATAGAATAAATGAAGAAGTATAAAGAATTTTTTTAAATCAAACCTACAAAGGATGTGGAAATGTCTATAAGAATAAAAACTTGAATTTTCCAGAAGTTTCTTGAAGCCTAGACATTCTCTAAGGCCTAAAGTCTTATAACTATAAAGGGGGCATTTCAGGTATATGAGAGAGGCCACTCTGTCCCTCTGAACGTACTCCAGCAAGAGTGTGGTATATCATAGAAGAACCTACGTATTCAGACATTCTGGCTCATTATTTATCAATCATGTAACCTGGTCCCCCAGAGTCATTTCTTCATCTATAAGCTGCTCATAATTGTAATTGACTCATAAGGCTACTGTGATATTTATATTAGGTACAATATGTAAAATACTTATGCAGAGTAGATGATCAGTAAATACTCATGTTCTCAACCCTATAAGTTTTGTTAAGAAAAGTTACATCCAAAATACTCAGCGGTGACAGGCACATTGAAAATGCAAAGATCACCAAGTCAGAAAATGTAAAAGTTCGGCTTTTTCTTGAAACCATTGCCAAATTTTTTCACATGTATGTATAACAAGATTTACTTGATTTTCTAGAATCAAATTAAATCCATATTCTCTATATAAGAGTTAACAGCCTTGGTGCGTCTTAAATATTTAGTGTTAACAGTGAAAATGATGTTTACTTGGGGAAGAACATGCTGCATGATAAGTAGTCAGGTCTACATCCCACGTAAGTGAAATAGGAGGCCAGACATGATCCAGGAAATGAACCAGGGAATTGTAGGCATGATAGATTCTTCGTAGGTCCACTTTTGCAAGAGGGTCTTAAATATTTTTAAAATGACTATGTATATATTTTGAAAGAGAGACAGCACACATGAGCAGGGGAGGGACAGAGAGAGAGGGAGAGAGAGAACCTCAAGTAGGCTCTGCACTGCTAACACAGAGCCCCATGTGGGCCTTGATCTCACAGACTGTGAGATTATGACCTGCGCCAAAATCAAGAGTTGGACATTTAACCAACTGAGCCACCCAGGTACCCCAGGTCTTAAATATTTTTAACCAATAGTCTACTAGGGGAGGAAATGGTGTCTGCAATAAATCATGTTGACAGTATATACACTTCGTATCATGTGATGAAGCGTGACCACACTTTATCCCTGTGGTCTTCCTTCCAAAAAACCACAACATCTGTCTAATCATGAGAAAAACATTAGACAAATCCCCATTTAATTCTACAAAATACCTAATCAGTACTCCTCAAACTTCTGAGGTCGTCAAAAATAAGGAAAATCTGAGAAACTGTTATAGCACAGAGGAACCTAAGGAGAGATGAAGATGGAGAGCAGTATCTTGCACTGAAATGTAATATCTTGGATAGGAGCCTAGAATAGATATGGGACCTTAGGAAAAAACAAAAGAAATTCAAATAAAATATGAACTTTAATTAATAATAATGCATCAATATTGATTCATTAATTGTGACACATGTACTATGCCAATGTAAGATGTTACTAACAGGGGAAACTAGTTGTGAAGTATACGGGAATTCTCTATATTGCTTTCACAATCTTTTTGTATATTTAAAAGTGTTCTAAAATAATACAGTTACTTTTTTAAAGGTGTCCTTAGATTGCCATCCATTCCACTCTTGCTTACTACCCTAAAAAGCAATGAAACTTCCCTAATATGCCTGGGAAAATAGTATGCTTTCCAGAAGGTAAAGGCCCAACCTCACACACCAACATTTAATTTTCTCTGAATATTCTTCAGACATTAATCTCTCTCCACCTGGATTGTCCACAGTTTTGGAAGCCTCTACCAATGAGGGACACTGTGGATGCTCAATCAATACTTACCAAGTGATAGAGTGATTACTAAGTAAGTCTTCATTAATTGAATTCTAAGTTCTGGTTAACCTAGAGTTCCGACCCTAAAATGACTCCATTCTGCAAGAAGCGACCCGGCAGACTGAGCTATGTCAGCCTGTGTACATGCATGCAGCTGGCTCTGCTCTCGTTCAAGTTCAGATGTGACAATCAATCAGCCTGGTATATAGAGCACAAGATTCAATCACGGGACTTCACCTTTTAACAGAGGAATTAGTGGCTTTATTCTCCTTGCCTGCAAATTTTGGTTGGGTATGATGTAATTTTAAGTATGACCAGCTTAGAGGTACCTGGGTGGCTCAGTCAGTTAAGTGTCTGACTTTTGGTTTCAGATCAGGTCATGATCGCACGGTTTCATGAGTTTGAGCCCTGCATCGGGATCTGGCAGCATGGAGCCTGCTTGGGAGTCTCTCTCACTCCCTCTCTCTCTGCCCCTCCCCCACTCACACTATCTCTGTCTCTCTCAAAATAAATTAACTTTAAAATAAATAAATAAATAAATAAATAAATAAATAAATAAATAATAAATAAAACCAGTTCAGGCAGGTTGAACATTTACAAATAAGCAAACAAACAAAAACATACCATCTCTCAGCTAGATAGTATGCTAGGAATTTGCCACCCTTTTATTTAAATTAATGAACAAAGTCATTTATCTGAGTAACTGACTAACTTAAATGTTCATGTTCAAATGAATGCCTCCTCCAAGCCAATTTGGCATGTTATCCACCTAAACATCCTGGAGTCCGTTACTGTCCATAGAGCATAAGGAATGTCAAGTTCATGTCTTGTGCATGCACGCATGTGTGTGTGAGCATACTAGTAAATGCGTATGTGTTGGTGTGTTGGTATGTTGGTCACTAATAACACTGAACCAGAGGAAGAAAGGAGGAGACATGCCTTATTATTTAGTGGTCTTTCCAAATCAAATGAAATGGTTGCTTAGTGTTTTCTTTTATGTTGGTAATGAAAATGGTGGAGGTGAGGACTGAGTGCTGACTTTTCAGGTCCTGAGGAGGGGAACAGAAGGAGCACAGCAGGCCTGCCCGCTTCTGTTGTTAATTAAAGTATTTCCCCATTCTCCAGGGTGTAATGCACCCTGGGCACTGAGCCCCAGAGAGACTTGTGCAGTCTAATGATCACACATTCAAATAAACACAGTTGGGGGCCACTGGGGAACAGATCTCTTCCCCACCTCATTAACAGCTGCAACGTTTTGCAAATGTCTGAAATGCACTGGCTCTATTTCTTATGAATAATAAATATTAGTCAGGCTCCCAATTGCCCAGTGGTTTGAGGTAAGGTGGACCCCTACCTGCTCAGACGAGACCTACACGTGGTAGAGAGTGACATTTACAGCTCAGAGCTATCTGCATTGCATTCGCTATGATTCTTGCCAAAGCAGATTTCCTCAGACTTATTACACCCCTTTGTCTGAATTGCACAGTAATTCTCATTTGCTGGCACTGTTAACAAGTTTGTCTGGGTATGAAAGGGGGAGAATTTTATTAAGCTGACTTTGCGTTGTCATAGGGCATATAAGCAGACACCAAAATCATCCTGAAGCTCTCACATCCTCAGAAAAAAATATATGCATTTTAATTATTCAATGTTCTTCCAAACTGCTAAACTAAATTGCATGTAAGTCTCCCAAATACCTCAAATCTTAGTTGAAAGAAAGCAAGGACAGTTTTATGTCACACTTATATATATTTATATATACATATTTATGTCACATTTTATATATACATATATATAAACAAAAACCAATGTAATAACTAAATCACACAAATAATGCCAGAATTTTGATACTTCGGGCTGTTTTCAGAGGACTTTACTCCTATTTCAGGCAGGATAATACAAGCAACATAGATAAACAAGAATTCCAACTTGCATTTTATTGCATTTTGCATTTCCCAAAGTGCTATACATGTACGTAAACCTCATCTAATCCTCATGACAGTCTATATGAGATAGATGGTTATTATTTTTATTGTGTAGATGACAAACCTGAGGCTCAGAGAGGTTGAACGACTGGCCCAATCACACAGCATGTAGCAGAGTTTGTCCTCAAACCCAGATTTTCGGACTCCAAGAATGTTTGAAGATAACCATACTTTCTACCTGATAGCTATTTATGGATGTCAGCCTTTTGCTTTGGTGACAATTGACACTCTGTCTTTATTTTGTAAAGAAACCTGTGTTATATCTGTGGTGGCATGTAAGGGCCAACTCTTTTGGACATAGATTTGGTTAGTTGTAAAATCGCCTGGCTTCTCTCAGCTAAGAAGTTTAACAAAATATCAAGTTTTGCTGAGTCATTCACATGGTGGCACCTCGAACTGAATTAATTACTAAGCGTTGGGGTGGTCCTTGTGACACTACCTCCCTTAATATACAGAAAGACACATCAGGTGCTCTAGATGAAGGAGACAGAGACCAGAGGAAGAGATGGATGGGGGTTTCTGCTCTTCTCCCCCACCCTTCCTCCTCTCTTCTTTCTCCCAAAACAGGTAAAGTTGGTGAATGTAACCATGATATGTAATATTTTGGTGTACAATTTTTGTGTCCAAAAAACAATTTAATGTGGTTGGTATCATTTAAGCCTCACAAAAAACCATAACTAGTTAGTGGATATCACCCCAATTTATGGATGGAACTGGACCATGGTTTGTACTTGCAAACTTCTTTCTTCCTTCTCCCTTCCCCACAGATTACATGAGTTGTCCAAGGGCACACAGAGCGCCAGAGGAAGGGCATAAATTCAGCGCTTCTGACTTCCAGTCTCACTCATTTGCTGCTAGCATTACCTTCTCACTCATGACTGGGCAGAGACTCCCCAAAATATACTCAGCTCCTAAATGCACAAAAGTATTTATTTATAATGCTCATTGGGGTGAAACAGAAGCAAAGAATATTGCACTCATCTGTCGGTAGGGGTAAGTGGCTTCCAAGCATCTGTGTTCCCACTGCTTCCATGGGAGGATTGCCTAATAAATAGAAGGATGCCCAGTTACATTGAAGTTATTTTTTTAGTGTAATTATGTCCCATGCCATATATATTTGGGATACACTTACTGTAAATTATTTATTTGTTGTTTATCTGAAATTTGAAGTACTACATTTTAATTTGCTAAATTGTAGAACCCTATTCCACGGGGGTGTTTGCCCCTGGGCTACTTTGGACATTGGTGTCTATTCTCTTGATATCTTTCTGGGAAATAATTGGCATCATTAGCACAATGGCTCTATTGGGGTCTGCCACAGGCTCTATATGGACGGAGGAATTTATAATCTTTAAAAACCTTAGCACCGCATGCCATCTGATTCTCGTATTGACATTTTTGTGCTATGAGGCTTCCTCAGGGAGGGAATGTGATTAGAACACTGCATCTAAACTCCTGTCTTTGGTCTCAAAATTTTTATCTTTACTCATATTAGAAAGTCCTTAAGGTGTGTCTGGGTGGCTCAGTCAGTTGATCTTCTGACTTCAGCTCAGGTCATAATCTCGCAGTTCATGAATTCTAGCCCCACATAAGCTCAAGGCTGTCAACCTGTCAGCAGACAGCCCACTTGGATCCTCCGTCCCCTTCTCTCTGCTCTTCCCCCATTTGTGCTCTCTCAAAAATGAATAAATATTTTTAAAAAGGAATCCTTAAGAAAACTCACAAGCAACTGTTATTGCTATGAATAAAAACCTTTATTTATTTATTTATTTTAAATTTTTTTTTATGTTTTTTATTTATTTCTAGGAGAGAGAGAGAGACAGCGTGAGCAGGGGAGGGTCAGAGAGAGAGGGAGTCACAGACCGAAAGAGGCTCCAGGCTCTGAGCTGGCAGTCAGCACAGAGCCCAACGCGGGGCTCGAACCCACAACCGTGAGATCATGACCTAAGTGAAAGTCGGAAGCTTAACCGACTAAGCCACCCAGGCGCCCCATGAATAAAAACCTTTAAAACTTGAATATCTTTGACTACATTCTACATTCAGACAATGACTACATTCAAAAAATGTTAAGTAAGAAACAGTTTCAATTAGAATTGAGCATATGAGTCAACCTCTCTAAAAATGAGAATAAAATAAAAGCAAGTATCAATAGCATAAAAGGTCAGTAGCAATTAGTAATAAGCAATTAATAATGGGACCAATGAAATGAAGGTCTAGAATATTACATGGGTAAATAACCAGACATTGCACTTATTTTTTGTTCTTTGCACCATTTGGTAGCAGATTTTTTAAAGTACATTTAGACTATTCCTATTTTTATCTGAAATAAATAAATGTATACTTTAAATGCAACTTTGTGAAAGCAGACTTTTGTAACTTCACAAACTTTAGTGTGAACTTCATTGCAATTAACAATTGCTTGCAGTGTTAACAAAGTCATCATCTAGAACTCTCTTCATACAATGTCTAAGTCTTTGCAAAGCTGAATTTGAATGGTAGAAAGTGTAGATGCACATACCCGCAAATCAGAGAGTTAGTAGCCTGAAAGAATAGCCATATAAAAACCCTAATTCTACCCTGCTCAATTAGGTTCCTAAACTTTCCCTCATGGGTCCTTTTCCAGAGGCGAGCAAGCGAGCAGAGCCGGTGTAGGGACAAGGTGGTGAGCTAAAACCAAAATGCAAAGGTTCTAGAGTCCGAGGGGCTCTCTGAACACAGGATTCATCACAAGCTAGTTGTGTGACCTTGAATGTGTAACTTAACCTGACTGAGCTTCAGTTTCCCCATCTGTAAAGTGGGGGTAAGAAAAGCAATTGCAGTGCTATTTTGAAGATTAAATGAATTCTCATTTGTTATTTTTTTAATGTTTTATTTATTTCTGAGAGAAAGAGAGAGAAGTGTCAGCAGGGGAGGGTCAGAGAGAGAGGGAGATACAGAATTTGAAGTAGGCTCTAGGCTCTGAGCTAGCTGTCAGCACAGAGCCCTATGCAGGGCTCAAACCCACGAACTGTGAGATAATGACCTGAGCCAAAGTCAGACACTTAACCGACTGAGCCAACTAGGTGCCCCTTTATATAAAAAAAAATTTTTTAATGAATTCTCATTTGTAAAGGTCTTGAAAGAGCATCTTAAACATAGTAATCAATATGTAAGTGTACATAGGAATTGGTGTATATGTGTTTGTTAATTAAAAAAAGATATAAACAGGGGCGCCTGGGTGGCTTAGTCGGTTAAGCGTCCGACTTTCGCTTAGGTCATGATCTCGCGGTTCGTGGGTTCGAGCCCCGCGTCGGGCTCTGTGCTGACTGCCAGCTCAGAGCCTGGAGCCTGTTTCAGTCTGTGACTCCCTCTCTCTCTGCCCTCCCCTGCTCACCTCTCTCTCTCCTAGAAATAAATAAAACATTAAAAAAAAAAATTAAAAAAAAAAAAGATATAAACATGTATGCATGTACATATGTGATATGCATATGTGTGTATATATATTTAGATTTTTTAAATGTTTACTTATTTATTTTTGAGAGAGGTGGAGAGCAAGCCAGGGAGGGGCAGAGAGAGGAGACAGAATCCCAAACAGGCTCCATGTTGTCAGCACAAAGCATGATGTGGGGCTTCAACTCACTAACCATGAGATCATGTCCTGAGCTGAAGTCAGGAGTCAGATGCTTAACCAACTGATGAACAACCCACAAGCCCTTAATTTTTTTTTTTTAATTTTTAAAGTTTATTTATTTATTTTGAGAGAGAGAGAGAGCAGGGGAGGGCCAGAGAGAGAGGGAGAGAGAAAATCCCAAGTAGGCTCTGCACTGTCAGTGTGCAGAGCCCAACACAGGACTTGAACCCACAACCATGAGATCATGACCTGAGCTGAAACTAAGAGCCAAACGCTTAACCGACTGAGCCACCCAGGTGTGCCTATTTAAAAAAGAATTTCATGAAACCCAGAACCCAGTGTCACAAGGGAGATCCCTACATTCCTATGCAATTTGGCCTCTTGACCACCTATGAAGAAGCACTTCTCATCATGCATAGACAAAGCCAAAGATAGGAAAAACTTCCAGGAAGACAAAGCACCTACCTAGACATGAAGCCTGCATGCCTCACACTATGGTAGAATGTATGTATTTGCCACAGACAGGCAGGGTGCTGCCAACCTCCTTCACAGGCTGGCAGATCCCCGATAGGTCTCAAGATGCACCCTAGGTGAACACCAGGCTGTGAGTTGGTCTTAGTCTTTCTTTCCAGGCAAATGAGCACTTTCTGCAGCTTCTGCAAAGGGCTGTGCTCCCCACCCCAGAGGTGGGAGCAGCCCTTCAGTGCAGGAAAGCCCCATCTTTCCAGAAATATAATTCATGCTGTCTCTTATGAGTGAGAAAGAAGTATTTACAAACTGCTGCTGTTGCTTGGGATTTACTGTGGAATTGAAGAGGGGGGGCAGGGAGAGAATGTGTGTGTGTGTGTTGCCTTTGCTATTTCTGTGCTCTTCTCACCTGCCTGCATCTGGCCCTTGCCTAGCTGAGATTCTAGTTTTTAACGTCATCTTCCAGATTCATCTGATTGGGTCAGGGGATTATTGCTGCATGTTTAGGGAGCCTCCACTGCATGGCTGGCAGGCTTCGAAGTATTCCTCAGTTAGTCTGCTCTCCTCCTATCACTGGCTCAGAACAACGGCCAGAGGCTTACTTTAAAAACACTAGGGAGCTGTCTCAAACCAAACAGGACCCACAGCTGTAGTTTTGCTGGGAGATACGTAAGCAGTTGCAGTGTTCAGAATCTCCTGCAAAATCTAGGCACCCCAACCAAATCCCTGCCTCCTCACCTGAAAGAACCAGCAGCCAGAAGGGGCTTCCCCTGCAACTGCAGAAGACCTCCTCTTACCAATGATGGCAGAAAAGGGCCCAAAGAGTTGCCTTTCAAATGCTTGGTTAAGTTCTTTAAGGGAGTTTATGAGGACAGTTTTGAAGCTGTCAGCTGATGAGTGCTTTTGGCATTGAAATGTCAGCATGGTCTCAAGTTAGGAGCCAGCTCTTGGCCAGTAGGCTATACAGTTACAGGCAGTACTGACGAATCCATACACTTCCCCACATACAGATGGATTCTCAGATGGCAGGCCCTTTGCCCACTTTAATAAAATGTCTTTTTAAGTTTATTTATTTTGAGAGAGAGAGGCAGGAAGGTGCAGAGAGAAGCCCAAGCAGGCTCCGCACTGTCAGTTCAGAGCCAATCCAGGGTTCAAACTCAAGAATCACAAGACCATGACCTGAGCTGAGGTCAAGAGTCGGGTGCTTAACAGACTGAGCCACCCAGGTGCCCCTACCCACTATACATAGTCCCCATGTCATTCCTTCCTTCTCTCTTGGCCCCTCTTGAATGTGGGCAGTCTTCAGTGGTCTCCTCCCCACTTTACCGCTCTTTCGTGGGTGGGTGGGTGGCCACCACCCCATTCATACACCCAAAACTGCACCTGTTTCTGTATGAGTACAACTTCCGGAATTTGCTTTGTAGGGTTTTCACTGTCTTGTCAGCTACTTGATCGCGCTTCTGTACCAGCAAAAATGCATGCTGACAGCGCTTGGAAAATCCCCTGGGTTACAGCCACCTCTGCACCCGTTTTCTTAGGACAGATGGTATTTTGTGACAGCTGCCAGATTTACCAAGACCTTCTGAGTTTAGGAAAAAAGATTCAAGTAAAGGCAAAAAGCTTACTGGGCAGGGGAGGGGGGGTTGTGGAGGACGCTCTAGGATTTCAATTCTCTTTTCATCTGAGATTGCCTGGATTTAGTGCCTGCTGCCCCTCCCGTGCCCAGCCCAGTCTATATATATGCTCTTGGGGAAAGGTCTTTGGAAAAGGCCAGTAACAATTCTTATTGAGAGTTATTTTCTCTCATCATGCTTACTGTACATTTCCACTTCGGCTACTTGATTTGCTATTCTCAAGATGGACCCTATCAGGATTTTTGCTTGTTTGTTTGTTTTTCTTATTGTTTTGCTTTGTTTTTACTTCTGGAAATAAATGGGCCACTTCATCTCCATTTTAACCTTTTTCTTTCCAGGTGGGAAGTATTCTGAAGTATATTCCAGTCTACAGCCTGTCTATCTAAAGTACTTTATTAGAGTACCTTATTATTTATTAGTACTTTATTAGAGGTCACAATCATTTTTCACTCAGACTACTTATTCTTCTTGGAGAATCTCTGACTGTAACCCTATTTGAGAGTCCAGGTGGCCATGTGACATTGTCTCTTCTCTTTTAAGCCACTGGTGATTAGACCAGGATGGGTACCTGTCCTAAAGCACTTCATGTATATTGTGGTCAACTTCTGTCCTTTCACAAAAATACGGGTGGGACTGATCAGACATAAACGGTAATATCATGGGCACTGTCAGCTGATTGTACAAGCTGCACCTGCCATATACTATAGACTTGACATTGGGAATGCCATTTGGAGTCATATATGAGGCAGGTAGGTAGAGGAAAAGGAAAGTGGAGGTGAAGGAGATTTGTGGCCCTTGAGAGAGAATGATAATGAGGAGGCTCGGGCCTTGATATTTTCATTGCAGACCACATAGGACCAGGTAGGGTGTGATTTCTTTCCCATCTATGAGATGACCGTAATAACCCTAAAATAAGTCTTCCGTTTATATGACCTTGTTCTTTTTACCATCAACTTTCCCAAGAACATGTTTTTCTTGACTAAGACCACTAGTTTTATTCTAGTATCTATTTTCTTCCTCTTTTTGGGTAATAGAACTCTTATTCTTAACCAACCCATTGATATGTGGCATATAGGCTGAATTTCTCACTTTCCCTTATAGCTAGGAGTGGTCAGGTGATTCTGTACCAGTAAAACAAAGATGTTCTTTTATATCACTTCAGTACAAATACTACAATTTAAGAAGTTAGCACGAATGCAATGTTATCATCTAGTCTCATCCACAGACATTCTTATTTTGCAAATTGTCATACCAATGTGCTTTATAACAAAGGAGAATTCTAAATTGTGTATTATATCCAGCTGTCTGTCTCTTTAGTCTTCTTCAATCTGGAATAGTTGGTTCCTCAGTCTTTTCTTAATTTTTATTACCTTGACATTTTTGAAGAATGGGCCTGGTATTATACCAAATGTCCTTCAACTTGGGTTTGTTTGGTGTTTACTCACAAGGAAATTTAGATTGTGCATTTTGGGCAGCAACACCTCTAAAATGATATTTTGTTCTCATTGTATTGTGTCAAGAGACACAGGATGCTGACCTGTTTCATTATTGGATTTACTTTGATACCTTGATTAAAGAGGTGTCTGCCCGATTTCTCTTCTATAAAGTTACTGTTTTTTCACTTTTATCGTTTTATAGCTGCTGCTGTTGGGGGCTTGTCTGTGCAGCTGTCCCTCTTCTAATGACCAACAAATGATAAAGAAAGGAACACACAAAGATAGTTTACTCTGGGAGGCCCTGTTAGATCATTTTGATGAGCTGGTTAAGCAATCATTTAAGGACCGTGACTACTTTGCTGAATAGTCCTTTTTAATGCTGTGCTGTTGGCAGTGATAAAACAAGCAAGAGGCCAACAGACCTTCACAAAACACTCTTTATTTTTACAAAAAGTACTCTGAGCTAACCGTACACTAGGTGAATGCAACATAAATGTGTAGAAATAGGAGAGAAGCAATTATAAAGGGATGACTTAATAATCCAAAGGATCAAAGTTAATAATATGTACTGTACCCACTTCTTTATTTTACTGGGTCTTTTAACCATCAAAAAGGTATTTGATGGGAGTTTGTCTGGAGTTCAAGTGGGTGTAGAAATACTCGAGGATTAACACTATGCCCAGTTATGATTTACTGCTTTTTAAATGCTGACCCTGTCAACTTTGAACCTCTTAAGTCTCAAACCCCATTAGGGCAAAAATAACCTGTAAGAATCCAGCACTTGAAGAAGACATGAGCAGACACTTCTCCAAAGAGGACATCCAGATGGCCAACAGACACATGAAACGATGCTCAGCATCCCTCCTCCTCAGGGAAATACACATCAAAACCACACTGAGATACCACCTCACGCCAGTCACAGTGGCCAAAATGAACAAATCAGGAAACTATAGATGCTGGCGAGGATATGGAGAAACGGGCACCCTCCTACACTGTTGGTGGAAATGTAAACTGGTGCAGCCCCTCTGGAAAACAGTGTGGAGGTTCCTCAAAAAATTAACAATAGAGCTCCCCAATGACCCAGCAATAGCACTGATAGGAACTTACCCAAGGGATACAGGAGTGCTGATGCCTAGGGGCACATGTACCCCAATGTTCATAGCAGCACTCTCCACTATAGCCAAAACATGGAAAGAGCTTAAGTGTCCATCAACTAACAAATGGATCAAGAAGATGTGGTTTATCTATACAATAGAATACTACATAGCAATGAGAAAGTATGAAATCTGGCCATGTGTAGCAACCTGGATGGACCTTGAGGGTGTTATGCTGAGTGACATAAGTCAGGCAGAGAAGGAAAGATACCATATGTTTGCATGTATAGGTGGATTAGGAGGAACTTAACAGAGGACCATGAGGGAGAAGAAGGGGGAAAATAGTTGGGAAGAGAGAGGGAGGCAAACCATGAGAGACTCTTGAATGCTGAGAACTGAGGACTAATGGGTGTGGGGGGGAAGGAGGGTGATGGGCATGGAGGAAGGCACTTGTGGGGATGAGCACTGGGTGTTATATGTAAACCAACTTTACAATAAACTATTTAAGGGGAAAAAAAAGACAGCTACTTTTCCAAAGCCAATATATAAACAATGCAACATCAATGAACATAATGGCATGATCCTTCATGGAAAGTAATGAGTTCATTTAGAAAATTATCTGAGAAGACGGTTCAAGGCGGCAATGTAGGAAGATCCTGAACTTACCTCTTCCCATGGACCCACTGAATCTACAGCTACGTATCTAACAACAGCTTCTGAAAAATACCTGAGAAGTAGTTGAATAGCTATTTCACATCAGCAAAGAAGAAAAGGGCCACATTAAGGTGTGTAGGAAAGGCTATGATGTGATCTTTCCATAACCCCACACTCACCCCACACCCCACGTCTGCATGGCAACTCACAATTGGGAGGGAACTCACCCATTTGAAGCTTCTCTCTAAGAAGCAAAGTGTTCATACCTCACATAAGGCACCTCAACCTTTAAGACCTGCACCTTACTTATGAACCCCTCAAACATATGGCTTTCAAAATCAATTAAATTCACATTCACAAGATGCAAAGGGCTTTAGTGGACAGAGAAACTTCTCTTAAAGGTTCCTGTGCACTTATCCACCCTAAAGCCCAGTGCAGAGGCAGCAGTTTTAAAAGTGCCCAACATCTATATGAAAGATAGTTATTTGCTAATCTAAAAAGCATCCATCAGAAGGGAAAGGATCTGTTGAGATATTCTCTGGGAATGAAGGCACTGATGGGCAACATTTTTGTGATCTCCTGATACTTTGTTAAATCTAATAGGTACCTTTTTTTTTTTTTTTCTGGTGGACGTCATCTTTACCATCCAACATACAGACACCATCTTTGTACTTTCCTTCTGCCTTGCTTAAGCTGGCAGTTACCATTTTTTTCCTTTGGTGGCAGCGAAGTGTGTCATCTTTACACTCTCCTTTTACCATGCTCCCCAGTGCCAGTATCCTCTCAGAGGGGTACATCTGGTACCCCAGTTCTTGCGGCTGTCATGCAGGGGACATAGAGGACTTGATCTCCTCATTCCAGTGACCAGAGGGGCTTCTGTTCCTGGGTCCCATGAAATTATGACAACTCAAGAGAGAGTTCTTGTCAGGCTACAGGCACTACAAAGACAGCAGACTGAAACATACCCCTAGTCTTTTTGTGGGGAAAAAAAAAAAGCCTATTTACTTAGCAGGGAGCTTTGGCATGAGGGGCAGGCTTCAGGTTTGCCTATGGAGCTATTCTAGGGAGCATAGTCTGGGGAATGTTGTCTCTGAGTTTTTCTTATGCCTTATTCCAATTGGCTTGTATCTCCCAGAAAATAAATTGTACACTCATCTGGAGCCCTGATTTATGTAGTGGTTGCAAAGGGGATACCTCTAGATGGCCTGGTCTGGAAGCTGGCAGGGTTTACAATTACTGTCCCACAAGACAGTATATATTTACATACTTTAAAAGTGGCAGCCTGAGAGTCTGGTTTCTTTTCAGCCTAAAACTAAGTGCTGGCTGAGATTCACCCCCTCTACCCCACTTTGGGACACTGACAGGTCTTGACAAACACTCAAAACTGGGAGTTGTTGAAAATAAAACCAGCTCTTTGGACAATCACAAAGTTTTGAGAGACAACTAAAACCTGAGCCAAAGTAGATTGATAAAGTTTATCTTCTACCCAAAGCCACTCCTTCAAGACTGGGAGAGGTGGCTATTTTATCCAATACATAGAAATAAACACAGAGGGCCAAGAAAAATGAGGAAACAGAGGAATATGTTCCAAACAAAAGGACAAAATAAAACTTCAGAAAAAAAAACTTAATGAAACAGAGGTAAGTAATTTACCTAGTAAAGAGATTAAGAAAATAAAATTGCTCACCGAACTTGGAAGAATAGATGAGAAAGGTAAGAACTTCAACAGGGAGATAGGAAATATAATTTAAAAAACAAATGGGAGTCACAGAGCTAAAAAAAAATAAAATAAAATAACTAAACTAAAAATTTAGTAAAGGGGTCCAAAAACACACTAGATGAATTGGAAGAAAGAATCAGTGATTTCAAAGACAAAGCAGTGGGACTCACCCAATCAGAACAGCAAAGGAGAAAAAAAATTGTTAAAGGGAAAGGAGCTTAAAGATTTATAGGACAACATGAAGTAAACTAACACATAAGGGTCCCAGAAGAAGAGAAAGAAGAGCAAGAAAACTTTTTTGAAGAATGGCTAAAAACTTCTTTAACCTTGGGAAGGAAACTGACATCCTGATTCAGAAAGCCCAGAGAGTTCAAATAAGATGAACCTACACAGATCCACACATAGACACATTATAATTGAGGTGTCAAAAGTTGAAGACAAAGAAACAATCTTAAAAGAAGCAAGAGAAAAACAACTTGTTATGTACAAGGGAACCCTAATAGGACTATCAGCAGATTTTTCACCAGGAACTTTACAAGCCAGAAGAGGAAGCATGATATATTCCATGATGAAAGGAAAAAATAATGTCCAGCCAGGAATATTCTACCAAGAAAGTTAACATTCAGAACTGAAGGAGAGATAAAAAAAAACCTTCTAGCCAAAGAAAAGCAAACAACCCCCCAAAGTTAGTTGAAGGAGGAAAAAACAAAGATCAGAGTGGAAATAAATGAAGACTGAAAAGACAATAGAAAAGTTCAATGAGACTAAGACCTGGTTCGTAGAAAAGACAAATAAAATTAAGAAATATTTAGCTAGACTCACAAAGAAAAAAAAGATAAAATAAATAAAATCAGAAATGAAAAAAGAGACATTACAATAAATATCCCAGAAATACAAAAGATCATAAGAGACTACTGTAAACAATTATACACCAATGCATTTGACAACCTAGAAGAAATGGATAATTTTCTAGAAATACAGAACCTTCCAAGACTGACTCATCAAAATAAAAAATTCGAATAGTAATAATAGTGCCAAGAAGATTAAATTGTTAATCTAAAACCTCTCAACAAGCAGAAGTCTATGACTAAATGGCTTCACTGGTGAATTCTACTAAACATTCAAAGAATTGAGAGCAATGTTTCTCAAGCTCTTCCACCCTATGGCTGCTGCAGCATTATTTAGAATAACCAAGATGTGGAAGCAGCTCAAGCGTCCACTGATAGATGAGTGGATAAAGAAAATGTGATATATATACACACATGTGTATATATATACACACATATATATACACATACATATATACATATATATACATACACATATATATACACATACACACAATATGATATTATTCAGCCATAAAAAAAAACAATGAAATCTTGCCATTTGCAAACAGATCAAGCTAGAGGGTGTAATGCTAAGTCAAAAAATCAGTGAGAGAAAGACAAATACCATATGATTTAACTCGTGTGGAATTTAAGAAACAAAACAACTAAGCAAAGGGTAGAAAAAGAAAGAGGGAGAGACAAACCGAGAAACAGACTCTTAACTCTAGAGAGCAAACTGATGGTTACCAGAGGAGAAGGGGGTTGGGGGATGAGTAAAATAGGCAAAGGAGATTAAGAGTATAGTTATCATGATGAGCACTGACTAATGTATAGAATAGTTGAATCAGAATATTGTCCACCTGAAACTAATATAACACCGTATGTTATTTATACTGGAATTTTAAAAATAATGAATGTTATTTATACTGGAATTTTAAAAATAATAACGAATAGAGGCACCTAGTGGTTCAGTTGTTTAAGTCCAACTTTAGCTCAGGTCACAATCTCACAATTCTTGGGTTGAGCCCCCTGTTAGGTTCTGTGCTGATAGCTCAGAGCCTGAAGTCTGCTTAGGATTCTGAGTCTCCCTCTCTCTCTGCCCCTCCCCTGCTTGTGCTTTGTGTCTTTCTGTCTCTCAAAAATAAAGAAATGTTTTAAAAAACTCACACAAAATAATAATAAATACATAAATAGGATGAGATTTTGCCACTTATGACAACATGGATGGACCTAGAAACTATGATGCTAAGTGAAATAACAAATACCATATGATTTCATTTAAATGTGGAACCTAAAAATACAAATGAACAAACAAACAAACAAACAAACAAAAGGCAGAAAGATACCTTAAAAAATAGAGAACAAATTGATGTTGCCAGAGGACAGAAGTGAAGAAATGGGCAAAATGGGTGAAGGGTAGTGGGAGATACAGGCTTCCAGTTATGGACTGAATAAGTCATGAGAATAAAAGGTACAGCATAGGGAATATAGTCAATGATGTTGTAATAGCCTTGTATGTTGACAGATGGTAGCTACACTTGTGGTGAGTGTAACATGATGTGTAGACTTGTTGAATCACTATGTTGTATGCCTGAAACTAATGTAATACAACACTGTGTGTCAACTGTAGTCCAATTAAAAAATGCATTACTGGAAAAGTGAAAAAAATTTCCAAAATACAGAAGCAAAGAGAAATATTTCAAATTTACCTTATGAGGCCAGAATTACCTTGAAATCAAAACCAGACAAGGACACCACAGGAAAAGAAAATTATAATATCCCTGATGAACAGAGAATACAAAAATCTTCCACAAAATATTACCAAACTGAATTCAACTGAATTCAATTCATTCAAAGGACCATATACCTTGATCAAGTAGGATTTACCCCAAGGATGCAAGGATAGTTCAACATTTGCAAACCAATCAATGTGATACACTACATTAATAAAATGAGGGATACAAATTATGTAATCATCTCAATAAATAGAAAAAACACTTGACAAAATTCATCATCCTTTTATGATTAAAAAAATCTCTCAACAATGTGGGTATAGAGGGAACATACATCAACATAATAAAAACCTTGGATGACAAGTCCTCAGCTAATATCATATTCCACAGTGAAAAGCTGAGACCTTTCCCCCTAAGATCAGAACCAAGAAAAAGTGCCCATGCTCACTACTATTATTGAACATAGTATTGGAAGTCCCAGCCAGAACAATTAGGTAAGAAAAAGAAATTAAAGGCATCTGATTTGGAAAGAAAGAAGTAATGCTGTCACTTTTTGCACATGCCATGCTATTTTGTATTCAAAAACCCTAAAGTCTCAACCAAAAAAACCTGTTAAAACTAATAAACAAATTAAATAAAACAGTAGGATATAAAATCAGCTTACAAAAATCTGTTGCATTTTGTATACTAATAACTATCAGAAAAAAAAATTAAGAAATCAATCTCATTCATAATTGCATCAAAAAGAATGCTTAGGAATAAATTTAAGGAGATGAAAAATCTATACATTGAAAATTATAAGACATTAATGAAAGAAAATGAAGAAAGCACAAATAAATGCAAAGATAGTTCATGGTGATAGTTTAGAAGAATAAATAAAGTGTCCAATCTACAGATTCAATGCAATCTCTATCACAATTTCAATGACATTTTTCAAAGAAATAGGACACATACACTCCTAAAATGTGTATGGAACACCGTATGAAAGTTCCTCAAAAAATTAAAAATAAAACTACCATATGATCCAACCACTTCATTTCCAGTTATTTATCCAAATAAAATGGAACACTGCAGTCCATGCTTGAACAACAGCACAGGTTTGAGCTGCGGGCATCCAGTTATACACAATTTTTTTACAATACACTATTGTCGATGTATTTTCTCCCTCTTATGATTTTAGCTTAGTTATAAAAATACAGTGCATAATACTAATAAAAATATGTTATTAAACAACTGTGTTATTAGTAAGGCTTCTGGTTAGCAGTAGGCTATTATTAGTTAATTTGGGGGGAGTCAAAGCTTATACCTGGATTTTCAACTGTGCAGGAGGTCAGCATCCCTAACCTCTGTATTGTTCAAAGATCAATCAGAATTTAAAAAATATATACCCATATTCATTGCAACATTATTTAAAACAGCCAGATATAAATGTAACCCAAGTCTCCATTGATGCATGAATGGATAAAGAATTTGGAATAAAAGAATAAAATCTTGCAATTTTACAAAAACATGAATGGACCTTGAAGGCATTATGCTAACTGAAATAAGTCAAGCAGAGGAAGGTAAATACCGTATGATCTCACTCACATGTGGAATCTAGAAAAACAAAATAAGCAAAGAAATAAAAAACAAACTTATGGAAAACAAATTTGTGGTTTATGGGGAAGGGAGTAAAATGGGCAAAAGAAATCAAAAGGTATAAACTTCCAGCTATAAAATCAGTCAGGGGGATGTAATGCACAACATGATGACTATAGTTAAAAATATTGTGTATTCAAATTTGCTAAGAGAATAAATTCTAAAAGTCCTTATCACAAGAAAATATATAAATATCAAGTCATTGTTTTCTGTACCTGAAACTAATTTGTTATATATTATCTATACTTCACTAAAAATACATACATACAAAGAAAAAAAAAAGGCCATTTGGTTTATCCATTGTTCAATGAACTAGATCCTAGGTCTTTTATGTCAAAATTCATGTCTCTCTTAATATGCTGTGTTGTCTTGTAGCATCCCTGAGTATCATATTTTATGTCACTGGTATACAAATTATCAAAACAAAAGAAAGTCTCTGAAATTAGCATCAGGGTATGTGCATCAAACCACGTGATGAAAGAAACCAAAGATGTACACAGAAATACTTTCTTTAATTTGTGTTTAAAATATTATATCCCTTATAAAAACAAAAAATATAAAACCCATTTTTTAGATTATAAAAATTACATACAGGGGGCACTTGGGTGGCTCAGTCTATTGGGCACCCTACATCAACTCAGGTCATGATTTCACAGCTCGTGAGTTAAAGCCTCATGTCGGGCTCTGGGCTGATGGTTAGGAGCCTGGAGCTTGTTTTGGTTTCTGTGTCTCCCTCTCTCTCTGCCCCACCCTCGTTTGCATTCTGTCTCTCTCTCAAAAATAAACTAAAAAACATTAAAATTTTAAAAATACATACAGTAATTATTAAAAAATATTGGCAAAGTAAGTAAGAAAATAAAAATCAGCTAGATGCCAAAAAATTATCTACAAAAGTAAATGAACAGGAACTGCTTAATAATTTTAAAAGAGAAGAACAACGAGAACTGATCATATGGAAGTAGAAAAGCAAAATAGGACATTAGATAGAAGCACAGTCACGTATCTATCTGGAAATTTCGTGTATGAGAGTAGTCACACCGTCACTTTATTTTTTTTTTTGAAAAAAAAAAAAGACTGTGACTTTTGTATTATCACAGGTATTTTATTTTTTATTTTATTTTTTTTCAAGTTCCAAAATTGTTTAGTCAACTGACTTTGCATACAACAATTTTATTGTTTTGCTCATCATTGTCATGTGAATTACAAACAATCATGTTCCATAGATAACTATAGATGATATTTTAAATTTAAACAATTCATGGCACACCTGTAACCATAAATTATATTTACATTTTTTAAAGTCACAAAATCATTAGAGACAATATGTTCAAGAAATAACAAGTTCAGGTAGGATGATTCTATTTTTTTTTATTTTTTTCTTAAATAGTTTATTGTCAAATTGGTTTACATATAACACCCAGTGCTCATCCCAACATGTGCCTTTCCCCATGCTCATCACCCCCCTTCCCTTCTCCCCCACCACCATCAGCCCTCAGTTTGTTCTCAGCATTCAAGAATCTCTCATGATTTGCCTCCCTCCCTCTCCCTAGCTATTTTTCCTCTTCTTCTCCTACATGGTCCTCCATTAGCTTCCTCCTAATCCACCTATATGTGAAAACATATGGTATCTGTCCTTCTCTGCCTGACTTATCTTGCTCAGTGTAACACCCTCAAGTTCCATTCATGTTGCTACACATGGCCAGATTTCATTCTTTCTCATTGTCATACAGTATTCCATTGTATAAATATACCACATCTTCTTGATCCATTTGTTAGTTGATGGACACTTAGTTCTTTCCATGTTTTGGTTATTGTTGAGAAAGTTGCTGTGAACATTGGGGTACATGTATGCATAGGGGCACACAGTCACTTTAAATCAACAGAGAAAGAAGAAAAATTCGACAAATTATGTTGGGTCACTGGCTTTATGCTTGGTGGAAAAAAACAAACAAACAATTTTTAAAAATATTTTTTAAATTTATTTCTGAGAGAGAGGCAGCGTGAGCAGGAGAGGGTCAGAAAGAGAGGGAGATATAGAATCTGAAGCAGCTCCAGGCTTCGAGCTAGCTGTCAGCACAGAGCCTGACGTGGGGCCCGATCCCACAAACCGTGAGATCATGACCTGAGCTGAAGTCGGATGCTTAACTGACTGAGCCACCTAGGCGTCCCACAAACAAACAATTTTTATCCCCCACCAAAGCCAAAGTAAATTTCAGATGCAAAGTCCTAAATGCTAAAATCAAAATTATAAATTATCAGAGAATTATTTTTTAACTGGAATGGAGAATGTGTTTAAAGCAAAACACAAAAGATTTATAGATATGAACCTATAAAATTAATATATCCCCAATTAAAAAGACACTTAAAAAATTGAATGACAAAATATATTAGATGAACATAAATAATATTTAAGGAATTAATAACTGTAATAAATACAGAGTTACGGTGACTAGAAAATAAAATACAAACAATAATATATATATAATTCACAGAAGAAATATTATACTTTAATTAAACACATTAAAATTTGCTCAGTTTCACTAGTGTTAAGAGAAATTAAAACAATTAGATTTACTTTTATCAAAATAGATATGATTAAAAATCTATTTAAGTTTGATAATATGTTCTGATGAAACTATGGGGAAACCAGTATTCTCTTCAATGCTGCTGGAACATAGCTCAGTAGGGTTATTTTCATGGCCATCGTGGAAATAATTTATGAAAGTGAGAAATATTCATTCTCCATGATCATGCATATTCTCTTTTCAGTATCTGTTCTAGAAAAATTTGTTTTGTGAGGCAATTTTAAGCACACAACAGAACACCTAGCCCACAATGGGCACTCAAAAATGTTGATTGCTTAGGGGGATTCATTTCATTCATTTCATTTTAGACACATGAATGTGAAAATGGCAATGAAATGAATGCAGAAAATGAAACATATTTTTCTCAGTTACTGAGCTAATGAGGCCTCAGTTCTTATGAATGGAAGAAAACAAAACAGTCAATTCAAATTGAGGTGTAGGTTTTCCAAAATAAAGTCAGCTTATTTTTGCTGAGCACCCAGTAGATTTACAATTTTTTCTCCCTCTCTGCACCTTTCTTCCTCCCCATAGATGGAGCTTATTCATCATCTGGGCACCAGACAATTACCTGATCCGCAGTCATGAGCATATAACATAAGCTTCTGTGAGATATTGGATTCCTACAGGTGTTTGGTCATTGGCAGCACCTACTGCTGCAGCTACAACCCATAGGACATAATTTCTGGGCAATAGTGATAGCATCTCTACATGGCTATTCTCCCTTCCATTTCCCCCCATATGGTTCATATGGGTCTTTACCTTAAAAAGTATCATAACACTTAGAAACCAAATTAAAATGGGGCCCAGATAAAGAGAAAATGGTATAGAAGCTTAGGCCACTGTGGGAAGAAGGGCTTGTTTTCCACCACTGGTTTTATCTTTTTGCATCCTTCTTTCTCCACAAAAGGGAAGATAAGATCCAGAGGAATGCCTGAGGTATAGTTTCAAGGAGAGGAAACAAAGAACAGAGTATTTGGTCAGCTTCCAGTCTATGTTAGGATCATGGGGTAAACATAGTGTTTGAGGCTTACCTATTATTTAGCTTAGTTTCCCAGGTTAGAAATTCAATAAGGAACTTGAGACTTAACCCTCAGGTATGTGGAGTATGTGTTTTCATGGATTATTCTTGGTATGATGACTAAAACTCTGGAAATTTCCATCCTGGCTGTCTCTGTACAGGGACATGAAAAACAACAGGCTCTCACAGTCTCTATGCTATGATTTGAAGACTCCTTGAGTAGTCAGATGTTGAAACAAATCTCTCCTTTGGATCTTTTTTTCAGGTCTGGAAATAGGGTCTTGACTATATGATATGTAAAGTCATCTTTAGTTCTAAATACTGCACATCCAGCTTTTGTATGAAATGACATAATGGTTAGGTAAGAATACTTTAGGTAATCTGTCAAGTTCAGTGGTTTAAATGTTATCATTTCTAGAGTAGTGATTCCTAGAGGTATACATTCCTTTCCATGGAGATTCTGCATTCTTCCTAGCATTGATGAGCAGAAAGTTCTCTATAAAAAAAAGCCAAACTACTTGATTTTCAGAAAAATTAAGTGTGGGTTTAATTACAATCCTTGAAAACTCTATGACAGCAAAAGAAAAAAAAAGCTTTTATAAAAGTAACTTATGAGATGTCTGGGGAAGACGGCAGAGTAAGAGGACCCTAAGATCAACTCGTCCCACAGATACAACTAGATAACACTCACATCAGTGTAAGTAACCCCGAAAGTGACCCAAAGATTAACAGAACAAACTCTCCGCAGCTAAATGTACAGAATAGGTCGTGTCAAAGAGGGTAGGAAAGGCAAAGACACAGTTGGGAGTTAAATGGACCAGAGGAACTGCCCACATGAGGGAGGGATGGCACAGGCATGGAGAGGGGAGAGAAATAGGCTCTCACACCAGGGAGCCCACACGGGCATCCGCATAAGAGAGACAAGTCTCCATATTTTACTTCAAAAACCAAAGGGGCTGAATTTCATGAGTTCTTATAATCAGTGGAGCTTAACACTTGAACATTAAAATCAGCAGGCTTGGCTCTGCGAGAGCTGGGAGAGCAAGGGGAAACTGAATCCTCCCCTTATAAAGACAACACAACAAACAGCCCTACAGAAATACAGCCTAGAAGCAAGGGTCTTAAAATGCCTGGGAAGGAGATTTTACTAATCTTAGAGCATGAGCTGGAGGGGCAGGGATGTTGTGAGACTTCTCCATGAACAAGGATTTGGCGGACACAATTTCCTGCTCCTGCCCCTAGCATAAACATGTGGAAACCTGAAGGAATCAGCACAGTGCTAACACTTGCAACCTAGCTTACTAATAGCATGCCTTGTCTCCACATCATTCTGAGGACCTGCCTCCTCTAACCAGACCTCTGTTCCAGGTCCCTTCCCACAGAAGATCCACCAAACCTTATTAACACTGCCCCACATGCATCTGCTTCTGCAGATCTTCCCCCTCCAACCTGGTCTGCCTGGGTCCCAGTGCTGGCAGGTCTCCTCCTGCAGTGGACCAGCAAAAATCTTGCTAAAGCCACATGCACTGGCCTGGCCAATACAACCTTAGTTGAAGCCTATCCAAAGTAGTGCCATGAGGGGCGCCTGGGTGGCTCTGTTGGTTAAGTGTCCGACTTCAGCTCAGGTCATGATCTCACAGTTTGTGTGTTCAAGCCCCGTGTCAGGCTCTGTGCTGACAGCTCAGAGCCTGGAGCCTGTCTTTGGATTCTGTGTGTCCCTTTCTCTCTGACCCTCCCCCGCTCATGCTGTCTCTCTCTGTCTCTCTCTCTCTCTCTAAAAAAATAAGTAAAACATTAAGAATTTTTTTAAAAAAGCAGTGCCATGAGCCTGGTGGTGTGTAAGCAGCCCCAATACGGGCCAGCACCACTCCAAAGCCCTTGCCCCGTGGAGAAGGAAAGATAACCACACACAATAATCAGATTAAGGCTCTAGCAGTGGGCTGAAGGTAGACAACTAGTCTGACTGCAAATCCCACCCACCAACAAAAGTTTTTCAGGGCACAACATAATTTGGTGCTACTGCATCTCTAGCAAATGCATGGTCTGACTCAACTCAAGCCCAGTGTGGCCCTAGACTGGCCCACTAACAACACAGGGAGTAAGCCCTGCCCATAATATGCAAAGAGAGCTATTTCAGATGGCTGGACTGAAGGCAAACATGGCTTAGTCACAACAGTACAGTGCACACAGCATACATAGGAGACATCCCAGAAGGGTCAGGTTCTAACGAACAAAGGACATTGTGCTGTAGGGCACTACCAGACTTCTTCTTCATAAAGCCACTACTTTCAAAAGCAGGAGCTAGCTGACTTTCCTAACACATAGAAACAGACACAGCGTATTAAACAAGTTTCTGTTGAAAAATCAGCTGATAGTGTTATGGGGATTCCCCATATGCTAGCCAGAAGAGAATGGCATGATATATTCAAAGTCCTGAAAGAAAAAAAAAACTGTATCCAATAATACTCTACTAGCAAAGTTATCAGTCAGAATAGAAAGATAGGTAAAATCTTTCCCAAACAAAAGTTAAAGGAATTCATTCACTAAGCCAGCCTTACAAGAGATATTAAAGGGGACTTTTGAGTGGAAAGTAAAAACCACAAGTAAGAATAAGAAAAGTAGAAAGTGCAAAAGCAGTAAATTAAGTATATCTATAAAAATTAGTCAAGTGATTCATAAAATAAAAGGAAGTATGAAACCACGTACTTAAAACATAGTGGGGGAGAAGATTATAGAATGGGTTCAAACTTAAATGACCATCAATTTAATATAGACTGCTACATGCAGAAGTTGTTATATACAGGGGTGCCTGGATGGCTCAGTCAGTTAAGTGTCTGGCTAATTTCAACTTAAGTCATGATCTCATAGTTCGTGAGATCAAGCCTCACATCGGGTTCTGTGCTGATGGTGCAAACCTGCTTTGGATTCTCTCTCTGTCTCTCTCTCTCTCTTACTCTCCCACCCCTTATCCCTTGCACACACACACACTCTCTCTGTCTTAAAATAAATAAATAAATGTTAAAAAAAAAAAAAAAAAGATGTGGGGCGCCTGGGTGGCTTAGTCGGTTAAGCGTCCGACTTTTGCTTGGGTCATGATCTCGCGGTAGGTGGGTTCGAGCCCCGCGGCAGGCTCTGTGCTGACTGCCAGCTCAGAGCCTGGAGCCTGTTTCAGTCTGTGACTCCCTCTCTCTCTGGCCCTACCCTGCTCACGCTGTTTCTCTCTCTCTCTCTCCTAGAAATAAATAAAAAACATATTAAAAAAAAAGATGTTATATGCAAACCTAATGGTAATCGCAAATCAAAAGCCAGTAACAAGTATACAAAAGATAAATAGAAAGGAATCCATATTTATCACTATGGAAAGTAGAAAGGAACAGAGAAGAACTAGAAAAACAACCATAAATAACAAAATGGCAATAAGTACATATCTATCAATAATGACTGTGAATGTAAATGGACTAAATGCTCTAATCAAAAGACATAGGGTGATGGAATGGATTAAAAAGTAGAACTCATCTATATTCTGCTGATAAGAGACTCATTTCATATCTAAAGACACAGGCAGATTGAAAGTGAAGGATGGAAAACCATTTATTGTGGAAATGGAAATAAATGAAATCCAGGGTAGAAATACTTATATCAGACATAATAGGATTGAAAAGTAAAAAGAAACAAAGAAGGACAGTATATAATCAGAAAGGAAACAATCCATCAAGAAAATATAACAATTGTAAATATTTATGCATCCAACAGGAAAGCACTCAAATACATAAAGCAGCTAATAACAAACATAAAGTAAATAATCTTTAGGAATACAATAATAGTAGAGGACTTTGACACCCCACTTACATCAATGGACACACCATCCAAACAGAAAATCAACAAGGAAAGAATGGCATTGAATGATATGTTGTACCAGATGGATCTTAGAACTTTCCATCCTAAAACAGCAGAATAAACATTCTTTTCAAATGCACCTGGAACATTTTCCAGGATAGATTACATATTAATCCACAAAACAAATCTCATCAAATTCAAAAAGATCTAAGTCATACCATGCATCCTTTCTGTCCATAACACTAAGAAACTAGTGTTTCTAAGAAAAAAATCTGGAAAGAACACAAATACATAGAGTTAAATAACATGCTACTAAACAATGAATAGGTCAACCAAGAAATCAAAGAGGAAATTTAAAAAGATACATACAGACAAATGAAAATGAAAGCAGTGGCCCAAAATGTTTGATATGCAGCAAAAGTGCTTCTAAGAAGGAAGTTTACAGCAATACAGGCCTACATCAGGAAGCAAGAAAAATTTCAAATAAATATCCTAACCTTACAACTAAAAGGGCTACAAAAATA
Organism: Proteles cristata cristata; assembly: GCA_017311185.1. NCBI lineage: Eukaryota > Metazoa > Chordata > Mammalia > Carnivora > Hyaenidae > Proteles > Proteles cristata. The sequence continues at coordinate 1,322,259 of JAESUZ010001348.1, read as the reverse complement.
ACAACAACAAAAGAAAACCTAAAACAAGTAGAAGGAGGGAATAAAAAAAGTTAGAGCCAAAAAAAAAAACAAAATAGAAACTTAAAAAAATAGAACATATCAATGAAATAAGGAGCTGGCTCTTTGAAAAACCAACCAAACTGGTAAACCTTTAGCCAGGCTCATAGAGAGAGAGAGAGAGAGAGAGAGAGAGAAGACTCAAACAAAATCAGAAATGAAAGAGGAGACATAACAACCAACACTACAGAAACACAAAGAATTATAAAGGAACATTATTAAAACTTATAACTAACTGGACAACCTAGAAGAAATGGATAAAATCTTAGAAACATATAGTTTGCCAAAACAGAATCAGGAAGAAATAGAAAATTTGAATAAATCAATTACCAGCAAAGTAATTGAATCCGTAATCAAAAATCTCCCCAAAAACAGAAGTGCAGGATAAGATGGTTTCACAGATGTCTTGTACCAAACCTATTCTTCTTAAAATATTCCAAAAAATAGAAGAGGAAGTAAAGCTTCTAAATTCATTCTATAAGGCCACCATTACCCTGATACCAAAACCAGATAAAGACATTACATAAAAAGAAAACTACAGGCTAATCTCTCTGATAAATAATGATGCAAAATTCCTCAACAAAATATTAGCAAACCAAATCCAACAATATATTTTAAAATTTCATCCATCATGATCAACTGGGATTTATTCCTTGTATGCAAGCATGGTTCAGTATTTGCAAATCAATCAATGTGATACATCACACCAACAAGAGAAAGGATAAAAACCATATGATCATTTCAATAAGATGGAGAAAAAGCATTTGACAAAGTGGAACATCCATTTATGATAAAAAAAAAAACACCTTAATAAAGTAGGCTTATAGGGAACATACTGTAACATAACAAAGAACATATATGAAAAACCTACAGCTAGCATCCTACTCAATGATGAAAAACTGAGAGCTTCTCCCTTCAGGTCAGGAACAAGACAAATACACTTCCGCCACTTTTATTCAACATAGTATTGGAAGTCCTAGCCGAAACAGCCAGACAAAAAGAAATAAAAGGCACCCAAATTGGTAGAAAAAGAAGAAATGAAACTGTCATTATTTTCAGATGACATTATACTACATTAGAAAGCCTGAAAGACCCCCATTAAAAAACTACTAGAACTGATAAATGAATTCTGAAAGGTCGCAGGATACAAATCAATATACAGATATACATTTTTTTCTATACACTAATAATAAAGTAGCAGAAAGAAAAATTAAGAAAACAATCTCATATACAATTGCACCATGTAATAAATAATAATAAAATACCTAGGAATAAATTCAACCAAGAAAATTAAAGACCTGTATTCTGAAAACTATAAAACATTGATTAAAAAATTGAAAATGACACAAATGAAAAGATATATCATGCTCATGGATTGGAAAAACAAATATTGTAAAATGTATCCAGTACACAAAGTGAACTACAGATTTAATGCAGTTCCTATCAAAATACCAACAGCATTTTACACAGAATTAGAATAAATAGACCTAAAATTTGTATGAAACCAGAGAAGACCCTGAATAGTCAAAGCAATCTTGAAAAAGAAGAACAAAACTGGGTGTATCACAATCCAAGATTTCAAGGCATACTACAAAGCTGTAGTAATCAAACAGTATGGCATTGGCACAAAAATAGAAACATAGATCAATAAAACAGAATAGAGAACCTGGAAATAAACCGATGTTTGTATGGTCAATCTTCAAGAAAGGAGGCAAGAATGTGCAATAGGGAAAAGACAGTCTCTTCAACAAATGATGATGGAGAAAATGGACAGCTGCATCCACAAGAATAAAGCTGGACACTTTCTTAAATCATACACTAAAATGAACTCAAAATGGATTAAGGACCTAAATATGAGACATGAAACTATAAGAAATACTAGAAGAGAGCACAGGCAGTAATTTCTCTAACATTAGCCTAGCAACATTTTTTCTAGCTATCTTCTGAGGCAGAGGAAATAGAAGCAAAAATAGACTATTGGGATTACCTCAAAATAAAAAGCTTCTGAGGTGTCTGGGGAGCTCAGTTGGTCAAGCTTTCAGCTCCTGATTTCCACTCAGGTCATAATCTCATGGGTTTGTGAGTTCCAGCCCCATGTTGGGCTCTGTGCTGACAATGTGGATCTTGCTTGGGACTCTCTCCCTATCTCTCTGCCCTTCCCCTCCTTTTGGGCTCTCTCTCTCTCTCTCTTTCTTTCAAAAAAAATTAAAGAATAAAGATAAAAAACTTCTGCCCAGCAAAGGAAACAACCAAAGAAACTAAAAGACCTGCTGAATGGGAGAAGATATTTGCAAATGGCATATCTAATAATGCTTTAATATCAAAAAAATATAAAGAACTTATATGACTCAACACCCAAAAACCAAATAATCCAATTAAAAATGGACAGAAGACATGAACAGACATTTCCCTAAAGAAAACATACAGATGACCAACAGACACATGAAAAGAGGCTCAACATCCCTCATCATCAGAGAAACGCAAATCAAAACCACAATGAACTTCACACCTCTCAGATTGGCTAAAATCAAGAGTGTTGATGAGGATGTGAAGGAAAGGGAACCCTTGTGCACTGTTGGTGGGAATGCAGAACTTGTGCAGCCATTGTGGAAAACATTAAGCAGATTCCTCAAAAATGTAAAAATATAATCTTTATCAAATTAATTAACTAATTGATTAAATTAATTGATTAAATTAAAAAGAATTACCATATGACCCAATACTTCCTTTACTGGATATTTACTCAAAGACTATGAAAAACACCAGTTCAAAAAGATATATATGCACCCCTATGTTTATTGCAGCATTATTTACAGTAGCCAAAATATGGAAGCAACTCAAGTTTATTGATAGATGAATGGATAAAGATGTGGTATACATATACAATAGAATATAACTCAAAAAAAAATCTTGCCATTTGCAATAACATGGATGGATCTAGGGAGTGTGATGCTAAGTGAAATACTTCAGTCAGAGAAAGACAAATACCATACGATTTCACTCACATGTGAAATTTAAGAAACAAAACAGATGAACAAAGGGAAAAAGGAGACAAACCAAAAAACAGACTTACAGAGAACAAACAGACAGTTACCAGAAGAGAAGTGGGTAAGGGGATGGGTGAAATAGGTGAAGGAGATTAAGAAGAGAGAGGAAGGGGGTAATGGGCATGGAGGAGGGCACTTTTTGGGATGAACATTGGGTGTTATGTGGAAACCAACTTAACAATAAACTATGAAAGAAAAGAAAAAAAAAGAATACACTTATCTTTTTAAGATTTTTTTAATGTTTATTTTTGAGACCAGAAGAGACAGGGTGAGAGTAGAGGAGGGACAGAGAGACAGGAAGACACAGAATCCGAAGCAGGCTCCAGGCTCTGAGCTGTCAGCACGGAACTCATGCAGGGCTTGAACCCATGAACTGTGAGATCATGACCTGAACCAAAGTCAGACACTTAAACCGACTGGGCTACCCAGGCGCCCCAACAGTACACCTACCTGGATGAGCACTGAATAATATATAGAATTGTTGAATCATTATATTGTACACCTGAAACTAATTTAACACTGTATATTAACTACACTGGAATTGTGAGTGGCTCTCATCTAATATAACTTTATTGCTTATTGAAAGCCTGCAGCTGGAGACAACCAGGTCATACCTTCTGATTATGTTCATCTATGTCTGAGGACAACTGTATTGCTGTTGTGAGCATATTACTCTAATCTTTAAAATATGTTACTCCACACTTTTAAGTACTATTACTAATAAAAACTTTAGAAACTTATCTCAAAATGATCCTTTCTCTTGCAAAATTACTTCATCCTAAAATCTCTTAGCAGAGTACCAATGAAATCAACTGAGAAACAAGGAGGAGTTGGTCATGTTTAAACTGGTCTTCAGCTAACCCAGACATAAATTTCTTTTTTCTCTTATCTGCTTCCTGATAGTGTTCCACCCTGTGTTATGGAGACCAATTGTATTAAAGGCTGCTTAATATAGTTTCATTAACCAGAGACTTTTCTTGAAGGTCAAATTTGATTCAACCCAGAAGTACAAGTCACTGAAACACAATTTCATCAAAGAAATCTCCCAAATGTTGACCTGATTTATAGAACTCAAATATCTAACCAATATTGACAGATCTATAGAGACATATACTTTAATAATCTAAGAAATTTGTCAACTGCCTTAATTTTAGAAAATAGAATAGTTATAAGAAACTATTATTATTACCTATTAAGCTATTATTATTATTACCACTATCATTATAGGAAACCTCTACAAACTGAGGATCCCTTTGTAAATTTCTATTCAGGACCCTCTATTTAGTTTGCTTTAGGATATGATAAAATTCTTTTAGGGTATGAGTTCCAAAAAAGTGACTGATAGCAGGTTCTTCACATGCTTCAAAGAAACCACTTTAAAAAATGGTTTAAGAATTCCACTTCTTGTAATAGATGAGGGATTTATGTAGATGGACTCTTCCTCAGATAACAAAAATAAAATAACCTCTAAGAACATCCCTTTGTAAATTTCTATTCAGGACCCTCTATTTAGTTTGCTTTAGGATATGATAAAATTCTTTTAGGGTATGAGTTCCAAAAAAGTGACTGATAGCAGGTTCTTCACATGCTTCAAAGAAACCACTTTAAAAAAAGGTTTAAGAATTCCACTTCTTGTAATAGATGAGGGACTTATGTAGATGGACTCTTCATCAGATAACAAAAATAAAATACAAAATAAGAACAATCTGAGGTCCCTGGAGAGGGACTAAAAGCCCAAACTGTGGGGGAGTCCATTCTTGGAAAAAGGATATGGGAGGAGAAGGTTTCTTATTTTTCTCGCCTAAATATAGGCTCCAGTCAGTGACCTGGAAGACAGCTAGAATTCAGATAGGAAGCAGCCATTTTATGATTGAGAAATAGAAGACAGAATTTTGGTTTTACCCTAGCCACCAGAAAGTGAGGGGAGAAATCTTGGAAAAGAGAGAGCCATAGTGGGAAGCTCCAAATTCTGTAAAGAAAACCTTCCCAGATCTTAAGCTGACATCTGAAGCATGCATGCAAAGCGTAGATCCCAAGCAGCTATCAAAAACTAGAATAACTAGAGGTTTCAGCCACTGCCCACTGAAAAGAAGACATAGTTTGGATTTTGAGTTCAGTCAAGTTAACTGACTGCCAAAACAAACAAACAACAAAGTAACACTGTTTGGAGGAACATAGCACAATTCATGTTCTCTACAATTACATTATTCATAATGTCCAGGATGTAACCAAGGATTACTACACACAAAGAAACAGGCAAACATGATCTGTACTCAAAAGGAAAGAAATTAATGGATACTAATTTTGAAATGACTCAGATATGGAAATTACCAGACAAGAAGTTTAAAGTAGTTATAATAACCATGTTCAGAACATAAATGAAAGTACAGTCACAGTGAATGAACATATAAGATGTTTCAACAGGGAAAAGAAACTATTTTTTTAAAAAACCCTAATGGAAATTTTTTTAAATAAATAATTTTTTTTTTTTATTTCTAGGAGAGAGAGAGACAGCGTGAACAGGGGAGGGTCAGAGAGAGAGGGAGTCACAGACTCTGAAACAGGCTCCAGGCTGGCAGTCAGCACAGAGCCCGACGCGGGGCTGGAACCCACAAACCGCGAGATCATGACCTAAGCGAAAGTCGGACGCTTAACCGACTAAGCCACCCAGGCGCCCCAAATAAATAAAATTTTTGAAGTAATAAATTCACAGATGGATTAAACAATGAATTGGAGATGACATAAGAAAGAGATCAACAGAAACAGATGAATTGAAATTATCTAATCTGAAGATCAAAGAGAAAACAGATTAAGGAGGAAAAATGAACAGAACCTAAATGGAATAATATCCAAAGTCTTAACATGCATATAATTGAAAACTCTAAAGGAAAGCAAAGAATGGGTCATAAAAAATATTTGAAGAAAAAGACACTAAATTTCCTAAATTTGGTAAAAAAAAAAACAAACCCCACAAAATATGTAAGTATGTTCTATACTGGAAACTATATTCAGTTGCTTCCTAAGAGAACTAAAAAGTGGATTGAAACACTAACTTGTCAGGTTAGACTTCTTTGAAAAAAAGATATTCTTATTGTTAGATGGATATTTTATTTAGGTAGCATAAAAAACAGGCAAGGTGTGTGCAGTCTTTCAAGATACATGATTTTGTGCAATAAATAAAATTTAAACTAGATGTCAGTAAACAATTAGAGAAACCTAAAACCAGCCTAGTAACAACAATAACAATGACAATAACAATAGCAAACTAGTACTATGGTGTCATAATGGTCATTCTGGATACGTCATATTTTATTAGGTTGAATTTCAAATTATTGCTGAAGAACTAGGAGAATGAAGTCAACTGAGAAAATGTGTTTTGTTAGTGAACTTCTATAATATCTAAAGTAGACTCAGAATTGGAGAGATAGAGGGACTTTTAAAGCTGATTGCAATCAACAAAGTTAATGAGGATGTTGAGGCCAGGGCAGGTCTTGGAGACATAAGTCCCAATTTCACTTCTTGGTTATGTTATCCTGGGAGAGTCAGTTAATTTATTCTCATTTAGAAATCAGATTTTTAAGAACACTGCATGAAGGATTTTACCACCTACTAATATTTGACTCATTGTCCATAAAGTTAGCATCCATCCCTAGTGATTTTTACCAAGGCCACATAAGTAGTTGAGTATGGATCCGCCCCCAGCTGATCTTAGACTCTACATTCAGTGCTTTTCCTCACCACATTCCCCACTCAAAAAAGTCCTTCATTTCTTTGTCCTTAGGGTCTAGGAACAGTGTTTTCAGAAAGCTCAAATGATACACTACTTTTTCTTTGGAATCCAGAAGTGGTTCCTCAAATAAACTACTCAAAATGAGACTACGTTATAATTATCACGTGGATATAATTATGATATTTATCATAGTATCAAGTATAATTATCTGGAAAGACCATTGTAAGATCAACAGGAGGATTAAAAGAGAGTTACATCAGGCTATAGTGAAAAGAACACTAGAGAGCTTCTAATGTTACCCCTTCCTAACTGTGTCATCCAGTTAGATCCCTTCACCCTTTTTAACCCTAGGTTTCCTCATCTTAAAAATGTGGATATGAGTCCTTGGGCATCTATTTTACAGAATTTTTGTGAAAGACAATTGAAATAGTACATGTATAGAGGTTCTGGAGATGATGAAGTGATATTTAAATGTGATTTCATGTTGCTCCTTCACGAAAATTTTTGAAAAGTTAACAGCACAAATTCAAGACTGATTATTGTTGAAACCAAATTTGTTTACAGTGTGCTTCTTCTGTGTGGGCACTCTTAGCATCTTTGGTTTATGTAATGATAAATCATAAATGTGGCACCGGATGTTCCTTGGTCCCTGAGTTCTGGGAGCATGTCAGAAAACGTCGGGGGGGACCACTGAGAAGCATTCAGAGTGACCTAGTCAAGCTTCTGGTATCGAAGACTCACAGCAAAGAAGGAAGATGGTTTTAACTCTGTAGGGCATAATTCATAATCCAAATGATGTTTAATCCAATGTGTTTATTTGTAAACGTCTTTATTAAGATACAGGACTTTCCAAATAAGTATAAAAATCCTTCAAGGATAATTTTCTAAACTCATATCTACAGAAACACATGGTTTTAAATTCAATTAATACTTGTTACATACTTTCCTCTTTCTGTCTTGAAAAGTGTGGCAGAATGTAGACCAATTTTGTCATTTGTTTGCCAAGTACAGATGAAGGTCTATGCTACCATATTTTCAGAAGTGATCTAAGTCCCAAAGGGGAAGCAAAATAAAAGTTAAAAGCTAGGAACAGACACGTGACAATGTGTCCATGATTACTTAAACATTTAAGAGATTTCTTTCAATTTGTGAAAAAAACTCACCTCCTATAAAACTCCAAACTATCTCACAACAGAAAAGATGAAATTCCAAATTCATATTTATTGTCTTCAAGCTTCATTTTAAGTTACATGTCCTCTCCATTTAACCATCTCCAAGTGAAATTCAAATCGGCCACCCTCTTTACTGACCCACATAGAATAAGAAATGTATTTACTTTTTCCTCCATTAGGAGTGAAGGGTATTTGTGAGATGGCCGGAAAAGGCATGAGTCCAGTCTGAAGACATGACATAGATTTTCATGGTTATGCTACACAAATTCATATATTTGTCTTATTTTCATAAAAATGTGATTAAATATATATGTCTCCATATACCCATAAGTGGAAGAAGAACCATATGCCAATCACATAATTGACTGCTGTTCTCTGCATTGGGTGAAGAGATCAAGAATGTGTCTTCAACCTTTCTGAACTCACAGACTCTTTCTCCGGAAAAAAATGCACAAATACAAAAGTTTTCATTCCACTGATGAATCCACCAGACAGCAACTGATCTCAGAGCCAGAAACCCAAAAGAGTGAGGAAGGTAATATCTTCGCTTCATTTTTTTAAAAAATTCATTATGTTCTCCTCTTATCCCATTCATACTGTGTGCATGAAAGATCAGTTTCCCATTAGTGTCTGACAGATGGGTGCATGATCAAGATCAGTGGGTCCCAAACAGATTCATGGAGGATATAATTTTCCATATTCCTCAACATATGAGAAAAAATGAGCACAACCAGAGGGAGTATGTTTTGTAGGGTAGAATTTTTATTCCTTTTCATCTTCTCTTTCCTTCTTTTTCCTTTGAGGAAGAACAAGATGTTCTTAATTAACAAAATAACACCTGAAGCTATTCCATAGGAAGTTACCAATATTGGCTAATTTGGTTTTGATGTGGTTTGATATTGGCTAAAGATGGTTTTGATGTGGTTTCTTTATTTTTTTTCTGCAATGTTTCACTCTAAGGAATCTGAAAGACCTCAGGACTGCTCCTGCAAAGCACAGTAAGGACCTGGCCTTGGAGCCAGAAGTAATGCTCAGAACTCTGGGGACCATGTGAGCCTCACCTAGGGTGGAACTGGACCCTGGGAAAGGTGAGTAAAGGAGGGGAAGTACTAAGGAGTATTTGGGGGAGGGGAGGTGAGGAATGAAAGGGAAGTAGCCTCAGAGAGAGGGGAGAAACCCCGAATTAGTTCTTTATGAGCTGAATAGCAACTTAAAAGGAATAGCAAGAAAAAAATGCTGTACACCATTGTAGAAACGATATATGTGATTATCATATAGTGAAGAGAGTTTCCTTTCTGGTAATGAAATGAATTAGCACACTGTCCGAAACACTGCATTGTTGATGGGACGGTGGCAACCTATTTCTTGAGGAAGGACCACCGTTATTTGGATAGAATGAATGCTTTCTTCACTGGAAAAGCCTTACTATTAAAACAAAATCAGCTGAATTAAATGGAGCAAACAGTTTACAAACTTGTAGCAGACCTGAACTAGAAAACATCCAAAGTAGCTGAAGTAAAAAATAGGGACTTGATCGGTTCTGGGCACTCGGAAGCCGCAGGCCTTGGTGCAGACATGGCCAAGACCAAGAACAAGAACCACACCACACACAATTGGTCTGGGGGCCTCATAGAAAGGATCCCAGAGGAGAAAACAATGGTGTTTCCAATAGGTGTTAGGAGAAGGTTTTCTCCTAACCTTCTAAGAATTCCTAGTGGGAAAACAGCTGCACATAGCCATAGTAAATGTCAGATGTTGAACAGCATTTAGAGTTAGCCGATTTAAATCCCTCAGCGTATAGAAAAGGAATGAAGACAAAATAAGCTGAATTGTCCAAGGTTTCACAGCCAAAGGTGGCCCAGCTGTGACTGTAACTTAGGCATTATTATTTCAAATTCAGGGTGCTTTCAACATCAGCCTATTTTTTCCCATGCTAACTAATAAAAACAAAAACAAAGCACACAATTCTGATTCTTTTCCGGTTGCTTACGGATTGCAGGAGCTGATGGGAACCATAATTTGGATTGAGGAGAAAGGCGAGTGTAGTTTATGTGTTATAACTACTTACAATACCTTTTAGGGTTTTGGGTTTTTTTTTTTTTTTTTAGAATATAGATTATCTTTCAACAGTCCTGTCTTGTGGAGTTATTTTTTCCTTTATCAATAAAATCTTAGAAGGACATCCAGTGTTCTGAAAAAGAAGTAGAGTATCCGTGGAGCAAAGGTGTATTAATTTGTGATGACTACTGTTTTGTATAATAACCTTTTGTATCCTATTGAACCAATTTTATCCTGGCTAGATTCTTACAGTTTCATTACTTTGTTGTGCAGAATTTTAAGAATATTTGAAAGAAGTTTCTTATTTTTAAGCTTTTGTTGAATGCATTATTTCATTGTATTTTGGATGGATCCCAGGGTAACTCTTATTCTAGTTATCGACTTCACATACTGAAGGCTTTATCCTTAATTATTCTAAAAATAGCCACATACAGTTTAGTGGACTTTTTAAAATCCAACTCTCTGAAACAGTCTGGGGAGAGGGAGCAATGTATGCGGAAAGCCTCACTGGTATTCTGTTGTAGGCCAGCAACCGAATCTTTAATGTAAATCTTTAACCCCAAATCCCTATTGTAAAAAATCAGTCACTGGACCAGCAGACCAAGTGACTGGCTTATGACCACCAGGCTTCTTCCATCCTGTAAATATTTAAGTGGGATTTTAGTGTTACCACTATAAAGACAGATGTAAAACTTACAATATCTTTTAGATACACAGTCCCATTGACTCTGTCTCATATTCCACTAAGAAATTTCTTTGTTTTCATAGGGGAAAAATGCCAGCGTTTTAATAAAGTATCAAGCTTGTGCATATTTAAACTATAGAACCTAAAAATTCCTTCCTTATCCTTTTAGTTCTTTCCAATGAGCATTGTACCATTTCTAAATATTTGATGAAGGCAATAAAGTGGATTAGCCCTTCACACTTCAGTGACTTGTGGATTTACTCCCAGTTGGAAACATTTCTGTCCTAGGAATATCAAAATCAGTGACCTTTTATATATCAATTTGTTTCTCCATCTGTCTCACAATGTAGATGTGAGAAATTGGGTTGATGCTATTGAACCATGCTTTCCTCCTTTTAGATGGCAATGTGTTGATTCCTATATATTGAGCTTCTTTGCCAATTTTTCATACATGCTGTTTTCCTTCACTCAAGTAAAGATACCGCCCAAGTGAGAAGTATAAAGATAAACTCTCAGATTTGTGACTCACTCCTGGCTCTTCTTTTTAGTTCATGTTTTCATAGTATCTTCTAATATTCTAGTTCTTTTGTGATGTCAAATGAAATTATCTTTTTTATTCTAGTAAGGTAATTAATTCAAGTACAGTGCTATGTCTGGAAGAAAGAATGTTATGGGAAAATGTGTTTTAATTTTCTGAATTGTCAGCTTTTTCATATGGGGTGTTGGACATGTAGCCTATCTTAACCACTGTCTATGAAATACTGTTGTTTATTTGTCAATAACTAAAGTAGAGATTGAAGGGAGCAGGTATAGACCTAAAAATTTCTAAGATCATACACTTATTTGAATTAAAGGAAATTTGGATCAAGTAGGTCATCAACTTGAGACTTTGTTAATAAGACTTTTGTTAATTATTAATTATTTGTTAATTATCCTTTTAAGTTCATTATTTATTTTGAGAGAGAGTGTGAGTGCACAGGCATGCATGAGTGGGGGTTGCAGAAAAAGAAGGAGAGAGAGAATCCCAAGCAGGCTCCCCACTCAGCACAAAACCTGACATGGGACTCCATCTCACGACCAAGAGATCATGACCTGAGCTGATATCAGGAGTCACTCAACCAACTGAGACACCCAAACACCTCGTGATTTTATGTAATTATTTTTGAGCCTTGTATTTTTGAGTGGGTAGATGGGGAAAATGACTATCAGCCCATCAGTCTTTGTTTTCTGTACATTGTCCTTCTTGAACTTAACCCTGACTGTAGTACCTAATACAGGTTACTTTTTGTCATATGTTTCAAAGACTGATGGCTCTGCTCACTGTGCGCCTTGAACATACACAGCATTGTATGTCAATTATAGCTCAATGAATCTGGAAAGGAAGAAAAAGACTGATGGTTTACTGTTCGGATTTGAAACCCTAGTTTTGAAAATTAGGTATCTCTGGATCACAGCCCTGTCTGTGCACCTCTTTCCTTTATCTAGTACTTGAGTTTTGGTTTCTGATCTGGATCACACCCTTAGCCTCCATATCTCATACCCAGTTCAGTTCAAAGATCGCCTTCCCAGATTATAACTCCTGATCCTAATGAGGCATTCCAATCTCTAAAAGTCAACATGCAGACAGGAATGGTGTTTACCCATCTTGTCCCCCCACCCCCTTGATTACAAACCCCTTAATGCCTGGCATGTCTTGCCTCAGTAATGGAATCTACTATAATCCAAAGCAAATATTGATCAAAACTTACCAGAGGCACCAACTGGTAGCCCAAACATTAGACCAGCTCACCAGTGTGTTTTATTTGGCCAGAAGCATGTTTTAGAAAAACCCAAGTGTATTCAGGCCAGGTTTTGAGTATGAGTTCCTGCCTCTCCACTAGTCTTAAATCACACTACGTTTATATAATTTGCTCATCCCTGAAGCTATTTGAAACTGAGATTGTGAAGTCTGGCTTTTACCATCCAAATATTTTATGTTAATCGGTTCTATTTTTTTTTGTTTGATTCTTTTTTTTTTGAAAGAAAACTCATTCTTCCATTATTTCTAACCTGAAGCTTTCCTGATATGATGATATCACCACTGCTTCCACACTTGACATTATTTTATTCTTGGTGATTACATGAAGACAAACATCAGTGGCTGGTTATAAAGACCTCTTTTATCTTGTGTATATAAGCAGCTCTAACTCATTAAAGACTGTGAGCATGGTGAGTTACAGACTGCAACTCCAACAAATAGGCTTCTGCGTCGATTTAGAGTGACAAAATATAGAGGCAGTCCTGTATGGTATAAATGTTCTTATCATCCTTTAAAGAACAATGCAACATTTATTCATTGCTCTTTGGTTATTTTGGTGTATGTACCAGTTAGAATTGAGTGTGGTTGCCAGGGTTTAAAAAACAATAACAAAAATAACAGTACTTTAAGCTGGACACCTGTTAATTTACTCTCACTTAAGGGTCTAACAAGGTGGTCTAGGACTAGAAGCTATCAGAGTTCAGGCTTTTTCTAATTTGCTTCTTTCACTATCCTTAAGGCTTCTGCCTTATGTTCATTAGGTTGCTTTAGCTCCAGCCATTATGTTCACATTCCAACCTACAAGAAGGAAATTAGAATAACAGAGGATGCACCCCACCTTTAAGGACTCACACCAGACATTTTATATACATTTCCATTTAATTCCCATTGTCCAGGGTTCCATCACCTGGTCATAAGTAGCTTCAAGGGAAGTTGAGAAAAAAAAACATACAGGCTCAAACATACTTAGCATGTCTGGAGTCAAAACTGAAAAAGTCCTACTTTCCAGGTGTATTGTTGATTTTGATAATATCTGTGTTTATTGTAAATGATAAATCTTTGCTATGGAGTTTTTAAATGCTAAAATATTTTACACTGAGTGCTTACGGCCATTTTAGCTTCCTGAATTAATTTAATTTGCGATGGATCTACCCGTTGAATTTTTCCATGAGTAATGAATTTAAATGCAACAAATAAGCAATTCAGAGAAAAAGTGAAAGGATGGCCCAACACACAAGCTTCACTTAAAAAATTTAATTAAGTGCTCACAGCTCACTAGAGATTCTGGGACCACATCAAGAGAGTTTCAAAGAGCAAATGAAAATGGAATAAAGAAACAGCGTTGAGCCACCTGCAGAGCAGGGAGGTGGCTAAGAGATTATGGACCATCATCAAGGAGTGGGTCAAGAAACCTGAAGGAAAGACGTCTCTGCTGGAAGATATGAATTGGTAGGCCAACTCTGAGGCTAAAGCAGCAGCAGGCAGATGGTGAGAGCAGAGGGTATTCCTGCAAAAGCTCAGCATGGTGTTTAGGAACCGCTGCTGTGGAGCCTTTTTAAGTGCTTGCCAAAAAAAGAGATGACCTCGCTCAGTTGCTTGGGGCCTGAAGGCCTGTAGGATGTTAGCTTTGGCAACAAAGAACACAAGGCTGAGTTTCCGCTTCTCTCCATCAGCAGAGGAACCCAGGCCTGTGGCCATGTGCATCTAACAAGAATCTGCAGCACTCCCTTCTCTCTGGAGACTTGGAAGCTTCTGCAGAAAGCACTCAATTGTCCTTTCACATGAGGTCAAGGGGAGACCTGTGACCTTTAGTCCTTGATGCCTCCCCAGCAGTCCTGGCATCTCTGCAGTGATACAGGTCATAGCTTTCACCCAATGAGCAGAAATGCAGCCCAAGGTTTGGGCTTTACTCAGGGGCCACTGGACCAGTATCTTCTCCCCCAGAAGTTGACTCATTATCTAGCTGAGGGGTCATAGAATACTTAGAACACAGAAGGGGCTCCTCAGTGCTCAGGAAGAAAGGAAAGGAGCACTCAAAATTCACCAATGAAGTGGACTGAGGCTACAAGCCTACATTCCCAAAAGATGAATGGAAAAAAAAGATGAAGGGATGGATGACATCAGAATAACCCACAAAACCCTAAAATATCCAGCTTGAGAGACTGAATATACAAACAGAAAATGGCCAGATCATATATAAAAATAGAGCTCTGACCTACAACCAGCAGCAACTTACCCAGGAAACCAATGTCCTATGTGCAATACAGGCATATCTCACAGATACTGCAGGTTTGATTTCATAGCACTGCAAAAAAGCAAATGTGGAAATAAAGTTAGTCAAATTCATTCTGTGGTTTCCCAGTGCATAGATAAGTTATGGTTACCCTATACTGTTAGGAATGCAATAACACTATTTTATATAATATAATGCATTATGTGTATATATATATACTTTAATTAAAAATACTTTATTGCCAAAAAATAAACATCATCTGAGATTTCAGTGAGTCATAATTTTTTTTGCTGGTGGAGGGTATTTTCTCCATATTGACAGCTGCTGACTGATCAGGGTGGTGGGTGCTGAAGGGGAAGTGGCTACTGCAGTTTCTGAAATACAATGAAGGTTTCCACCTTCATTGACTCTTCCTTTCCTGAGCAATTTCTCTGTAGCAGGTGATACCGTTTGAGAGCATTTTACCCACAGTAGAACTACTTTTAAAATTGGAGTCAGTGCTCTCAAACCTGCAGCTGCTTTATCAACCAAGTTATGTAACATTCTAAATACTCTGTTGTCATTTCAATAATCTTCACAACGTCTTCACCAGAAGAAGCTCCCATCTCACGAAACCACTTTCTTTGCTCATCTGTAACAACAGCTCCTCATCTGTTCAAGTTCGATCATGAGATGGCAGCAGTTCAGTCACATCCTCAGGCTCCACTTCTAATTCTAGTTCTCTGGCTGTTTCCACCCCATCTGCAGTTACTTCCCCCACTGAAGTCCTGAACCCCTAGAAGTCATCCATGAGGGTGGGAATCAACTTCTTCCAAACTCCTGCTCATCTTGATATTTTGACCTCTTCCCATGAGTCACCAATGTTCTGAATGTCACCTAGAAGGGTAAATCATTTCCAGAAAGTTTTCAGTTGACTTTGCCCAGATCCATTAGAGCAATCACTCTCTGTGGCAGTTTTAGCCTTACAAGGTGTATTTCTTAAATAATAAGACTTTAAAGTTGAAATTACTCCTTGATTCATGGGCTGGAGAATGGATGCTGTGTTAGCAGGCATGAAAACAACATTCATCTCATTGTCCATCTCCATCAGAGCTCTTGGGTGACCAGCTGCATTGTCAGTGAGCAGTGATATTTTGAAAAGAATCTTTTTTCTGAGCAAGAGGTCTTAACAGTGGGCTTAAAATATTCAGTAAACCATGATGTAAATAGATGTGCTGTCATCTAGGATTTATTATTTTCATTTATAGACCACCTACAGAGTAAATTTAGCATAATTATTAAGGGCCCTAGGATTTCTTGAATGGTAAATGGCCACTAGCTTCAACTTAAAGTCAATAGGTGCATTAGCCCCTAACAGGAGAGTCAGCCAGTCCTTTGAAGCTTCTAAGGCAGGTGTTGACTTCTTTTTGGCTCTGTAAGTAATGCCTCCCTCCATAAGCTTTGTCATTTCTAGCTTTTGCCTTAAACTGAGAGACCATGACTCTTCCTATACTTGAACATTCAGGGGCCACTGGAGGGTTATTAATTGTCATAATTTTAATATTGTTGTGTCTCTGGAAATAGGGAGGCACAAGGAGAGGGGTAGAGACAAGAACAGCAGTCGGTGGAGCAGTCAGAATACAATTTATAGTTTAACTGTCTTATATAGAGTGAAGTTCATGGTACCCTCAAATAATCACAATAGTAACATCAAAGATCACCGATCACTGGTCATCATAACAAATATAATAATAATAATGAAAGAGTCTTAAATATTGTGAGAGTTAACAAAACATGACCCAGAGTCATAAGGTGAACAAACGCCGTTGGAAGAACAGTGTAGTGCCCAAAGACTTCTTCCATGGAGGGTTGCCACATACCTTCAATTTGTAAAAAATCAAATACTTGCCAAACACAATGGAATGAGGTCTGCCTGCAACCAGTTCAGGAAGTCAGCCTGCTATAAGTCAGACTTGCAGGGTGCCTGATTGCTATCTTGAGTAAAAATCCAGAAACAACAACTTTAACGATCAGCCCCAAATGGTCAGGACCTAATTAATGACAGCTTTTCTAATTTTGTCCCTACCTCCAACTTAGGACTAACAAAAGAAAATCAAATGTGCACCCCTAACAAATCACGCACAATGCCCTATGTTGTTTGCCTGTCTACAGCTTCCTTATGCCAACAGCCTCCAATCAGGGGCACACGTGCTAGCTTCCCTTTATCCACTAGAAAGCTGTTCCCCTCCTCTGCCTGCCTTTAAGTATCTCCTTGGCTGACTCCCTTATTATAGCAACCTCAGTAATAAGTGGACTTTTTTTGTTCTTATTTGGTCAGTCTTTGTTTATTTTCACAGAAACCATTGTTAAATAACAAAAATTCAACCAACTGCATTTTAAATATCTAATTGGCTTTATTAATCATTGTATGGATCAGGCAGCATCCCACCTAGCAAGTAAAGGGGAGTCCAAAGGGCTACAGAAAAGAAAATATTATTAAAGACAGAGAGGGAGTGGATAAAAGGAAATTATTAGCAAAGAATCCATTGTTTTAGGCAAGGTCATCCTCCTAAGGGAAATGGAAGGGGTCTACCCATAAATTTCCTGTACTGACCAAGAAATCCCTATGTTGACTGATTAAAGTTTCCATTTCTGGGGGGTTGTAACTGCAGTTAAGTTAGGTAATAAGTCTTAGTTTACTGACTTGGGCCTTTAACCTATGTGACACCATTTTGGGTGTGTGGATTTTTTTTAACCACCCCTCCCCCCATTTTGATCAGAGTCAGCTTAACTGAGAGATGTGATCAACATTTAAGGCATTAGAACTACTCTCAGCTACACTCACTGGTGTTGCAGCTCTTGATGTTCCTTTGTGTGCTATTCACAGATCATGTTTAATTTCTGTGATAATCACAGTTTACAACTTCAGGTTCACATGGTTTGACTTGGTCTATTTTCTTTTTCTTTGATGTTCTGTATAAGAAAGATCATTTATTTGATGGTTAGTGGCTGCAAATGTGTTTAAAGCTTTTGAGAGACTATAAGGTACCAGGGAGAGTATTGTGACTGCTATAAATAGGATAATTTCCAATGTTTGGCATGCACTTTGAAGCCCTGGTCCCCAACACCCAAACCAATCAAATCTCCTGAGTCAAAGAAAGACTCTACTGAAGAAGGAGTCACCTTTCTAAGCCAAGTGGCTTGCTTGGTGATCTTATGTAATTGAGTTTTAACTTCCCCAGAAGGGTTAATCTGGGTATAGCAGGTGGTTTTGGCCACAGCACACACCTCTTTGCTCAACTAAAAAATAATCAAGGGCTTTCTTGTGATCAAGAACTATTTTGGCCAGAGTGTCTAAGGATCTTTGTTGGGCAGCTATTGTGTTAGCAGCAGATTGCACAATAATTTCAAAAATTAAGAAGAAGCTCCTGATCAAAGCCTCATTTATTCCTAACTGGGGAACTAGGGACATACCAAAAGGAATGAATCCTAAATCATGAAACCTCCTGGTAAGTCCTTTGTAACTCAATGATGTAAATTTAGGGGAGTTGACCCATGAGATCTCTTATTTTCTTATGAAAAGTTAGAGGTAGAGTTAGATTTTCTCCTATTGTGAAATAAAAGGTTGCTCTAAATTCTAGAGGTTACCCTCCTTGGTTATGGACTGGGAAATACAAATGAAGGTATTATCTTTCCAGACCAATGCCAGAGTAAAGGAAAGGAAAAGGAGAAAGATTTCATGTTTAGTTGAAGTATGAAGTCTTGATTTGTCATCTCGGGTGTAAGTAGTCTACTTTGACATCAGCTGTTCTTTATTTGTCAATTTGATTCAGAGGTTTCCAGCATCAATACAGGACCAGGTATCAGGTGGAATTTCTTTAGCTGCATAATGTGTACCCGAGGCTAAGTGCCTTCTAGTTTTGCAACAGTGTTAGTCATCAAGAGTACTTGGTAATGTCCTTTTCATCTGGGCTCTAGGGCTGTCTTCCTCTAATGACATTTCCAGAATACTCAGCCAGGCTTTACATTGTGAGCACCAGAATCCTTTAAACTGGGGATCTGAGAAGGCTTCTTTAACAATGTTGATGACATGTTTGAGCATAAGATAGTAGAAACTTACAGTAGCTGGTTAGACTAGCACCAGACAACAAGGAATTAGCAGAAGGCCATATGCTGAAAGAATTCTAAGATGTCTGTAAAATTTTGTTAAGGCTGGTGTGATTGAGTGGGTGCTCTGTTCACCAAAGGTTATAGAAGGTATACTCCAAGTGGGAAATACACTTTATAACAAGTTTTTTCCCCCCCTTTGTTGGGGCATCATTATTGTGGCAGGGAAACGCTTCAACCCATCAGAAAAATATACAAACAATAACAAAAATATATCGAAACCCATGCTAACAGGCAGTTGAATGAAATCCAGCTGCAATAGTTCAAAGGGTCCAGAAGGAGGAGATCTGAAGCCTCTGGGGACAAGAACAATTTTTCCAGAATTATGGACCTGACAGGTTAGACATTGATGGTACAATTTTGCAATTTTATGTAAGTCTCCTCACAAATGTTAATTATAACCTGAATCATCTGAAATGTACCATGGTTGGTGAAGGAAGGTAAAATTTTTAAAATAGGATTTGCCAGGGAGCTTGGAAGAACCAAGCAGCCATCCTGGGTTTCCCATAGCCTGGACTTTTTATTAAATTTACAACCATTATTTACCCATTTTAATTTCTCTGATTCAGGAGCAGACTGTTGTCATGTTACAAGGACATGGGATAGCAAAAGTCTGGCAAGTATGGCCCAGTTTTTTGTGGAATCAGAATAGACTTTATCCACATATGCCACAATCTTAGCATACAACATGAAAAAAACATAGTATTACTTTTTATTTCACAGTGCTTTCCGTGTAATTTAACATAGCAAATAAACCTAATTAGTTTAATTAACAAATCCTTTGGAACATTCTAGGTCAAAAAGACTTAAGAAGACCAAAAATCCATGCCCCCCCCAAAAAAAGAAAAGAAATGAAAGCTTTGTTTTTCTAATAGAGGAAACATCAAATTCTAACTTTTGATATTAAAACATATTCATTTCAATCTTAGTCCTAATCACACATAAAGTTCATTTCCAAAGATTCCTTTACACAAACCTACAATTTTCTTTCCTCTTTCTCTCTCTCTTCCTCTCTCCCTCTTTCTTCTCCCTCCCTTCCTTCTTTCCTCCCTTCTTTCCTTCCTTCCTTCCTTCCTTCCTTCCTTCCTTCCTTCCTTCCTTCTGTCATTCACATTTTGTCCTGACTTTTCCCTCTTTAAATAACCAGCCCTACTTTAGGACAAAATTACTTTTATCTCTCAAAAAATGTATTTCCATTTCTCACACTATTTCTTACCAAAACACATGTCTTACATTCCTTGCATACAGAGTTGTTTCCCTTATTGTTTCCAATAGTCTTAATTATATTGACCAGAATCCTTAACTACTAGAAACCTTAATTTCTACTGAAAAGAAATAAGTAAGCAGTTATGAACTGTCTGTTATACCAACATTCTTTGGAACGGCAAATTTATGAATACTTTTCATAAGTCCTAGAAACTACAAAGTATAGTCTCTTAATAAGGCACAAAATGTGTTTATTAACAGATGCAAACTTATCTTCAGTTTTCTGAAATAAGAAAGAGAAAAGTAGATGAATCTATGTTCAGTAATTAATGTTTCAGTATTTTATCTTATTTGGAAATGATCTTGGTATTTAATAGATTTTTTTTTTTTACAAATAGTTTATTGTCAAATTAGTTTCCACATAACACCCAGTGCTCATCCCCACAAGTGCCCTCCTCAATGCCCACCCCTCCTCCCCCCCACATCCACCAGTCCTCAGTTTTTGTCAGCATTCAAGAGTCTCTCATGGTTTGCCTCTCTCCCTTTCCCCACCATTTCCGCCCTTCTTCTCCCCCTTGGTCCTCTGTTAAGTTCCTCCTAATCCTCCTATACGTGCACACATATGATATTTGTCCTTCTCTGCCTGACTTATTTCGCTCAGCATAACACCCTCAAGGTCCATCCATGTTGCTACACATGGGCAGATTTCATTGTTTCTCATTGCCATGTAGTATTCCATGGTATAGATAAACCACACCTTCTTGATCCATTCATCTGTTGATGGACACTTAGGCTCTTTCCATGTTTTAGCTATTGTGGAGAGTGCTGCTATGAACATTGGGGTACATGTGCTCCTATGCATCAGCATTTCTGTATCCCTTGGGTAAATTCCTAGCAGTGCTATTGCTGGGTCATAGGGGGATTCTATTGTTAGTTTCCTGAGGAACCTCCACACTGTTTTCCAGAGGGGCTGCACCAGTTTACATTCCCACCAACAGTGTAGGAGGGTGCCCGTTTCTCCCCATCCTCGCCAGCATCTAGAGTTCTCTGATTGGCTCATTTTAGCCACTCTGACTGGCGTGAGGTGGTATCTCAGTGTGGTTTTGATTTGTATTTCCCTGATGAGGAGGGATGCTGAGCATCGTTTCATGTGTCTGTTGGCCATCTGGATGTCCTCTTTGGAGAAGTGTCTGTTCATATCTTCTGCCCATTTCTTCACTGGGTTGTTTGTTTTTCGGGCGTGTAGTTTGGTGAGTTCCTTGTAGATTCTGGATATCAACCCTTTATCTGATATGTCATTTGCAACTATCTTTTCCCATTCGTTGGTTGCCTATTAATTTTCTGGGTTGTTTCCTTGGCTGTGCAGAAGCTTTTAATCTTGATGAGGTCCCAACTGTTTATTTTTGCTCTTGATTCCTTGCTTTTGGGGATGTGTCAAGTAAGAAGTTGCTGCGGTGGAGGTCAAGGAGGTTGTTTCCTGCTTTCTCCTCTAGGGTGTTGATAGTTTCCTGTCTCACGTTCAGGTCCTTTATCCATTTTGAGTTTATTTTTGTGCATGGTGTGAGAAAATGATCTAGTTTCATTCTTCTGCATGTTGCTGTCCAGTTCTCCCAACACCATCTGTTCAAAAGGCTGTCTTTTTTTCCATTGGGTATTCTTTCCTGCTTTGTCAAAGATTAGTTGGCTGTATACTTTTGGGTCCACTTCTGAGTTCTCAATTGTGTCCATTGGTCTATGTGTCTGTTTTTGTGCCAATACCATACTGTCTTGATGATGACAGCTTTGTAGTAGAGGCTAAAGTCTGGGATGGTGATCCCTCCCGTTTTGGTTTTATTTTTCAGGATTACTTTGGCTATTCGGGGTCTTTTGTGGTTCCATACAAATTTTTGGATAGTTTGTTCTAGTTTTGAGAAGTATGCTGGTGCAATTTTGATTGGAATTGCATTGAATGTGTAGAGTGCTTTAGGTAGTAATGACATCTTAACTATATTTATTCTTCCTATCCATGAGCATGGAATGTTTTTCCATTTCTTTGTGTCTTCTTCAATTTCCTTCATAAGTTTTCTATAGTTTTCATCATACAGATCTCTTGTATCCTTGGTTAGGTTTATTCCGAGGTATTTTATGGCTTTTTGTGCAATTGTGAATGGGATCAGTTTCTTGATTTCTCTTTCTGTTGCTTCATTGTTGGTGTATAAAAATGCAACCGATTTCTGTACGTTGATTTTGTACCCTGCAACTTGGCTGAATTCTTGGATCAGTTCTAGTAGGCTTCTGGTGGAGTCTGTCGGTTTTCTATGTAGAGTATCATGTCATCTGCGAAGAGTGAAAGTTTGACTTCCTCTTTGCCAATTCTGATGCCTTTGATTTCCTTTTGGTGTCTGATGGCTGATGCTAGGACTTCCAGCACTATGTTAAACAGCAGTGGTGAGAGTGGGCATCCCTGTCGTGTTCCTGATCTCAGGGGGAAAGCTCTGAGTTTTTCCCCGTTGAGGATGATGTTAGCTGAAGGCTTCTCATAGATGGCTTTGATGATGTTTAAGTAGGTTCCTTCTATCCCAACTTTCTCGAGAGTCTTTATTAAGAAGGGATGCTGTATTTTGTCAAATGCTTTTTCTGCATCTATTGACAGGATCATATGGTTTTTATCTTTTCTTTTATTGATATGATGTATCACGTTGATTGATTTGCGAATGTTGAACCAGCCCTGTAACCCAGGAATGAATCCCACTTGATCTTGGTGGATGATTCTTTTGATATGCTGCTGGATTCGATTTGCAAGGATCTTGTTGAGAATTTTTGCATCCGTATTCATCAAGGATATTGGCCTGTAGTTCTCTTTTTTTGCTGGATCTCTGTCTGGCTTGGGAATCAGTGTGATGCTGGCTTCATAAAATGAGTCCGGGAGTTTTCCTTCGCTTTCTATTTTTTGGAATAGCTTGAGAAGAATTGGGATTAATTCTGTTTTAAATGTCTGGTAGAATTCCCCAGGGAAGCCATCAGGTCCAGGGCTCTTATTTGTTGGGAGATTTTTGATCACTGATTCAATTTCTTCACTCGTTATGGGTCTGTTCAGGTTTTCTATTTCTTCCCGTGTGAATTTTGGTAGTGAGTGTGTGTTTAGGAATTTGTCCATTTCTTCTAAGTTGTCCAATTTGTTGGCATATAATTTTTCATAGTATTTCCTGATAATTGCTTGTATTTCTGAGGGGTTGGTTGTAATAAGTCCATTTTCATTCATAATTTTGTCTATTTGGGTGCTCTCTCTTTTCTTTTGGATAAGTCTGGCTAGAGGTTTGTCAATTTTGTTTACCTTTTCAAAAAACCAACTCTTGGTTTCATTGATCTGTTCAATTGTTTCTTTGGTCTCTATGTTATTTATTTCTGCTCTAATTTTTACTATTTCTCTTCTTCTACTGGGTTTAGGGCGTTCTTGTTGCTCTGCCTCTAGTTCCTTTAGGTGAGCTGTTAGATGGTATTTAATAGATTTAACTTAATTTATCATTTAACATAACTCAGCAAAACAATAAGATTTTGAGTTACCAAATAGATTCGGAAGACTATTTAAAATTTACTTAAACATTTTAATTTTACTTACATCTATTTAATTTACTTGCTCTTAACAGTTATGCTTAAATGACCCAATAAAACCAATATTGCACTGCTTTAATTAAATAAAATTTAAATAAAAACTAACTAACTAAATAAAAACTTTATGAGACATCAAAGTCAGTTATTCTCCAAAGCTATTTAAAAAAGCATTTTATAACAGAGACCATATCAACTTTTTTGAGTTTAGTAAACTGAAGTGGAATAAAAGTTTGAACTTTAATGCTGATAATTCTAAAGATGCATCTATTTAAATTAAACCAAGAGCTAAATCTTTTCCCAGATCACATAAACTTGAAAAACATTTGAGTTAGTGTCTATCATTTTGAGTTTTAGAACACTCACTCCTCAGGCTCCTGGGTGGCTCAGTTGGTTAAGCATTCAACTTTGGCTCAGGTCATGATCTATTTCACATGGTTCATGGTTTCAAACCCCATGTTGGGCCCCATGCTGACACTTCAGAGCCTGGAGCCTGCTTCGGATTCTGTGCCTTCCTCTTTCTCTGTCCCTCCCCCACTCATGCCCTGTCTCTGTCTCTCAAAAATTATCTCTCATTGATAACACACATAAACACACAGATGCAAAGACCTTATAGTTACTAACAATTGTAAAGATGATTTTTAAGATTTTTTAAGATTTGTATTTGTATTTGTCCCTGAAATTCATCTTAAGGAGAATGATAGCAGAACTTGGACATAGGAGTCCTTTCAGCAGTTTGTATTTTTAAAAGGTCTCTATCCCTTTTCTTTCCCCTTCAGGCTCAGGTGACTGCAAGCCATGTTTACATTTTAGAGGCATGATAAGATGTATTAAGTTTAAGAGACAGAGAAAGAAGTCCTTCTAAGAAGGACTTTGATTTCCTAGAGCCAACAATTATAAGCCATTTGAGAAAGTGAACGTTTTGGAATTGGGAAAGGAATAGGTGAACTTTGAACTGTCTCTAGAGCTCCATATCTAGTTTTGTAACAATTTGTAAGATAAGGACAGTAGCTTTTAATTCCTCAAAGATTTGGGTTGTAATTTAAATGACATCATAGGTTAATCCACCTGTGCAACTACATTATTCTCAATTTGCTTCTTTCTCTCTGGGTACATAGTTTTAGTTTTAAACATTTTTTTTTTTTTTTTTTTTTTTTTTTTTTTTTGTTTCAGGCAGCCAGACTTTTAATTACAGCTCTGGTGAGGAGGAGAATGGGAAGCTTTCACACAGCTACCTTAACAAACAGCATAATTATCTCCATTGTTATCCATGTTATTTACTGTTTCAGCATCTTTCATATATGTCCTACATACTGCATTAATAGAAACTCAGCCAGAAACCTGAGCTTTGAGATACTTGGTGTCTATCAGTCTGTGGCAATGACTACTGAGAATCAATGATGCATGTGGAAGAATTAGATCTTTTAAAAAAAGTACTCTACTGAAGGGTGCCTGGCTTGCTCAGTTGATGAAGCATCCTATTTAGGCCCAAGTCATGATCTCATGGCCCGTGGGTCCAGGCCCCGCACTGGGCTCTGTGCTAACAGCTCAGAGTATGGAGCCTAGGGAAAATACATTTTTTGCAAGAAATCTATCCAATCAGTAATCAGAATTGGGAACCTGAAATGCCTTGGTCTTTATTGGAAGAAGCCCCATTTTTGTCAGAATTGTTATTCAAGCACTTCTGCTACAATTCCCTTCTTTCTCTCCTGTGTCTCTCTACTTGAGTATTCAGAAATAGTAAGACATCTTCTTTTATTTATGCATTATGGAAACTGTTTGCACTCTTAAACAAATAAACATATCCTACATTTATTTGTTTATGAGTTGAAAACAGAAATATAAGGTGTTTTTCATGTCTTCCTGGCTTTCCATATAAAATATTTGTTCCCAGGCACTCTTAATTTATATACCATAACTTTTGTGACACTTTTCTCTTTTTGTATTAAGTGAATATTCATCTTAGGTATCTCAAAGCACAACAACTTTTCTCCTGATTCTGATCCTTTTTTAGGATCCAAAATCTCTCAATGCATGATAAAGTTTTAAACATTTCTGATAGTACTGAATAACCACCCACTCTGGTGTAAGAGGGATCCTTCAAGAGGGTACAAAGGGTATTACCTTCTCCAAATCCAGGGTCACTCCCAGTGATAGCCAAAAGAAATAACCAACAACCTGTGCCTCCCAAGGAGGCAGAAAGCCAAGCCCAGTTAGACAAACAAGGCAAACAAGAAGACAATAGCTGTCTCTGGGAGAGAAAGGATCTATAAGCACTGGGTCTGAATTTGGAAAGGAAGGAACAACGTGAACTTTTATTTTCCTTTCTCTACTGGGTACCAAAAACAGAGATTTGGAAGAGCTGATTCTGGTAAGAATTTTCACCCTTTGCTGTCTTCTGCTAGTTTTTCCAGGATTCCTTCTGTAGGTGCTGGTATTTGCTAAGATTCCTCCTTGGCTGTTTAAGAAAATAACATAACAATTTACCAGAAAACCCCTCCCTTTCTACAACTTTGGAAGGACCCACATAGAAGCCCCGCTTTGAAGCTAGTATGGGGGTGTCTACAAGGCCATTATCTTGGCAGACTTTTGGTTTCAATAGTGTAGTCTTTTCAGAGTGGAAAAATAATTGAGATAGAGAAGCATCAGAATGAGTGCTCAAGGAAAGGAGGACAATAGGAGGTAAATCAGCCTTATAGTCTTCCGTTTTAGGTACCTCTTATATCTGTAGCTTTTTATTAGTCTTTTTCAGTAAAAATACTTTGAAATTTTGAAACATTTTGGAAGCTTCTCCTTGCTAATTAAAACAGGTATCCCATTCTGTTTAACTTGGGAATCCTTGCTTTCAAGTATACTTCTTAAATGATCTCCTTTAACTGGAACAATCCTTGTAATGGCCATTGCCTTGCTAGGTTGTGATTCTCCTGAGGGCTAACAGCAGTTTGATAGGACCTTGGCCACAAATGTAGTTAACCTACATTTCTGTCCAGCCATATCTAGCCACAAATGAGATGCAGCCCACATTTCTATCTGACCTTATTTTGGGGCCCCAAACTAATAGTTACTAAGCTAAGTTCCTCAGGGCACAAAACAAGCTTAGTCAGATTTTGCTTTTTTTGCAGAAATGTGCAACTTCAAGGACTATATATATTTTTCTTAGACATAAAATCAGCAGGTGTGCAAGAAGATGGTGGCCTGACTCTAGAGTTTAAAGACCCCAATATCTAAACCTTTGAGTTCCTAAGAGCTGAACTAATACCTAAAAAGGATATGCCATGGAGTGGGGGATTATGCATGACTTACAGTGAACTTCATTGTATGGAAGCTTTCTTGAGGTTGGTGGGTGACCTAGTGTCAATCTAACATTGTCACTGACATGTGAGAATTCTAACAGCCTTTAAATGCTTCACCCATGCCACCATTTTTTTGGTGACTTTTTGGCTTTTGAGATGCCCGCAGCAATAGTCTTTATCTACACAAAACAAGACAAACATATGCACTTACATGTATCACCAGTAACCAAGCGATGTCACTTCACACTGGCCACAGGAAGGGCCTGGGCACACCAGCACCAATTCCCATGGAATTTTGCTGAGGTTTTCCTCCTGGAGAATAGTGGACTGAAAGGCTGGGGGATTGGCTTTGGTCAGACCCTTCTTCCAGCTCAGTGGGCTCTAGGCAAAACTGCCAGTTCAAGCGGACTCTGGGAAAACATACCAGCTCAAATGGGCTCTGAGCATAATCATCTGCCATCTCAACTGACCTATCCTCTAAAGGAAAGCTAATTAGATTGGGAGCCCAAATGCAAAAAGAGCAGAGCTCAGAACCTAGAGGAACTTGCCCATAGCCCTCGGGAATGCTAAGGAAGACAGAGAACTCAAAGGGTTCACGGGTACCATGCTGATTTTTCTTACTGTTTCTAAATGCTGCTGGAAGTTCATTTTGGATCCTGCTGCTGCTACCAACACTGTTAAATAACAAAAATTCAATCAAGCTAATTTCAAAGATCTATTTGGCCTTATTAATCGATTCAGGAGTCTGGCACCATTCCATCCAGCAAGTAGAGGGGAGCTCCAAAGAGCTACAGGAAAGGAAAGGTTTTTACAGGTAGAGAGGGAGTGAGGAAAAAGGAAATTATTAGCAAAGAATCCATTATTTTAGGTAAGACTTCCCTCCTAAGGAGAAGAAAAAGGTCTATCAGTAAATTTCCTATGCTGACCAGAAAATTCCTATATTGACTTCCAATTTGGGGGAAGGGGGAGTGCAGTGAAACTGCATTTGGGTTGTGTATTAAGTCTTGGTTTACCAACTTGGGCCCTTAACTTAAGTGATACCATTTTGGATTTGTGGTCTTCTTAACACTGTGTACCTTAAAAAACTAATTTCATCAATTCTCAGTGCAAATTCCCCATTAAGTAATCACCTTTATTATTATTATAAATATCACCTTTACTTTCCTGTTCCAGAGAGCCTTTCCCTCTTCTCCACCCATCCATATCATGCCCTTTCTTCAAAACTGCCCCTTCAAACTTCTACCTCAGGCTACTGGCAACTGACCAGTCTGATGCCTTTGGTCCATATCGTTCTCATCACCTCCTGAAGGCACTTGGCATTTGCTCTCTGTAATGTGCATTTGAGAACTTGGATGATTTGATTCTGCATTACCGGTTGTCTTATTATCTAATCTGAATATGTTTGAATGTCTTCCCACAAACCCTGCAAATTCATTGAGGGGTCTCTCACAGCAATGCTATTCAAAGGGGGCTCCACAGACCATATCAGCATCCTTTGGCACCTTTTAGAAATGCAAATGAATAGGAGTCTACCCCAGACCTAATCAATCAGACACTGTCCAGATGATTCTCGTGCATACCATCGTGTGAGAGGCACGGCCCTACAGTGCCCTATGGCACTGTTCATAGGGAATAGGAAGTGTTCAGTGAATACTTGCAGAATTGAATTGATTGCTTCCCTTTGAATGAACCAAAGCTTCTAATAGAAACACTGCCTTCTGCCTTCAAGGACTGAACAAATCCAGCTGAACAATACCTCTTTGTCCTGAGAACACAGGGTAAAACACATATTAAAAGGCAGCTCCTCCCCACACATTCAGCTTTCACACACTTGAGAGACTTCAAGGAGCAGAGGTTTTTATGGTCTGTGATAAGTGAGTTAAATACTAGCAAATTCAGCCTTAACAGCGGTGCAAAAGCTGCCTACTAGATTGGAAGATTTGCAGAAGAAAGGAGGCTAATGACCATGGAGAGTGCGGTTTCTAACCAGGGCCTGGATCAAAAGCCAGACACTCCACTGAATGAAGTCTAGGTGGCTTCAAGCTGCCAGCACACAAGAGAAGGGATATCTCCAACACAAATCCAAGGTACCCTCGCAACGGGGAGCAGTCAGGAAACTGGGAAAAGTGCCATCAAGGCAAAACTGCCAAAAATGAAATCTTTTTCTTTCTCCCTGAACATGACTGCTAATGCAAAATCTAGACTTTGTAAAAAGTTGAGACTGATTGGAGAAGTCAAGGATGGGGAATTACATATCAGGGACTCTTGCATGCAGTCTCCCAGGGTGTGTAGCTACAATCAGTGTTGGAAGAAAATCAGCTGCAGTAGGCAGATCCTGTATACCTCTGGTTAGCTTCCATTTAGGGAAGTAAAGCTAAATGACCATTTTTTTTCTTATTATTTTTTTTAATGCTTACTTCATTTTTGAGAGAGAGAGACAGAGCATAAGCAGAGGAGGGACAGAGAGAGAGGGAGACACAGAATCTGAAGCAGGCTCCAGGCTCTGAGCTGTCAGCACAGAGCCCAACATGGGGTTCAAACCCACAGACTGCAAGATCATGGACCTGAGCTAAGCTGGACACTTAACCGACTGAGCCATCCAGGCATCCCATCTTCTTATTTTTTGAAAAGCATTTGAAGTTTGTAGAAAAAGAACGTCTGAAATTAGAGAAAGAGATTGGAGTTCTGGTCTTGAATGCCACCAGCAACTCTCTAGGCCTCTCTTCTCATTTTTATAAGATGGTGTTTTCTAAATGGACCCTGAGGTCCTTTGTAATGGGGGCCACAAAGAAGGTCCAGGGACAGGCTGTGAGAGCCACCAGCTGGACGCATTATAGGATCCAGAGACAATCTAATACAAAATCAGGCTGCTGTTCTTAAGGAGAGTGAAGGCATCCCCTTGGGCCCAACTGGCCGCACATCATACATCACTAACCACATGAGCATGTTTCCTACCAAGAGCAGGCTTCCTTTGAAACAGGTCTTGCTTTTACTGCACAGATTTCATACTCTCCTTAAAAATCAAACTGAAATTAGAAAATAGAGTCTGAGGTTTGTTGTTGGCAATGCTCTGTATGCTATGCCACTGATGTGAAAAAATGATAATAAAAAGAAAATCTATAAATAGCCCAATAATTCCTCCATCTCCCTGCCAAAGGGAAAAACGTGATTAACATTCCACACGGAGATGTGAGCCTGCCTGCAGATGGGAAGGCTGGTAAATACATTAAAGCCACCTTAAAATGTGAGTCTTATCATGGAACCATCTCAGCAATTAGACACGACACACAGAATAAAGCTAAAAGCCAATTACAGGTCCCCTGGGTCCTAGAGAGGTTTCATAAAAAATTAATGCAGAGTAAAATAGAAACCATCTGAACTACAGCTGACGAACACATGCAATGCACTTTGATGGCCAAGTCCCAGAAACAAAAGCATTTTCCGTTATCATTTGTTAGACTGGAAAGTTCTCCTGTCATATGTCCTGCCTGTGCTGAAAAGCATTTTTAGATTAGAGAAGTGGAGGCTGGAGCCAGGATGGTAATGGCTGATGTACCTGGTGGTTCCAACCTGCTCTGAGGAACCAAGGTGGTACAGAATACAATGAACAAAATGTCATAAGACTGAGCCATCCGAAACAGTTCTGAAGAGTGGGAATATCAGTGTTGAAGTGTCCAGCACGGATGATAAATGTTGCTCTTTTCCTTCACTGATGAGCATAGGGGCTGACGTGCAAGCCCTGAGGAAAGGTCAATCTCTCTTGCTCACTGCTGAATCCCCTACAGCAACCAGCAGAATCCCTGGTCCACACAGATGTCCAATAAAAACTAGACTTTATTGCAGTCTCTTTACTGACAAGTGTTGGGTAGAGGTGTGACCACCTCGGGTTCTTGGGTTCTCTAAGCAATGGAAATTGACTAGAGGCCCAATGGGAGCTCCAGGCAAGGCTTCACTAGGGCTTATGCTTAAGCACAGGGGAGATAGCACAGAGGAAAGAGTCCATCAGGCTGGCTCTCAGAACAAAGGCTAGGAGGAGTTTTAAAGGGAAGGGAAAGAAGCGACATTTGAGCATGTCGAGGTGGAGATTTCTTGGCGCTTGCACACTTAAAGGTCATGCTTCTCTGAGTCACATGTCTCATTGCCATGTTAATCTCTACCCCTGGGTGTGATTTTTAGTACAATGAGGGAGAAGGTTAGTGAAAGGTCAGTGCCGGGGTCCACCTGGAGGCAGACTTGGTTTGGCTCGGTCTTTGCGGGTCTTCCTAGTGGAGTCCTTCCTTCAGGTGAGCATCTGGCTCTGCATTCCTGCAGGATAGGTTTTACCCAAGGATGACCAAGTTTCAGTTTAGGAACGCTATGCTGTGCTGTCAGGATTGAGGACACCCAAAGCTAGTCCTTGCTCTGGAGTGGAGCACCCCACCCACGAAGATGACATCACTGGGTTTGGCTAGCCGCCTCACTTTATTGTCTTCTCACTCTACCTAAACACCCCTGGGCAGGTGCCTACTTGCCTACGTCACCACTCAGAGGATTTGGATAGATGAAGTCAATTGTCTTCTGAGAGTAGAATGAGTCCAAGCCTATAGGAACCTTGGAACATGTAGGTTTGAAGGGGAATTTTGAGTAAGAAAGTGATGATGGCTTGACAAGAGTGTATTTTAGCTGAGACATTAAATTTGACTTAAAAAAAAAAAAAACAACGCAAAACTTTAGTTAAAGTTCCAAATGTATAACTTACCAGCTATGTGATTATGAACAAGTCTCTTTGCCACTTCATGCCTCGGTTTCCTTATTTGTATTCAGGGACACTGCAGAGGGTTGTCTTGAGGTTTAAACAGCAGTCATAGAAGTACTTTGTGTGGTATAGGTTATTAGAAGCTAGAAGGTATTAATTTTGAGCAATAAGCCACAACTGTGTTTCTATGATCAATCTCAACTTAAAGAGTGATGGAAAGTACTTTTCAGTATCTTTTGCCTTTTTATTTTATTTTTTAAAGTTTATTTATTTTTAAGAGACAGAGAGAGCACTCATGTGTACCCATGAACAGGGCTGGGGCAGGGAGAGAGGGAGAGAACCCAAGCAGGCTTTGTGCAGTCAGGGCACAGCCCCACTTGGGGTTCCATCTCATTAACTGTGAGATCATGACCTAAGCCAAAATCAAGAGTCAGATGCTTAACCAACTGAGTGAGACATCCAGGCTCTCCCCTTTTCCCTTTTGGGATGAAGACATTTTGAAGGCAAATGTAAAAATCAAAATAATTTCTAACTTCTATATCTTTCTGTAGGCTGTTCAACCCTGTGACACCCATTATGCAAATACGTAAATATATATATGTATACATATATTCACAGTATATGCTTTATGTATATATAAACATATGCTTTATATGTATGCAAATATATGTATATATCAGAATTCCTACATAATAAAAGGATAATAGCTATCTGGTACCCCCTCTATTTGTTCTCAGATTAGCGATCGGCAGTTGTCACCCAGGTGTGCATTATAGGTTCCCAGGACTCCCCTGTGCTTCCGTCTGTACTTGCTCCATGATTAAAATAAGTTTGATTTGATGGACATGAAAACCATGTGATAAGTGGCTAAAAAAAATATGGGGGAAATATGGGGGAAAGAGAAACACCATGGATTAGAATGCAAAAGGATATCTGGTTATAATCTGGGGGAAGAGATTGGGCACATAGCACCTAAATAAGGATTACTACATATGAGTAAAGCATTTTAGGAAACACAAATTATTATTTATACTTGCAGTTATTTTGTGTTTTCTTTTATGTGGCTCTCAGTTTGGAAACCCAGATTTAAATGAGGAACTGACTGTTTTAGGTTTCTCATACATAATTTACTAAAAGCCCCCACTTCCCATTTTTTTTTTCAGCAACCCATATTGCTTTGATCAATCAGATAATCTACTGACTTTTAATTCATTAATTAATCAACACGTATTTGAATATGTATTATATGGCAGATTAAGTCCACATGAAAGATATTTGTCATGGGAGTGAAAGAGAAAGAGTCTATGAAGTCTGGAAGTCTATGAAATCATTGAAACAGACTTGTTGACTAAATTCCAAAAGACCAGCTTTTAATATACTTTCCCCATCTGGACTGTATGTCTTAAAGATGACTTTTCTTACTCATTGTACAATCTAACAATAGTAGGTATTAGGTAAATATTTGTGACTAATGTGTCTCAGTCATCTATTGCTATCTAACAAACTATCCTAAAGCTTAGTGGCTTAAAGTAACAGTCACTTTATTTAATTGCTCAAAAGTTTATGATTTGGGTGGGGCTCAGCAGAGTAGCTTGTCTGTTCCACATGGCGTCAGCTGGAATGCCTTGTTTGGGGCCAGAGGATGAATTTTCAAGATGGCTCACTCACATGGGTGGTGAATTTTCAGGCACAGGTGAAGGTTGAACTCAGTTGGGATACAGGGACAGCCTGGCTTCTCTTTCTGTCCATGTAGTCTCAGGGCCTCTACCTCTCCACATGGCTTTTCCATATGATCCCTTCACAAGGTAGCTGGACTGCATGAGTGTGCATATGTATGAGCTGTTTTTATTTAAGTTAAAAATAAGTTGTGGGAAATATCTTCGGTGGATCATGATATATGTCCATATGGTACAGCTAATATTTCAGATGCTACTTTAACAACCTCTCCTTACCATTGTTATCGCAGAAATGCACTAACAAGAAACACATTCACAGGAAGGACCCTGCACCTCACTGCAAGCCTCATTCAGAAATTGCTGAGTGATGCTCCGTACTGTCAATGCAATGCCTGCTCGGGATTTTCTTTCTTCATCTCTCTCTGTCCCTCCCCCCCCCCAAATAAATAAATAAACTTTAAAAAAATAAAAGAAAGGAACTGCTGAGTAGCACCAAAGAAAAGAGAACTTGTCCCCTTCTTTGGCACCCACACATCATTATGCAATGCCCTTTGGCTTGCTTTAGAAATTCATAGATCATTATCCAGAAGTTCTGCTGTTAGGAAGACCCTGCAGAACATCACGTTCTCTCCATTTCCGGCCTGCCCTCGCTTGAAGGTCCTCTTCCGGTTTCCAAGTTTCAGTGTTTGTCTCTACTTTTGCTCCCCTTCAGAATAGCCTTGTTTGCCTAGTTCTAGTGCTTTACCTCATCAGCAAGGAGGTAGTGTTGTGTGAACAAAAGGGCCGTAAACA
Source organism: Proteles cristata cristata (assembly GCA_017311185.1). NCBI lineage: Eukaryota > Metazoa > Chordata > Mammalia > Carnivora > Hyaenidae > Proteles > Proteles cristata. The sequence goes on along the minus strand of JAESUZ010001348.1, from coordinate 1,288,043 downwards.
TAGTGCCTCCCATAGACTGAGGCACCCGTTGGCTGGCAACCATGGGCTTGTTAGAAGAGTTTGTTGAGATGCCCAGACAGGTCTGTCCTTTGCCCAACTTGGAAGCCGGCTTCCAAAAAGCTGAGGACCACACAAAAACTGGTCCATTCACTTGGCGTGCTCTATATTAAATCCTTCTCTGACCCACTTCCCTGACGGCTTCCTTGTGTTGGAAGGTTTTTCATTCTCTTCAGTTAGAAATAGACCCACATGAATCCTTACATACGCAGTTGCAACTTGCCAATTACCAGTCTCCTACAACTCTGGAAGAACTTCTGGACTGAAAATTGTTAGGAGAGGATATTGTTTCAAATATCTGATATTATTAGCAAGTTAAATATTCACTTCTCTGGTAATGAGAAAGTACAGATGGTATCAATTATTAGAAAAAGCTAAAATATTCATTGTGGATGCGATGGGTTTGTTCAGCTCACACCTGAGCTGTTATCTTTGGTAACATATTGGCTTCATGCCAACAGTGCACAGTGTTTCGTGTGTATCCTTTTTTATTTTTGACCTTCATAACCCACGAGGTAGACACTATTCTGATCACACTCTACAGGTGAGACAACTGAAGTATGGAGATACTAAGGAAGTAATTCTCCCAAGGTCACACAGATAGCAGGGGAGGAAGCCCAGATGCAAACTCCAGCTCCCATATTACACCTGGGGACACTTGCAAGGTTCCTGCTGAATTTAAGTACAAAAACATGCACATATGCACATATTCTGGCAATTTTAATGGAGCAAGTATTGTTTGTAGTGTCTCCCCATTATCCGGGAGCTGGTTGTGGTTTTCAGTTGCTACTGTGCTTTCAATCAATGCATTTGTAATAAATTTGTGGAATTACTGTTGGGTTTCACTTCTACTGGTCATTTGGTTTATATGCATTGCTATGTTTCCATTTTAATTGCTATTTTTTTCATAATCTTTATTATCATTGAATGCTTTTGCTCTTGAAAAGTGAGGTGGGTGGGATAGGAGGATGTGGGGTCTCTTGCTTTGCTTCTGTGGTCAGTAGGGTCTGGCACCACCAGAGTAAGGAATGGAATCAACAAAAAACAAGCAGTCCTTGTCATGTGTCTATGCTGTACATTGGTAAGTCTGGTCATAGCCTTGTAAGGGCCACTTCTCCCCACTCTGTATGTCTTTAATTAATCAACATTTTACAAGATCTCCCTTCAACTTTGAAAGCCTTCATCTGTAAGAGATCCAGTTCTAGGTAACTTCTGTCATATTCTATGAAGTCTTTTAAAGTTTAAAAGACTTTTGGAGTCTCCTTAAGTCCAACCAGAACTCCGGAGTTTCTGCAAAGTCAAGGGAAAGTGATTCCTAAAGTTAAACCCATCTCCAAAGGTCCACATAGCTGAGACAGCACCTTGGCAGTTCTTCTGTCCTCCTTTGTCCCTGCACACACAGTCACACAGACGGGCACACACCCACAAACACCCTTACATATACACTCAGACACATACTCACTTACACAGACAGGCACACACTCACAAATACCCTTACACACACACACACACACACACACACACACACACACAATTATTTAATGGGTATAAAATTTCAATGTTGCAAGATGAAGGAATTCTGAAGGTTTATTGCTCAACACTGAATATACTTAACATTGTTGAACTGTTCATGTAAAAATGGTTAAGATGGTAAATTTTATGTTATTTGGATTTTACCAAAATGAAAAAAAATAATAATAATAAAGACAGAGATATTCATTGTGAGCTCACAAGTGCATTAGTTAAATCTTGCATTCCTCTATTTGTCTTCCTGGAGGACCCTGCCATGAGATTGAGCCCAGCAATCTGCTGCTCCAGGGAAAGTAGATTAAGGATAATGGAAGAACACTGGCAAGAGAGGGTCATGCCTAGGGAAGCCTGAGCAACGAGAAGCATCTGCCATCTGGAACTGTCATTGGCTTGGATTTATACCTCTCCTAAAAGAGGAGGGAAGAGAGCCATTCAAGGAAAGGTCCTCTCTCAGGATCCATGCCCTATTGCACAGGTGCTTTATAAATTCCCTCTTGAGGCTTTAAATGTCATCGTCAGACTTCATGAGTCTCCCCTGAGGCTTCTATAAGACATGAATGGATGCAGAAGGCCACTATCTACCAACTGCTCACTCCGGTGACTGAAACGTGATTGTACAGTTTCCACCCAGCCTCCCTCCCATCCTCTCCCCAACCTCATCTCCTCTGGAGTGGAAAGTTCCCCCCAATTCCTAAGGCTCAAGGTCACTGGAGGGGAAAGCCTTCCCCAAGAGATAGACTTGCATCAACTTCTGTTGGAGGATTTGGCATCTTTGTAGGAGGCCAGTTGTTATTTATATCCAGTCCCTGTGAATCTACAATTATAACCAACAAGTCCAGGTCCTGTTTCAACTGGAAAAAAACCCAGTAGGGTCCAGGCGTGACTGAGATTTTTGTTTGTTTGTTTGTTTGAGACGTGATGTTGTGCATGTAAATCAAATAGAGTTTGCTGGAAAAGTCATCCCCTGAGCAAATACAGTCTGCTTCTGGGTATTTCCAAGAAGGAGAGAAATGGTAGTTTGTCTGAAGAGCGGAGTGTCCATATCATAGAAATGAAAACTCAGAAAGAGTCATAGAACTTGGAATCCTTCCTCCCAGGCATCTCCTGTTTACCTACAGCTCCAAAGGCTCCTACATATTTCTGGCAAGAGCCAGGATCCTTAAGTGATGGGTTTAGGCATCTTTGCCCTCCCCCTTGAGTAGGCAATGAGGGGTTAATTGCAGTTGTGTTTCAATCAATAAGACCCTGGGATCATGACCTCTCCAGTTCTAGGGAAGTGAGAATGTATGCCTGGGGCCATGCACTCTGAGAGAATGGACACCTCCTCAGGTCCCTTCTTGAGCCAGTAAGGCCAGGGAAAGTGGGGGGGGCAGATCTGTATCACTCCAGTCTGGGACCTCCCCCTTGGAGTTACCTCTTGTTCCAGGCCACTGCTATGGCCCTGGTAGAAGGCAGAGTGAGAGACTGGCCTCACTAGAACTTTCTGCCCTGAGACCCACTCTTCACTTTGTCCCTGCTCCCCTCTGTCTTGGGTGATGGTGGGGTGAGAAGCAGGGAGGGTATGGAGAAAGGAGTCAACACAGCAGACCTGAGACTGCCCTCCTCAGAAAGGCTTCTTTGCATGGCTGGCCCTTGGCTGGCATCTGGGAACTTGGGCTTCAAGAGTCCCACTGTTTCCTAAGTGATGAGCATGGCTCATTATGTGCACTGTTTGTACAGACGGTTTATGCTGAGCACCTGCTTTCCTTCTGCAAGACTGGAGTTTGGTACATGCTCAGCACAGTGCCTATGTGACCAGCCTCCAAAAAAAAATCCCTGGGCACTGGGTCTCTCCTGAGCCTTACTGGTGGACAACATTTCACATACATTGTCACATTCATAGCTAGGGGACTTCGCATGTGTCTGACTACACTGGGAGGGGACTCTGGAGGCTTGCTCTTGGCTTTCTTTTGACTTCACTCCATGAGCCTTTTGCTTTGTGGATTTTGATTTTTATCTTTGCTCTGTGATAAATCACAGCTGAGAAGATAACAGCCTGGTGAATCATCCAACCTGGTGCTTGTCTTGGGAAGCCCTTCTCAACACAGGTGTGTTGGTGTCAGCTTTGTGGACTGGGTTGCCCTGACTCCTTTGTCAACAGATTTTCACTAAACTGGGCAAATGAAAGACAATGAGGGAAAGTGGAAAGGGAAGGAAGAGATGAACAAGGGTCATTCTTCCCTCTCCCCTGACCTCAGACAAGCATTGTTTCTGGTGATGACCAAATCTCAAGCTGTTTCAGTGCATCCACATAACCCTAGTCCTTGTGCTGTGATGACACCACTCCTCCTTGCTGTGCCTATTTGCTGAGCTGACTTGGTTTCCCCTCTTTGTCTTCTGATATCTTTTATCACTTGTGTAACCAATCCCCTGTGCTAAATTCCTTCTTTTACAAATATCCAGGATGGTTTTTGTTTCCCAGCTGGACCCCACATGCAACATCCCTTAAATACATATGTTGTGTCACCTCCATGCCAGGCAAGGAACATTCAGAGGCCGAAGACACCACAGAGTTAAGAGTCTATTCATCCAGCTGCTTCTACAGCAGTCACATTTTCAGGCATGGTTCAAGGTTCATCATATGGTCAGAAAATTTCCTTCTGACTTTTAAGCCTCAGACTGTGAGGAAAGTCTCTGTAACATGGCTGGGCTTTAACCATATGCTAGTGATTTGTGCCCTCAGACATTCTCTTATGGACACTATATTTAGACACAAGGAAAACCATTGCATTTTTTTAATTTAAAAAAATTTGTTTATTTATTTTTGAAGGAGAGACAGAGCACAAGTTAGGGAGGGACAGAGAGAGAGGGGGACACAGAATCCAAAGCAGGCTCCAGTCTCTGAGCTGTCAGCACGGAGCCCAACGCAAGGCTCAAACTCATGAACTGTGGGACCTGAGCTGACACCAGATCCTTAACCAATTGAGCCACCTAGAGCATAACCTAATGTGGGCTCGAACTCAGGAAACTGAGATCATGATCTGAACCTAAACCAAGAATCAGACTCTTAACTGACTAAGCCATCCAAGTGCCCCAACCATTATATTTTTAGTGCTTCTGGGTTGCTGGTTTGGGGGAGTTAGGAAGCTAACCAATATGCCTGCACATGGACACAATACTCAGGGGCCAAAAGTGGTGCTGAGGTGGTGGTTGTGAGGATGACAAGGCTGTTCTGAGTGCACAGCACAGTCAGGAATCACAAGACCCAGTAGCTGTGCAGCTGGATCTGGAGGACTCTTCCTCAGACCCACATAGGCAAGGGTATCTCTAGGAATCTGAAACACCAGGCTTGATCTTTGCCAGGAGAACTATCAGAATAGGATGGTTCTTTTCTAGCACTCAGCAAAGAATATGGAAAGGATGGACATCTTTTAAATGTTTATTTATATTTGAGAGAGAGAGAAAGAGAGAGAGTGAGAGCAAGGGAGGGGAAGAGAGAGATGGAGACAGAACCAGAAGCAGGCTCCAGGCTCTGAGTTGTCAGCACAGAGCCCAACACAGGACTCGAACCCACAAATGATGAGATCATGACCTGAGCTAAGTCAGACACCCAACCAACTGAGCCACCCAGGTGCCCCAGAATGGACTTTTGAGTAATTGAATGGTCAGCAGACTCTCCCTGGGGAACTCCAGTTGCTACTACCCTCATGTAGTCTAGTCAGGGTACAGACAAGGAAACAGAAAGTAGCTGCCTAGTATGAAGACCACCAGGACAAGGCCAGCTGCTTGTGGGGCATGCATGCAGTTGAGGTTGAGATCTGGAGAGCGCATAAGAAACAGTCTTATAGTGAGAAGAGGAGAGGGGTGTATTTCTAGCAGTGGTACAAGTACAAAAATCACTGGAGCTGGAGCATAGCACAGGGGTGGGGGACAGTGTGCAGGTGGAGGGGGAATCCCCAGAAGCAGTCAAGAGAGAGTGAAAAAGATGGGGATGGAGAGTAAAGCAGGGCCCACATGCCAGAGATCCAGTCAAATCGAGTTTAGAATTTATCTTAAGAGCACAGAGAAGTGGTGATAGAAGAGCTTGTGCAAAGAATTTGATCTCAGATTTGAGTCCCACCGAGCTCCATCTCAATGCAGTGTGGAGAATGGATTGGAGGAGTCAGGATCAGAAGCAGTAGGTGGCTCTTACGATTTTGATAAGAGAAGATGTTGTGGTGGTCTGAGCCTCCACAGGGGGAGTGGGAGAGAATGGGTAGATTCAAGAGATGCTTAAGAGGAAGAATATAAATATTTGTTGAAGGATTGGATTTAGGGATGGGGGTGGGGGAAAGGAAGTGTCAAGAATAACACCACACATCTGGCTTGGCAAAGGAATGCAGGGTGGCAGCATTCACTGGGACAGGGAACTTCTGACATAGACCGAGTTACAGAGGGAAAGTATACATGTCATTTTAGACCTGATGAATATGAGTTATCCCTGGGAGATGTCAAGTGAAGATGGATGAGAAGCAGTTAAACTGGGGAGTCTGAAGTTATAGAAAAGATCATGGCTAAAGACCTAGATTTGGGACATGTAAGGACCCAGATGGGAAATGAGTGTAAGGGGGACACAGAGTTTATCCAAGGGAGCATGTGCAGGAACTCACTCTCCTCAAGTGTCTCAGAGGTTGGAGGGGGGAGGGAAAGACTTTCCAGGCAAGAGTGGGCAAGTTCAGTGTCTCCAAAGGTCAAGTAAATAACTGAATCCTGTCCTTTGAATTTAGCACAAGCCATTGGTGAGCTTGGGCTAGCTTCAGCAGAATGATGGAGGCAGATGCCAGAAGCTTGCAATGGAGAGGAGAGAGAGGAATGATAGCTGGCGAGGGGTGGGGGGGGAGCTGGAGGGGGGGACCAGCTGAGGGAGAGTTGTAAAAAGTTTTGAAGAGACTTGCTTTAAAGTTGTGTAAATGCTAGTGGGAAGCAGCTTTAGGGCAGAAGATGGAGGGCAGAGAATGGATACATAGCAAGGACCTGGAGAAGAAGGTGACATGGACCACAGACAAAATAGCACAGCCCAGTGCACTTGACCATGGACAAGGGGGTGGGTGGGAGCCTTCCCCACTTAAGTGAGAGGAAGAAAGAGGGAGAAGATGGGTAAGTTAGCAGGCAAGTTCATAGATTGGTAGCAGGAAGTGTAGAGAATTCTTAACCAATGGCATCTTTTTTCCCCCTCTCTCTATGAAATTAGATCAAGGGGCAGGGTCAGAAATTTGAAGACGGTAAAGAAGATTAAAAATAGCCAGTCTGAAAATAGGAGTATTTAGAGACACAAAGACTCAGAAAAAATATATACGTAGAAAAAAATTTTTCTATCTCTCCTGTTATTTGAAGATAAACCAAAATGGTTTTCAGGGGTGGGGAAAGGGTGTTATTTTCTAAAGTTTTTGATACTCAAAGTTATTTACTCATCTTCCCCAGGGCTGGGCCTCCCCTCCTGTGGGAAGTTTTGCAGTAAGGTGGTAGCTGAGGCTCCCATGGATGTTTCAAGAATGTAGACCAGGCCTCTCAGCCTTATTTACACAAGAAGGGCACACTTTATGCATGGTCACAGCTGTCTGTGACCTGTCTGCAAAAGGGCAGACGCACCCTTCATTCCAGCCTAGCCGCACCTGTTGACCTGAGGACAGGGACATTGCCTTGTGAAGGAAGACCCTTCCAGCCTCTCTGACCAAAGGGCAGGGGCAGAGTCTGCCTGCCACTGGAGAAGGGCTGCAGAACTGGAGGTGGGGATGGTGAGGAGAAGCAGGGCTGGGAGCTTGCAGGGCAGCGGGAGGGGGGGGGGAGGGGGGGAGTCTCACTCCCAAGTAACACAGCAGGGTGGCAGAAGTAAACAGGAAGTCCTAGAAGCTGCTTGGTTTGCTCCAGCTGTCAAGAAGGGGGAGGAGAAAACCCTGTGGGACGGAGGAAGAGGGTGGGGGCTGTTAGGAAGTTATTTAAGAGCCAACTTTCTTGTCTTTTTAACTGCGTCCTTTTGAGGAAGTGTCCCTGAGCAGCACAGCGCCAGCCTGAGGCTAGGCCACCTCGGGAGGGGACCGCAGGTAAGCAGCCGCCCCTCCTGCCCAGCGCAGCAGCTGCAATCCTGCACCCAGGAGCCCAGGGGCTGGCTGTATCCATCCCCTGCCTGGGGTTTCTGGAAGTCCCTCAGGTGGCTGCTCTGGGGGCAGGGTCCAGCGCGGGGAGGGGGCCTCCCTTGTTCAGTTCTGATCCTTGTCCCTATCTCCGCGCCTACCCAGTCCTCCTTCCGTCAGAGGGGACTCCTCAAGTTCTCCTCCGAGTTGCCCTAAAGGCACTGCTTGCAAGAAGGCCACTAGCTGGGAATAGGGCCTTGGGAGTGTTCCCCCAAGGGAGGATTGTGGAGGGGTGAGACAGAAGGATGGAGAGGGACAGGGAGATAGGGCCGGGTAAGAACACCTGCTTGGCTCTGCTCTCTGTCCCTGTGCATCCTCTGTTCCCCTCCCAATGGGGAGGCCTCTGCCCAGTACCTACACCCCAGCCACCTGTAAGAAGGGGATACTTCTGCCACATGCACTCACCCAGCCAGGCCTGCACAGGATCCTTTTATTAGCCAAGCACCTGGAAGTCCCCAGCTCTCTGCTTTCTGGGTTCTCTCTCCCAACAAGCCAGTGCCCTACCTGGCTTTACTCTGTTCTCCCCCAAAGCCTCTCCTCCAGTAGCCTTCCCTCCATCATTAACCCTTTCTCCCTGTCCCCTGAGTTCACTGGAGACTTTGTATAAATAAGGCTGTAGGTATTTACTGAAACCAATTCAGACTTAATTCTTGCAAACATTGCTGTCTCCTTCCAGACCAAATACTCTAGTAAGTGGTTCTCTTGTCTCCAGCTGGGTTGCCTTTGCTTCTAGAACAGTCTACTCTGGTTCGCCTCTATAGTGGAGGCTCTTCATCTTTGGAGGGTGTGCTTGATTTTGGGGGGGAAAGCCAAATAACTGAGAGTCATGACTGGGTGATCCAGGTGATCCAGGTGAAAGCTTCATTTAGGTCAGAAACAAGGGCTCCCTTTATTTGGTCAGTCGGTCAACAAGTCCTGACTGAGGAGTGACAGTGAGGTGTGTGGTATTTGAGCTGGCTCCTTGCCTGCGCAAACTCCAGAGGAAGGGGAAGCAGGCTTGGAGCAATGGCAGTGTTAGCACCACTGACCAAGTACATTTAGAGAAAGGCTATTTATAGCCTTATTTAAAATTGCAAATGTACCCCACCCACTCACCCACCCAGACTCTATCTGCTTTCTGCTCTGTGTGGTCTTGGCTCCAAAGTAGTGGCCACCTTCTTACACCCTTTCTGTTAACTTCTGGAAAGTGTGGGCTCCACCCTAACCCTCCCTAGACTCTAGGTCAACAATCCTCTCTTCTGTTCTTTGGTGTATCCCACAAGTGTCCAGATCACAGCCTGGCACATAGTAGGCCCTCATTAAATATAGGCTGAATTAAACTGCAAACATGAATGCTTTAGAGGATGCTGCTTATCTAGACATGGCTGAATGAGGTTATTCTTAAAAGTAAGTTAGGCTTCCCAAGCCTATATGAAATGGACATACATACAGGCATATGACAGTAAACATTCCTCACAAAGATATTGCCTTTAGAGGTAATGAGGGGATAAAAAAAACTGCTTTCTAAAATCATTTACATTTTTCATTTCTTCATATAAGGCCCTTTTCTTCTGCTTTCCATATGTTTTGACAAACAAGAAATCTCCCCGAGATCCTTGGGGAGCTATACTCCATCATTAGACTAATCTTTACTGCCACTTCTCAAGTTTTATTTATGCGAAGCTCAAAATGTGTTGCTCCAGTGTTATCTCACACAGATATGTCTGTTTCTCTATTTTTGAATCCTTGTCTCAAACGTAACTCACCTCCTATTCCTCTTCTGTGTCTCCCTCCCTCCACTCCATCCCCCCACAAGGAGCTTGTGAAGCTGAGAATGTCGGAGACCTCCGCACCTGCATTTGGAGGCAGGCGAGCCCTGCCCCGAAATACCTCCAATGCTGCAGAGGATGACCTCCCCACTGTGGAGATTCAGGGGCTCACACCCCGGGGTTTCAACCTGCAAGGTACAGGCACCGCCACCCGCTTCTCCCTGCAGGCACCTGCTGGTTCAGCATCCTTTATCTCCTAAGCTCCCACAAAAGAGCTTCCCCTGTCAGTGTCTGGTATTAAAGAAAAGACTCCCCCAACCTTCTTTGGAGTGGTCAAAGGACCAAAGATCCAGATTCTTGTCCCAGTTCTGCTACTTAATAGCTTTCTGATCCCAGGGAACTCACTTTGTCTTTCTACCTCTTGGCTATTTCCTATATAAAACAAGGGCACTCATTTAGTGGATGCCTCTTCCAGGGCTACTGTTCTGTTTTTTAAAAATACTCTCTAGCTGGAAGTTTCCACTTCCAAAATATTGTGGCTGTTTTGATTGTCTGGCTTGTGCCTCCTCCCTTCTTCCTTCTCCCTCCTCCCTCCCCTCTCTATTGCTGTGGATTTCAGAGCTGGAGAAAGATGCCAGACTCTGACAGTAATGGAGATGGAGCCCTCTATGTCTCTCCAGAGCAGCCCGGTGAGCAGGTGAGGGAAGCTGCTTCCCCTGCTCTCTCCTCCACTGATCCCCAGAGACCTGCTCTGGGAGTAGCAGCCAGCAGCTGACCTCCACTCAGCCCTGTCAGCCTTGACGGGGCCCAGGTGCCAGCAGTGGCTTGGGGACACAGGAGCCATTCCCTTGGGCCCGGGGCTGGAGCGGGGTGGGGGGGACCTTCAGACTCATGTCCCTGAATGGCATCTAGCAGGGAGCACTTTTTGTCAGTAGCACCAAGCCCACTTTTGCTCCTGAGGGGACGCTGTGCTAAGTTTCACTAGAAGGTGAACATTCACTTGCTGGGATAGAGGTACCCAAGATCACACTGTGGTGCATGGCTAGTTACCTCCTCAGAAAGAGATCAGCACTTGAAAGCAAAGGAAAAGAACAACGTGGATTATTAACAAGTCCAGCAAAGCAGAGAACTGCTCACACATGGTGGACAGGTTTGATTGTGTTACTATCACATCTAGAGGATTTGATATCCAATTAGGAAAACAGAGAGAGATCTAATACCATCCATTAGGGTACCATCCAAATTTGGAGGAGGGAGCTTACAGAAGGGCATCTTCAATTGAATAGAAGGGTCCAGACAAACTTCTGAACTTGTAGTTTTCTCCCAGCTGGGTGCCACATTCTCTACAACTTCACCGGTGGAGCCACAGAACAGAGTTAAAAAGGACTTGCTAATCCCCATGTTATAAGTGAGGAAGGTTTAATCATCTAAAGATTTAATCATCTAAATCTCCACAAAACAGGTGAGAAAACTGGGGCCAAAGTAAGTAGTTAATGTTCACTCCTTCACTGCCCAGTCTAAGATAGAATTCCTTTTCCCTTCCCTCCTTCCTTTCCTCTTTCCTTCCTTCCCTCCCTCCCTCCCTCCCTCCCTCCTTCCTTCCTTCCTTCCTTCCTTCCTTCCCTCCCTTCCCTCCCTTCCCTCCCTCCCTTCCTTTCCTCCTTCCTTCCTTCCTTCCTTCCTTCCTTCCTTCCTTCCTTCCTTCCTCCCTTCCCTCCCTTCCTTCCTTCCTTCCTTCCTTCCTTCCTTCCTTCCTCCCTTCCCTCCCTCCCTCCTTCCTTCCCTCCTTCCTTCCTTCCTTCCTTCCTTCCTTCCTTCCATCCATCCTTTGAATGCAAATAAAATTGGAAAGCATGAGGTTGTAAGATTATGAAGCAGATTACCTTGGTATATTCAGTTTTCTAGCAAAATTCCCCTCCGGCAGCTCTGAGCCCTGGGGAATGGCAGCCAAGGTGCTATAAAAGAAAAAGCAAGGAAGAACAAAAAGAGAGAGAGGCACAGGATCAGTGAGGAGAAATGTGTACAGAGAAGTGAGATGTAGCAAAGGGCCCCCTAGACTCAGAAGACCTGGGTTCTGTTTCCACATCTGTCACTTGCTTACTTTGTCACCGAGGGGAGCTTCATTTTCTCCATCAGGAAAATGGAAGCAATACCTACTTCACAGTTGTCATTGTTATCAAATGACCAGTGCCCATGAGATACTTGATCTATAGGACATGACTAACAAATGCTCCTTGATTTAGAAAAAAGTTATCGTACCCTACTAGGTTAGGGGCCCACCCCAGTGAACACTTGTTTCTAAGGGGAACATGTAACCACCTGCAGGGCCTGTCTATCTGAAATCTGAACAATATGTTCCTAATAAAAAATCAAAACTTCCAAAGAACTTGAGCAGGTGGGTTGGTTTTTTAAAAAATCTGTGATTACTGGTTTTTGTTTATTTTTGGAGGCATGGGTGGGGAATAATATTGAAGTGAATTATTTGGAAAAATCAGTCATCATTTGCTTGGCAATCATATGTGTCCATAGCCCAAGTGACATTCGGGGATACCTATTACAGGCCTTTGCAGAAGAGTGTTTGTGTCCAATGACTATTTGTACAATGTATGAACAGTCAATCACTGGAGAATTGAATGACTCACCAGCCCTGGAGTCATTATAAATCTTATTATTAATAGCATGTTCCATATTTCACAAACATGCATGCATTTAATGTGAACTAATTGCTACTAGCTATGAAAATAAGGTCTCAGAACCCAGGGAGCATAGAGGGAAGTGCTAGATGATTAGAAGAGAAGAAAAATACCAGCATGCAAACCATCTGATCAAGGAGGACTGTCTCCTACTTATCCTTTACATTTCACATTTCTCTTTAATTGTGCCGAAAGCAGATTTTCTGACACGAAATACATCGATTTGTCCCAAGTCATCCCCTGCTAAGGCAGTCACCATCTGTAGCTTCCTTCTTCTTGCAGTTTATGCAATGACCACTAGGGGCGTCCAAGAGATCTTGGATCTCCCTGAGCCTCTGTCTGAGGACACTCTGGCTCACAAAGCCCTAAGGCAAACTCTCATTTGTTTCAATGGAAGCTCTTTCCAACTGTCCCTTTAGCAAGCTACTCTTACCAAACTGACTGAGAAGGCAGAGCTCTAGGCAAGAGGAGGAAAGGGGGAAAATGGCAGATTTTTCACTTCAAATAGCCCTGTGGCAGGCGATGTTTGCAATACACACTGAATGTGAGTAATACCCTTAATTCACAGCTTTTGTGAATAGCTGGTTGAGAATGACTTTGGCCTGCATTTCAGACTGTATAAACCCACATGAAGTTCCTCCCATTCAGCGGCACAATATTTACAAAAAATTGAAATATTTGTGGTGACATTGAAACCCCAGAGATACGACCAACCAGTCTCACTGGTGATGTTTGACATCCTCATGTGTTTTTAGGGCTACTTAATGCCCTCTTTTGAACTCAGTTGTAGCAGGGAATAGTATGTGAAAATCTCCTCATATTTCTGGATTTGCATCTCTTCCTAATAGACTGTTCTGCATGCTCAGTGGTTATTTCTGAAAATCTCTCTACAGCTTACCTGGTCTCAAAGGTTATTTTAGGAGATGTAATGTTCTGGAATATAATCTTATATCTTGGTCTGGTTTGACTCTGTATTATTAACCATAGGTGATCATTTGCAGTGGTGATTATAATCCTTGTTGGACAAATCTAATGTGATGAATTCAAACTGGAAAGCAAGTCTGGATTTCTTTTTTTAAAAAAATCAAATGCAAGAGAGATCTAGAATCTTTCAAGCTAATGGGGTCTTGTGCCTCTGAGCATCTCCCCCTTCCCACCACACTCCCTGTCAGAACCAGATCAACTAGTTAACTAGTTAATTATAAATCTCTTCTTTGTGCAGAATAAACCTCTCTGGATTGAAGGCTTTTAAAAGAATAAGAAAGGCATTTAATGTATGATTCAGAAATGAGGTCGTATAGAATCAATTCATTCTTTCATTAGATTTGTGTAAAACCATTTAATGATTGCCACCTATATGTCAGCAACTATGCTAAGTTCTCTCTGAGGACACAAAGATGAGTAAGCCAATCCTTGGCCTCAAGTGGCTTTCCACCTGTAGATGAAATAGAGAAAGATCATGGAATTCCATGCAAAAAGAGTGTAACAGAAATTATGCCAATTGCAGCAAAAGAACAGAGAAAGGAATGACATGGTGTGGGTACAGTGGGAAAGAGGGTGTGGAAGGCTTTGTGACAAAAGGATATCTGGATTGGGTCTCAGAGAATGAATAAGAGTATTCTAAGCAGACAAGTGCATTTCTAGCAGAGAGAATAGTATAGATCAAGTAATGGGGATATGGTGGGTGATGAGCCTGGGGAAATTAGGCAGGGACCTATTCTACACTGAGTTACACTGAGACCCTACCTTTCCTCCTGCAGATAAAGGAGGACTTGTAAAGTATTCTAAAGAGCAAAATGACATCATCATAATTATGTTTCATGAAGGTAATTTCAATGGTGAAGAGAAAATGGAGAAAAGGAAATATATTTAGAGGCTGCAGTTGAGATACTTCCAGCAAAAGGAGAGGTAGACCAGACAGATTTCAGTCCCTGGAGAGATGCTGGCCTCACTTCTTACTCCAGCTTCCTTTGAGCAGCTAAACATTTCTTCTTCTTTTTTTTTTAATTTTAGACAGTTTATTGTCAAGTTGGTTTCCATAAAACACCCAGTACTCATCCCCACAAGTGCCTTCCTCCATGCCCATCACCCCCCTCCGGCTCTCCCTACCCCTTCTGCTCTCAGTTTGTTCTCAGCATTCAAGAGTCTCTCATGGTTTTCCTTCCTCTCTCTTCCCAACTATTTTCTCCCTTCTTCTCCTTCATGGTCTTCCGTTAAGTTCCTCCTAATCCTCCTATACGCACAAACATATGGTATCTGTCCTTCTCTGCCTGACTTATTTCGCTCAGCATAACACTCTCAAGGTCCATTCAGGTTGCTACACATGGCCAGATTTCATTCTTTCTCATTGCCATGTAGTAGTCCATTGTATAGATAAACCACATTTTCTCGATCCATTCAGCAGTTGATGGACACTTAGGCTCTTTCCATGTTTTGGCTATTGTTGAGAGTGCTGTTATGAACATTGGGGTACATGTGCCCCTAGGCATCAGCACTCCTGTATCCCTCGGGTAAATTCCTAGCAGTGCTATTGCTGGGTCATAGGGGAGTTCTACTGTTAATTTTTTGAGAAATCTCCACACTGTTTTGCAGAGGGGCTGCACCAGTTTACATTCCCACCAACAGTGTAGGAGGGTGCCCGTTTCTCCACATCCTCACCAGCATCCAGAGTTCTCTGATTTGCTCACTTTAGCCACTCTGTCCGATGTGATGTGGTATCTCAGTGTGGTTTTGATTTGTATTTCCCTGATGAGGAGGGATGCTGAGCATCATTTCATGTGCCTGTTGGCCATCTAGATGTCCTCTTTGAAGAAGTGTCTGTTCATGTCTTCTGCCCATTTCTTCACTGGATTGTTTGTCTTGCAGGTGTGGGGTTTGGTGAGTTCCTTATAGATTTTGGATACTAGCCCTTTATCTGATATGTCATTTGCAACTATCTTTTCCCATTCCATCAGTTGCCTATTAGTTTACAGATTATTTCCTTTGCTTTCCAGAAGCTTTTAATCTTGATGAGGTCCCAATAGTTCATTTTTGCTCTTGATTCCCTTGTCTTTGAGGAGGTGTCAAGTAAGAAGTTGGAGCAGCTAAACATTTCTTATACAGTTTATGGTAAAGGCATTTGAATGGCAAGTTTAAAAACAATAAGCTGCCAGGTGCCTGTGTGGCTCAGTTGGTTTACGCGTCCGATTTTGGCTCAGGTCATGATCTCACATTCCATGGGTTCGAGCCCCTCCTCAGGCTCTGTGCTGACAGCTCAGAGCCTGGAGCCTGCTTCAGATTCTGCATCTCCTCTCTCTGCCCCTCCTCCACTCGCACTCTATCTCTGTCTCTGTCTCTCTCTCAAAGGTAAATAAACATTTAAAAAAGTTTTAAAAACCAATAAGCTGCTTTTTAAGAAAATGATTTTATTCATTCTAATTAATGATACTTTAAAATTTGGGGTATCCAAAAGAAATATGAGAAGAATATTTATCCTGTTGTTTCAACAATAAACAGACCTACTTCCTCATGGAGAGTATTTATGCTTACAGTTTGATAATAGTATTACCAAAGATTGCATGAGGATTTCAGTTCACTAGGGAATTCCTAGGATATGAACCTAAACATTTAACTTATTTCAAGATTCCATCTGTGACAGGTGTAATCATTCTCTGAAGAATATTTTTACAACCTAAGGAGAAAATAATCTACTTTTTTTCATATTATGGAAAGGGTAGGAGGACCAGGAGGCAGCTGGCTCATGAGGACAGATCTTTTTTTAACCAGTCCATTTTCTGATATGTTTGGAATTAGGCTAAATTGTGTTAGGTAGACTTTTTGAAACCTGTCACTTTGAAAGAGCAAGCTGCCAACTCTCCAGCTACAATATCTCTCTAAAAAGGAAAAAAACTAGCTTAGCAATGAGTGGCTCCATTTTGTCAGGAACTGGGCGTGGACAGGGAGAAGCAAATTCATTTCCTGTTTATGGCAAATAGAGCCTGGATGAGAAGGCTCTTTCAATCAAAACTATGTCTCATTAATCCAATAAGCAAAGCAGAAATCAATTTGCCAGCTTAATGAATGTTTACTAAGTGTTTACTACATGAAGAGGGATAGCACTGACCAAAATGGACAATAGAAAGAACTATGATATTTTTATATCTATGCTCAATTTTTATGACCAAAATCTGTAGAGCCCTTGCTATTGCTAGGTATTGTAAACACTGAACACAAAGCTTGATCTGTGGTGACTGTCCATGAGCAACGAAAGAAATGTTGTTTAATTAGTGGTTTGGAGACCTCACCTTATTCCCCAGTGCTTGGGCCAACCCCTAGCAAATCCATAGAGCTATGCTGTCCTTTCTTTCTCCCTCTAAAGGATAAACCACTCTGCTGGTTACCCTTATATATGTCTTGTCCATTTAACTAAAGTCTACAACGTTAGTTCTTTAAACTCTCAAACTCTCACTGTCACTTTTAATCTTCCATGTCTTGGTCAAGTTTTATTTTTTTAATGAAATGTTTTCCTTGGTTTAAATTATTTTAATATGTGCTTTTATTTTAAGAGATTAGAAAGGGAAATCTTACTTATCATTGCCTTGGTTTTTCCCCATATAGAGTACAACTGTAATTTTCCATTACAGTGCCAACAGGTAGGCACTGACCTGTTGCAGGGTTATTGCAGTAAAGAATGGAAAGATTATTTAGAAAAAAAATAGAATTTTTTAAAACTCCATACTTAGAATAAGTGTTATCAAAATGACAACATTGTAGACTACACTATGTTAAAACAAATTCTTCATGTATATGTTAATATATGTTTATCTTATATATTATCATTATTTAATTTATATTTATAAATAAATATTTGATATATATTTATGTGACAAATATAAATACATTATGTATATTTTTTCACTATAAAGCCACAGTTTTTTTATTAATTTTTTTAATGTTCACTTCATCTTGAGAGAGAGAGAGAGAGAGAGACAGACAGAGCGTGAGCAGGAGAGGGGCAGAGAGAGAGGGAGACACAGAATCTGAAACAGGCCCCAGGCTCTGAGCTGTCAGCACACAGCCCAATGCGGGGCTCGAACTCACTTACTGCAAGATCATGACCTGATCCAAAGACAGATGCCCAACCAATGCCACCCAGGCTACCCTGAAATCATAGGGTTTTTTTGGCTTAATGTTTAGGCTAAAAAACAAATCTATTAGTACTCTTGCTTACCCTTTGTTATAAGCAATATGTGAATTATGCACTATCAGGGCATGGCATTTTTATTCCAGTCTGAAATAAAAGTGCTGTTCTGGAGGCCTCATGTTACAAAACTGCTGATCACCATCTTCAATACTGTACAACATATAATATACTGTACACACACACACACACACATATATATATACAATATACTACATATAGTCCTGAAACTGGTATCTGTTAAGAACAAAATTGTCTGATAAATAACATTTAAAGGAATCCTGTGATTAATCTTATGATAAATAGAATACCCATTCTATGAGGAATAACCAACTCCAAGCTCCAAATTTTCAGACATTACATTAGTTTAAAGTGAAAAGCAGCGTATTTCCTATGGTTTCTTTTTACACCATCCCAGGTACAGTGAAGATGAGATCTTGTCCTCAAAGGGCTTGCAGTTTCATAGATTAAATGGCCTATATTAGGATAACACAAAGTGCATAATGATAATAAATTTGTATTAAAAAACGGAAAAACATATTCTGAGAATAAAGAGGAAAAAATTATTTCATCCACCTGTGGAAATGCAAGAAAAGCAAACCTGTCTTATCAGAATACACTACCCCCGTATTGCAGATCATAAAACTGAGGCACAGCCAGTTTGTATAACTTGTCTAAAGTCATGGCAATAGTAAGTGCCAGAGCTGGAATTTGAGTCCAGGCAATCTGGCTCAAAAATCTATACTTTTAGGGGTGCCTGGGTGGTTCAGTCGGTTAAGCATCTGACTTCTGCTCAGGTCATGATCTCATGGTTCATGGGTTCAAGCCCTGCATTGGGATCTGTACTGACAGCTAACTCAGAGCCTGGAGCCTGTTTCGAATTCTGTATCTTCCCCTCTCTCTGACCCTCCCCTACTCATGTTGTCTGTCTCTCAGAAATAAATAAAACATTAAATTTTTTTTAAATCTATACTTTTATCCACTATGCTATTCTCCTCTCTTAATAATAACAATGATAATACACTGAAAATAATTTGTGAACATTACTAGGTGTCAGACACTGTGCTAAAGCACTTTACATACATTTTTTCATTTAATCCTTATACTAACCCTGTAAAGCAAACATTCCATTGTCTTTTTTTTTTTTAATGTTTTATTTATTTCTGAGGGAGAGACAGCATGAGCAGGGGAGGGTCAGAGAGAAAGGGAGACACAGAATCTGAAACAGGCTCCAGGCTCTGAGCTAGCTGTCAGCACAGAGCCCGATGCAGGGCTCAAACCCACGAACCGTGAGATCATGACCTGAGCCAAAGTGGGACGCTTAACCAACTGAGCCACCCAGGCGCCCCTCCAATGTCTTTTTAAAGGAAAGAAAACTAAGACTCAGAGAGATTAAATAACTTCTCTGAGGTTGCACAATTAGTATGCAGTGAAGCATCACATGGAATATATTCTGCAAAACACTGATCTCCACAAAAAATAGTCCCCAATAGCATTTAAGTTTGGAAAACATGGCACCTATAGGATATTTACAATGCACATCAATATATTAATCCCATAAATCCTGCAAGAATCCTGATTGACTTCGGTTAAGCCAGAATTTCCCAAACTGGTTTAACTGTGGAACTCTCATCTTCCAATACATATCAATATCCCACAGAAGTAGCACTGTGTTACACTACTTCAAGGATAGACTGACTTTATTTTTTTAATGTATATATATATATATATTTTTTAATAGTTTATTGTCAAGTTGGTTTCCATATAACACCCAGTGCTCATTCCCACATGTCCTCCTTCATGCCCATCACCCTCCTTCCCCCCACATCCATCAGTCCTCAGTTTGTTCTCAGCATTCAAGAGTCTCTCATAGTTTGCCTCCCTCCCTCCCTCTTCCCAACTATTTTTCCCCTTTTCCTCCCCCACGGTCCTTCGTTAAGTTCCTCCTAATCCTCCTATACGCACAAACATATGGTATCTGTCCTTCTCTGCCTGACTTATTTGGCTCAGCATAACACCCTCAAGGTCCTCAAGGTTGCTACACATGGCCAGATTTCATTCTTCCTCATTGCCATGTAGTAGTCCATTGTATAGATAAACCACATTTTCTCGATC
The DNA here is from genome assembly GCA_017311185.1 of Proteles cristata cristata. Classification (NCBI taxonomy): domain Eukaryota; kingdom Metazoa; phylum Chordata; class Mammalia; order Carnivora; family Hyaenidae; genus Proteles; species Proteles cristata. Next base: position 1,268,572 of record JAESUZ010001348.1, on the reverse strand, counting down.
CATTCATCAGTTGATGGACACTTAGGCTCTTTCCATGTTTTGGCTATTGTTGAGAGTGCTGCTATGAACATTGGGGTACATGTGCCCCTAGGCATCAGCACTCCTGTATCCCTTGGGTAAATTCCTAGCAGTGCTATTGCTGGGTCATAGGGGAGTTCTATTGTTAATTTTTTGAGAAATCTCCACACTGTTTTGCAGAGGGGCTGCACCAGTTTACATTCCCACCAACAGTGTAGGAGGGTGCCCGTTTCTCCACATCCTCACCAGCATCCAGAGTTCTCTGATTTGCTCACTTTAGCCACTCTGTCCGATGTGATGTGGTATCTCAGTGTGGTTTTGATTTGTATTTCCCTGATGAGGAGGGATGCTGAGCATCATTTCATGTGCCTATTGGCCATCTGGATGTCCTCTTTGGAGAAGTGTCTGTTCATGTCTTCTGCTCATTTCTTCACTGGATTGTTTGTCTTGCAGGTGTGGGGTTTGGTGAGTTCCTTATAGATTTTGGATACTAGCCCTTTATCTGATATGTCATTTGCAACTATCTTTTCCCATTACATCAGTTGCCTATTAGTTTTATAGATTATTTCCTTTGCCGTGCAGAAATTTTTAATCTTCATGAGGTCCCAATAATTCAATTTTACTCTTGATTCCCTTGCCTTTGGGGATGTGTTAAGTAAGAAATTGCTGCGGTTGAGGTCAAGGAGGTTGTTTTCGGCTTTCTCCTCTAGGGTTTTGATGGCTTCCTGTCTCACATTCAGGTCCTTTATCCATTTTGAGTTTATTTTTGTGTATGGTGTGAGAAATTGATGTAGTTTATTTTTCCACATGTTGCTGTCCAGTTCTCCCAGCACCATCTGTTAAAGAGGCTGTCTTTTTTTCCATTGGATACTCTTTCCTGCTTTGTCAAAGATTAGTTGGCTGTACATTTTTGGGTCCAAATCTGAGTTCTCTATTCTATTCCATTGGTCTATGTGTCTGCTTTTGTGCCAATACCACACTGTCTTGATGATGACAGCTTTGTAGTAGAGGCTAAATTCTGGGATGGTGGTGCCTCCCATTTTGGTTTTCTTCTTCAATATTACTTTGGCTATTTGAGGTCCTTTTTGGTTCCACACAAAGGGATAGACTGACTTTAACCAGACTCACTAGACATTAACCAAATTCACTAGATAGGTTCATAGAACTAGAAAGCCAGAATTTTCATTTACAATAGAAATAAAGCCAGTGAGAGCCAGATACTAAGGAACAAAACAAAACAAAACCAAAAAAACTTGAATTTCTCTTTCCAGCTTTATATTTTCCTTTGGCGAGGCTGCTTAGGAAGCTGAGGCATAAAGGTAATATACTCATTTTCAGGGGCACATTGTCATTGAAGCAGAGGTGGGATGAGATGAGACAATCCTGGCAGTGCTCCAGGACCAGTGCTTTCATTACCTGGAGGCAGATTAGACTCACCTCATCTTTCACCTGGAGTACTGCAGCAGCCTCTTAACTGACCTTCTTGCCTCCAACACTGCCACCATCCATTCCTTTTCTTACTCTGTCATCAGAAGCAGATGAAATTTGTACACATCAATCCAATCACGTCAGTTTGCTATTTCAGATTTTTCACTGGATCCCCAATGCAGTTAAAATCCAAATTCCTTAATATGGTCTACAGGGCTTGCATGAATGCCTCCTGGCTACTCTTCTTCTGTGGTCCCTCTAGCAAACTCCAGCCAACCAATTATACTTCAGTTTCTTAAGTAAACCACACACCCTCTTGCCTCAGTCTTTACTCAACCTCCTCTCTCCCTGAAACATCCTTCCTCACCCCTTTTTCTACCTGGAGAACTTGCTCATCTTTCTGATCATTGCTTATATACCTCACTTCCTTCAAAAAGCTTCCTTAATCCCCACCTCCCAAATTTGAGTTACAGGTTCCCTATACCTTCCAGATACCCTCCTCCATCAAATACCCTGTACTGCTTTATCAAAATTTAGGGTGCTATGTCATAACTATCTTTTCAATATTTAGTATATACCACTGTGCATTTATCTAGCTTGTATTTATTAGGCAGTGATCTAATCAGCATTTATATTCATGTCTTGAATGGCAATATAAAATGACACACATAAAATTCCTGGAGGACAGCAAGTTGGGGAGAATATTAAATATATTGAACATATGCTTAGGGTCTAAAATTACATTAAGAGCCTGAAACAATTAACCAAATTCAGTAAGATGAAATTGAATATGGATACATATAAAGCCTTAAAACTGAGTTGCAAAGAAGAAAACCTTTGCTTAGATATGGCTAAATAGAAACATGAGTGAGTGGTTTCTAAGGGTCTAGATTGAATCCTAATCATAGAAATGACATTAGAATGTATTTTTAAGGCTTTTTCTTTATCAGACACTTCATGTTGATCAATAACAAAATACAACTATTTAAAATACTAATGATATCTTGGACTGAAATAATAGAAATATAATACTTATTTGGAAAAATGTAGCAATCTCATTGCTTTTCACTGGAACTTAATAAAATGGAATATATTCATAACAGAGTAGTGGGTAAAAGTTCTGGAAAAGAAGAGTTGAAGAAATAGTGAATGTTTTAGTCAAAGGAATAGAAGCCTTAACATACCTAAAGAGTACCAGATGAAATGAATAGGATGTATTCTATATTTATCCATAAGTCAGACCAAGATCCATGGTTAGAAAAATTACAAGGAAGCAAATGTCAGTTCATCTTAAGGGGGTATTTCAAATAATGAAAATTGTTTAAAAATGGACGGTTTGCCTTGAAAGATAGTGGGTTTTCTGTTCAGATGAAGACAAAAGGCCTAAGCATTCAGGCTTTCAAGATGTTTCATGCAGACTCATGCAGTGCACAGGTGTATCAGATGCTTTAGAAAGTGCCTTTGCCCTCAGAGATTCTGTGAGGCTATATCAGTGCACTCCTTCCTATCATGCTGATGAATGGAGAGCTGATTAAACCCATTTCTGAGGATTAATTTTTTAGACATTTAAACAAAATGAAACATTATGGAAAAGCACAGTGCCAAGAAAGATGACCAGATGAGTTGATTACTAAGGTCCTTTTCAACTAAGACATTTATGATTCTCCAGCTCTTTCTGAAGCTGACTTGACACTGGGGATTGTGACCTTAATAAGGCCAGAGAACTTAGGGGAAAGACAGCTTAGAAGAGAGAGGTCTAGAGAATTAAACTTCTTCCACCCACAACATAATGGAAGGAAAGTGCCCTTTAGGGGACCATGTTCAAGGTTCTGCGATGGGGTAAAAATAAAACTGTATCTTGCACTTTCTATGTGCTGTAATATCACAGTCACAATAACCCACTGAGCACCACACCAACCATCAGAGTTTATATTTAAGCTAGCCACAAGTAAGACTATGGCCCCAATATGTGCCATGCATAGTACCAGAGCTGTTGTCATGTTATGTCATTGAATCTTTGTAGAAATTCTCAAAGTATTAGTATCCTCATTTGAAGAGTCAGAAAGCTCAGCTTCTGTGAGGCAAAATCCCTTACCTAAGTAATTAAGAGGCCTGAGTTTCAAACTCAGGATTACCTGGAGTTTGAATTAATCAAGAATGTTTCAGGTACTCCCAGACTTTAGAGTTGGAGAGTATCTTAATGAGCCCAACTTCTTGAAAATGAGGCCAGAGTGGACCATGTGTCCTGCACAGGATTCCTGTGTAAAAGCAAAGGAAGGCATTTGGAGTCTTTAAGGGTGATGCTCCGGCATGACAAAGGCTCAGCAGATGTGCACACTGTGTTTACAGCCGTGAGGACAAAACATGCGGCAGACGCGGTCAGGAAACGGGTGGGTAGGTAGGAAGCTAGTGTACCTCACCAACCTCTCTCCTGAAATTCCCTTTAGAACTCCAAGTGTGCACACAGAAATCTGTCTCTAGACTAGATCTTGCAAACTACAGTGTAGATGGGTAGAGTTACCTCCACATTCAGTGATTATATGCAGGGGGAATGGAAGAAGAGGGAATCTAGTTGTTATCCAGTGCTATCATTTCTCAAATAAGTGTATAACTGACATATGCCCTCCCAATTCCAAAACCCAAAAGTAAAACCTACAGATTTTTGCTGCAGACCATGGTTTGACTTCCAGACTGGTCATTTAGGAGGTAGGGGAATGTGAAGCTTGTTTCTGCAGGTTCAAAGGGTAAACAGTTATATCTATCTCAATGACATGTCAGTATCCTTTCTCTACAGTTGTTTTTTTCTTTCTTCCCTTTGAGGGATCAGATCTACTTTTAGAAATACCAAAGGAGGGGTATTTGACCCTTTCTGAGGTAAGAGGAGAATTTTGGATTAAAGATTTAACTTTGTCCTTGTAACATCTCTTTGAAGATTTGTCATATTTGATTCTTCCCTTTTCAAAGATTAGAAAATTAAAGTGGCTATACTCTGCTTATCCCTAGTTAGTGACATAGTGAGTTGGTAGTCATGATGGTGAGCACCTGTCATCATGAAAGAAGCATGAGCTTAAGAATGTGAAGACTTGAACTCTGGTTCTAGTTTCTCTGTACCTAGACCTATATGGGAGGCATCTTCAAAACTGCTCTGCCTATTCCACAAGAGTGCCCTGTGGTATAAAATAAGATCAGAGGGGGGAAAGCTTTTAAAATCTTCTTTAAAGCAAGAATGTCACAAGAGACTGGCCCCCAAATCTACTAGCCTCCTGTAGAGATTTCTATCTAATAAGCCTCATTACCTTGCTTCTTCAGGAAAAAACAATCTGTTCCTTTGAGTTTGTGGTTAAACCAAAGTTACTCAATGGTTTTCCTTAATTGTTTTCTTTGTGTGTAGACTACCTTAATGTCACAAATGTTCACCTGTTCAAGGAGAGATGGGACACCAATAAAGTGGACCACCACACTGACAAGTATGAAAACAACCACCTGATTGTACGTAGAGGACAGACTTTCTTCATGCAGATCGACTTCAATCGTCCATACGACCCCAGAAAGGATCTCTTCAGAGTGGAATATGTCATTGGTAAGTGCCACACATAAGCCATGTCATGATAGTCCATCTATGTCATCACTTCATGATTCTCATGATACCATAGGTTGCATAGTACAAAGGGATATATGTCATGATACCATAGGTTGCATAGTAGAAAGGGATATTTTTGTGTTATTTCCTAGAATTATACTTTGACAATTGGCTGGAGCTGGGACTGTATCCAGCCCCAGGACCACCTTATGCTCTAAGATGGGTCTGTATAATGCCAAACATCAATAATTTGGGCCTACCCAGGTAAAAATCTTGTATGCTAACGGTGAGTATAATTAATACAAAATGTTGGTTAACTAGGGGCGCCTGGGTGGCTTAGTCGGTTAAGCGTCTGACTTTGCTTAGGTCATGATCTCACGGTTCATGGGTTCGAGCCCCGTGCCCGGCTCTGTGCTGCCAGCTCAGAGCCTGGAGCCTGTTTCGGTCTGTGACTCCCTCTCTCTCTGACCTTCCTCTGCTCACGCTGTCTCTCTCTCTCTCCTAGAAATAAATAAAACATTTTTTAAAAATGTTGATTAATTAAATTATTTTTCACAAATGGTTTTGCCATCCTATACTGTGGCTTTTAGTTTGTCACTTTACCCTTATGATTTCATTGGTTTTATGTACCAAAATTAGTTTCAATTCTTAGTATATAATCTCCATACAAGCTCTAAACTACTTGCATGAAATGGTTCATGAAATATAGAAATATTTTAGTGAAATAAAGTTTACTGAACATTTGTACTCTAATCTCCTTTTGTAGGTTGACAATACACATTAGCTTAACAGTTCTGGGAAGTACCGTTTAAGTCTGTTTGGTTCAGCATTTCCCCAATTAATTTTATCCTGGAACCCTTTAGGTTATAGCTGTTAATATTTCACACGTTTTAGTAAATATTTATCTAGAAATTTACAAATATAGCAAATAAACACATGCATAAAATAGAAAAAATGGTTCAATATCAGAAAAACTGTCTATATAATCCTGTATATAAATACAATGAAACTCAGGTGATCAGATCAATAGTCACTGAAAGGAACATGATTAAACTGAGCAGGTGTTTTTTTTTTTTTTAAAGAATTTAAATAAAACAAATGTAAAAGAAATCTCCTCAATTATAATAAAGATTATTTATCCCAAACCAACAACTTTTGATATCCTAAATGGCAAAAAATTCATTTAATTATAATCAGAAATTAGGCAGAGATACTTGCTATTGCCATTCTTTTTTTGTTGTTGCTGTTAAGGATTTCAGGAAATGAACAGTTTAAGAGAAATAGTCTACAAATACTGGGAAAGAATAAAATTACATATTTTGCTAATGCTATGATTGTATGCATAGAAAACCCAACAGTTTCAAGGAAAAAAGTATGGTATTAAGAAAACTGGTTGGGTGCCTAGGTGGCTTCGTCGGTTAAGCCTCTGACTTCAGCTCAGGTCATGATCTCATGGCTTGTGGGTTCAAGCCCAGGGTCAGGCTCTGTGCTGATAATGCAGAGCCCAGAGCCTGCTTCAGATTCTGTGTGTCTCTCTCTGTTCCTCCCCCACTGACACTCTGTTTCTCTTTCAAAAAGTAAATAAACATTAAAAAAAAATTTAAAGATACCTGGTAAGATGGCTGGATGTAAAATAAATACAAAAAAGTCAATAGCCTTTCTCTTTAGTAATGAGGACCTAGAAATAGAAATAAGAAAAAAATGTTCCACAGTGACTAAAACTGTGAAGTGTAAAAACAAATTTTAAAAAACAAGACACAGAGTGCAAATAAAGCAGCTATTTAATCTTTAAAAAAGACATGAAAAACCAATGAAAAGACAAATATGTTTTTGGATGTGATATCTCAAATTTTTTAGGTCTCCCCAAATTAGTGTGTAAATATAGTGCATTTCCCATTGGAATCCTAATACAGTGTATTTTTTGTCTTGAATAAAATAACAGAGTTTATTTGTAAGAGTACTTGGCAATAATCAAGAAAATCGTACAAAGAAAGAATGAATAGTAGGGCATTTTCTATCAGAGGTATATTTTAGAACATACTATCAGAAGTGTTTCTTGAAACAGAATAGAGAATCCAGAAATCGATCTCAGTATGTAAGATTACTTAATATAGTTGTTGGTTTCATGGAGTAAGACAAGTACATGGGCTTTTTGGTTTTTTGCGTGTTGTTTAAATAAACAACTAGCTCCTGAAGCAACTAATATTTTACATCTTCATATTTTAGTATATATATGTAAATTCATATTAGATGTATATATTTGCTACATGTAAGTATGTGCACTTAACATATTTTCATATTTAATATATTTATCTATATATGTATAATTATATATATTATTTTACATGTATATATATTTGGTTTATGCATACCAAAATACCACAAATGATCATATATATGAACAAATGACTACAATATAAATATCACAAGTGAAATCAATGGATAAAAGATAGAGTTGGAAAAATATTCAGAACATACATCTGAGATAAAAGGTTAATGCAGAAAAAAATCTCTTACAAATTGATAATATGAAGTCAAGCCATAGAAAAATAGACAAGGTATATGAAGAGACAATTCACAATAAAGAAAATCCAGATAACCTGTAATCATATGAAAACATGCTCAAATTCATTAGTAGACTGGGAAAGTCAACCAAATTCATTTCTATTCAACAGGAAAAAATTTAGAAAAAATAATATAATATCTGTTGTTGGTATGTATATTTAGAAAAACATACATTGCCGATATAAATGTACAATTTCATAACCTCTTTAGAATGCAATTTAGCAGGATTAGTTGATATTAAGGGGACATATGCCTTAGAGCTAGCAACTCCACTCTTAGAAAATTATACCAAAGATATTTAAAATCTAGTTTATAAAGATGGCTATCATTTACTACAGCATTATTTATAGCGGCAAAAAATAAAACATAAAAATAAAAATCTCTTAATAATGGAAAGGTGGCTATATTCACATACAGAATTGTTACTGTTAAAAAAACAATGAATTGGGGGGCCTGGGTAGCTCAGTCAGTTAAGAGTCCCACTTTAGCTCAGGTCATGATCTCACGGTTTGTGGGCTTGAGCCCCGCGTCGGGCTCTGTGCTGACTGCCAGCTCAGAGCCAGGAGCCTGTTTCAGATTCTGTATCTCCATCTCTCTCTGACCCTCCCCTGTTCACACTGTCTCTCTCTCTCTCTCAGAAATAAATAAAACATTAAGAAATTTTAAAAAAAGAATGAATTGGACCTATGCCAGATGATTTCAATAGAGGTAGTGGTAAGGAAATAATATATGGACGAGTACATATGATCTCCTCTACATGCATGTAACTGTGTTTGTGCATAGCTCTGTAGAGTGTTGAGAGCACAGAAAAAAGCAAGAAGCACACACCCAGGTGATGATATGCATTCCTTGGTGGGAGTGTAAGAAGGAGGGAGAAACAAAAGGAAAGGGGAAGCTGGTGAGGAAGAGAGGAAAAAAGCAAGAATGATTATATGATAATACATATGCATCTAGGTAAAATTATTGATCTATGTGGAGATATACATATGCATGTATATGTATATGTGTAATTTATATATACATCTATATTTATACATATGCATTATATATATAAAGAAATTACAAATAAGAAAATCAGAGCTAAAAATAAACAGCGCTTCCTTATAAAAAAAATCTCTGACCCCTAACTACTTGAGGTATATGGTTTGTACTCTCATTTACAGGACAAATTCATACATAAATGTGGGGAAATTGGTTGCAGCCAGAGTGGAAATGGAAGAGGAGGAAAGAGATCCCCGAGTGAGAATAAATGTCATCAGTACAATGTGTGGGTTCTGGGCAGGCTGTTTGTTGTCCCAGTTGTGGGGTGAGAGAAAGAAAAACTAAATCACTATTCCTGTACATTAGGTAAAATGTAATAACCACAGTTTCATTACATTTAGGGAGCAGACTATTATTGTTCATATTTTTAATAATGGTTACTTCAGGTGAGAAAAAAATGCCTCAGCTAATATGTTTTTAAAAATCTGATGAAAATTCATTTTTATTTCTTTCTTTATGTTCTTTATTTATCTCTTTCAAGTGTGTGTGTGTGTGTGTGTGTGTGTGTGTGTGTATGCACACCTGTTTGGAGTAGAGTCAATTAAAATGCCCTTCATACCTTTATAATGTAATGATCACTCCATGTGACTCAACAAACACACTTTTGAAGTTCTGTCCCCAGTTTTGTCTCAACTACACAGGACCTTTCTCTCCTTTAAAGCCAAATATTTAGTGCAGCAAGGAGAAAGGAAAGCTTTGTCTCTGAGGTGGGCTTGACTGAGAGGTCTGAGGCTCTTTCCCACAGACCTTTCAGAAAAGATCTACGATAATGGAAGTCTTAGAAAACTGACAAGGTGAGCTTGAGGTCGGGTTCCCAGTGTGAATTGCGAGCCACCCACCGGGACAGGATGCCTTATCCTGAAGGGGAAGTTTTAGGCGCTACTACGGCAACCTCCCAGTGAGCATGTGAACTCTTTTTACAAAAGGTGTAATATCACTTTTGTCCCTTCAGTAAAAAGGTGGGGTAGGGGGAAGCAAAGCAAATTTGGCCTTAAGATAAAAAGCTATATATTTTAAAAACCAACACGCATTCTAAATCCTTCTTAGAGCCCATGATGTGTACTTTGAGAGTTAAGCTGTATTCCAATACGTGTAGCCCATAATAAGCGTTATTATGTTTGAGGATTTTGTCTTTCCAAAGTTATTGCAGAAACAAGGAAAGAAAACTAACAAAGTTCCACATTCTACTATTTAGTGCATGAGAATTCAAACACATTTCTAAAGGGCCGTAAAAGAGCAATGACAGATTTATCCCAGGCAGTGTCTGTCCTTTGTGCGTCACTCAGTTGGTTTCACGACCGCCTGAGGTTTCACTGCCAGTGTTAGGACCAAGGGTGGAAAAAAGCACATCATGGGATACTCATGGGGCTCAGAGATTTTACTCTTTTTTTTTTTTTTATTCATTTCTAGGAGAGAGAGACAGAGCAGGGAGGGTCAGAGAGAGAGGGAGTCACAGACTGAAACAGGCTCCAGGCTCTGAGCTGGCAGTCAGCACAGAGCCCGACGCGGGGCTCGAACCCACGAACCGCGAGATCATGACCTAAGCGAAAGTCGGACGCTTAACCGACTAAGCCACCCAGGCGCCCCTCAGAGATTTTACTCTTAAAATGCAATATTTCTTTCAATAGGATGGAATAAAACCATGAAAATTGTATTTTAAAAGTGATTACTGTAATGAGAAGAAACAAGTATCAAATTGCACTGGAAATGAAATTAAGCAGAAGGTCTTATACACGCAGGTGCACCTCCATTTCAGGAAATGTAGAAAGTGGAAGTAGTGATTTAAAAAAAACAGAAAAGAGAGGGGTGCCTGGGTGGCTCAGTCGGTTAAGCGTCCAACTTCAGCTCAGGTCATGATCTTACCATTTGTGAGCTTGAGCCCCACGTCTGGGTCTGTGCTGACAGCTCAGAGCCTGAAGCCTGCTTCAGATTCTGTGTCTCCCTCTGTCTGTGTCCCTACCATACTCACACTGTCTCTCTCTCTGTCAAAAATATATAAACATGAAAATTTAAAGAAAAGCTAATACTTTGTGGAAAATAACACATAACAAACGTCTTCAAATATTTCTTTTAAAGTGTTTATAACATAATTAGATTTATCAGGAAAGATCAACTTATACACTACTTTCAAAGAATATAACCGTGACCTAGAGCCAGCTATTATTATATTAAAAACACAGAAAAAAAGTAACTTTATACTTAATTGTTTCGTTAGCTCAATTCCTTATTACTGTTCCCTTTTCCCCCATGACTTTATGTAAGATGAGCTGGGATATGTTAACATACTGGGGTTTCCCTTTTAAAGGTTTATTTATTTTTGAGAGAAAGCACAAGCAGGGGAAGGGCAGGGTGGGGGTGGTGGACAGAGGAGCCAAAGGCTGTGAACTATCAACACAGAGGCCAACATGGGGTTTGAACTCACGAAAGATGAGATCATGACCTAAGCCGAAGTCAGTCGCTCGACCAGCTGAGCCATCCAGGCGCCCCCTAAAGTTACCTTTTGTTACAGTCTTCAGAACCTAGGGCATAGGATTTATTTATAAGTGATTCTGCCTTTAAATCAAGGTTTTCTTTCCCTTTCTTTATATTGGAACATTTAAATAAATAGACTCTCTTGAATGGTCCCAGCTTAATCCTTTGTTTGCTGGGTCCTCTGGTTAGAGAAGGTGGACAGGGGAATTAGTGAGTCTTCTTGGCCAGTCTTTCTGTGCATGAGCTACAGATGGTCTCTATGCTTTGATAACTAGGTTCATTAGTTGCTGGTGGAGCACAATTTCTCTGAGTTTGATGGGATGTGTTAATGCATTTGAGGAGGTGGGTATGGCTGGAAAATGTACCTGGTAAGGTCTATGGAACCTTCTCTTTCTTTCCACCTCTGAGCTTAAAGCCATGACACATCATGAAAGGAACAGAGAAGGATTAATTATAGGTTTTGCTAACCTGTAGCTCCAGCAGTGAGAACTCAGGAACAGCTCATGGTGCTACTTTGTTATACTTTAACCTAAGGACCCTTACTTGTTTGATGCTCTGTTGAGAGAAGGAGTCATTCTGAGGAAAGAATTCTGAGCTGGATTCCTTACTAGCCATCCCTCTCAAAGCAGCCCTACCCGATGAGCCCTCCAAGAAAAAGACAGGGTTCATGAGCAAGTTCCTTTCTCCCTGGGCCCAATCATGGCATCCCAACGTGTACAGGCCAGCACCTCACAGATCCTCTTGCCTTTTTCTCAATCCCACAATGGATCCCATAACTCTAGGCTTCATATTTCTGGTTATTGCAGTAAGAAGAGGGGAGGCATGGCCTCAGCAAAGCCTGCTCCTCCCATCAAGACAACAAAAGCTTTCCCAGAATCTTCCAGCAAACTATTCATGTCTCATTTGCCACCCTTATCTGTAAGAGAAACCATGAGATTATTTCATTTTTCCAGTCTCTTCAGAGAAGGGGAACAGGGAGTGCTAAGAGCGGATGCTGGTGGACACCCAGTGGTGTGCGCTAGAAGCCCCTTCCAGCTTCACCATCCCATGGGTCTGAAAGTGGAGCTCTTACTGATGGCGCACTGAGGGCGTTCACCCTGAGCCCAGGCATTTACAGGATGATATCAATTGCACATATTCTACATCCTTTTTTCTACTTTTTTAAAAATATTTTTATTCATTTTTGAGAGGGAGACAGAGACAGAGAGACAGAGAGTGAGCAGGGGAGTGGCAGAAAGAGAGGAGAGGACAGAGGATCCAACGTGGTCTCCATGGAAACAGCAACAAGCCCAAAGCAGGGCTCGCACAAACCGTGAGATCACGACCTGAGCTGAAGTTGGATGCTCAACTGACTGAGCCACCCAGACTCCCCCATATTCTGCATTCTTAATCACATAAAACATTGAAATATCCTTAACACTTCAATATTTCTATTCCACCAATTCCTTGAATAGCATTCATGGAAAGCCAGTCTGAGGTGTCAGACTCTGATGCATTTTAAGGATGGGTGTGACATTAAAAGTTCTCAGTGGGGGGTTCAAGATTGGAGAGAGGATTAAAACCTGGATTAGGGCAGTCTTTGTGGCAATGGAGAGGATGGATGGGATTTGAGGAACATTTGGATGGCAAAACTAACAGAATTTGTGATTGGCAGTCTATACAGGCAGAGGGGAGGGAAGAATCAGATACAGCTCCCGGGCTGCTGGGTTGTGTGACTATGACAATAAAGGCTGGCAACTCCAAATGGGATAAAGAATGCAGGGAAATTGGGAGAAAAGGGTGAGTGTGGGAAACAATAATGATGATTGTGGTTCCCACTGATAATTCATTCACTAGTACTGGGACCTGTGCAGAGGTGCTGTGTACTTTCCATTTAATGCTTCAGGCACCCCTGTGGGCATGGGACTATGGTCACCCCCATTTTTCAAATGAGATGAGGGTTGGAGTGGTATAAGCAACTTACTTGAGGTCACACCTGGAAAGTGCTGGGGCTGCAACTCGATCCTGGACATTCTCTTCCAATCACAATGCATACTACCTCCATCAGTGAAACAGTGGAGGCATAAATGGGTTTTGGTCTGAGCCTGCTGAGTGCAGTACTTTGAGGGACTTACAGATAAACATGTCCAATAGATAGTCTCTGAAGTTTAGGGACTCAGTTTGGATTTCATACATTATAGATGGGCGGCAAGATCCTTCAAAGTAAATCAAGTAAGAAGCAGGCTGAGGCTCAAATCCTGAGAGCAGACAACCTTTAAGGGGTCAGTCCAGGAGCTAGAACCCCTGGAGGAGACAAAGACCACATGATCAGATAAGTAGAAGGGAAATCAGGGAGTGCCATGTCACCAAATCCAAGGGAGTTGGGTGTTTAAAGTAGAAAGCCTGACCAGCTTTATCAAATACAACAAGGAGATGCAGGGACGTAAGAACTTCCCAGTGGACTCAGAAGTTATGGGGACACTGGTTACTCAGGAGGAAACCAAATTTTAATGGTTGAAGGTAAATGAGATGTGAAAAGTGCACATAGCAAATGTGGACTTATCCTTTTGGAAGAGAAGAAAAGGCAACTTGGATAGTAACTGGAGAAGAATGTAGGTTAGAGAAGGTGGTGTTTTGATGTGGGTGTTTTTTTTAGGATTGGAGGTATTTGAACATGTATGGAGGCATAAGGGCCAGAGCTAATAGATGAGGAATGCTGAAGATTCAGGAGAAATGCTAGGTGGCTGAGGGAGAATGCTGCAGTCAGTGAAGAGGCATGGATAAGGGTTTGTCTAGGAAGAGGAATCCGTGTCCTCTGAGGGTGTTGGGAAAGAGATATGGGAGAATGTGAATGCATTAGGTAGAAAGATAGGAAACTGATCATCATGCCTGATGACCTCAAGTTTCTCAAAGACGTAGGAGGTAAGCAGGTATAGCATGAGCTGAGGAGGGCAAAGAACCATTTCTTATTATTTGAAGGCATCATCCAGACCCTTTAACACTTCTGTTTCCCTATAAATTTTTGGCTCAGAGAGTCCAGAAAAAAATCACAATCCACAGGGCACCTGGGTGGCTCAGTCAATTGAGCATCTGATTCTTGATTTCTGCTCAGATCATGATCTCAGGGTCATGGGATTGAGCCCCTCGTCGGACTCCATACTAAGCATTGAGCTTGGGATCCTCTCTCCCCCTCTCCCTCTCTCTACCACTCCCCTATTCACTCTCTTTCTTTCAAAATAAATAAATAAACTTTTTTTTAAAAATTACCATCTGTGATTTTCATGGACATAGTGCAGCTTCTCTGCCAAGGTATTTCTTGTCCCAAATCATGCAGCTAGTAAGATGTAGAGAAATATTTCTTAGCCTATGCTCTCTCCACTATCTCATGCTTGTTTTAATAAAAATAGGCTACCTATTCCATCATTTTAAAGCAGAATTTATATGGGAAGTCATTTCAAGATTTTCCCTGTGTGTGTTTCTGCATTGACGATAAGTATGTTCATTTTTAAGCCTCTATGAAGTAATGAATAATGGCATCTAAGAAACTAGGACAATGTTTCCCAGAGTGTGTTCTCAAGAACACGTGTCATGTGAAAGACTCCTTAAAAAAATGGTCAAATGCATTTAGGTCATGCTGTGTTTCATGCCTTTTCTTGGAGAGTCTCAGCACACATTAGTATATTAAAGTCTCTGGGGATACACAGCATCAAAAAGCAGATCTTCTTTAACCTTTAGCTTCCCAAATTGTCTTACTATAAACACTACTCTACCATGTTTTTCTTTTCATTTTTTTAAATGTTTTTATTTATTTCTGAGAGAGAGAGTGTGTGAGCAGGGGAGGGTCAGAGGGAGAGGGAGACACAGAATCTGAAACAGGCTCCAGGCTCTGAGCTGGCTGTCAGCACAAAGCCCTATGCGGGGCTTGAACCAACAAACCGTGAGATCATGACCTGAGCCAAAGTCGGATGCTTAACCGACTGAGCCACCCAGGTGCCCCTACCATGTTTTTATTTTCATAACACCCTTTAGTAAAATGCACAACTCGGTCTAGGAGAGGCTTAATTACTGTTAAAAAATTACCTTAATTCTACAGAATACTATAGTCTATTGGTTATGGTAAGTTAATATCCTATCTGTTGCTTTTTCTTTTTGATACTTTAGATTTTGTGCCAACATTTAAATAACTATAAATTTGGCACTTCTATTCACTAACTTTTCTCTTTATAAAGGATTACATTTCTTTTTACATTTATATATATTTATTTGCCATATTTTTGTTTGGCTTTTGTTATCATAAAGTTGATTTACTTTCCTTTTGAATGTGTTTATCGGACTCTTTCAGAACACCTTTCATGTGCAAAGCACTGTATTGGGGTTGCAGTAGTAATATATGTTCCTTCTCTGCTCTCAAAGAGTCTGGAGAGGACAGTCAGCACACTAAGGGTTGAGTTGAATGCCAGTCTCTTGGGCACAATGGTTGGAAAGCATCTTGGAGACAGAGATTGACCATGTGACTAGTTGGAAGAGTTCCCCCCACCCTCAGGAAGTGCTGGATATCAAAGGATGAGTAGGAGTTGACTCCATGAAATGGGAAAGTGTATATTCTAGGGAAAAAATGTGAAGTTTAATGGAGAAAGAAAACTTGGAAACGTATTGATGGCCTCCTGTGCCTTGACTTGAAGTTTAGATATTATTCTATAAACAGCCGCTGTGGAAGATTTTTTAAAAGGAATATTTTAAAAAGCTGTAAGTGTTTTCTTTTTAGATTACTGTGGCAGAGCATGAAAGATAAATTGGAGGGCTGAGATTGTTGTCAGGGACATCGGTAAGAAACTTGGGCAGGGTAGAGGAAGGACTGTTACTATTGGACAACAGGGTAAATGTGCAATACATCATTCAGTAGGATTTTTCCTCTTTAAAAAAATTACCTTGTAGCAAGAATTAGTAAAATTGTGGGTTTGGTTTTTTTTTTTTCCTTTTTCTTTTCTTTTCTTTTCTTTTTTTTTTTTTGGAGGGGAGCATGGACAAATAAGTGTAATAAGGTAATACACTGTGGTCTGAGGAAAAAGAGTGTGCTACAGTGACTGACACTTTACCAAGTATGGAATCACATCAAGGATGACATATCCTCTGATAAAGGGGGTGGGAACCAGCAGAGTCAATGGGGAAGGTTTGGGGTCAGGCAGACCCAGTGAAAGTCCCAGTTCAGCATTTAGAATAATGACAAAATCGCTGAACCGCCAAGTGACTGTCTCCACACATGAAAATATTTACTTCTGGCATCTATTTATGGATTAAAAGAGATAATGTATATGAAAACATTCTTCTTACTTTCACAACAACACTGGAAAGCAGGGTGAGTAGGAGTAAGCCTCACTGAAAAATCCAGAAACTGAAGTGCACAGGGATTGAGGGATTGACCCAGGGTTATGCAGGGAAGGGGAGATGATCAGAATCTTAGCCCAGTCCTCTGTCCACTTCGGCCCCTTTAGAAGGTAGACACATGGTCAAGATTGTCATCATATAGTGAAATTAATCCTAGTTACTTTGTTTGGTGGATTAATCCATTTATTCTCCTCTAAATTCCTTGATTGTCTACCTGTAAATGAAGACGTTTGCGGAGGCACTGGCTTAGCCTAACTCTAGATACAGGTGACCCTTCAGCAGCTTTCTATGGGATCAATTTCCCACTGCTCTGTATTCCGCTGGTAATGCCCTACCCCCACCCTGGGTCTGAAGAGAGGGCAGTGAGAGAGAAGATGGTGGGGTGAGCCCTCAGAGACTTTGTAGTCAGGACCAGTGGCACTGAGTGAGGTTCTCCAATGAAGGACTATTACTAAATAAGAACACCCTGTCGAAAAGGCAAATGGGAGGCCATTGCTCTCTCTTTTATCTCCTGGTAGTAAAGCAAAGATAATGACCATTGAACCTTCAAACAAAAATATCCAGTGTTTACAACATCCATGCTGACAGCTTAATTAATCAAATAGGAACCCTGACAGCCCACAGGCCAAGTTCTGCTGGGAATTATTTGCCTACAGTTCTAGCTGAAGTGACAGAGCCTGTTTAGTCTCAAAGTAGGAGGAATCGACATCCATATTCCAGTGCAAGAGACCAGTGGGACCCTGCCTTGTGACCCACATCCCATCCTTCAGAGCTGAAGGTTCTAAGTGAATATGGGATCCTTAGGGTAATAGAGTTGCCAGTGCATTTCATAACATCAAGTGTGCTGTGTGGCACACTTGTAAGGGACTGTAGAGGTTGGAATGAGAATCCCACAGATTCCTGGCTCCCTCCTCCTCTTTCTCCCTCTTTTTTATTCCCCTAATTTGCCATTGCCCTCACTCTCCTCTGTTTCTGCCTTCATGCTGTGTCTTACATTGACCTCTTTCACTTATAAGAATTCGCAACCTTGACTAATTAGCATCCACATAATTGAAACTGTAAGCGACCAGAAACCCATGGTCTGAACTCAGAGATTATTCAGTGTGGGCACTGTTGAGCTTTTCCACATAATTCTAAGTCATTCTTGCAGTATGTGAAGTTAGGAGTGAAAAGGGAGGGAGGGGAAAACATTTAATGAAAGTTAATGTACCCACTGTTAGACCTTGTTCTTAAGTATCCAGTTTGTAAAAGAGGGACAGTATCCAAGCTGAATGAAAACCTACTGAACAAAGGGTAAAACTGGACTAATTATTCATAATCCATGCCCTCTCATTACTCCATGAATGTTACATGGATTGACGAAGGACTGACTGGAAAGCTCTTGAAACTCCTTAGTGATAGTTGCTTCCTAATAAAATGACCCAATTACCAGCCTTATTTTGAATACTGCAACTGTATAGGAAAGCTAAACCCTTATTGTATTCCTTAAGGCAGTATAACCTTCATAAAACATTACTGTAATAGCAGCCAGAGCCAGACAGGTGTTAGATGAACACAAGGCAAGCTATAAATAGCTGCACCTCTCTTTTGCTTTCCTTTCCACCTTTTGTTTCTTTTCAGTATCTCAGTTTCTTGTGATTTTTTTCTACCTTTTCTTGTGATTTCTCTAAACTCTCCATCTCTGTCTCTGTTTTTCTCTTGTTCTGAGTCTTGCTCTGTGTCTCCTACATATGTACACACTGTCCTGTGGGTGAATGTTTTGATATTTACCCATTAGGGGAATTACTAGAATTAGCCTCAAGAGCTGGGTATAGCAATTTGTGCATGCATTCACAGGTTTTCTTCAGCCTTCAGGAAGCCAGGTTGGATTCTCTGAATGCACTGGACTGTCTCTGGCTAAAGTATATTTTAGTCCCCTAGAGCCTCCTTTGATGTACTGTTGGAGGTTCTTCAGGGGGTCTTGATGTGACTTCTTTCATTTCCCTGTCTACTTTCTTTCTATTTCTGTGTAGGTGACTTTATAATATCTCATCTCATGACTGGTTCAGTGAGTTTCTGATGCAGAAACCTCCGCTGTGTCTGGCACTGTGTGAAATGCCATGGAGGATTTAAGACACCATCCCTGTCTTTAAAGAGCTTTCTATAGTTGAGGTGAGAAGAATTCCACAATTAATAAACACAAAGCATAAAATGAAGGGCTGTACTGACATAATTCTCCACCAGAAATGTGTAACAGGGGCAGTCAGGCAGGCATTGCACTTGGCAGGCAGGAGGGACCTAGGCTAGATGGGGAAGGGTGAAGTCTTGGACAAGGCAAACAAGTCTTGAGATGGACTTTGAAGAATTGGGTGTGTCACAAGAGGGACAGGAAGTGTATCCCCCTCAGGCTGAGAAAAAGGCATTCTTTGAAGCCCAATAGCATAGTTTTTGCTGATGTACACATATTTCTAATGAAAAAGAAATCTTGAACAGGACCAAGTCTCATGGCTCTATTTAGTTTGGGTGCTGCTGGTTCTTGAGGTTCCCTGGAGTTTCACGGAGCTTTCAATGTGGTATGAAGACCCAGCTTGACAAGTCCATAAGGGACATGTTCACCCTATGGAGTCAGCCTCCAGTTATTGTTTGCTTAGTGAATGTTTGCACTAACTAGAATTCAAAACCCTTTTACGGGGTTTGTAGAGGTGAGCCATGACATCTATCTTTTCCACACAGCAGAATCATTATCGTCCCTAAGCAATCCACTTCATCATGTCAGATTAAAACATGAGCCCTGAAAAACTATCTTTTGTCAAAGATCAGAATCTCATTAACATGATCGAATGCAATTAAGTCACCATTAGCTTTCAAGAGCATTTTAAAGGGGGCTCAATAAATGGTATAAGTCTCTGGGCATATGAGGGCTGAAGAGAGACTTGAATGATATCCACATCCTTTTTACTTACTCACCCAGTATTCCTGTAGGAGGAGGAGAGAGAAAGATATCTACAATCCATGCTTCCCCTGATAATCTAGAGATGATCATATTCTCACACTTTGAATTGGTAAACCAAATATGCTTTAAAAAATAGAGGCTTCTAGGGAGGAATGTGTAGAATGATAATAAAATGGATTATAATAAAGATTTTCAATCTCATTCACTCATTCACACATTATGTTCATCAACATATGAATGCCACCTGCCAAACCTGTGACTTGCCAGGTAGAGAGGCAGCTGCTTATATGATGAGGCATGAAATGTGTTCCAGTAACAGCATGTTGAATTCTTCTATTATAGTTACTCCTTCTAATTAATGCGTAATAACTGAAGCTCCCTTAACGAAATGAAAATGCTCTGTAAGGATAGAAAATAATGTCCAACTGACCCATTTATAAATTTGCACAAATTGGCTTTGCAGAATAACTAGCTGACACTCTGCAGAGAGCAATGTCTTGAGTAAATAAGATATCCCAACAATTTCTCTCAATAAACATTGAGAGAAAAGATGAAAAGCGTGGGCACAAAGGGTACCATAAGTTGAAAGTATGAGGAATGAAAGAGGCCGAGAGTTGAGCTTGTATTCAAGGCAGAAACAGGGAGCTGAAGGAGGAGAATTGCCCAGGAGTAATGCCCACCAAGCAATTAGGATTGCTCTCTCTGAAGAGTATACGTGCTCATTGTTAAAGGGAAAGCAGTCCAAAGCTTGGTGCTTTTCATAAAATCATAGACTTATAAATATTTGGGCACTGGAAAGTATCATTAACCATCTTTGGCCAACTCACTTGTCTTACAGGAAGCTATTCATACGTAATAAAATATTCAAATACATTCTTGCACAAGGTCAACCCAGGGCCTGATAGAGCTCAGTGGAGCACAGCTAGGACGACCCTATAATGGATCCTCCAAGTTAGGACACTGTTGAGAGAGATGGAGGAAGTGGCTAAATAGAAGAGATGCTAAGAAAAAAGGCATAAGCTGGGCTGTCCTTAGCAAACCTGGAATATATGATGGCCAAATCAGATCTGAGGCAAAAGGAAGCTACAAGAAAATAAGAGGAATGTAGAGGGAGAAGGGGAACAATCTCATGATATTAAAAATTGGAATAAGTGTCCAAACAGGGCACAGAAAAACTATTTCAGAATGGAAAGACATGATGAGTCAAGAGCATTGGATTGAGAGGGGTGCCATGTTGACCTGGCTTTGGAAGTATAGACATGGGATGATGACTTCCTCCAGCATAGGTGAGGTCAAGAAGAGACATCCATTCAAGGTGAGGGAGGGCAAAGGGAGGAAGGCCCAGGTACAGGAAATGGGCAAACTGGCACAGAGCTGGAAGCTAGCCCCAGTGAGCCACCTGAGGCATAGTATGGGCTCCTTTGCACTTCCTCACTGTAGCAGCAAAGAGACCCGAGTACCCATGGGGGTTGAGGGGGAAGGCAGCCACTTTTTCCCTCTAGCAGATGAGAACTAACCCTCTCCCCAGATCTTTTCTGGGACTGTGCAAGGTACTGCTACAATCCTCTATAACCCCTCAGGATTCTGGGTGGCAGTGACAGCCTTAAGTTCTCTGGATGTTTAATCAGATCACCTGGGAGTGTACTAGGACTGGACATTAACAGAGACTGACAACAAATAGGGGAATAAATGGGCCAAAGTCCATGTGTGGCTTAACCAGTGTGGAATCCCAGATCAGGTCTGTTGCCAGAAAGAAACACATGTGCAGGAATATACTTTTTTTTTGAAAGCAGGAGACAGCACAATGATATCAACCCTTCCATTGAAGGTGTTATGCTTTCCATTTGGACTATAAGAATGAATTCTATTTCAAGTCCTGTTTCCTTGACTGCGAAAATACAAAGGCAAAATATTTTTCCCTCTCAATCCCCTAATGGCTCCCAAAGAGACAAGCCACATTTGATGTCCAGCATCTCAAAGTTAGGTTGACATATATGCTGCAAGTGCACCAGAAAATTAGCTCACAGGGTAGACAAGAGTCCTTAGTATTCTGAGGCAATTAATTCCACATAAAGAGACAAAAACAAAATTCCTATGACTAAAATGATGGAAATGAAATAGTGGAGACAGCTATTTTGGCATTTTCCATCAAACAACTTTTTTATTTGTGCAACATATTTCTAAGTGATAGAAAATGACACACTATCTCCATTACTTCATTTCTGTCATTTCAATTTTTCTAACTTTCATATTTGTGAAACAAATTGCTTTAAACATGTCAAAGACACTTGAGTGGAGTGTTAGCCAAATTTTAAAAATAAAGATGATTCATAAAGACAGCACTTGTGTTTATAACCACCAAGATAAAACTTCAAGAAAAAGAATCACAGTCCTGATTATTTAGAGCACAACTCTAAGGTAATCATCTTCAGAAGTTAGAAAAAGTCTGTTTTTGCTCTCTGCCTCATTTCCCCTAGATTTATATGACACAATAAACCTGACCTTCTGAGTGCTCCATCATCTCTGTCTCATTGATTTACTGAGTAACCACCCCTGTATTTATTGTTTTGGACTTGGACTCTGTTTGCATAATTATGCAATATGCTGAGCCCTTCATTGATATTTTGCTCCCAATCACTCATTCTGTATTCTCCTAGAGCTGATGCTTCTTGAGGGAAAGGCTGTATTTTGCCTGTTACTAAAGATAGGCATTAACAGGGTACTGGGCAACCAGGAGGTTATTCCTCCAGCACATACTTTTGGAGAATTGATATTGGTGTCCCAAAGAAAGAAAGCTCGACAAATATTGCTCACTGTAGGAAACTGGAAGATCTATATCACTGATGGCAAAAAGAAGGAGGAGAAGGAGGAGGAGGAGAAAGAGGAGGAGAAGGAGAAAAAGAAGAAGAAAAAGAAGACAGCAAAAGAAAGAATATGAATAATTGTACAAACAGTGGAGGCAACATGTTCTGTTGTTGCAACTTTTTTAAATTTGGAAACAAACACTGTACAGAAAATTTCCAAGAACAGTACAGAGCACTTTTTTCCCCCAGAACCATTAAAGAGGTGTCAATCTGATGTCCTATGAGCAAAGACATTCTCTTATAAAACTATCAAAATCAGGAAATTAATATTATTAAATTATGATCATCTAGTCTTGAGAACCCATTTGAGTTTCACCAAGTATCCCAATAATGTGCTTTATAGCAAGAGGATCGGTGCAAAATCACATGTTGCATTTTGTTGTCATCTCATGTTTTCTCAATTTGAAACACTTTCTTGGACTTCCATTACTTGACATCTATGAAGCTTACCGTAATTTTGTAGAATGCCTCTCGGTTTGGGTTTGTCTAGTGTTTCCTCATGATTACAATCTGCTTATGCATCTTTGGCAATAATACACAGAAGCTTTTTGCATGCTTCTCAGTGAATCCTATCTGGTTGCATGTAATTTTTTACAGATCCTATTACTGATGATGTTAACTTTGATCACTTGACTAAGGCACTGTCATAGGTTGATGATTTAGCCTATTCAGGCTGCTCTACAGAATGCCATAGGCTGGGCAGCCTATAAACAACAGACATTTATTTCTTACCGTTCTGGAGGCCGAAAAGCCCAAAATCAAGGTGATGACAGATTTATTGTCTGATGAGAACCTATCTTCTGGTTCACAGACAGCTGTCTTCTCGCTGTGTCCTCACATGGTGGAATGAGTAAGGGAGCTCTCCATGATCTTTTATGGGGGCACTGTTCCCATCCACGAAGGCTCCACCCATATGGACTAGTCACTTCCCAAAAGCCCCCCTCTAAATACCATTACATTGGGGTAGATTTCAACGTTAAGAGTTCAGGGGTTGGGAATACCAGCATTTATCCTATAGCAGTTGGGTTCCACAGAAAGTAGACTTTGAAATCAGTATGAAAGAAGTTTATCAGGGAGTGCTGTTGGGCATACTTATACAGACCGAGAGGTTGAGCTGTGAGCAATCCTCACAAAGGCTACAGCTGACCCCATGGAGAGATATGGAACTGAAACGGGTCTTCAGAGGCAGTTTTCCTCAGCTTAGGAAATTGCCAAAGAGACCTGACCACCAAGGATCATTTTCTTGCGTCACTCGCAGCAGCTGCAGGCACGTCTGTCATTTCCAGAGGGATTCTGAGCAGCACATTTCAGAACTGAGGACTGTGGTGTCTTTCAGGGTTCTCTCCTGCAAAGCTCTTATTTGTTCTCTTTGTAGTTAATAAGTACTTTACAATATAGTATCTTGAGACTATGAAATGTTTTCTACTCATCACAAATTCTATTGATAGAATGATTGATTGATATACATGTGAATTCATTATTTCTTCTTTTAGTTAAACAGGTTACTTAAATCTGTTACTATCATTAATTGTATTGATGTTCAAATTGTCCTAGATTTTGCCAATTGGAAGCTCTTCCAACTGGCTTCAGTATCCTTTCTTCCTTATCTTCTGGTACAACAAGATGTTTCAAGCTCATATTTTGCCTGCTGCAGCCCTGAAATCAAAGAGTTCTGCTTCCTTTTAATAGAAAATAGTATTTAGAAATCACAATCTGCGTCCTATGTATGATCACTGCTATTTTACCTCCTGTCAGTATTTCCCAATTGAATCTAGGTTTATCTCATTTATTGTTTTTGCTTCCATGATATACCTATGATGACTCCTGACCCCTGACTACCATAGTGTTTTTCATCCTTGAGGTTTCTCCTAATTCACACCCAGAGAGACCTGAGTAAGTATGGTGTAAGGCAGATAAGAATATCACTCATAAAATGACACTCAGTGAATCTTCACAACATGCCAGCTGTGTGCTTTATATTTCTTTTTGCTTTCTATTGCTGATGTAAAATATGATTATAATCTTAGTGGCTTAAAACAACACAAATGTATTATTTTAACATTAAGCATAATGATAATGACTGAATAAGGTGTATTACTATCTTAACCAAGCCCTTTTTACCTAATATCTTCACTCATGGAGATATTAGTGGAATTCAGATGCCAGGCCTAGGATCTAGAAAGGTCTTGGAAGGATACAGGGTCCACTGGTTGGGATGTGAAGACAGATACCCATTCCCTCTCCAAATTGTGTGCAATGAATGAATTTCAACTAAGGGAATTATTCAATTATTCCCATAAAGAGCAATTATGGATGTGAGAAGGAGTATAATTGGTCTTATCAGATACTAAAATTTTAGCAAGAGTGGATTTATTAGGCTCTTGCTATTTACTGTTACCTGAGACCAGCTGCCCTAAAATTAGTGGCCAAATGGCTATTTATTGGGTATAGTGTGGAGATGTTTGGCCAACAAGAGCTTCTGAGGAGGCAGGTTCAGAGGAAGTTCCAAAGTGAGGATTCATTGGCCACTCAGAAGACAGTGTGAAACTTCAGAGCACGTGCCCTGAGTTTGGGGTTAAGTTTTTGAGTTCAAGCATAGACAGATGTTTTAGACAAAATTCCCTCACTATGCCATCTTCTAAAGGATGAGACTTTATTTTAAAATAAATACCTTTATTTAAAAATTTTTAAGTATATCAGTGAGTGACAAGTTGCCAGAGGAAATGAGAGAAAACTGGAGTATCTTGGGCCTTGGGGAATTGTCAAGAACAATCACCTTCTTCCATGGGCATCTCTAGGCAGGGCTCCAGTGGTCCAACCTAGGATGTGGTTCCTTTACGTCTTTGTGTTTAAACAAGATTTTCTCCACAATCACTTATGTAGTTGATTTATGTCATTGTCATAAACACCAGGCTTGAGTACAATTGTTTTTATGATGCTTTTTAAAAATAAGTTTTAAGTTTGTTTGTTTGTTTGTTTGTTTGTTTGTTTATTTATTTATTTATTTATTTATTGTGAGAGAAAGAGAGAGCTCATGCTCACAGGAGCAGAGGAGAGGCAGAGAGAAGGAGAGAGAGGATCCAAAGCAGACTGAGCTGTCCATGCAGAACCCAACACAGACTCAAACTCATAAACCATGAGATTATGACCTGAGCAAAACCAAGAGTCAGACACTTAACCAGCTGAGCCACCCCATTTTTATGATGCTTTTAAATGTAAGCAGTGATTAGCTCATGACACAACTATGAACGTCTCTAGTAAGCAAATGATCATTTGCCTCTAAATGTACATATGAACTAATAACATGCAATGTGCAAGTCATTCTTTTTGCCTATCCCTTAAGTTCTATTTTTGTCATTATTTCTCTAGTAAAGTTGTTCCTGACTCCACCATTAATCCACTGCTCTAGGTCTGTTACCATCATGTGGCATTAGTTTTCTGACTTGAATTATAGTCTAATCTTGGATGTTTGATTATGACCTCACTGAGTGCAGAAAATATATCATATGCATCTCATATACCTGCCTTTGTCACTCCAAGTAAAGTGATATTACCTTGCTCACAGTAAGCAATTTATAAATATCTGTTTGAATAAATGTTTATTGAGTATGTTCATCCACCTGCAGACTAATACCAAATAGACTGCATCTTATTGCCTAGAATATTTCTAACAGTGCTTTTTGCTCTATCAGCAATTGGTTTAATTTCTGGCAATGCAAACTCATTTAACACTTGCTGTTATGAATTACATTCATATATTTGCATTCCAAGGACAGACAAATATTTTATTAGGTTACCAATGATTTATCCTTATTCCCATCATTTTTGCCATTAAATTATTAATAAGAATTGACTGTTTCAGTGAAAATTTCTTCAGAGGTCTGCTTTCTTTGGAAGACATTCAGCTAAACTTTTGATCTTATTCTTGTTGGCTAATGACAGCTGCTTTTAAAGCCAGCTGCCATTATTATAAATAAGTAAGTCTTTCTCCTAAGACTCACAAGTCTCAGTCTGCTTGCATGATGGGTACAACTCAAACAAATGGAGCTTTGGCCCCATGCAATTGCCTTTTGCTGGGGAGATTTAGTTCTTGTAAGAGAATTCCTTCTGGCCTGCTTCCTGGAGTTGATTGAGAACATGAAGGAGTTAGGCACTGAAACTTCTAGCTGTTGTGAATCTGGTCAGTGATCCCCACTTTCAGTCCATAATGTATTTCCTGCCCCCTCTAAACCTGCACTGGGTTTTCCAGAGCTCAGCTTGAGGATGGCAGAACTCTAAGAAATGTGGAAACATCTTTTGTCCATTGAAGGTGCTGCTAACAGAGTGAGGACAAAAAACTTGTATGCAGTTTGGTTTAGAAACCCTTAAATCCTGCACAGTACGGTAAACTAGACATTGTGACATCAACATCCTATCTCTGCCCTTGACATCACTAAAATCTAAAGGACTTAAACCTCGATGGGTTGGTAGAATGACAGAACCTCATTTAAACTCATGCCAAGGAAGGATTAGAAATTACCCTAGGAACAGTTGTTACATAGACTTTGTATTTCAAGTGACCACATTTTTATACTCATCTTCTACGAGCAAGTTTCCCTATCTTTTTTTTAATTGTTTTTTTAAAAATGTTTTACTCATTTTTGAGAGAGAGAATAAAAGAGACTGAGCAGGGGAGGGGCAGAGAGAAAGGGAGATACAGAATCTGAAGCAGGCCCCAGCCCTGAGCTGACAGCACAGAGCCCAATTCAGGGTTCAAACTCATTAACGGTAAGATCATGACCTGAGCTGAAGTCAGGCACTCAACTGACTGAGCCACCCGGGCACCCCAAGTTTCCCTGTGCTTAAGGTCTGGTTCTCTTCTAGCTGTGAAACCAGCTTTTAGGCAAGGTACCATAATCAGGTTTCCTTTCACAGAGTCATGAATTTAAGCAAACTTCCCAGGAATATAAACATTTTAGCATTATCTGTAATTTGTCCTCTCTTGGAAGGATTTTCATGATCAAAAAGCAAAGTGGGAATATTTTGGGAAGTCAAGAGGTCTTCCTATCATCTTGATTGCTCTCCTACAGTCTTCACACAGCAGCCAATGTGATTTTTAATAACTTAGGGCAGACCATGTGTCTTTTCTAGTAATTTCCTTTCTCAGTCAAAGTCAATTCCAGAGTCCTGACAACAGCCTTCAAGGCTCTACTTGATCTTCTGGCTCGTTCTTTCTCTCACTTACCCTATCTCCAATAATTCTCTCCAATGTTCCCTCTACTCTAGACACATCAGCCTTCTCAAGCATGCTAAGTATCTCAATACTTGTGCACTGAAGGGAATTCTCTTCTCCAGATGTTGCACAGCTCATTTGCTCACTTTTCCTATATCTCTGCTCAAGTGTCACCTTACCAGAGAGTCCTACCTGGTAGGACTTTCTCCAAACAAGCACCCCCACCCCATTACCATCTGTCCTCTTTACCTGCTTTATTTTACTTTTTCATGGCATTTACCTCCATTGATGTAGTATATATTGATTTGTTTAATGTCTGTTTATCCCTACTAAACCATATGCCCCATGAGCCTGTGTTGACATCACTGATCTCTGTATCTAGTACCTAGTGTCTAGTGCCTGGTACCTAAATGGTGCTTGGTAAATGCCTGTTGAATAAATCTCTGAGCCATGCCACATCAGTAGCCACCTTCTTCACTACCCATGTTGTCATGCTCAGAAATAAAAATTAAAATATAGGTTTAATGAGCTTTATTTTCTGTTGTGACCATCAGACACCATAGAATAATGAAAATAATAATAGTTTGTTCAGCCCATTGCATGCCCTTCACGAACATTATTATTTAAACCTTATACTGTATAAAGCCAGTTTACAGTTGTAAAATAGATTGAGAGGCTGATTAGCTTCCCCAGGCCCGAATGCTAGAGCAAACAGACCTGGGTTCAAATCATGGCCCTGCAATTGATGGCTAGTTACTTAATTTCTCTGAGCCCCAGTTTCCCAAGATATTACGTGGATATAACTGTTAGAGCTGATGCAGACACATAGAAATGTCAGGGTTAAGAGTGCGCAAGAGAAACTTCTCTAGGTTTTATAAGCAATGGAAGTTTAGTCAAAGGAATTGGTTACACTGGTGAGAGAACAACTAAGAAGTCACAGTGAGGCCCCTTGGAAGTTAGTGACAGCAGAAACCTGCCCGCACACCTGGGGATGGAAGCACATGGAGGAGGAGGAGGTCTTACCAGAACCCAGAAGTATCCCTGAGAGCTAGAACCATGGCAGTGTCCAATGTGAGCTGAGACCCTTGGTGGAGATTCAGCATCTCCAGAAGCAAAGAGAGAAATAGGGCAGACTTTGGTATGTACCTGTCTTTCTCCAAAGTCTCTCATTGGCCAAACCTACCTAGAAAGGGTTTTCTGTAGAACCAGGATGAGGTGGTTTGGCATTGGGCCTGAGAACAGCCATGTGATCACCAGGCATGGTAGATAAGCACAGACAGTAGTTCTTTTTTCCAAATGGACAACCTGGAACTCGAGCCCAAGTTCTCTGACTTCTAATCCTCCTGTTCCTTAGAATAGACCAGCAATATGAACATATCTTATACAGTGTTATGTTCTATAACCTACCTCACCAAATCATAGAGATTTTTATGTTCATGATTTTTTTTCTCAAAACCAAAAATGTTCTGTTCTCTCTCAGATGAGGCAACACGTGCATGTGGTTAAGGGAATTTCCGGAGAAACTAGCTTCATTGAGTAAGTCTGTATGGCAGTTAACCACACCAGGCCTGATTTTTGGAGCAGCATGCTCATCAAGTCTTCCCACTTAGTCATAAGCCAGGGTTAGAGGGGGTGATGCTTTACTCGTGGCTGTATGCCCAGCAACCAAAACAGTCCCTGGCATCTAGTAGGAAGTCAAAAGCTCTTGGGTGAAGAATGACCCAAACCAAGGTCACATTTGGCTCTACCCATCTTACTCCTGACTAAACCTCTGTTGCTTCCTCCTGCTTCTACCTACATCTGTCCACTTATCATCCCTCTTAGGTCATTATCCAGAGCTAGGCATTATCACCCTAAGGTCACCATCATGTCTCACCTGAATACTTAAGCAGCCTTCTGCCTCCTTTTTCCTCCATGCTTGTCCTCTCCAAACCATTCTCCATCTGCAACTAAAGTGATCTCTCTTTGTGCATATCTCATGAGGTCAGTTAGAGCTTCTCTATGGCTCCTGCCCCATCTCCAACCCCTCATGGGACACAGCCTAATGTCATTGCACAACATCAAAGGTCCCTTGGGCTCTTACCCTGCACAAGTCAACTGCTTCTACTACTATAAGGGTTTCATCATTCCCTGATGCTTCACGTTTTCCTTATTTCCTCTACTGGGAAGGATCCTCCCCACCTTTTCCATCTTTAAGATTCTATCCCAAAGCCACCTTCTCTGAGGAATCCTCTCTCACTTCCATAGCACTCTCAGCCTCTTCCTCCTCTGGGTTTCCAATGCACCCAACAACTGTGAAGATTACATTTCAGAAGTTCTGCCATACACTATTCTTCATGGCTAACAATCCCAGCTAAAGCCTGGCATCCTGTAGGCACATTTACAGTGAGCGCCAATACTTTGTTGCAGGACCTCTGCAGTCTTATTTCATAGATGAGGAAATACTTATATTTCAATACCATTGAGGTTTTCTCTGATTTTTTCCCCTCATGTTCTTTTCCTCCTCTCTATGTTGTTGGCAGAACCCTGGGCCGGGCTGTTGCCTTGCTGGACCAGTGTATACTTCTTAATGCTGATGGTCTGTATCAAAATGTAGCTTTATTATCATTATTTTAGTCACTCAAAGAGCCTAACACAGTGCTGGTTATTTCACAGAATTTCACCTTACTCCAAAAAAATATTTTAAAAGATGTAGGAAAGATTAAAAGAAAGGTGAAATAAAATTAAGGTAAATAAGCCTCCTTAAAGAGTTAATCTATCTTCAATTTACCAAATATTTATTGAGCACCTACTGTGTTCCAAGCATCTTGCATGCCACTGGGTACAAGGCATTAAATACAACTCAGTCTCTGTCCTCAAGAAGTTTCCCCTTTCTTCCCCAGTTTACTGGAGCCACAGAATAAACATTTCCAGGAAGCTGTCTTTCCTTAGAAAACATGTGAAAATATATGTATAAACTCATCCAGTGGCAAAGTATGAAGTCGTGCAAATTCCGAACGTCTTTGATGAAATGATTTGCTTTTGAACAAAAGAATCCTGTGCCTTTTTCTTTCTTTCTTTTTTTTTGTTTTTCTTGTGCCTTTTTTGATTGTTTCTTTCTTTTTCTTCCTTCCTTCCTTCCTTCCTTCCTTCCTTCCTTCCTTCCTTTCTTTTGGTGGTGGTGTTTTATTTTTGTTGCTGGTAACCTGATGTTTCTAAAAGTTAATGCATCCTGGACCTTGTGTGCTCCTGTTCCATCCCAAGCTTGATAAAACAAAGTTTGCTTCCCTCCACAAGGCTACTGTATTCTTTCTTCCAGCTCTGCCACATACACCATGTTGCCACAGCAACACTTTCAGGGCCCATTTGGAAATAGATTGATTATTTTGAGCATGAAAGGTGCGTCTTGGGAAAAACAGATGAATCAAATGGAAAAATGAATTAACATCATGAAATTTACCTTCCCAGCTGGAGACATGATATATTCATGAGTTCCCTAGAGATGATTCTCTTCTAAGAATTCGCTATTAAAGAAAGTCTGCTGTTAGGTGGAGTCAGAGCTCAGTTTAAAACATATTTATATGTGAATGGAAAACACTCTTTGAAGGAAAAGGTTTTGCACTAGAAATTTTTATTTTTTGTGAAGGATGCTTGAAATTAACACCTGGCTTGCTACAGGCATCTTATTCCAGAGCTTCTAAAGTCTCTGTGATGTCTTTAATGTAACCTAACATTTGCAAAAAGTGCAATTCAGTCCCATGGACATTTATTGGGCACCTATTTTCTGCATGGCATTGTGGTATTTGAGGGCTCTAAAGACAAGTAAGATAATATATTTTAGTTGCATAAAAAATAGATATCTAAGTGAATATGAAGAAAAGGTTTTTTAGGTTTTCAGGTGATTAATTAAGCCTTGAATGACCAGAAATGTCTTACTATTTACTATTACTAAATCTAGCATAGATGGAGTACAACAACTATGGTCACTTGACTCACAGATGACTTACCCAAGAGATGAGAGAAACAGAGATGTCCTGAGGTACAAGCTTCATTTCAGAGCATCAGGGGAAAGTGGCTGACAGGCATGGCTCCTTTAGTTACAGGTACCTACTCCTCCTGCTGGCTGATTATGTTCTTACAGGTTCTAGGTACAAAGTGAAATCAGAATAATTCTATTAGCAATAATTTTCAACCATACTGACCATACTATAGGCTGATTAGTGGCCTTCCTAGACTACCTGGGAGCCTAATTACCACATAGTACATTGTGTTTTCTTTTTTTAATCTTTTATTTAAATTTTTAAAATGTTTTTTATTTATTTCTGAGAGAGAGAGAGAGAGAGAGAGAGAGAGAGAGAGCATGAGCAGGGGAGGGTGAGAGAGAGAGGGAGACACAGAAGCTGAAGCAGCTTCCAGGATCTGAGTTAGCTGTCAGCACAGAGCCCGACGTTGGAGTCAAACCCACGAACTGTGAGATCATGACCTAAGCTGAAGTCAGACACTTAACCTACTGAGCCACCCAGGCACCCCCAAAATAAAAATATTCCAGGCCATTAACATAATAAAAAATGAATTTTTAAAATGTAACTTGTGGGGCGCCTGGGTGGCTTAGTCGGTTAAGCGTCCGACTTTCGCTTAGGTCATGATCTCGGGGTTCGTGGGTTCGAGCCCCGCGTCGGGCACTGTGCTGACTGCCAGCTCAGAGCCTGGAGCCTGTTTCAGTCTGTCACTCCCTCTCTCTCTGACCTTCCCCTGCTCACACTGTCTCTCTCTCTCCTAGAAATAAAAAATAAAACATTAAAAAAAATGTAACTTGTTCCTCCATGGAGTTGTACCTATGCAGTGCTTTGCATGAAGGGGGTTCTTGGGTCTATGCAATGACTAGTTGAGAGCAAATTTTCCCCCAAGGACACATAGGGCTGAGTCTGAGCTGGAGGTGGATTTCTCTTTGTCTTTTATGTGAATGACACAAGTATGACAAAAAACTCAGACCCAAAAAGCCACTGTTAGTAAAAAATGAAATCTTAAGGGACTAAATATGTTCACCCTCTTCCTCCTGGCTCCAGGATGGGGTTGTTAAGGTAGGTACATCTCTCTGTATTCTCCCCAGAGTGAATTTAAAGAAGACAAAGGGAGGTTTGAATGTAAGCATATGGTTCAAGTGAATTTTGCCTTACAAATAGTATTGCTGTGGCCTCTAAAACAATTTACAAATGAAAACAAACACTTGAACTAAGAGCGTGTGTTAATTTCTAGATCAGTTGGGAAGATGGCACCAATTTTAGATAAGTATAAAAAAATGTAATCGGTAATTGTATTTTTCATGGTTGGTAGTCTAATTCCAGAGATTATGTTATTTTTTTAAAAATTTTAAATGCTTTTTATTTATTTCTGAGAGAGAGAGAGACAGAGAGAGAGAGAGAGAGAGAGAGAGACTGCATGATCAGGGGAAGGTCAGAGAGAGAGGGAGATACAGAATCTGAAACAGGCTCCAAGCTCTGAGCTAACTGTCAGCACAGAGCCCGATGCGGGGCTCGAACCCACAAACTGTGAGATCATGACCTAAGCCAAAGCCAGATGCTCAACCCATTGAGCCACCCAGACGCTCCCCAAAGATTACGTTATTAAAAGCACAATGAGAATCCTTTCTGTGATATTATATTTCCTGCTTCTATTTTTTTTCTCGGTATTTTTCAACACAGAAGTCACACAATTTGGAGTGGGAGGGAGGACCAATTCTCTGAGCATTACACACTTTCAACAAATGTATGTATGGTGATCATCTGTGTAAGGCTGAGGTTCACATCCAGATTTAGCCAAGGATAGTTGACGGGTAGTCATGAATGTTGATGGATAGATGTTCTAGAGTGTAGCCTGATTGTGGTGTCTTAAACATGCTACCTCCTGGGGGTGAGAAGGGCTATTTAGTGAAATGAAATAGTACTCTGTCACAAGTTTTTCACTCACAACTCAATCATAGAAAATTCTCCCCCAGAGCTGTCATTGAAATCATTACATTCAGAATTAAACATGTTGTATAGAGCAGCCGACAAGACCCTGCGGTACTATTGACATGTCAAGTCTCACATTAATAATCAGCTTTCCTATACAGTGAGTAGGAAACGTCTGTGAACCTGGCCTCTTTTTCCTTTCTTTGGGATGACTACCTGTTCCAGATTTGGTTCCATACACCGCTCAGCTGTCGCCTGGCCTGACCATATCACCAGTGTTGTTTACCCTTTTTCCCTTTTCCCGTCAGTCACTGACACCACTAACCCAAGTCCATTGTAGCCCACAGCCCCTCTCTGCAAGCGAGTCTTCTCTCAGATGATCGGTTGGTTGTGGCGCCCTTGGATCCACGCTTCGGTCTCACGCCGCACCTCTCCACCATGGGCTACTCCCTCACTGTCCTTTGACGTCATATCTCTTCAGATGTTCCAATTCATTCTTCTTTTTTCTTTCATCTTTGTTTTTAAGCAGTTTATTTTAGAATACTCTTGGGTTTAAAGAAGAATTATGAGGATAGTACAAACAGTTCCTATAAACCCTGCATCTAGTTTTACTTTGTATTAACATGGTACATTAATATGAGCAGTAGTGATGCGTTGCCGCTATTATTATTATTTTGTAATGCCTTCAGGATCCTCCCCTTAGCTCCGTGTAGGCAGCATGATTCAGAGAAAAGAGAATAGGTTTCATGGTGCAAAGATCTTGGTCTGAGCTCCATATCTACCTCCTCCTAGTTATATGGATGTCCTCCATGTGACAACCTCATGGAGTCTCAGTTTCCCATCTGCAAAAATCCTCTTGCGAGAAAGGACGCCAGGAAATAAATCTTTATTTTCATCTCTATATAAACTGCCTTGACAATCCTAAACAACTGGTACAGTAATAAAACTGGACATTTTGCCTATGTCTGTGAAATCAATAAAAAATTACAACCAGCTTCCTATGTCTTCAACATCCTCCTAGACTGTGAGGAATTCAACTAGGGGCCTTAAGGAAACTAAATGTTCGCCTAATAGTAGTTCAGATTCTTGTTATTCATTTAGTGACATATTTCTCTTTGGAAGGAAAAACTAGGTGATATTTTTTTTTCTTTTTAGGCCCAGTCTTAGACACTGACTGTATATTGTAAATCACCCGTTAAATAAACAAAATGTAAAATTCTCTAAGGCACAGGTTGGCAACTGTTTACTGTAAAGGCCAGATAGTAAATATTTCAGGCTTTACAGACCATATGGTCCCTGTCACAGCTACTCAACTCTACTGTTTTAACACGCTAATACTCAAATGGGTGAGAATGTGGCAATGAAACTTTATTTATACAAATAGGAAGCTACCTTTAACCTGTAGACCATCTCTTGCCAGTTCCTGCTTAAGGCATGAATGAATGAAAATGACAGTGATGATAAATGATTTGGAAAATAACGAGTTAGGAGTGAGGGACAGGGTTCAGATGATTCTCATATGATGATTCTGGAATTATTAAGACTTTTTGGTTCATAATAAATGATACTACTTTTTAAAAATTGATTGTGGGAGTAAGCTGTATGTGTTCTCCTGAAAGAAAAATTACTCAGCTCAATGTGTTTGACTCAGGAATGAACTGGCCTTTGAAAGTAGATTTAGATTCTATAGGTTGACTGTCAGTGAACCCATCCTGGCTTCTAGCTCCCGTAGCAGAGGAAGGATCACTTATAGGAATCAGAAAGTCTGAGGCAATGGGGGAAAATATAACAATAACTGCCATTTATTGAGCTGCCTTCCCCATCACAAATGATGACCACTATTATCCCATTTTACAGAACAAATGAGAGACAACAAGCGTCATGATCATACAGTGAGGGTTTAAGCCAGCTGCATTGTTCTCCTCGTGGCCACAACACTTCCCTCCACAAAAGTTACTGGCTTTCTCTGGAACACTTATATTTCTTCATATTTAGAACTAGACAAGGCAGGAGGGTGGGAATCACTTCTTATTCCTTCTAGCTTTACTTTCTGGTAACTGTTATGTTTAAACACAAACAATAAATGTCTCCTGAGTGCGCTAAGTGTAAAGCTTTCATTATGTTGTAAAAATCTATTTTCTTTCCATTTCCAGAACTGCAGAGACAAGGACATGGAGGCTCAAACAATTAAGGAATTTGCCCAAAGGGGCACCTGTGGTTAATTGTGGAGTCAGAATCTGAACATAGTTCTCACCAACTCCAAAGCAGCTTGTACACATACAACTGCCATACAGCCTAGTGGTTAAACCCCCAGGCTCTCTAGCCAGACCAATTGGGTTCAGATCTCAGCCCCGCTACTTACCACATCACCTTGGACAAATTGTTTAATGCCCCTGTGTATTAGTTTCTTGATTTGTCAAATTAGGATGATGATTGTAATTTTCTTCTCATAGTTTGATATAAGGAATAAAGCAGTAACATGCATTTAATAAACAACACAAGCTTTGGCTTTTTCCATAGACTGCAAGCTCCAAGAGCACAGGAGTCTGTTTTGTTCACTGTTGTATTCCTAGCACTTAGAATAATGTCTAGCACATGGTAAGTGATATGGTTGCATAAATGAAAAGTGTTCAAACAAACTAGGCTTTAGATTAGGTTGTGATTGCATTCAAAGCCAAAATGAATAAACATGGCTCTTCTTTTTCTTTACTTTTTTTTAATGCCATGAATTTGATATGTGAACTTTAATGAGACTTAGGGCACCTGGGTGGCTCAGTCAGTTAAGCATCCAACTCTCAATTTCAGCTGGAGTCATGGTCTTGCCTTCATGAGTTTGAGCCCCGCATTGGGCTCTGTGCTGACACTGTGGACTCTGCTTGGGATTCTCTCTCTCCCTCTCTCTCTCTCTCTCTCTTACCCTCCCCCACTCACATGCACAGCGTGCTCTCTCTCTCTCTGTCAAAAAAAATAAACCTTACAAAATTAATATGAGTCTTTGAAATCATTAATAATGGAAATAGTGATTGTCTTACTTATTTCAATGTTCCTAACAGAAGCAGATCTTAGTGCACAGTTGAGGCTCAAAGCACACAGCACACGGTTTCAGAGACACTCACCTACTTCATTCCTACTCCTAAAGGACCATTCTTATGTAATGCATTTTATAGTTCCTTTTATCGTTTTGTTTTGTTTTGTTTTTTAATAAAATCTAAGCCTGTCGTTATCACATGGATTTTATCTCTGAAAATTTATTTTTACCAAGCTTGTATGGTATTTAATACTGTGTATTCTAAATCCAAGCTAGTATTTAGTGACAAGAGCTGCCAGGAGCCCCTGTAATGAATGAATTATGGTTCCACTTAGCTGGTGAGATAGCCTTTGATGTCTACACTTCAGTGGTGATGGGGGCTCCAGGGAGCAACAGTGCCTCCAGAGAAAAAGGCAGCCTCAGCATCACCCCCCACCCTGTTTGAAAAGGCACAAAGAGGAGCATACACAGGAAATACAGCTCTGGCAGGATTTATGTGCAGGATTCCCACAGACTAAACTCTGTATATTCCCAAGGACATCACCTTGACACTGTTGCACCTTGGCAGCAAACTGTTTTTAAGACTTTATTGGATTTGTGATAACATTCATCCTGAGTGGTGATTAACTGATACCCCTAACACATAGAAAAGCACTGGAGTTCTAATCTTTCTCCCTGGCTTGCACTGTGTAAATTATTATTTTCATTAAGATTAAGTATCTCACAAGACTACACTGCAGTTAATTTATGCAACCACTTCTTTAGAATGCTGTTTTTGACAATATGCCTACAAAAGAATCCTTTAAGACCTCAGTAATTGGAGGGGCCCAACTGAAGCATTGGTTTTGTTCATTTTAATGTAGAATCCTCTGCATGTTTTCTATAAAGCAAAGTAAGTAAGTTTTTCTCTTAAAGATTCTTCTGCTTGCAATCAAAAAATAATTGCAGAGTTATTAGCCTGATTTGTATTTTTCTTCAAGTCATGAAGAGTTAAATATCTAATACATTTTGGAAAAGTTTGTAAATGAAAGATCTGCTCCAGTTTAAAATATCTATACACTTGATTATCTTGTATTATCTTGTAAACTAAACTATAAATTAAACTATAAGCTAAAAAGTTTAAAAATGCTTTCACCTTCATGTTTTTCAGGACCCCATTGTGAAATTTAGTTTTGAGGTTAACACTATAAAATAATAATTTGGTCTAAAATGACAGCAATAAAGACTAATAAGATATATTCTGAGATAACTTATAAAGTGTGATAAGACTCAAAATATGGTAAAAATGCCCTGATACTTAATCTTCTATTGAGATAACAGCTGAGATGTGTTATGCATGAGAAATTATGGGCATAGCATCATACATGTGTTATTTTATTTCATCCACAGGTAACATTGTTATCCTCATGTACTGATGAAGAAACAGAGAAGGAAATAGGGATTTGTAAAGGCCAAGTAATTTTCCAGAAATTTCCAGGATAAGAAAGTAGCAGAGCCAAGATTCAAATCTAGATAATTTGCTTCTGGAGCCTGAATTCTTGCCCATGACATAAGCCTAAGTCATTTAATGAGATTGGCAATAAACACATGTTTCAATTGAATGTGAAAATGTTTACATATGCAACCTATAAATATAATCTTATAATATTATAGGTAATATAACAAATATAACAAACCCAAAAAAATTGCCTATCCCCCTAAAAGAGCAATTCTGACTTTTTAGACGGCAGCATTTCAGGGAATGGTAACTTCATAGCACTGTATAAGCTCTGTTATGTTTTTGCATCCCAGATTACTATTGCTACATTTTATTTGAATTCATTAACTAACAAACAAAAATTCCTGTAATTATCATTATTCCTTTTCTTAATCTAGACATGACAAATCAGAACATCGAAGAAGTTCAGAAAATCAACTAATGTCACATAGTAACTTGGTAGCAGAAATGAAATTCATACCCAAGTCTTGATTTCAAGTCTAATTAATTATTTTAGCCTTAAGCCATAAGATGACAGAGTCAGAACAAAAATGGTTTGTGAAATCATCTCAATGCTTCTTCTTCCCACAGGTCGTTACCCTCAGGAGAACAAGGGAACCTATATCCCAGTTCCTGTAGTCTCAGAGCTTCAGAAAGGCAAGTGGGGGGCCAAAGTTCTCATGAGAGAGGACAGGTCTGTCCGGCTGTCCATCCAATCTTCTCCGGAGTGCATTGTGGGGAAATTCCGCATGTATGTTGCTGTCTGGACCCCCTACGGCATTCTTCGCACCACCCGAAACCCAGAAACAGACACGTACATTCTCTTCAATCCTTGGTGTGAAGGTAAGGGACAAGCACTTTTCTCATTAAAAAAAAAAAGCTCAGATTTTTCCAATGCATCTCTTTTTGAAAGGATAGCAGAATTATTCTACAAGATATGTCCCTTTGCTACACACACTGTTTCGCATGGTTGAAAGACAGGAACAACCATGAAGTTTGTCCTTAATGTATATGAGGGCAAAACCTGTGTATATGAAGTTAATGCTGCTACACATTTATTCCAGGAAATAATTGAGGAATGCTTGAAGTTGCACAGTTAAATTGTGGAGCAATGTGTTGATGGTGTTACTTCTGTGTATATGCTATTACTCTGTAAACAAAATGAGCTTATTAAACTTGACTTTCAAAACTATATATAATCTGGCTTCAGAAAAAATAGAATAAAGTTGATCCTGCCAATGGTAAAACTAACTTCTCTCTCTTCCTAATTCAAGAACAGAAAGCCTGAATGTTAAAAGAATCCCATAAATTTGTGTATATGCAGAGTGGGTGCAAATTTCATAAGCCATCACGCTGGATGTACAAACATGTAACTTTAGTTTAATATAATACAACTTAATCTCTACTGCTATTTAGAGTCTTCCTTTTTTTTTTTTTTGTCTGTTACAGAAGCTTAATCCATTTATATTCAAATAAAATAAGTCAAGTCCAAGTATTTCTCCCAATTCCATTTAAAAACTTAGTCACACACAGTATTTTCCCCCCATCACCATCTCCGCCCTTCTATATCTGCCCCTTGCTTTATACTTGGTATGGAGCTGATTTTCAGTTCCATAAGCAAAAGTTAACACTGCAACAGCATTAATGGGAGAGAGCACATTAATGGGAGAGAGCACACTTTTGAATCTTAAGAAATAAGGTAATGAAACTTATAAGAGCTCATACAGGACAGAAGATGTTTCACATCATCTTACTTCATGTGTATTGCTCTTCAGTGTTTTCCCAAATGAGTCTATATTTTTTGCTGATTTTGAATTACTATTGTTTGTGAGAGTTGCATTTGAATCAGTGTTAAGCTGCATTTACAGTTAGATAATAAGTGAACAACAATGCTGTCTACTCGTATATAACATAAATCTGGATCCTACTGCCCTTTTCTTTGGCTTCTCAGTTCCAGTAGTGTTGGCAGATGGCATTGAGCTAATCCTATACTCCCCACTCACCACCCTCATCATCTTGTCCCTCCCTGATAATCCTATCTGAGACAGATGCCCAAGGTTGACGGTAATAGGAGATGTTAATGGGGCCATGTGCTGTTCAAAAATGCACTCTGTTTACAGTAATCTAGTCAAGCAGATATAAAACATTCTATGATGGAGGGGACATGGTGCCATTTACAGAGATAAGGGGAGTGGAGACGTAGAACAAACTAAGATTTTGAAAATGTTGAGTTGGACATAACTGTAAATACCCAAGCAGAAATGACAAGTATTCTGATATGTGAATCTGGAGATGAGAATCAGAGATGTAAATCTGGGAGATGTAAATCTGAGAGATGTAAATCTGGGAGATGTAAATCTGAACATAGGGAGAAAATACAGAGAGGAAAGGAGATATAACATCAAGCCCTAAAGAACACAAGCACTTGGGGGTTCTCATAGGGAAGGAATTAGCAAAGGAGACTGAAATGGAGGAGTACGTGTGAGATGGCCAATTGTAAAATAAATGTATTTTTAAAATTTATATTTATAAAACAAATAAACTAGGAATTTGATATTGACTTTCTTTGCATTACAAAAAGAAAATCATATAACTTCATGTCACTATCCAGCACCCTAAGGAGTTTAGAAAATGCTATGATTTACCCCAAATTTGTGTGTTTGTAGCTTTTCTGGATTATACCACCTGTGTATCAAGGGGTATGTATCTACATGCATTTCAACTTATGTTGCCAGTTTTCCAGAGATAAAAACAGTCATGTTGCATGATATATGGAGTTTATAGGAGAATCATTGAGGAGTCTCAACAGCTTTCTACTACCTGATCACTGCCTTGGTCTTCAGTTGTATCCTTGGTGAGCAGCTTCCAGGTTTCCCTGTTCAGAAGGAGTCGCCTAGTCCAGAGATAATATGGTCCCAGCACTCGATGCTTCA
Source organism: Proteles cristata cristata (assembly GCA_017311185.1). Lineage (NCBI taxonomy): Eukaryota > Metazoa > Chordata > Mammalia > Carnivora > Hyaenidae > Proteles > Proteles cristata. The sequence continues at coordinate 1,227,728 of JAESUZ010001348.1, read as the reverse complement.
TTACAGAAAAGGAAGGGACTTTCCCTAGGTATCACTGATTGGAAGAAGGTGAGAATAAAACTAGACAGATTAGTTTGGAAGCTGTGGCCCAGGACAAAGATGATGATGGATGGACTGGACTATGGTGGTGGCAGTGGAGATGAGGAGGAAGAGATGGGTTGGAGATCTACTTTAGATTTAGAACAGAAATTATTGAAGGGTTGATCATGAGAGGTTACAAAAAGGGAGAAGTCAAGAATAACTCTAGGTGGCTGGTATCTGACCAGCTAGGTTGGTGGTGGTGACATTTTCAGAGCCGGGAAGACTGAGGGAAGTGGAGAGGAAGATCTAGGGGTGAAACTAAGAATTACATTTAGAAATGTTAATTTGGTTATATCTGTGGAATATCCAAGTGAAAACATCAAGTAGGCACTTGAATAAGTGAATCTAGAGTTCCAAGGAAATGGGTGAGCTCGGTGTATAAATATGGGCACCATCAAGAGCTAGCAGGGAAATTTAAAGAAAGAACAAACATGGATTTAGTATCATCCACAATTAGAGCCTAGACAAAGGAGAAGGAAACTGAGAAGGAGTAGCCAGTGGGGTTAAAGGGCATCAGAAAAGCATGGTGTCACAGAACCAGATAATTGATTAATTTGAGAAGATAACAATTGCTTCTTTGGAATACTGCTGATGATTCAAATAAAATAAGGACAGAAAGTTTCCATATATTGTGGAAATATGGGGAACTTGGAAAGATTGCTTTACCACAGTGATGGGGACAGAAGCCAGAGAGATGGACACTGGCTAAAGTGCAATGGGAGGTGACAAAGTGGAGATAGCAGATGTTGCCATCTTATGCAAGAAGACTTTCTGCAAAACAAAGGTTGTGATATGAAGGCCAATGAAGAATTTTTTAAGGATGGGATAGAGTAGGCATAAATTTCTGGAGATGGAGACAAACCAGCAAAAAATGAGTTTACTTCGCAGAGAGAGGATAGTGGTCCACAACCTTGGCTGAATATTGGAATCATCTGGAGATGTCTCAGACTTCCTGGTTGGTCTACATGTAGCATGGGCTTTAGGGTTCTTAAAAAGGTCTGCAGGTGATTTTATTTTTTTTTTTTTTTAGTTTATTTTCTTATTTTGAGAAAGAATGAGATGAACATGAAGGGGAGAGGGGCAGAGAGGGGAAGGAGGGAGAGAATTCCAAGAAGGCACGCTTCTGTCAGCACAGAGCCTAATGTGGGGCTTGATCTGACAAACTATGAAATCATGACCTGGGCCGAAATCAAGAGTCGGACACTTAATGGACTGAGCCACCCAGGCGCCCCTACACCCCCGCAGGTGATTTTTTTTTTTTCTAGGAGAGAGAGAGAGACAGCGTGAACAGGGGAGGGTCAGAGAGAGAGGGAGACACAGACTGTGAAACAGGCTCCAGGCTCTGAGCCGGCAGTCAGCACAGAGCCCGACGCGGGGCTCGAACCCACGAACTGCGAGATCATGACCTAAGCGAAAGTCGGACGCTCAACAGACTAAGCCACCCAGGCGCCCCCCCCTCCCCCCGCAGGTGATTTTTAAAGCCAAGTTTGAGAAGCACTGACTTAAGGAATGAAATCCTTGAATGGGTGGGAGCCAGGGAACAGGTGAACAGCCCTGGATAGGTGGAGCTGTCTGCCCTCCACTGTGATAAGAATGATGTGGAATATGGGTGAAGTGTGCAGCTTTTCTAGATTCAGTGGAAGGAGGATGAGGTTGTTCCCATTTTGTGAGTCTCTTTTTCCCAGTGATGTGAAAAGCAAAGTCATCTGCTGAGAACCAGAATCAAGGAGGGGAATGTTGGAGGCTTGATAGAAAAGGTCTGAGAGTTTGGAGGTGGGAAGTGGGCTTATTCCAGGGACAAGACAGGTGGATCCTCCCTGCTCCCCAGAACACAGAGAAAACCACGACAGTTGCCCTAGTTCCTTGGCCTGTGAATATCCAAACATGTCTGCAAATTACTTGGGGGGTATCCTCATGGGCATCTCCACCTCCCAGAATCCAGTTTCTCCCAGGGCCAACAGCTGTGCTGCCTCTGAAACATTAGAAAAGGTCACATAGTTCTATGTGCCTACACATTGGCTGCAGTTTGGTGTGGAGGGTGAGAGGAGGGAAGACTGACCACTTCTCAAACTTGGAGCCTATCAGAATGTCCTGGAGGGCAAGTCAAAGCATTTCTGTGCAGCACTCACAGAATTGAAGGTCGTCTGGTGGGGCTTGAGAATTGCATTTCTAACCAATTCGCAGTGAATGCTGGTGCTTCTGGGCAGGGACCACAACGTAGAGAACCACGAGTTTACAAAACAATCACAAAGCAATAATGACAAACTGTAGGAGAGCATACTTACACTGCTTAAAATTTCACCAACTCCTCCCCAAGCCCAATCCCAGTCTCTCCCCACCTCCGCTGCCTCTTCTCTTTCCCCTCCCATGCCTCCTTGCTTCCAAACTCCTCTCACATCCTCTCTTGGGAGCAGATTATCTTTCTTCTCTCATGCAGAGCAGCTCAGCAGGCTTTTAAATTTTTTGGTTTTTGGGCTCCACCAACAATGAGACTTTTGGGGGTTACACACTTTTCCAAGACCATTCCTTCCAGTAAACTGGTGCCAGTTTTTAAGATAAAAACCCTTTTACCTTCTTATATTAATACTCACAGAGATCTCCAAGGGAATGTTTATGGAATGGGATAAAGACATCACTCCTCACATCAGTCACTGGGTGGTTTTCCCAGCCCAGAAGCTAAGGCATAAAATCCAAAAAGGGAATCTGTGTGATGGACCCCACGCACAAACAAATGCACTGTAGCCTGACAACCACCCGGTTCTCTGCTTGCATGTGCTAATACATAACCAGGGACTCACAGGAATATGGTCTGGTAATTGGGTAGTAGGTTAAAAGAGAGCCATTACCCAAGTGGAAAAGATAAGAAAAGAGAAAATCAGAAGTTGACAAAAAGAGCAAGGTGAGCAAGATGCTGAAAAGACAGCACATTTGATGTGGAAGTGAGGTCCCAAAGTGACTTAGGACACCGGGTTGAAAATTATACAGGCACATATAGTACTTAATGATAGAAGAATGTTCAGCTGGGTTCCTGGGGGGCCCTTCAGCTTGCTTTGCATTCATAGGCAATTTATCCTCCTTAATCACTAAATCATTAATGGGGATCAATAGCAATACCACACTAGTGAGGGCAAGAATGGATGCAGGAAGAATTATTGGTCAGTTGTTTGTTTGTTTTTAAATAGTGCTAACCAGGCTTCAGATCCATTCCATGAGGGAACCTTACTCCAGGCTGTTGGAGAGAAAACTGTACCCACAAAGGCAGCAGGAACGAGTTGGGCCTTTATTGTGAATTCATCTTATTTTTATAACGGCTCAGGTGCTCTGGATAATGGAATGTATTTCCTTATTTAAATTCAAGATGTTCCAGATTGGTAGTCTAGCATTAGTGCCAGATAGCATGTTCTGAAAGATTTAGATGTCCCATACCAACATGATTGTTCTGTTTGGTTGGAAGCCAGTCATTTCCAGAGACTCTTTCTTCTCTTAGTCACTGCTGGTTTTCCCTTACCTCATTCAGCCTTGTCCCAGCACCTAGCACAGTACCTCGTACATACCTAATGTTTAATAAAAGTTTACTGCATTGATATAATAATTCTAAGTAAATGCTTTTTCAGGTTCACTGCACCTACCATCAGATAAGTTGTAAATGTAATTTCACACCTTACCATCTTGAAAAAAGTCAAAAACGTATGTGGTGTGTGTGGGAGTGAATTTGTGGGCACAAGTGTATGTATCTCTCTTTCTCTCTCTCTCTTAGCATCTGACATCAAATTAGCATCTGGTATTTCTGACTTTTTATTCAATATGACTTTTATATTTTGCTTTAAACATAAAATCAATTAAATTTGATGTAAAGAAATCAATAAGTTTCTAATATCTGGATATCTTTAATAAACATTAAATAAATATGACCAGCTTGTAATTTATCATGACATTCCTTTTTACACTATTTGCTTTGTAATTATACACAGTCTTTTAGGCCCTTCAGTACAGAATGGAATAATCGACCAGATCTGGTATTCCTAGAGTAACAATGAGCAACACCCTTTTATTCGGAGACCCTTGTGCTCAGGGTCTCCAGACTAGATCCGTTCATCCATCAATCCACAAATACTGATGGTATATCTTTCCCCATGATAACAGAAGTACTCATGGGTAGTACAATATTATTTATTCATCCACAAATATTAAGGGTCAATGTTGAATTAGGCACTGGCAAAAGGCAGTGAAAAAGACAATCTTTGACGTCATATAGCTTCCACAAAGATTTCAGAAGCTTATTACTAGTAAACATGAATTACAATTGTGAAAAATGCTAAGATAAGTCATGGCACAACAAACCATATAATGGGGCACTTGGTCTAGTCAGAGGATGGGAAGAGATGGGTCAGTGGCTTATGTTTGTGCCCTCCCCAGCCCTTATGATAGTATCTGCATAAAAAAGCAATCAGATAGTTGGTTAATTTGACTCTTTACGGAGTTTTATTAAAGCTTATGTGAAATTTTTAAGCTTTTATTTATTTAAAACTTCTGTTTAATAAAATAGCATATCTTGCAAGTGTTTGAAACATCAGAGGCTTATTCAACCTTTTTCCACCGAGTGAGTATTATTCTGTATGGCATTGCGATCAGAAGGGGATTTGCAGTACACATCTTTACAATGACATTCAGATGACCCCAGAATCAAGTCCAAAGCTGTTTATGAGATGCTTTTGGAAAGAGCAGAGTCAAGAGGGTCTAATCCAGAATCACAAGCATCTGCCAGTCTTTCTGTGTGTAGTTGTTTATACTCTTCAAAGAACATTCAAAACGGGTATCTCTCTGCCTCGTGTATTTCAGAAAACAGGATTCTTCTCTCATTCAGCCTGCCATGGTGCCAGGCACCAAGTTCATGCTCAATGAATATGTGCTGAATTGAATTGATAACCAACACTCTGGGAGTAAGGGAGAGAATTATGAGCCTCACACTTCGAGAGAGAAAACAGACTCTGTGGTGTTAGATAAATTTCTCAAGGTCCTATAGAAAATTAGGAAACAAGCTTGGGGCCAGAACTTTGATATTCTGATTTGGTCAGGATAAGCTTTTTTATTTTGAAAACCAGAACCACTGGTATCCCATCTTGGGTAACAAGAAGTCAGTGCCAGCTGGGAAGCTTCTATGATGTTCAACACTGGAAAGTCCTGCTGTTAAAAATAAATAAATAAATAAATAAAAATAAAACCAGGTTGATAGCTATAAGATCAAACGACAGTTTTCTTTGCAAAAAAATAAAAAAACGTAAGCATGCCAACAAGGGCATGGGCCCCCTCTGAGGATATGTGCTAAGTAACGAATCTCTGACATTTTCTTTGTAGAATTGCTTTATGAATAATAGTCTATCTTCTGAAGATATTTAAGTGCTTGAAAAGTCCTTAACCAGCAAAACTAGCAAATTGGCACGAATCAAATAAACTTCCCAAGCTGGTCTGAGCTGTAATGTAATGCATCATGTTTGCAAGGAATGAAATGGACCCAATTGTTGAGGAACGACTTGCCTGTGTTTCATGGATTCATTTCATTTCAGAATTAAGGGGTGCAAAGGTGGGCCTCGAAACTGGCTGTAGTTTAGGAAGACAATGGCTTTGGACTCTTCCATGGGAAGAAAAACAAAAGCACAGACTCTGGAAATGCCATTCTTTTATGTGCTCTACCATTTCCTGACTTCCAATACAGGAAGTGATTCCTTAACATGCCTATAGAACATAGCATGCTGGAGTTCACCACCCCTTCTGATCTACTTTGAGATGGAAAAGGTATCATGATGATGCCAACCCAGAGTCACATTTGCTTTGCAGATGAAGCCAGTCCCTTGAAGAGTGATTGCACTCACCCAACATGTCTTCCCTCTTTCTTTAGCGATGCTCAGCTTTTATAGAAAGAGGAGGCAAGTAAAAGATATTCCTAATTCCTCACTTAAAATTTCTCTCTTCTCTAAAAAGGTGACACATTTTGCCCTTTTGAAGGGACTAAGCTATTATTTCTTCCAAAGGATCAGAAAAATCCAAACTCTGATTTAAGCTGGTAAGTAGTTTCTTTGGCGAGAACTTGTACGATAGTATTCCTGACACTGTAGTTTTCTTTGATCCCTGAGTTCACTTTTCGGAGCTTGACTTTAATGACTTTGGAAATGGGACTTGCTTTAACTTTAAAATAGCATATAAATAAGCAAAAGGAAATTCTCAGCCCAGGCAGTGATGAATAGCCCTCCTCCTCCAAAAGAACTTACACAGATACTAAAATCAATAGGCTCAGGATTCATTTTTACCTGTTTGTTATAAATTCCTACTTTTTCTGGGAATGGGGAGGTGAGTGGTAATTTCAAAGGGGGCCTGAAATCAGCCCTGTAAGTGAATCCCAAAATATCTCAGTCCACGATGTTGTTTTTGTTTTTTTTTTATTTTTTTTTTCATTACTCCATTAGTCTCACCAGAGGAATAGTAAAATAAATGACATCGTTCTTCTTTACTACTTGCTTCATGTTAGTCACCCTGGAAAGGTGGTTATTCACAAGACATGTTGAAGGTCTGTTCTGATGGCAGAGCTATGGGTATAGCAGATGGAGGTATCATGTCACATTCACCAGTGATGCCATGTGAAATCTGTTTTCCTCTTGAGTTTTATTTGCCGGAGATCACTTAGGATCAAGAAGTTGTCAGTAAGTCCTTGGTGCTGTTGCTAGCTCCATGAACTATTTAGACCTACCTCCTCCGACTTATTCTTGTGGATTTGGGAGATACAACTCTCAATCCCTATAGTTATATACAAACATACACACACACATGCTTTCTAACAGTTCAGATGGGTTTCTAGAACAGTGGGTTATTTGTCACTGTTTTTACTCTTAATAGTATCCTCTATTTTACTAAGGTGGAGAAACAATTTTCACTCTAGGATCTAGTAAAACTTCCTATGTCTCTGAAGCGTACCAAAAATAAAAAAAAAAAAAGGAAATATAACACCAAAAACAACAACAACAACAACAGAAATCTCCAGAAGCAAATGATTTTTTTTCCTATTTTTGTTAGCCTATCAAATATAGGGAGATTTCTGGAGTTTCCATGGTCATGTAATTTTTTTTTTATCCTAGCTTTGGACATCTATATTTTAAAGTGACAGAACTGAATAAAAATGGGGGAAAGAAAGCACCGCTTTCCACCCTCAATCTTCTTTTAAAATCATAAATAAATTTAAAATTAAAATCAAGGCTTCCCATTTGACTTCCTTGCCTTGCTATGGATTCATGATTATGCCTGACAGTTGTGAGGTGAGATTTAATTCACATGCTGGAAGGAAAAGGGTGGCCTAGACTTGAGCTCAGAACTCCTCGTTTTTCATAGTTTGCCATTTAAATTTATAAGTGCCCATCAATAATAACCCAAAGCCCAAAAGTAAATCCTTCACTTTCTTCTTCTCTCGCTCACTAAGCTCCAGATATCCATTCCCACTTCCCAGTCTTGCAGGATGAATTCATTGTGCCACGTTCCCTGGCACTCTGTGCTGTGGTAAAGACCCGATGCCTTGGACTTAAGAGTCACAGTCTACCTGGGTGACAGCTTGGTATTCAAGTCCTGACTTCACCTCTTACCAGCACTGAGACCTTGGGAAAGACACTTTACTCTATCTCCTCCTTAGTTTCCTCATCTATAAAATGAGGAAAACGTAGTGCCTCCCTCTCCGAGATGTTACGAGTTTTAATGAGTTCACTGGTTTCTACAGCACACTCAGAAAGTTCCTGGCACATGGTAAATACTAAAAACATACATTTTCAATTATAACTAAATCACAGAATAATCACCACATGGATGGATGTTAACTGCAGCATCCACAGGAAACTGAGGGAACAAGGCTTAAACTAACTTGTGCTGGAAAGAAAAGGGTGCAGGGACACCTAAAGGAGGAAAAAGGGTAGTTATGTGATTATATTTAATAAGAAGGAAAATTGATACTTGAAAGCTGAACTTAACATCTTATTAACTAGCTTCACTTAAATGCAACATTTAAAACTATTTAAAAACTTCTTAAAAGTGTTGATTTATTTTTGAGAGTGCAAGCAGGGAGGGGCAGAGAAAGAGGGGGACAGAGGATCTGAAGTAGGCTCTGCAATGGCAATAGCAAGCCCAAAGTGGGGCTCAAACTCACAAACCACGAGATAATGACCTGAGCCAAAGTTGGATACTCAACCAAATGGGTCACCCAGATACCCCACACTTTAAAAAAATTTTAAAGTTTCAAAACTAACTCTTTTCTGATGATGAAAGCCTTATAGAAATTAAAATAATGAAAGCATGAAAGGAACTCAGAAATCTACAAATCACAACCACTGTTAACACCTGGTGTATTTCCATATATTTAATGCATTTTCGAATGGTTTTAATTTGAATTGACAATTAATTAAATCCACTGTCCTTTTCAAATATACACATGTAGTCATATATATGGTAAAATGTAAACTTTCCTTCTCATCTACCCTCTGATCCATAGAAACCCCAACTTTAACTGTGTGTATTGTTCTGGATACTTTGCAATAGTTTTATAATTAATGTCCGTATATATTTCTATAGAGTTTGAATTTTTTTTTTAATTTTTATTATTTTTATTTATTTATTTATTTTTTTACAAATAGTTTATTGTCAAATTAGTTTCCACATAACACCCAGTGCTCATCCCCACAAGTGTCCTCCTCCATGCCCACCCCTCCTCCCCCACACATCCACCAGTCCTCAGTTTTTGTCAGCATTCAAGAGTCTCTCATGGTTTGCCTCTCTCCCTTTCCCCCACCATATCCGCCCTTCTTCTCCCCCTTGGTCCTCTGTTAAGTTCCTCCTAATCCTCCCATACGTGCACACATATGATATTTGTCCTTCTCTGCCTGACTTATTTCGCTCAGCATAACACCCTCAAGGTCCATCCATGTTGCTACACATGGCCAGATTTCATTCTTTCTCATTGCCATGTAGTATTCCATGGTATAGAGTTTGAATTTTTCTAAAACACAAGTGGAATTGTTTATGCATGTTACTGTATACTTTACTACCTTGCATAATATATCTTGGAAAGTTTTCTGTATCAATACATACATAATCTTTTTAGTAACTGTTGGGTGTGGTTGCACCATAATTGATTTGGTCTTCTGCTTACAAATACTTAGATTCCTTCGGATTTTCACTATAGCATACCATGCTGTGTATTTAATATAGATATAAACAAATGTATTTATGTAGAATAAATACATAGAAATAGTATTGCTTGGTCAAAGTCAATTCACATTTTAAATTTGTGTGGATACAACCAAACTACTCTTTTAAAAGGCTGCTATAGTTTATAATACAGCCACACTACAAGAGAATATCCTTGTCTTCAAACCTTCATTGACACCAGATATCATTTGTTTTAATATTTGCGTATATGATAGGCAAAATATGGCATAACTTTGATATCTCATGGTTTAGTTCGTATATCTCTAACTATTAGTGAAGTTGAACTTTTTCAAATACATTTATTGATTGAGTATTGCATTTCTTGACCTGTTTGTATCTGGGACAATTTAGGTGAGTTAAGGGAAGACAGGAAGAGATGTACATGAATCTTTTAAATCTATCAACAAATTTTGTGTTAGTGGGAGAAAAAAGTGCTAACTGAAATTTTTTCCCCACAGGAATAGCCAGTTGTTAAAATATCATTTATTGATCAGATGTGTCATCACCTGTTGGCTTTAATGTCATGTTTATCATCTACTAAAATCTGATATACATCTAGCTCTATGCATATGTTTTTCTACTAATGTGTCAAAATCAGTTTTCATTATAGCTTTGCTTTAGTAATCATAATAATGCATAGTAATGTTCTTTCTCTCTCTATATATATATATATATATATACACATACATATATATGCACACACGTATATATACACATACATATATATGCACACACATATATATATATATATTCATATATATATATGAATGCTATATAAGACAGAACCAGAAAGAGGCATCTGGATGGTTCAGATTATTGTTAGCCACCCTACTCTTTGTTTCAGCTCAGGTCATGATCTCATGGTTTACAAGCCTTGCGTGGAGCTACATGCTGACAGAACAGAGCCTGCTTGGGATTCTCTCTCTATCCCTCTCTCTCTCTGCCCTTCCCCACTCATGTACACACATGTGCTTTTTCCCTCTCAAAATAAATAAAATAAACTTTAAAAAAAGATTGCAACAAGTTTTAAATGTAGACCAGAAAATGTCACTGGTCTACAACAGCAAGCATTTTCTCTCATGGATCTGGGACTTGTCTATGGTTGGGCTGGGCTGAACTGGCCACCTCTGCTTCAGGTGAGAATAGCCAGAAAGTCCCCACTCCTCACCATAGGCTATCAAGATGCTCTGCTCCATATATCTCTCATCCTTTTGTGACTAGTGGGCTTGCTAGGGCATGTTTTTCTCATGGTGATGGCAGAAATGTAAAACCATATGCTCAAGTGTGCAGGCACATTTCAAACCCCTGCCCATATCACTAACACCTCTTTAGCCAAAGTAAGCCCAAAGGTCAAAAGGGGGACGTTCTAGTGGTGGCTGGGTGGCTCATTCAGTTAAGCTTCTGACTTTAGGTCAGGTCATGATCTCACAGTTCATGGGTTTGAACCCTACATCAGGCTCTGTGCTAACAGCTCAGAACCTGAAGCCTGCTTTGGATTCTGTATCTCCCTCTCTGTCTGCCCCTCCCAAATTCATACTCTGTCTCTGCCTTTCAAAAAAAAAAAAAAAGTTAAAAAATTTTAATAAAAAAATATATGTGTGTGTGTATTTTAAAAAGGGGGATGTTCTACCTTTAGAAAGAAGGATGACATGGCAAAGGACATGGATACCCAAATGGATAAATTGGAGCCAAAGTTCAGTTTACCATGAGAAAAGTCCCCCCATTTTTCTTCATTTTCAACATTTTATTTTTTTTGGTTATTTTTTCACAGTGCCTTTTTAGATAAACTTTTAAAATGCAAATTCTCAAAAAATCTGAGTGGAATTTTGGTTAGATTTTCATTGACTGTATCAACTAATTTGGATAGAATTTATATCTTTACAATATTGAATCTTCATAGTCAATTAGAAACATTTTGAATGTTTTTTATTTATTCAAGTTTTCTTTTATGCTCTCTGGCAAGGTTTGTTTTTATTCTTAGAGTTTTCAAACAAATTCAAAAATAGAAAGAGTAGTATAGTGAATATCTATTTACATATATCCCAGATTCAATGATTATCAAGATTTTGCCACACCTATGCTATCACCTGGTGTCATGTAACATTTCTATAGCCCCTGTATTTTCTGTTAAGCAGCTAGTTTGATCTGAAGCTCAGTCAGATTTATCTTCAAGAGAATCATTTTCTTTTTGTGGCAGGGGTGGGGGTTGGGAAGGTTGACCAAGAATACTATGTAAGTCATGATGTACACATCCCATCAGGAGATATGTAATGTCTGGTTGTTCCTCTTTTAGTGATATTTAGATTTATCAATAAGATCAGATTTTGTCAGTCTTATCGATTCATTATGAAATTCCCCAGTAGCCTTTTAACAAAGCCTACATTCATTATTTCATTAGCGATTGCAAAAATGGTGATATTCTAATCTTACCATTCCTTCTGCATTTATTAACATCAATTATTTTGTTGCCTTGAGGTATTTTTCATATAAGAAGTTTAGATATGTGTCTCTTTACTTATGTCTAAGTTATCAGAGTAATCAGTTGGTTTATAGCACCCTGCAAAAATAACCAATGAATTTTTTAAATTACTATAAATCTATGAATATTGAAATTTTTTGTGTTTTAATCCTTTGCAATGACTTCTTTTTGATATTTGAATTGTCTTCTTCTTAGACAGTGAAACCCCTTCAAATTTATTTCTGATTCCAGGGTGCCTGGGTGGCCCAGTCTATTAAGCATCCGACTTAGGCTCAGGTCACAATCTGGTGGTCCATGAGTTCGAGCCATGCATCAGGCTCTGTGCTGACAGCTCAGAGCCTGGAGCCTGTTTCAGATTCTGTGTCTCCCTCTCTCTCTGCCCCTCCCCAGCTCGTGATCTCTCTCTGCTCAAAAATAAATAAATGTTAAAAAATATTTTTATTAAAAAAATACAGAAAAAAACAAATTTATTTTTGATTCCTTGTCATGACTTCTAGAATCTTTAATAGCCTCTTTATATTGTGGTAGGAGGAAATATTTCAAACCGGTCTACAATCCCTAACCCATATTTGTAATGTGTCATGTCTCTTAAGGAACATGAGTACCTTCTAGCAAGGAGAGGGAAGAAAAAGGAATGGTACTTAAAGACCATAATCTAGGTTCAAGGGTCTCACTGATACTGCTATGGTAGTTTCCTCTAGTTCTTTTCAGTGAACAGAACTTGAAAATGTAGTTTTTAAAGAGAAAATACATCATGAGCTATTGGTGATATTTTCAACTTAAACTTATTTTTTCTAAATTCCTTTTATTTGATATTTTATTATAATGGAATTAGATTCCTGATTATCATAGTATGCTCTGAAACACTTCATAGTCTTTCAGGGACTAGTAGAAATAGAAAAAAAAAGTCTCTTAATAATATTCGTTGATAAAAATCATGGTGAAAGCAAACCTCCAAAAATGTATTTGAAGGCCATAAAGGAATTAGTACAAAAATATAGGAAGAGATAACCAGTATCTCCCTTCATACATATTTTTTAATTCTTTTGCTATATCTTCCTAAAATAGAGATATTTGACAGTAGTTAGAATGTCCATCTTTCAACGTTAAAAAAAAAATAACACTCTCCAGTGGGTGAACAAATAGTAACCTAGAATTTAGCTGAATAAGCCACTTTGGAGTCTTAAGTGAGGAAGTCTTCCAACTCCAGAGTGTGCCATCAACTTATATCATCATTTTAGTGCAAATACAATTTAATTTTGGTGAAATGGGATTCATTCCCCCAATAAGCTTAGTAACTGCACTCACTGAATTTCACATTCTTCATTTGTGAACTCTGAGGAAATGAATGGTAGCTGGAAGATCAATAAGATTCTAGGTAACAACTGCAGGTTGAATGATGGTATGCTAGGACAAAAATACCTATACTTTGAATTACAAAACTAACAGTGGTTTTAGATTTGCATCTTAATTACAAACTAACTACCTTTCAAATGACAAAAATACAAAAAAGTTATGTGTTAAAATATTTCAGAAAAAGTACATAGTCTAATAAAATATTTTGCTAGAGTGAGGTCAGCTTGGAAAAGTTATTACCAAAGCTAGATGTTTTTAATTCACACAAATTATACTCAAAAATAGCATTATGAGACTAATTTGTGGCTTAAAACATGAAAGGATTTGTTAATCAGAAACAAATACCTTAACTGACATGGATGGACAGAGAAGAAACGAAGAAGCTGCCGAATCCCAAAGTTCATACTCATTAAGATTTCTGCAGTAATACAACATTGATATACATTTCTTAATGGCAGAATGTGGTTATCATGGAATGAATCAATGCTAAAGTCATTTTCAAATGAAAAACAAAACAAATTAAACTTGATGCAATTTGACCAAACACGTGTCAATATATAGTTTCAAGGCTGTTTTACAAAACACCCACATTTACATAGTAGGCTCTAGGTAGCACTTTCAGACAAGTTCTTTGACTTTATCCTTGACATGATTAAGTTACACTATTAAAAGAATTATTTAATAATTTTATATATTAAATTTCTTTATTCAATTCATTTTTCTTTCTGTGGAGTCAAAGAAAAAAGTTTCCATGTAAGATTAGAAGTCCAATGCGCTATCCGTTGTGCTACAGAGACACCTGTGTGCATGTAAGATTAAGAGAGGATGCACAGGCACATAGGGAACCTCTAGAAATGGATGGTGCTGGGAGGACCAGCAAGCCTGTGAACCTCACTCAGTTATAATGTTTTCCAAGGATGAGTCAGTCTTGTAGCCATTTTACAAAGATTTTAAAGAAAACTTTCTTTTGGAAGTCAGATATTTTTTAATGCTTTCATTCTTATTCAAAATCAGTCCAGCTCTTAGTCTGCAGCAGCAGGAGTTACAATACCAATTTCTGGCAGCAGCCTTGCTGAGTGTCAGAGCATGCCTGCCAAGTCACTAAAAAAGGAAAAAGAAAAGAATGCCTTTCCCTCCAGATTAAAAAATAATTAATAAAACAATTAAGGAAAGATAGCACTAAGTCTAAAATGATTTGCAAAGGAGTATTATGTAAGAAGTAGCTTGAAGTTAAAATATGAGGTTTCAAATTTCATTTCTTTGATTTTGCTTATCCATTTTTTCTCTTATCCTGCAAATCTTAGCTTCTAATGTCATTAATATGATTGCTTATGTCATATTCATTTCAAAACAACAATATCAATATTATCAACACCAATATGTTTACTAAAACAGTTTACTTTCTCTTTATTTTACAAGTTTTTCTTATCTTTATGTTATATTCTACTGCGAATACATAGTGAAAGTAACTTGAAGGGCGCCTGGGTGGCTCAGTCCATTAAGCATCCGACTCTTGATTTCAGCTCAGGTCATGATCTCAAGATTTATGAGTTCAAGCCCTGCCTAGGGCTCTGTGCTGACAGTGCAGAGCCTGCTTGGGATTCTCTCATTCACTTTCTCTCTGCCCCTCCTCTGCTTGCTCATGCACACTCTTTTTCTCTCAAAAGAAATGAACTTAAAGGTTGTTTTTTTTTTAATAAAATAACTTGGTATATGGGGTGCCTGGGTGGCTTCAGTGGGTTTAATGTCCATTTGATTTTGGCTCAGTTCATGATCTCCCCATGGTGAGATTGAGCCTCAAGTCATGGGGCTCTGCATTGGGCATGGAGCCTTCTTAAGATTCTTCCTCTGCCACTCCCCAACTCATACACAGGTACGCACTCTCTTTTGTGCTCTCTTGCTCACTCTCTCTCTCAAAAAAAAACAAATAGGGGCACCTGAGTGGCTCAGTTGGTTAAGCATCTTACTTCAGCTCAGGTCATGATTTCACAGTCCATGAGTTAGAGCCCTACATCAGGCTCTGTGCTGACAGCTTAGAGCCTGGAGCCTGCTTTGGATTCTATGTCTCCTTCTCTTTCTGCCCCTCCCCCACTCATACTCTGCCTCCTTTTTCTTCCTCAAACATAAACAAAAATAAATAAATAGATAGATAGTAACTTGAAATAGTTGTCTTTGTTTAACTCACTAATCTACTACACAATCATGTTCATTTGTTTCATTTTCGCTTCATTTATTTAGAAACTTCTTTGTCTTTTATTTCTATTTAGTTTTGTTTTATAACTTTACAAAACATTTACGTTATCTCAAATTACAAAACAATAAAGATACTTCAACTCCCAACCCTTCCTCCTACACTTTAGATAATAACTTTAATTTTTGGCTTATCTCTACATTTTAAAATGTAAGTACATATGTGTATTTATCCTTCTGTAGCAGTATATAGAGATCTTCCCAATGTCTTTCTACAGCGGCCCATTACATGGATAACTACACTTCATTCAACCATTTTTTATTCCAGGAATTCTTCAATTCTTCTGGAGACACTGATGGTATTCTTTCTTGCTCCCCACCCTTAGTACTATAAAATTACCCACAATAAAATACATACATATTCTATGCACCTTATCATACACTCTTATATACCATATACACATTTTTGTATGTATGAGAGAGAGATTGAGAGATAGAGGAGAGAGGGAGGAAAGTATGATAAGAGGCATGGAAGACAGCGAGAAAATTCAGTTTCTGCCTGAAAGGCACTTTATTATAAGAAAACACAAAAAAAAATAAAAAGAATAAAATAATCAAAGATAAAAGAGAAAGAAATTCCCAGAGCTGAAGAAAGACTTATATTGTCACACTGTAAAGGATCATAGTGCATCAAACCTGGTAAATGAAAAAAAGACCCACACCTAGATGCAAACTGTTTAAATGTCAAAACTTCAATGAAAAACCCAAACTTTAAAGTCAAGTTAAAAAATATTATCTGTAGGGGCACCGGGGTGGCTCAGTTGCTTAAGCATCCGACTTCGGCTCAGGTCATGATCTCATGGTTTATGGGTTCGAGCCCGGTGTCGGGGCTGTGTGCTGACAGCTAGCGCAGAGCCTGGAGCCTGTTTCAAAGTCTGTGTCTCCCTCTCTGACCCTCCCCTGCTCGTGCTGTCTCTCTCTCTCCCAGAAATAAATTTAAAAAAAATTTTTTTAAAATATTATCTGTAAAAGAATGAAAATAGATTGAAATTGTATTTTTGTGGATAAAAATTTACTTGTAAACCTTTGCAGTTCTTGGGTTACTAGTCAGTTAAAATTGTTTTTATATATTTGTTTTCTGTGTGCATTTTCCCTTCTGTGAACTGATTTTCCTTTTGCTGACTTTAAATGCACTTTATGATTTTCTCATCAATTTATTAGAATTCTTTACATATAAGGAAAATTTGCTAACATTTCTCTAGTTTATTATATACTTTAAATTTTATTATATCTGAAATTCAAATTTTATATTTGTATTAAAAAACACATTGGTTGTTTCCTTTTTTACCTTTCCTATTATTTTTGTTTATATAAAACTTTTTCATCTATGGACTAAATATTCAAGTTAAAAAATGTTTATTTTATTTTACTTTATTTTTAAGTTTTTATTTATTTTTGTTTTAATAATTTAAAATTTTATTTTAAATTTCCTATGCTTTCTATTTTTTTAATTCAGATTTTAAATTAATTTTCAATTTATTTTGATGTACAGAAAATTTACTTTGCCCAAACACCCATTTTCTTAGATGAATTTAATAAACACTCCAATCATCTTATTTATAATATTTTCTTTATCACATATTAATTTCATAGAAGCATGCATATAGTAACATTTATTTCTAAGGTCTCTATTTTGACCCATTAATCTGTTTTTATATCAATCATTTAAATTACAGTGCCTCTATAATACAATCCAGCTTCTAATAGCTTATAGGACAAAGCCATAAACGTCTCATATTGTAATGACAACATGTAAAAAAAGCGTTCCCAAATGGCATTTCTAGACCTCAGTGGTCTTAAGAGATTTCTATCTCAGTAATAGGCATTTAAAACCCATTTGACTAAGATGTTATTACTACAGTGGTCACAACAGTTAAAGCACTATCATAAAAGAATGAAAACAAACATGGCCTTTACTTTTCAGGATGTTTTGATTGAATCTGGTAGAGGACTTCGCATGTAAATGATCATTGCCCCTTCACACACACCCTCATGTTATTTTCTTTTAAAAGTGTTCTTTTGTACTTCTCTACTCAGAATATTGACCTCAGATTCAGTTGACACTCCTTTATATGCTGTCTCTGGTTTGTTCCACTTGGAAATGAAGCTCTCATTTCAGTTTAGGGAACTTTGACTAATTGGAGATTGTTGGTAAAACCATAGCATTCTGCGTCCAGACCCAGGAAGGCCAGTGTGAAGCATCAGAGCTCACATCTGCCAAGGTGGAGGGAAGCCCGAGGCACATTTGTCACGTAACTTTGATTCTTCTGGAAATATGAAATGGATTTGGGATGAGTGAGTCATTGATACATACAACACGGATGAATTTCATATAACTAGCCTGAGTGAAAGAGGCTACACCCCCCAAAAAGCAGACCCTGGATTCTTTTTCTATAAAATCCTAGGAAATGCAAATGAATTTACAGTGACCAAAAGCATATTAGTGATTCCCTGGAAGTAGTGATAGATCAGAGAGAGACTCTAGAGGGCGGGATTACAAAGGGACATAAGGAAATTTTTGCGGTGATGGGTGTCTTTATTATTTTGACTGTGAAATTGTACACTTTAAATGTGTGCCTTTTGTGCAACGTTAGTATCTACATAAGTATGTGTGTGTGTATATGTGTTTATAGTTGCATGAAACTAGGCAAATAGTGGGCAAGAAGGAGAAGACAGAAAGAGGAAGATAGAACAAAGTACCGGAGAGAAAACAAGACCAAGGAATCTCCAAAGAATCAACCAAAGCTATAATGTAGCCCAGAATGGGGATCTAAGTGTGTTGGACTGAGCAGTACTTTGCAAACCTTAATGTGTATGTAAATACCCTGCAGGTCTTGTTAACATGTAGATTCTGACTCAGTAGGTCTTGAACTGGGGTCTGAGGCTCTGCATTTCTCACAAACTCCCAGCTGCCACTGATGCCACTGGTCTTTCATCGATTCTTTGGATAACAAAGGGCTAGAGCATTTTTTTTTCACAGTTTGGATTGCATATCAGAATCACTGAAGGGTGAAATTAATTAATTAATTAAAAACATTTGTAAAGCACCTGATGCCTAGATCTCACCCCATCCCATCCCTGAGAGATTCTGATTTAATCAATTTAGAGTTCTGTCTAGGAAGAATCAGTTTTTAAATCTACCCAGATCATTCTAATGTGCAACCAAGTTGAAGGCCACTCCAAAGAGAAAGTCTTATCATGGAATGAGGAGGAAAGAGTTCCCGAAAGGTAATAAGGATGGCAGGTATGACCTGGGCTAGGGAAACATAATAAGTCGTGTGCTCAATCAGAATCAAACATGACCTTGTTCCAGACATGCAGATTTACCTAAGTGTAACTTATACCTGTATCGTCAGGCCTTTGTTAATGTTGCTTTTGTTGCTTTGGTACCTGGCCTGGGAATAAGTACCAGGCTGATTACTAAGAGGCACATGGGGAGCATGGCCTTCCTGAGATTTTAGCCACAGGAAAGAAAATTCCTTGCGATAGAGGAAGCTGACCCAGGAGGCCAGTCAGGCACACAGCACTTACCAACATATTCACAAGGATTATTCACTGATAGGAGACGACCCCCAGCCTTCTTCCTCCTGTCAGTGATGGGCCACACACACCACGCACAACAGACCATGCTGTATTCTAATATCCCCCAGACTTGTCTTAAAAAATCATTTCAGTTAGACTAGTTTTCCATTAACGTTAATAGCTTGGAAATTATTCTTCACTCTGTGTTATAGATTCATATCTGCATCATGAAATTTTGATTCTGAAACTACTGATGTCCCAGAATCCTAAAAATGTTTAATGAGACATACCAATTTAATTGTGCTGCTTGGAACTTAAAGAGCCAGAGTTTGTCAGCATTTTGCTGACAAATGCCATCCTTTACATGCTGATCTCGACCACTGATTAGTTTCACCATTGCTGAAATTATGTATCGGGAAATGAGCTCTCTTTAGTGGAAACAAAAGACATTTTTTTTTTCATTTTAGTTGATTAAATTTCAGTTTAGGACCAGAACATGCTTACAAATCTGTGAAAACAGTCTGGTCTGATCATCGTCATTATGTTTAAATTCTGACACAGAGGATGCTGTGTACCTGGATGATGATAAAGAAAGAGAAGAGTATGTCCTGAATGACATCGGGGTTATATTTTATGGAGACTTCAATGACATCAAGAGTAGAAGCTGGAGCTATGGTCAGGTGAGCCATTTATAACTTGTCATTGTCAAGGACATTTTTCCTTGATACTTTTTTTGTCACATGTTTCATTGCAAGGCACCATATGTGGATATTAGACATGCACAGTTTCCTGCTTTTCAGGATCTGAGACTCCAAGACAGCCTAGGAATAGAGACTTAGAAAGGCAGCTGCAGGGGCGCCTGGGTGGCTTAGTTGGTTAAGCGTCCGACTTTCGCTTAGGTCATGATCTCACGGTTCGTGGGTTCGAGCCCCGCGTCAGGCTCTGTGCTGATTGCCAGAGCACAGAGCATGGAGCCTGTTTCAGTCTGTGACTCCCTCTCTCTCTGACCCTCCCCTGCTCACGCTGTCTCTCTCTCTGTCTCCTAGAAATAAATAAAACATTAAAAAAAAGAAAAAAAGAAAGGCAGCTGCATAATTTAGCCACTGCAATCACGTTTCTTCAGGTATTACAATGTTACAGAGATCAGAGATTCTATGGATAACATGGCATTCTAGTGAGAAATGCTTGGCATCCAGTATACTGAAGTCTCATTAGCTCAGACATCATTCTTCAACACAGAATGAACTAAAGTTCTCCTTTCTTATAAGGAAAAGTGTTTTGATAATGACAACTGCAAGGTGTGTGCTCAACTCAAAGAAATCACCTTTTTTAAGTATTAGTATAAGATACCAGAAAACTAGAAATTAGAATTAGAAAAGACTGTCACCATTTCATCAAGGAAGGACCCACTGGACTTTTACCTTGAGATATTTTATCAACTGCCATTTCACATTACTCCCTGGATATAAAATAGCAAATAGTATTCCACTTAGAGATTCAGTAATTCAACGTATTTCAGCTTGGTATCTTTAACAGTGGAACACGTGACTGATATTTCTACCATATTTCCAAAAATGAATGCATTGTCCTATGGTTCAGCAAAGATTCTTCCTCAACAACATGAGAAAAGGTGAATGTGTTATTTTGCAGAGAGTTTTAGCTGGGATGATGGGAATTGTGTACCATTGTTCTGGGCATCCAGGAGAAAGATTTCATGGAATCTGGGCTCAACAGGTCGCATGATAATTTCTTGGCTTCTCATGCCTTCTTTTGACTTCCATGTGGGCTCCCCTTGCATCCCTTACACCTACTTCAGCCTGGCCACTGGGACCTGTGTCATCACTAGTTCTTGTCTTGTCTTCCTGACTTTACATCCTGCTCCTTCATCCGGACTCCTGAGAATCACGTGTCCATCTGCATTTCTGATGTCTTGCGAAGCGATTCATCTGCATGCTCTTCTCCTGCTTTTGCAGCCCCGCCTGGTTCCCTGGTTGCAAGCCCTCCCTTCCTGAGTGATATACAACCCATGATATTGCCTATTGTCTTGTGTTCCAATTCCTGATATGTAGGTGTGAATCTGTTTATGTCTCCAAAGTGACGTTATGTAGAGAGCTAATAAGAAAAAAGTCACCAAGGTGGGTAACAGGTAGGGTGGGAAAGAGTACCAAGCATAATCAGGACGCTCGTCAGCCAGCATGCTGAGTAGCCTTTGGGTGGACCCCCTTGAGGACAGCCACCATCGGTCTATTGTTATTCAGAGTCCATGAATATGGGTCTTTCAGTCCAAATAACCAGCCAAGCCAGCAGTTTGATGTGATGCAGAGAAACTAGCCCTTTAACTATTTCTTTACCTCTCCAGTTTACTGCTTCATGTTCCACAGACTGAGAGATGGTGCTTAATAAAAACCAGAATAATGAGTTCTTTATTATATGCCTAAAGAACTAGTGCCCTTACTATACTGCATCCATCCCATCGGTTTAGGGTTCACACAAAGTTGGTGTGCTAACTGGATTTAATAAAGAACTACATGGTTATTAGCCATTAAGACTATGGTTTCTGTCACAGGTACTTGAATGGATAATATGTCAGGTGTTTATATTCAGGGAAGTCTCTTGTATAGTGAAGTGCAGTATAGGTGAAATCTCCCCATTTTTCCATTTTATTACTATTTTGTTCCTGTTCCTTTTTTTTTTTTTTTAAAGAAAATTCTGGTGCTGCATGGGGTCAATAGTTTTTTCTAAGGAAATTCAACTATGAACAGCCTCCAGTGCTGCTCTCTGTAGGGGATCCTGAAACATCTTGAAGAACACAGAGATCCTGTAATGGAATGGACTACCACGCCATTCCCGTGATAATATAATTCTCCAGGTCTTCCTGCTTACCCTTTGACCCTGGAGTCTACCTTGTTTTAAAAGAAGGGAAACCTTGGGCAGACATTCGTGACACGAGGCCTCCTACTATTTCCAGTGCATGGTATACAGGTCTAAAGTACCTCCCTGTGATGTACTTGAGAGCCATTTGTTTTTGAGATGCACAAGGATTCATGTTACTTTTTAAAAATATTTTTATTTATTTCTAGGAGAGAGAGAGAGAGACAGCGTGAGCAGGGGAGGGTCAGAGAGAGAGGGAGATACAGACTCTGAAACAGGCTCCAGGCTCTGAGCTGGCAGTCAGCACAGAGCCCGACGCGGGGCTCGAACCCACGAACCGCGAGATCATGACCTAAGCGAAAGTCGGACGCTTAACCGACTAAGCCACACAGGCGCCCCAGATTCATGTTACTTTTGAGGTCTTGAGGCTTTGGCCTAACTTTGGTAAATCGTTCATTCCTTTGTCTTGGGCACTGGAGCCCACATGCTGGAGAAATCCTCTAACTTGTACAGTTTTCTGAACAGCTTCAAGTCATTTCATGGTCCTTGAGCATACCAGCTCTCTAGTAGTCCTGTTTATGTTCCTAGCTTGCTTGTAAGTTTTTGTCCATTTTACTGAAAAACAAAAGAGGATGTCCTTCTTCCTTCTACTTTAATATTTCTTACTAAAGATTATGGGTAATGGCTATATAGGAAACACACGTTCCTAAACATTACATTGTGGGGCGCCTGGGTGGCTCGTTCGGTTAAGCGTCCGACTTCGGCTCAGGTCACAGTCTCACAGTTCGTGGGTTCAAGCACCATGTCAGGCTCTGCGCTGACAGCCAGCTCAGAGCCTGGGGCCTGCTTGAGATCCCGTGTCTCCTTCTCTCTTTGACCCTCTCCTGCTCACGCTATCTCTCTCTCTCAGAAATAAATTTTAAAAAACATTTAAAAGAAAACAAATAAAAACATTACATTGTGCTTTCATTTTACTTTCTTGGCAGAGAATATCTACTGTGCAAAGTGGACATTAAGAAGTTTCTCTTTTTTTTTCTTTTTATTTTTTAATTTTTCCCAAATAGTTTGAAGATGGCATCCTTGATGCTTGCCTGTATGTGATGGACAGAGCAGAAATGGACCTTTCTGGTAGAGGGAATCCCATCAAGGTCAGCCGTGTTGGCTCTGCAATGGTAAGCGACTACTACTAATATTGATTACACATGTCATTAGCCTCAGCATAGATGCCGGTTCATTAAGAGCTGTGGAAATGATGACTGGCACGTTAAATTTTATTTGTTAGAGTCTTGAATTCCCTGAACTTGTCCAATGCTATAGAGCAAAATCTTATCTCAGTACTGTATGTTTCTTTGGCTTCGGACAAATAGTGATAGATGAAATGATTCTATATACTACTTCTTCTTAAGAATCTCTTGCCTAGGGACTGAGGAGTGACCATGACAAAAGTCAGTGACTATTACCTATCAAACAAACAAACAAACATCAAGGAGCATCAAAAAAGGGAAAAATGTGCAAGATGCAGCTTTTCTCCATTTTCATACCCATAGTGAGAGTAAAGAAATAAATGACTCTAAATCCTAGCTACTACTATAATGATACCTCACCATAGGGCTTTATAGTTTATAAAAGGTAGTTTAGCTTATGGTTTATAGTTAATTCTTCAAATTAACTGCATGAGATAAGTAGGGTGGGCATTACACATTCCATTTTACAAGTTAGGAAACAGGATGGTAACAGTTTGTCAGCGATTAAAGCCTCAGCTGGAACCCAGGTCTGCTAATTCCAAATCTAGACATTTTCTGCCTCCCATGCTGCTCTCCGTAGGAGATCCTGAAGCATCTTCAAGAATACAATGATCCTGCAATGGAACAGCTTCCTGTAGAGGAGATAGAATCACCATGAATGGGAAAGTTGGGGGTCAAGCATGGAAGGTGGATTAAATGTGATGTTCAGGTCCTGAGCAGTCATAGACTGTCCTGATAAATACACCACATACATCCTGCCTTTGATGTATTCAAGCATACCAAAACTGGTTCATAAACAGAATATTCCTGAGAAACATTCAGCTAGGTGCTATTTCATGTAATCAAAGACTGAGCCGTCCCCCCCCCAAAAAAAATCATTTATTTTCAATTTCCTTAAGTTTTCTAAAAAACAAAATTCTCTCTTTAGAAAAATTTTATCTTTGAGTTTTCATTTAAGTTAAATGAAATCAATATTGTTCACGTAAATGTATTACAATGAGAGTGATATGAAATATAATTTCTGGTTAGCTCTTAAGAAGCTTTTTTTTTTTTTTGAGAGAGAGAGGAAAGAAAGAGAGCATTGGGGAGGGGGGCAGATGGAGGGAGAGAGAGAAAGAATCTCAAGCAAGCTCCACACTCAGTACTGAGCTCAACTGGGGGCTCAATCCCACAACCCTGGGATCATGACCTAAGTTGAAATTAAGAGTCAGACGCTCAACCAACTGAGCCACCTAGGCACCCCTGAAGGTTGTTGTTTTTTTTTTATTAGTGCCTAAACAACATGTAAATTTAGAAGATCAAGGGAGTAAAAAGAAGGTAAAAGGCAATATCTAAAGGCAGTTTTGTTTTCTGTTGTTAGTTCACATTACCCAATGAAAGTGTGTAAATTCTAAAGAATTTAGGAATTTCTTTATAATAACTATTTATAACAACATACATTAGCCCTGTAGTTGATCACTGTTATTCCTGCTTTCTAGACAAGATTCCCATTTTTCTTTTCCTTTGAAGTTACCACGGCAGGTTTGCAGGGAGAAGGAGGCAACAGCTCTCAGTGGTCAAATATGAACTAATGCCTTCTTAAGCACTCTGAAATGACACATTCACCAGACTAAGCTTACTCATACATTGTGCATATTTTTACTAATCTAGAAATCACTGCCTAACACAAGCCAATGCAAGAGGTAACCAAATATGGAGCAGCTAACCCCATGCTTTCTATAGACACATCTGGCCAAGTGGAAGCAGTAGAGTCTTGTTTTAAGCATACAATCCTAATGCAAATTGCCCTGAATGTTATTAAACACAAAAAGCCTATGAAGTTCTAATTTTGAAAGCCTATAACCCAATGATAAGATTTAGAACTAAACAGAATCTATTGGTGGCAGAGAGGGATGGTTTGGTTTGGGTTGGCTTTATTTGTGGAGGGGGAGGACTTTCTTGGATGTTAGGGGCAGAGGTCCCGAGGTGGGCCATTTTGGATGATTTTTCTGTTTCTACCCCCACTGTTGTTTATATACACAGAATATATGCTTGATAGTTTTCAAAATCTTTTCATATCTGTTTTTTAATCTTTAGAAGAGTTCTGCAAATCTTTCTAAAATCTATTCCTTTTAATGATTTTAGAAACTGAAATATTGAGCCTCTGAAAAATCAATAAAAAACATGATCTTTCAAGAAAAAAAAGGCAACTGTTTTCTGATCATTCAGACAGTTCCTCTCCTGTTCACCAATTCTGGATATCTATCCCAAAATTGCTAAGTGAAGTTAAACAAGACTGAAAGAAAAACAAAATGAAGACCCCATCAAATTTCTCAAAAATTTGCCTTAAAAAGGAGAAGATGCATTTATTTATTTTTTGAGAGAGCTACATGTGCACACATATGAGTAGGGGAGAGACAGAAGGATAGAGAGAAGCTCAAGCAGGCTCCATGACCAGCAGTGAACCCCATGCGAGGCTCCGTCTCAGGACTGTGAGATCATAACCTGAGTCAAAATCAAGAGTCAGCCACTTAACCAACTGAGCCACCCAGGTGCTCCAAGGTGTACTTAGAGAGCCCAGAAAGGGGTGCCTGGGATGCCCAGTCGGTTAAGTGTCCAACTTTGTCTTAAGTCATGATCTTGCAGTTTGTGAGTTCAAGCCCCATGTCGGGCTCTATGCTCACAGCTCAGGGCCTGGAGCCTGCTTTGGATTCTGTGTCTCCTTCTCTCTCTGCCCCTTTCATGCTCATGCTCTGTCTCTCTCAATAATAAATAAATGTTTTAAAAAGCTTTTTAAGGAACTATTCTGAAGTTACACGAGTCCAGCCAGAATGTTGATCCCCAGGCAAAGGAGTTCATTTTCTCAGGGGCTGGCACAGTCCACTGGAAAACAAAGGCTGCTGGGAGGTATTTTAAGAATTCTTCCTAAGAATCTCCCCAGCCTGGTCTCCGAGGCTGGAAATGCCTTACACAGGATACAATTCTAGGACAGTCCCACATCATGACATGCAAATTCTCTGGGAGGGGCAACACAATAACTTCAGTTTGATTTCCTGTGATCAACTGCTACCAGGAAGGAGTAGAGATGAACAGCCTGGTCCTGGCTGCACACCTGAAGAGGGCCAGGTAGAAACAAGAGGCAAGAGCAGGTTATTGGGGCCCCAATGACAAATTTGCCTACTGTGGTCATGGCAAAGTCTAGCCCTGAAGATTGGCAGAGAATTTGCAGAGAGTTGATGAGTGCGCCATGCTAAGTGAGTACAGACAATAAGTCAAGGTGTACCATCTTTCTAACGATAGCAATAATAATATAAATCTGGACTTAAGTGTGCAATCCCCAGATGAAAATCTTTATTGTCCAGTGTCAGTGATCTTGGCATGTTCTTTGTTATGGAGACTGGTCTGTGCACAAGTGGATTCTAGCAGCATCGCTGACTTTTACCCTAGAGATGACAATGGCACCTTCTACCCACCAGTGTGACAACCAGGAATGTCTTCAGATATTTCCAAAGATCCCCTGGGGGTCAGAATCACCCTCAAAGAGGACCACAGCCCTAACTCCCTTTGTGTTTCAGTTTCCCAGCCTATGCAATGGATACAGAACCCTCTCTTCTCACCTGCATAGATGATCTGTCTTCTTACCTCATTCAAAACCTGTTGGTTTTCATTCCTCTACTGAAGCCAAAGTGGAGGCGGCATTATGTGGGAAGGGCCTGGCCCATGTCAGATCAGACCTCTCAGCTCTGACTCTACCAATAACTTACTGTGTGACCCAGAATAAATCACTCAACCTCTCCAGGTCTCACTTCATCCTTAAAATAAAATTTTGTGTCTCTGCTCAAACCACATTAGTTATTCCCAGTGGTAGCATGGATATCCTTTTATTCTTCAAACTAATGCTCTTCTTTCTTCTGTTTTTTTTTCTTTTTTTTTTTTTAATGTTTTTATTTATTTCTAGGAGAGAGAGAGACAGCGTGAGCAGGGGAGGGTCAGAGAGAGAGGGAGTCACAGACTGAAACAGGCTTCAGGCTCTGAGCTGGGAGTCAGCACAGAGCCTGACGCGGGGCTCGAACCCACGAACCGCGAGATCATGACCTGAGCGAAAGTCGGACGCTCAACCAACTAAGCCACCAGGGCGCCCCCTTATAAATTCAGTATTTTATTTTCTTCTTATTTGGAGTTGCTGTTACTTCACTTTTATGTGAAAACTGGAAAAGTTTATGACAATCTGGACAGCCTTGGGCTACTGGATTTTCCCTAGAGAAAGAAAGTCTTAAGGATCCTGTAATCTCATTGTTGGGGGATTGGGTCTGAAATGTTATAACCTTTCATAAGCTAACTTTTATTCAGGCTCTTCTAAGCACTGAGTGGTACATTTTACCAAAGCTACACTGCAGAACAATTTAAGAGAGAAAAAATTTTAAATAGAGGAAATTAGAAAAATGAAGAATCTTGCCCAAAGTTATACTTTCTCCTTTAAATTACATTGTTTGATTGCTGTTTTCTTTCTACCTCATATCTGATGTGACAGTCCCCACCAGGACAATTGCCAAGAACTATGCCAGGGAAGATTGTAGAAGGATGCTTTGTACCATCTGAAAATGTATTTTACTCACAGGACATTAATAAAGCATTCCATTGCTGGCCCTGAATTACTGTGAAGAAACCAGAGATGGACTCTGAGCTACTGTCAGACTATCACAACAGTT